>CAJRST010022223.1:2307743-2351361 GCA_907169785.1 Menidia menidia | reverse complement strand
CAAACCCAACCTCCCCTCAGGCTGGATAAAACGCACCCGACTCATGAAAAATCCCCACCCTTCAAACTCTCCATCATTTGATGAGATGGATGAGGTGTGCTGAAACAAGGAGTGCCCCCCCAGATCCTGCAATCTTAGATAGACGTATCTTTTATACTGAAAAAATGACAGATGACAGATTAAAATCTTCATCAAAAGCAGCTTGTTTATCTTTTGGAAACGCTATTGTCTTTGTAGCAGCTCTCTCTCGCATCATCCAGCTCCTTTTCATACTTTTTTTTCCCTTTTTCTACGCATATGTATTTGCTCGAACAAACCTTCCCAGGAACACGAGTACTTAACCGAAAAAAAACTGTGTTTTACTGAAAAGCCCTATCTCTGTGTGTCATGTGCAGCCAGCTGCCAGCCAGCAATGCCAGGGACCGGGAGGTACCTACTGCCACGTCCCTGCCCGCCAAAGTCAATCTGGGGCTGGTGTTAGGGGAGCGAGAGCACCGCCATGCCAGCCCGGCTGTCCCCCCAGCCTCCGCCAGCGAGGGCAGCGCCAGCCTCGGAGAGCCGGAGGAGGACGGGAACCTCTCCCATCACTCCCACTCTCCTGCCTCCAGCCTGTGCAGCGCCACCTACAGCAACCTGGGTAAGAATGTGTGTGATGTTTTGCACGAGAGACGAGAACTGACACCGGGCTTTTGGAGTCACGGTGGAAAAAGGAGAAGAAGGAGATAAGCACCACAATAGGATGTATTGTCCTGCAAGTTTTTTTTGTTTCCTGGTACATATGTAATTCATTTATTGTACTAGGGAAATAAACCCCATCTCCTGTCACCACGCTTTCATTTAGTGGCATAAAAAGCAGAACTAATCAGCGGGTAATATTACCACAAGCCTTTTCTGTTCAGTTTGTTCACTATTCTTTCAAGGGGGCTGATTAGACATTTCGCCAACGTCAGCACTTTCTCTTCACGTGTGAAGTCATAATTTATTCTATGCTAAAACAACCAAAGCTCAGAACCTCACCACATATCATCTCTGCTTCCAAGAGTCATTTGAAATAAAGTTTGTCAGTCTAAGGTGGGAAATCTCTTCCCTAATGTAAATGCTTCTGTTTAGGCCCCCACTGGGATAAAGACTTCAGCTGATTTTGGTGAAAAATGTGGATTTATCATTAAATTTGAGGTCCTGTTAGTAGTTTTCCTGCCTTAGTGTCTTGTATGCTGGATCAGAAAATGTCTGTCTCCAGTTTGAGCTGAAGGAAACGGACAAACTGTATCTGCATCATGTTCAGGAAAGTCAACCATCTGCTCCTACAATCCATACAGACATTTAACATTAAAGTCAGGGGATATCGGTGTCAATAGCTGCACGAGGGACGCAAACTTGGAAAAAGTCTGTCGCGACAGTCGTGTTTGTGTGCCCAGGCTGTGAGGTTGAAGCGCCATAATTATCAGCTCCAGTCTCGTGGAGTTTGCTCAGTGACACAGAGGGGCTGTGGGGGCGGAGCTGTTTCAGTGGTGCGAGCAACACAAACACAGATTAACAGAAGAAGCTCGCTTCTCTGTAACAACACCCAATGGCTTTGATTATCTTGTTCCGTACAGCGTGCGATGTATCGACCAGACTTTACCACAATGGAAGAGAATTCACTGCATGACTGCCTTCAGGTTGGCTATTACTGCCAAGCCCCCAGATCTGATAGTAATGATCTTTCTTTGTTTTCTGAACGATCCTCATCGTCTGCCGTGACATGCCGATATACAGTACGGGCCAAAGGAGTCAGACCGGAGAGAAAAGTTGTTTTGAAAAAGCGCCCCAGAAAGTGCAAAATAAACCAGTTTCAATGCTTCTTTTGGAGCCCGTCTGACAGTTACCGTTTTTACTTCCCTGCCAGCAGCTTACTGTCATGGGTTTAGCTGGAGGGAGGTGGGGAAGGTGAGCACAGCAGTCGGGCCACTTTACAGCATGAAGCTCTTAATGAGTGGGAACTCTGCGAGCCAGTGATGAGAGAGGCAACATGGAATGAGAACATGAAGGGATGGGGAGGAGAGTGAGGGTTTGTGGAGCAGGTGGATCTGGACCTTCTGTCCAGTGATTCATCAGAGACTGAATATCCGTTGGCTTTTCAGTGTCACCTTTGCGCTAATCAGGCTTGTGTTTTTTTTAAGTTTTTTTTAGAGTGTACTCCCATTCTCTGCGTGCAGTCTTTGTGAAGCTGAGAATTTGTGCCGGCTCTGTGGGTAGATGTGCTGTGAGTGTGTTAAAAGCTCCCTGGATGCTGTGCCATGAGGTGCCTGCGGTCTAATTTTACTTTGCTGCGCGCCGCTAATAAGGAAGCACTGCTGAGTGTTTGTCTTCTGAGGAGCGTCGCACTGTGCAGTGCATCCTTCTCATTCCTTTTTCGTTTCACTTGGCAGTGTGGAGAGACACATTGTGCTTTTTGTTGTTAAGTTTTCATCCGTCTTATCTTTTCTGCTCGCTAAGACTCAGGAATCGATCAGCTCCTCTTCCCCCGGCTAATCGGGATGCTCCACTCGCACGTTTTCACTGAGGAATCCTAAGTGTCTCTTTCGCTTAGCATCGTGCACGCGTTTTAATCAGAGCATCGGGGGCTCACTGCCTCCCTCTCTGATGCGCCGTCTGTGCTGCTTGTTGACTCCTCACAGACTCCGATATGTGAGCAGAGAGGAGCATTCCACTCAGCCTCCACTCTCAGCTGCTGCATCGTATTAAGCCACCAAACTTTGAGTCATTAGTGGAACTGAGGTAGGCTTGTTTTTCTCGTTTGAGATCTCTCGGTATTCATCCCTGTCATCACCTGTCTTATCTCTGTTTGTCACCCGTCTCCTGCTCAGCTCCTCGCCTCTTTTATTTTAGCCTGTCGCCTGTACCACCACTAGCCGCCCACTCCTCCGTTCCAGCCTCCTTCTTTACCCTCAGATCCTGTCCCCCCGCACCCCCTCCATCGCTTCCTCTCGTTGCAGTGTTGCAGTTAGTTTAGCTGCTTGACGACGGCTGATCTGCCGCAACAAGTTCTTCATTCCTTTCTGAAAGAAATGCAGGCAAATCAACTTTATAAGCTCTCCCACTTTGTATGCATGCAGCCTGTGAGGGGATGACTTTGCACTGAATGATTCTAATAAGGTTAGGGGTATTAGTTTATGTTTTAACGTGTTTAAATAAGAGAAAGAAGCTGTGGCACCCATCTTATGATGGAAGTATAAAAGTATATAAATCATTCTGCCTTTGAGCATACTGATAGCTGAATATGAGCTGCGATGATAAGATAATGATCTCAGTCACATCTGGCTCTCTTTCCTACAATCAAATAAAAAACGCAATTAGTTTTTTTCTTTTTTCTTTAGCTCTCAAAACAGATTTTCAGGACACAGGCTGCCGCCTTATCTCAAAGCGAGACAGACTCGCGCATCAAAGGAAGCCACGGTTATCACTTTCAGTGCTCGGGCTGGTGGCTTTGCTCTAACCATGCCTCCGTCACACGGTCATTCTGTTACACTGTGTCTTTGGCTGGATCACCAGGCACAGATAAGACGGCAGGCTCAGTTTCAGAATCTGCTCCCATTCCTTTCTACCTCACAGCGTTCTGCACACCTAAAACTTTAACTTGTGACTGCTTTTCTCAGATGTTCACGTCAAAGCCAGTCACCTTTCATTTTCTTAAGAAAAATCTAATCTTTCTTCTTTTCTTGGGAGATGATTTAGTGTTAGTCTTATGTAACTCACTTAAGCCATGTTACTGCAACAGAAGATGCTTTGGACTGGACCAGGGAGAGTCCTGCTTGTTGGATTACTTCAGATTTGTGCAGGAACACATTAAATGTGTTCGTTCCAGGGAGGATTACCAAGACTCATTTACCCTATCCTGACGGATGTGCATTCCTAAAATGATGGCAGCGGGACTTTACACGTGGACAGTCACTCATCCAGTTTAACTAGAATCTTTAGCATTTTGCCCAAGTAGAAATGGTTTCTTCTGTCAATAGGGGAGTACTAACAGAAGAAGCCTCTTATTATTTCTATCTTTCAAGAAATTGGCCTGTTCCCCGGTGAGTTGAAGCAGCGCAGAGAGCATATCTGTGATCTCGTGAATGTAAATTCTGTCAGCTTTTTCCCCACCAGACAGACAGGGCCACCTTTTTGTTCTCTTCCTTTTGTCAAACACTCATCTCACAGCCATCTGCCTCATATTCCGAACGTCGTAGACAGAGTCCAGGCAGCCCCTCAGTTTCCACCCACCATCATCTCCGAAAAAAATAAGGTCGTGTGGAGCCTCTGATGAGTTTGCTCTCCGTGCTGCCTCTTTAAGCTTGGCCGCAGAGCAGAGCTGCAGATTGGGTCATGCAGCTGGACAGTCAGAGGAACAGCTTGCCCCCAGCTGCTCAGCCTCCTGGCTTGTCTTCGGGGCCACCATCTCCCTCACGTGCTGCTGTACACAGCCGGCCGTCAGCCTCTCGTCCTTACTACAGGCAGCAAGCCAGCGGATCCTGGAAACCCCACACAACGGAAACTAGGAGCTTAGGAGGAGCTGTGAATGTGGGAATAAGATTTTAATTTACGTGATGTAAATTCCAGAGGATTTTTGCGTATGCTATGCTCTGAATCACTTGTCCGGCTTTATGCGATGACATCACATCATAAGGTGTACTTTCTACCGAAGCTTTCATGAAATATTTCAAAATGACCAGCTGCAATCTTCTGGAGGCCCTTCATAGGTTGTCCTTTTGGGAATTGGTTTCTTTTTTATCTTATTTTCAGTCCTTATGTCCACTCAAAGTAATGTGTTTGTGAGTTTAAACCACTTAAAACAGTTTATAACTCAAGGGATGAAGCATATTTGTCTTAATTTCAGATACAGATTTTGCATTAAGACCATTTTAAAATTATATCTGTATGAATTCATATTCATTCATGTATTCATGCACAGCTCATTTTCCCTCTCTTCCAGGTCAATCCAGAGCCAACATGATTCCCCTCAAACAGCCACGGAATATCAAAGCATCCAATGACACCTTAGCCTCCATCGACTTTGACGGCTTCACTGACCAGCCAACGCCCAAAGCCACACCGCCGCCTCTGCCAAAGAAGGCTGTTCCTCGTTCCACCACTGAACCTGCCCTGGGGGTTAAGGAGCCCATTAGACCCCGGGCCGAAGCTAAACCCGGAGGCACCAACCTGAGTGTGGCCAACCCGCTGTACGACTTGGACTCCACCTGGGAGACAGCCAGCCAGAGCTCCTCTCACAGCTCTGAGCCTCATCGAGCCCATGAGAGCGGGGACTCTTTGGAAAGGCCGTCATCTAACACAGCCTGTAGCACGGGCCGTCTGGCAAACAGCGTGTCGTCCCTGGTGACCCCACCTGCACCTGCTACGCCCACTGCCACCGCTGGTCGGGAGAGGAAGGTGTTCCCAAGCACGGAGTCTCTGGCCGGAAGGGGTCGGACAGCCGGTCGAGGTGTCGGCGCTGCAGCAGCAGGGGGCTCCAAACCACAGAGACCTGCCCTGTACAGGGGGTTAGACACCTGGGATGAAGTGGTGGGGAGAATCCGGGGACTCCACACAGACACTCTGCGGAAGCTGGCTTCAAAGTGTGAAGACCGCTTCATGGCTGGCCAGAAGGATCACTTAAGATTTGGCACCGACAGCTGGTCCCACTTCAGGCTGACCACTGGCAAACCATGCTGTGAGGCGGGGGATGCCGTTTACTACACCGCCTCTTACGCCAAGGACCCACTGGTCAACTACGCCATCAAGGTGAGATTACTAAGTATAGCTGTGGATCAGATATTTGTTCCCACGTTCTCCAGGAGAAAAATTGCTGCCTCCGTTCTTGGCAGACCATGTCCTGTTTTAAGACGGGACCTGAGATACATTTCAGGTGACTCACCGGGCAGGGCCTCTCTTAGAAGCTAAGACTGGGTCATTATTAGATATTGTCATGAATAATTTATGTTTACGTAAGCTGCTTTTATATTTTGCGTAGTTACATCGTATATACCCGGAAAGCTTGTTCAACCCTGAAACACAAGAAGCAAAACAAGTTTGTCCTACTTTCCTGTTATGACCCTGGTTCCTTCCCAAAAGCTCCACTTTCCCCCCCCCATTTCTGAGTAGATCAGTCCTCCATTAGCTTAGATTTCAGCTTTTTCTCAATGTGAATTAATCATTGTTTGTTTTTGTTGAAGAATGAGTTCAGAATTTTATCTTCCCCCCCTTGAATAACTCTCATCTCTGTTTCAGCTCTTGTAATAGATTTTAAAAGTCCCTGCTCTTTTTGTTTTTGTTTGTTTGTTTGTGTGTTTTGCTGAACCTCGTCTCAAATCCTCGGCAGAGCTGCTGGAAGCTCTTTTATACTGAAATAGTGGCACTTAAACTTTGAGCCCTGAGGGTAGGACCTTGTGCAGTAAAACCCGTGTGGGCCTTTGTTTTTTTTCCCTTCTCCTCTTCATGAATTTGCCAGCAGTGTGCTATTTATTGTGCGTGTGATTGTGGTGTTAGTGGAGAGAGGCAGGACGTGGGTGGCGGGGGCCGAGCTTGCCGGAAGAGTTCTGAAGCTCATCATAAAGTAGATGTTGTTTGAGGTTGTGTTATTCAGAGAATTTGAAACACTCTACGCTTTGCCATACTTCAAAGCTTTGGCTTTGCATTAGCAACAGACCGAGGGAAAGAAAAAGCCATTTTGTTGTGATGGTTTGTGAAATGAGGCAACTGAACACCAGCAGGCCCCAACAAGCCAATTAAACTTTCCTCAAGTCTCCACTTGAAGGTGGGCTAAACATGCTCCCGCCCCCATCGAGCCCCAAACTGTGCTGGGTCCTCCTGCAAATGAGATTTTTCATGCCGTGGTATTTTTAATCCTCTGCTAATAAATCATCGTCCAGCCTCTGCGCGACCGTGCATGTCCTCATCTCTCTCAAGGGTTTCAGCGGCATGACTCAGTGAGCTTTAAAACCTGCGAGACGTCGGCGTTGCATCAAGCAGACAGATCCATGAATTCAACTACTCGTGAACCCAGAGCTCCAAAACAACAGCACAACTTCCTAAAAGTAGTATTTAAACACTGGACGTGAGGAATGATCAGAATGCAGCTGTAGACCAGATCCAGCTTTTCCAAACAAACATGCGGCCAACCTGGACATTCCCACATTCTTGCTCTCTTTAAGTCTGTTCAGTGTTGAAACATTTGTTCTTTTCACCGTATTTCCGGCTTGTTTGAGTGATTACAAGCCAACTGCAGACAGGCAACAATGACGCGTTCCTCTTTAACCACAGACTATTACTCGGCTGTTGGTCAGCCAGTCCTGCTGAGGATGCCAATCATCTTTAATTCCCTGTCATCTGTGACAACTTATAGTTCAAAAGCAGCTGTCTTTCCCCCTTTTTGTCCCTTGTGGTTGCTCTGCTTAAATGTTGTTGATCCAACCAAAGCACACCGTTACTTTAAAAGGCTCTCAGGGTCATTTCTGTCCCCAGCATAATTGATTGAATCCATTTATATTAAATCATTCCAAAGTTCTTTGGAGTTTAATGGCTTTGAAAATGTTGACAAAAGCTAATGGAGCGACAGCAGCACTTAAATGTTAAGGGAAGCCCCCGTTCTTCATTCTGCTCTCTTTCTGTTTGTCTCGCTTCTGCAGATCTGTCGGAGCCACGTGAAAGAGACCCAGCAGCAGTTCTTCCACAGCCTGGCAGTGAGGCAGAGCCTGCCCGTGCACTTCAACATCCAGCAGGACTGCGGGCACTTCCTGGCCGATGTCCCCACCCGCCTGCTCCCCTGGGTGGAGGACGTGGAGGAGGAGAAGGAGGAGAAAGAGGAAGAAGGAGAAAGGGAGCCAGAGGAAGAGGTTAAATTGACAGACTCTAAAGCATCTGCTCCAAACGGTAAACTAGATGAAGCCCCGGCAGCGGGTAACATGAACACCACGGGCCGCTTGAGGAGCCGAGTGGTGGTGATTACACGGGAGGTGCCCTTCCAGACCGTGGCTGACTTTGTGAGAGAAGGCATGGCCAGACACGCTCACAACCCAGAGCTGTACGAGCGTCAGGTCTGCCTGCTGCTGCTGCAGCTGTGCTCGGGCCTGGAGCACATGAAGCCCTACCACGTGACCCACTGCGACCTGAGACTGGAGAACCTGCTGCTGGTCCAGTGCCAACCTGGCAACCCCTGGAACCTGGACGTACTTGAGCCCAACAACAACGGCGGCAGCAGCGGTGCGGGCACGACAGCTGCCAACGCCGCCGCCAACGCCACCTGCCCCGCCCGCCTCATCATCAGCAACTTCTCGCAGGCCAAACAGAAGAGCAACCTCATGGCCACCGACCCCAGCGCGCTGCGCGACCAGTCCCGGCTGGCGCCCGAGATCATCACGGCCACGCAGTACCGCAAATGCGACGAGTTCCAAACGGGGATCCTCATCTACGAGATGCTGCACCGGCCCAACCCGTTCGAGGAGACGCCGGAGCTGAAGGAGCGCGAGTACACGTGGGCCGACCTTCCGCCGCTGCCGGTCAAGTCGCTCTACTCACACGGCCTGCAGCAGCTGGCCAGGCTCCTGCTCACAGTCAACCCCTCCGAGAGGATCCGGATGTCGGAGGCCCGGGCCTGCCTGCAGTGCCTTCTCTGGGGCCCCCGGGAGGACCTGTTCCAGGCGCTGGGCTGCAGCAGCACGGGGCCCGTGTCGGGGCCCACCGCCGGCCAGCGCGAAGCCACCCTGCAGAACTGGCTGGACCTGAAGCGCACGCTGATGATGATCAAGTTCGCGGAGCGCTCGCTGGACGCGGCCTGCAGTGTGAGCCTGGAGGACTGGTTGTGCTGCCACTACCTGGCCTTCGCGTCCACAGAGACTCTGAGCCGGGTGGTGCACATCCTGCAGCCGCCGCCCCACGCCCACGGCCAGCCCCCGCAGCCGCCGCCCAGCCAGGCCCAGACACACCTCACGCACACGGTCCACTTGGCTCAGTCACAGCCACTCTGACTTCCTCAGCCTGACTGTTACCATGGCAACCGATCCAACTCCCCCCCCCCCACGGTCCCTCAGCTGATGCTAAAGTGTGATGTAATCTAACCATTAACGCTGTCGCAGCCTCCGCCTCACAGATGCCCGGGCAGGGAGACTCTGACTCTGACCTCATGGTCACCACGTTCTCAATTCAAATCCCAAAAAACTCCTCATCCTCACATGCTGTGCGCAGTCCCAATTTTGAAAAAGTAAACCCAACCTAGGGGTGTGAAATGTAAGGAGAGAGGTGCATTTGAAATGAAGGGAAAAAGAAATGCAGATGTTTTTAAATGAAAAAAACTGAGGTGGACAATGTTTCACCAGAAAAGCCAAAGATCAGCCACAAGCTGCCCTTTTGGAGATACGTTGCCAGATTTTTATCAGAAATGTTACTTTTCATTGCACAGCACAGCTAGACATGAAAGCTGGTTGATTTTCATACAGTTAAGCCCAAAGCTGGAGGCCGAGCAGTGTCCTCACATCTCGTTTAGGCTTCAGAGCTGGTCCACCGGTCTGGTCACTCACCCGAGCATGTGCAATTGATGTCTTTGTTTTATTTCTTCCGGAGGCAACGGCTTAAGACCGTTTCCACACAGTCCTTTTTACTAAATTCTCTCGTTTTGTGGCACATAAACTGATTCATTTGATATCACTCCTGAAACTTCACATGTAAAAAAAAAAAAAGGAAACCAGAGGACGGGAGGTCCCAGGGGCTGAAAAGAAGTTACTCTTCATCTGTGGGTTTTTCAAACGGATGACAATTGCACTTTCAGTCCGGTCAAAATGAGAATGAAGACAGGAAGCGACTGAGAGAAGAGTCATGTGAATTCCAGGCTCTGGATGTGGCTGGTCTGGCGAACACTCTTAACCTTGTCTCATTCTCTCACCAAACTCACTCCTCTTCCAATGGAACCACTTTGTTACACACCAGAGCTCTTTGTGCTCAAGACAGCCTCGAAGAGAGAGTGACCGCTCAACCACTGAGACTGGCTCCCCTTCCTCCTGCCTTGTTTCCCGTCCTCTTGCTGTAATCCGGCCAATCAGGCTGCCCGCCGGCCAGCCGACTTACCGAGTCAAATAAATGTTTGTTATTGATCAGAGCCTTTCGGCACGGAGTGGACGGGAGGAAGGGAGTCGCACTTTGGGATCAGCGTCCTGTGTTTGTTTTAATGCAAATGTACAGCAGAAACTTGATGGTCCACAGACTGACAATGAGTCGCAGCAGAAGAGTTTGTTGCTGAGTGTAAGTGTAGTGAGGAATGTGTGTGGGACAGCACTGGTGGCTGACCTTATGTCCAGAGATTTAAGCCTTTATATATTATAACCTTGTATCTATTTTAATCCACACACTATTTTGTTGAGTACAGAGCACCTCTATTTCTCTCTTTAGAATCTTAACACGCTTTTATCCATTACAGCTTTACTTGACTTTCTTCCACCTCGCATGATCTGAGGGAAGAAAAAGATGAGTAGTCATCACTGTCCTGCACAAAGGACAGATAGGTAACAGCTAAACAATGTACAGTGTTTTTACCCCTCTTGTAAATGTACCCGTTTAGGAGAAAAACCACTTTGGCTGAAGGACGACTTTTGAACCCAGCATTAAAAACCCAACACTCGCCAATCAGAAAACAACTAAATCGTTGCTCATTTGACTTTTTTTGCCACTGAACCCAGAAATACCGACGCCCTCTGTATTCTTCGCTTAAGGATGTGTACAGTTTGTCTCCTGACCTGCCGCCAGTTATTGTTGATCAAATTAACCAAATGTAACAGAACAATAAATATATGTTTTTATAGATACTTAACGTGTCTTCGTGTTTCCGGAATGCTCAGTCCACCCCAAACTATTTCACACACACAGACACACACTTTCAGAGCTGGTAGAAATGAGCTTTTCCATTATTTATGCTGGTCTCCATAAAATATAATCTTTTTCATCCTTTAAGTAGTTTGAGACGTCTGCTAGATCGCAATAATTGAAGAACATGCAGTTTGTGTTTGTCACCAGCAGAGGGAGCCAATGAAAGGCAAAGAAAAAGCAGCCTGCACCACCCTACCTGCTGAGGAGCCTCTAGAATCCCTGTTCCTGTTCACTTTGAGCTCAACACGTTATCCATTTATGTTAAGGTGAATGCATCTACAGGTCATTTGGAGATAAGAAAACGTGTTATTGATTTACACTTTATTTTATTTAGCATGGTGAAAGACAAGATGGAGCGATAATGAAGCTGAATGTGGTCAAAGCAGGACAGGTGTCAGTAGAACAAAATAATTCAAATGTGATGTTTAATTTTCTTTATTTTCTAGACTTAGAGAGATCAAGTCTCAGGAAGAAGTCGCCACCCTTGGTCATTCTTGGAGAGTTTCCCCTACAAAACTTTCCAAAGATCTCCACCTCCACTTCTTCAATTTTGGTCGGGAAGCATGCCGGGTTGATCTTTGGCGCTTATTTGGAATCGGGAGTTTTTATTTCCTGTATTATATGTCTCAAGGTCTAAGGGATGCTTGTAAAGTTTGAAGAAAAAAAAACAAAGAAAAATACACTCCTCACACACCTCCCATCCCGGTCTCCCCCCTGTGATCCTGTTGCGTAACGGCAGCAGAAATGTGTCTGTGTGTGTGTCTGTGTGTGTGCGTGTGTGAGTGTGTGTGTGTGTGTGTGTGTGAGAGGTGGGCAGGTCCTCCTCGGAGCGGCGGCTGTGTGCGGTGGTCGCCTCTTTATCGAGCGGCCCTGTGGAGCAAGTTGCGCCGCAGGGGAGGGACTTCTCCGGCCGCAGTCCGGGCTCCTGGCTGCGTCTCGCTGCAGCTTTCCAGATTCCTTCAGAGTTGGGAGACCCACCTTCGTCCTCCTCATCCTCCTCCTCCTCCTCTTCCTCCTCCTGCTGGCTGCTGGTGAGCCGCTTCCGGATGCGCTGAAAACAAACGGGAGAGTGGACGCCGCTTCCCTCCCCTTCATCTATCCTCCTCCTCCTTCTCCTCTTCCTCCCCCAGGGGGGGACATCCAGCCGGACCGCCACTGGAGTCATTGGATGGAGAGAGGCGCTTGAAGAAAGGAGAGCTGTGGAGTTGGTGCACCCCCCCCCCCTTCTCCTTCTCCTCCTCCTCCCTCCTCCTCCTCAGCCTTCCTCCCCACTGCAGCAAAGAGAAAACTCCGGGTAAGAAACGCCTGACACTCGCATGCGTCTCTCCTCCGATCGGCCTCTTTTGGGCCACAAAGGGGGGGTTAACTTAAAGCGTGCGGGGCATTTAGCGACGAGTCAGACTGCGTCTCTCCTCAGACGGGATGGCAGCCTCCTGCTGCTGATGCTGCTGGCGCGGCATTTTCTCCCTCTCCCCTCAGTCCAGCCAGATATCGATTCGCCGGTGGATCTGAGCGAGGGGCGGGTGTTTGGCCCTACAGGAGAGAAGGGGAGGGGGATAACAAATGGCCCCGCTGAGCCACACCGGCCTAGTGTGAGATGCTGGAGTCCAGCTGGAGGAAGTTGGCGCTCCTCTGACCAGATGAAAGTCCCGGTTTAGCTGATTCCCCTGCATGCATGCGCGCTTACCAGAAGGACCTCAGCACCCATTCAGGTAGGATGTCCATAGAGGAACAGCTGGGGGCGTGAAGATGCTTTGCTGCAAAAACTATGGAGGTTTTATTCTCGGTGTAAACTCGAATTGTCTGATCGGATAGCAGAAGAAGAGCCCCAGAGCCAAATCCAGGCAGGATCCAGTCCTCACTCTGAACCACCGGTTTCTGCTCTCCCTTAGAGGTTTTCTACTATGGAGAGAGGACAGATGGAGAGCAAGGGGCAATCACCTCCGATTAGGGATCAGGGCAAGCCAGGCCTTCCCTGTTTCATGCTTTATTTATTTATTTTTTTTGCTCTCTCAAATTCTTCAGCGTGAAAAGAAAACCTCACTCTTTGGCAAAGCCGCTGACAGCTCAGACATTATGCAATGGGGGGGGAGAGGTTAAGGGGGTGGTTCTGTGTGGATTCTGCTCTCCTTCCAGGGTAACTCAGCTGAATAGATTAGGAATCTGTGCGTAGTGAGGGGGGGGGGGGGAATGGTGCCACCCCGGCCTTTAATGCTTCCTGTCACCAAATGATGCTCGTGATGACCCCCTCAGACCGCTGTGTCCAGACTGTTCGGCCTTCTGTTTTTCCGTACAGCAGGCCGCCGATCGCTTTGTGAAGCTTGTTTTGGTCGTAGCGTTTTGCGTTCCTGTGTGTGGGAGCAGACTTGAGTCAGTTTGAACGGATGAAGCGTGTTTACAATCCAAATGAGGATTGAAAATGTCCCTCTTTTGACATTTCAAACGCCCACCTTGTCAGGACCCGCCGTCCTCGTAGGGACCACAGCTCTGCACTGATTTGTTGGCTCGAGGCGAGAGGCTGGAGGTTTGAGTTAATCTTTTAAATGAGTGTCAGATTTTTTGATGGGTAGCCCGAGCGGACGGGCTGGGACATTTCCCCCTTTCCTCTATGGCTGAAACACGACCCTCTCAGATTTCAATTCCTCCAGCAACACTCATATAATCACCTCAGCTATTCGTTTAACACCGTCTCTCTGAGCACCTTTGAGAAGCCTGATCACATTAAGACTACTAAAAGCACTTAGATGAACACTGGAGACATCCAAATATGTGAATTTGCACGCCGAAAAAAACACTGCCATCATCAAAACCATCTTTCCTAACGTCCAGCCGGGGCTCAGGCCTTAAAGCATCTCAGCTTCTATTTCCAGAGTGGATCCCATAATGGATTGCCTTGTTTATGGAGAATCCCTCCGGTCAGAGCCGTTTGCTGCCAAACCTAGTCCCAGCCCACTCGTCCGAGATGCCCGGCGATGCCATGGGCTGGAGTGGGAATTGTAAAGTGAAGTATGGCGAGATGAATCACATTTATGAGATTAACGCTGACGGGTTATTGGGCATGGTGGTTGAATTTAGAAGCTGGAAGTGTCACTGGCTGTCCCCTCAGAGCAGAAATGCTGGATGGGAGTTCCTAACAAAGAATTCCCGTTCTGCTTTAAAGATGAAAACTTTAAAAAAAACTGCAATTTCAAATATGTCATTGATTTAAAACCGCACCTATAGTTTAACAGGCATTTTTGTACCATTAAGTGATATTGTGAGGTCGTTAATCTCATAAATGGTGGTATTAATCAGGAAGTGATGCTTGATTTATCTGCTCTGCTTTAACACCAGGACCCCAGTTCTGAAGCTCCAGATTTCTGAGAAGGCTAATGGAAAAATGCTCCATTAAGGTGGGAAAAAGCACGGGTGCTTTTAATGTAATTAAACGGACCGGGTTCGGGTCAGGACCCATCTTTTTCATCCACTCACTGCTGCATGGACATATTTGAGCTTTACGGCAAAGGACTCCTTCGTTGGGATCCTGGCAGGAGGCCTTTTGATGGAGGTTCTCTCCACCTTCTCTGGCTACCTCCCACACTCCAAAGCGTGCATGCTAGACCTCAAATTGCCAGTAGGAGTGGATGTCTGTGTTAGTCTGTAGCACAATGACTGCTGATATATGCTACAGCCCCCCCCCAATCCTTCTAGGAATAAGAAAATGGACGGATGGATTATTTTAATGTTCTTTTAAGCGAAAGCTGCCGTCCGTCTTCCCCTCTTAAGCGCACCGCAGACTGCAGTTTAAGCTTGTTTGCCTTTGACAAAGACAGAGAGAAAATATTAAGGTACAGTGTTTCTGGATCGCCATCACATTTATTATCGGGTGGATCGCGCTTCTGAAGTACAGCAAGAACACATTTTTCTTCAGGTCAGGATGCTTCCTAGTGATACAACTAAATCTGGTCTTATTTATTCATTCTTTGTTTAAAAATGGCCTCCATTGTTGTTGTTTTTCTTTAAATAAGTGCATTCAGATATTTTTAAATCTGCGAACGCCCACTTTGACAAGCCAGTGAGGTCCAACCACGTTTATGGCGTGGTGTGTTTTCCCTCCGTGATCGAACAGTGTATTCAGAACCCATCCAGTAATTACTACTGTACCTCCCAGGGAACAAACCCACCACTTCAACATCATGCAGCCGTGACATTACCACACTGTATCTAGCAATCTGTGTTAGATCATCAAAACTCTCTTAGAAAATAAGGTCAGTTTTTGTTTTTTCTTTTCTATTTTGCTAACTTTATTCTCCCATAGGGACTCTCTCACGTTCTGAGATAGAAAGCGAGCTGCCGGTTGACTTGCAGGTTTGAATCGATCCTTCTTGTTTGCTGCTGTTTAAAAGTCTAAGCCGGTAACAATGTGTTCCTTTGGCTCGCTCTTGCAGCTCCTAGTGCGGAGCCTTGCTGGATAGTAAACAATGAGACGCATTACTTTGCACTTAAAAACTTGCATTGCCTGGAGTTTAGCACTTTGCTGAGTTTACCTTTGCAATGGAATCCATTTGGTTGGAAATTCTTGACTTTTTAGAATTGTTGCCATATCCAGGGAGAAGTGTCCTGGGTTGTGCTTCTTTTTATGACACCAATGTTGATGGTCAGGAAGCTTGTAGAGACCATTTGCAAGAGCACATTTTTCCCTGATTATACTTATTAATGTGATATAGCAGAGAAAGTGCACTTACCTAAACTAATTAAAAAAATTAAGTTTAGGTACAGTATATGATGCTTCAATTGAGCATGAGTTTGGACATTTCCTTTTCAAAATGTTATACTTTTACCAGAAATGATCAGCTGAACTGTCAGTGAACAAAGCATTGATTTTGGTTTTTATAGTTCCCAAGAAATGGAAACAAAACTAAAATGTTCAAAGGGGTTCAAATCCAACATAGTCGAGGTGTGCACATATCGAGTCAACAAGCTTGTGGTTCCTTCAGTTCCACATTAGCAGCTGACTGGTTACTCACAAGGCCCAGATCAGGACACATTAAGAGAGAGCCACTCAAGGTTCTCAGCTCAGATGTTGCTTTAGGTTGAAGCTTTTATATCGTGTGTGGATGAGGAAAAATGTGTTAAAAATCTCCCCAACCCAGCTGTTTATGGGGAGATGGATCTGAACCCTGGTTTAAATTTCTGTGAGACAACAACTTCTTTCCTAGATTGTCATGGCTCCCTCCATCTTTGGCTTGTTTGTCCGTGTCAGAAATTGACTTTTTTCTTTTATTTATAATCCGCCTTCAGTCTGTGTTTGGGTCCCTCATGCACACCCCTGACAGCTATTAACGACACCTACATCGTTGCCACAGCAACTGTGGCCGACAACTTGAAAATAACAGCGCGAGCAGTGAGTCCTGAAGAATCCAGGTTAGATTTTAGTGTTCTTGTACGCCCATGTTTCGTTGGTTTTCTGTGTCTTTTGGTAGATTTCCTGTAGATTGGGGACAGTTCGCCACGGGGCTTCAATCCTGGGTGTGTCGTTCTCAAGCTGAGAGACGGTTTTATTTTGGCTCAGGTGCATATTCTTCCGTTCTCTATTGGTGCCAGTGCTGACGTTTGAAAAACAGGCGCCAGCAGATGCTACTTTTTTACTTAACCCTGCTCCAAATGAGCCAAAGCAGAGAGTACAAAGTGGAGCTGGCTTTGAGACGGAGCCATATGGAAGGAGGGAGGTGGGAGAGAAAGCCTCTGCGCGCAGAGTGCTGCGTTGTTATGTCAGAGCACAGCAGCCAGGCCCTTCATTTGATTATGAGTTATCGGGCAAGATTAAAAGCGGAATTGATTGACCAGGCAGCTGCCAGAGCAAGTGAGAAAGGGCAGAGTGGCAGCTGACAGGCTCCTGGTCTCTCCCTCTTTCTTGTTGTAAGTCATCCCACCGCCCTCCCACACATACACACAAACACACTTTTTTCAATTGCATATCACCTTGTGATCTGGTTCTCTCTTAACATTTCCCTTCTTCTATTTCTCCTTTATGTGTACGCATGGGTAAAATAGGGACCATCAATCAGCGTGTCCGTTCTTATTGATCAAAGCTACCATGAAATGCATCTGCAACAGAAGGAAATTTTGTTGTTGTTTTTTTTTCTTCTTCTTTCTTGTTTTTTTCAGCAAACAGCAGCTCTTTTAAATCCTGCGCATCCAGACTCTCCTGTGAGGTGAAGATGGGCTTGGGGTTGTTTTTCTTTGTGTCTGTGCAGCATTTAAGCTTGCGTGAATCACGGAGATGACTGATCCAAATGGGAGCATTCCAGAAATACACATCTAAAGTCTTTAATTTGTTAAAGGTCAAAATGGTTTCTAATCCTAGTTGTTTACAGAGTGATATGCCAAGTTCTGGAGATACTGTTTCTTCAAAGATTTGCCCTGTTTATGATCGACTTTCACATAAGAGCGTTCAGCTATCGGAGTCCTCTCCTGTGGAACCAGCATCCAGTTTGGGTTAAGTAGGCTTAAGACTTTCCTTTATGATAGAGATTATAGTTAGGGTGAGTCCTAGACTGACGGCAGATTTCCCATGATGCACTGAGCTCCCCTCACCTCTTCTCTCTCTCCCTCTCAGTGCAACCTTATCCCATTAACGCATGTTACTAACTGGACTTTTTCCCTTTCCCATAGTTGTGTGCTTTTCGTCCCTCTTCTATCACTTCCTGTAGGTGTTCCTGGCTCTTGATCTGTGGAGCCTGGATCTGTGATTGGCAGTTTCCTGCTGTCCCCGTGTTCCTACTCTGCTACAATTACAGCCACTGTTCATAGTCTTATTGCTATTATTAATGCTATCATTATCATTAGTACCAATATCTTTTTTCATTTTTCATCCAGTATATGTGTTACTGTGTAGGCTGTCTCCTTCAGCTTCCTCTGTCCTTCTCTCTCTCTCTCTCTCTCTCTCTCTCTCTCTCTCACACCCTCTCTCTCTCTCTCTCTCTCTCTCTCTCACCCTCTCTGTCTCTCACATCCAACCGGCCAAGGCAGATGGCCACCCACCCTGAGCCATGGTTCTGCTCGTGGTTTCTGCCTCTTAAAAGGACGTTTTTCCTCGCCTGTGTCGCCTAGTGCTTTCTTTTGGTGGGAATTGTTGGAGTTCTGTAAATAACTTCAGAGTAGGGTCTGACCTGCTCTTTTTGGAAAGCGCTGTGAGACAACTGTTGTTGTGATTTGGCGCTATAGAAATAAAGAATTGAATTGGATAAGAAAGAAAGAACAACTCCTGTAGATCAGACTAAATGCACCATGGCATAATGATAAATCATCTGTTCTTTCATTAGATAAGTTTCAGCTCAGATGAACCACACTCAACATGTTGCAGGTTATCACAATTCACTGGAGACATTAAGCCAAAATAATCCGACAGCTCGTGCAGCAATAACCTGAAATAAATGCTGTATAATTTTATCATAAGACAGCTTTCACCCGCCTTTCCATAGAGTGTTTCCTGGATTCATGATGGGCATCGGCTGTTTGAAGGTCCCACGCAGCATGTCATTTGGGATGAGACACTGGCACACTGGGCAATAGAAACTAAAAGATTTCCACAATAGTATGGCACAGAAGTGTTAATAGCAATAAAGCTATTTAATTATCTTTCAATTAAGGTCATTGAAATATAAAATTTGGCAAGGAAACTAAGAGAAGTAGTGTGCGTCCACTTCAAAGTTTTCAAAGTTTTGAACCTTTTCTAATGTCTTTATGGTCATATAATAGTGCAGTATAATTTAGCTGCACCCGGAAACAAGGGATCACAGATAAACTACACATTTGAAATATTAAGATGTAAACATTCTAATAGCTCTAATAGCTCTAAGATGTAAACATACTAAGCTTAAGCAAACTTCAACTTCTTTCCTCTTTAGAAACACTGCCAGGTTCAAACATTTCACATTTGAATTAGCCCAACATTAGACTTTTCAAATAAATGGCATCAAATGATGTTGGGCAAGGATGTGGGTGTAACCAGATTAACATATTCACAGATTTTTATTCAGAGTTTGTACAGTTTTACAGGAGGACAGCTGAGTTTCTATTTGAATAATGACCATTGAGTTTTTAATAGAAATGTATTCAAATGAAGTAGAAGTAATTCCAAGCCCTAAAAAAGAAAATAAAAATAAAAAGAGCACAAAAGTAAAACAGTTTTTACAATTCTCGTGAGCCTACAAGTCAGTATTCGTATCCATGTGGATGGATATGGAATGACGAGCTTCCTTGTCATTTCTCTAAGCTCGTCTTTGGGTGTCGGCTGTCTTTTGTGCCGTTCTCTGTCGTTCTCTGATCCCACACTGCTTCAGTCATGCTGTGGTCGGGACACATCCCTCCATAGGCGCCTGCCGCCTCGTGTCAACAGCCTCGCTTCCGTGGAGACCATTTCCAAAGGTGGATTGTCATTGGCGCATCTAAAGGATAACAATTTTAGATTCTTTTCACCTGCTGTTGCTAGTTATTTTCAGGCCAACCACAAGTGCTTTATCCTCCTTTTCCTTTAAAAACACTGCACACCAGGCAAAGATATGCCCATCTTTTTGGAACAAAAGTTATACCTGTTAAACTCTATTATCTATGGTAGTTTTTTGGGCATGTTACTCGAGAAGTATAAACATATCATGCCAGCATAAAATACACTGGAAGTGATTCTGTGCTAACTTTTTTGGTTGGTGTAGACACTGAACTGGCTGGGAACCGCTTTGTTTGAAGATAATTGCAGCTTTGCGAATGATTAGAGAACTTCACCTAAAAGACACTGCAGCTGAACACTTTCTAGGTCAAAAGCAAGGGCTTTCTTCTTTAAAAGTTTCTCTCTGAGCGTGTTGGACCTCATTGTTAACACCCTACCGGGGAGGCGCCCACGTTGCCTTGTTTCTTTTGACACATTGCCTCGATATCTCTTTTTCTCTTTCCCTCCTGGTCGCCTTCCTCTTTCCCTATAAAGCTCCTCTCATATCTCCTCTACTCAGATATATTAGTTTGTGCTCAGGTGATAGGAATCATACTCTACCCGTGTGTGGGTGGTTCCTGGAACGTCCCCTCTCTGTCAGAGGTTCTCCCCGCTTTGCTATAATGGCACATCAGAAGCTGTCAGTGGGCCCCGCACTGCGTCAGCCACTTTAATTGGCCTGCATGAATGTGGTCTGCTAAGAGCTCAGTGGAACTGATATACACACACACACACACACACACACACAAAAATCCTGTTGCCCTCCCCCCGCTTTCTGTCTATATCATTTGTGTAATGCTCCCATTTCCCCCAAGCTACTGAGATACTATATGGGGAGGCTCCAAGATGCATAGAAGGAAGAGGGAGGAGGGAATGAGTCACACACCAGCGACCGGCATTTTTCTTACTTTTTTATCAGTTTAGGCGCATGAAAAAATTGTCCGTCTCACTGATGAGAAAAGACCATTAAAACCCAACCTGATGCCGTTTTATTTATCTGCCACACACACACATACATGTTATGCTGAAATGTTTCAGTCTTAACCGCACTCTTTTCAATCAGATCACGTTACCTTAGTAGTTGAATTGTAATTAAACACATTTTATGCTTGGATAATTTCATTGGTGCTTCTATTGCTGAAATGGGGATTTACTATCTATGTACAATGTTTTAAAAGAAAAAAGTTACTTTAAGCCCCCTCGGCTGTTTCTGAAACCTGAATCATTTTGAGATGAATTGAAAGTCATTTTATACACTGATGAAAGCGTGACTAAGTTTATGTAAATGTTGGATGGGGTATTTTCTGTACTAAGAGGGAACAATAAGAGTGAGTGTAACAGTTTAACGCAGGGTTACAAAGCCACACTTTTCAAGGAGTGCTTGAAAAGTGGAGTGTTCTATTGAAACCCACGCTACAGCCTAGTCTTAGCTATTATGTTATGTTACTTTTTTTTTTTCCCACTCAGGCCAGTCACATAATGGGATAATGCTGTTTGGAGGACCAGGCTGAGCTGGTTGACTGTGTGAAAAGCTGAGACCAAAAAAGATGACTGGATTATTGATTTTTTTCTTTTCATAATGTCATTTTAAACCAGAATCCAGCAGGTTGTCAACTGACCTCTGAGTATTTCTCCTCCACCTGAGGCGGATTTAATCAAAGGGCCGATTGCTGAAAGCTATCGCTTTCACATTCGGTCTGCTCGTGCCTCCTGAAGCAGCTTTGGGTGTCAGCAGATATTAGGGTCTTGTGGACTGTTTCATCCCTAAACTGGTTACCGTGATTGATGCTGATGGGAGAAGACTTTCTCCCGTTTCCAGGCTGTCTGTGGCCGCCTGGCGCTGCGGAAGTCTCATTTAAGTGAAACTTTTCAAAATGGTTTTGTGGGTATAAAAGGTAAAATTGTTAAGCCAACCCTTGTCTGTGTGTGTTCGCAGGCTGGCTGCAGAACCATGTCCTCGGCTCAAAGTGAGGATTTATCGGGCTACCGTCTGAGTGGTGAGTAGAGGCCGCAGACTGCTTTTCCATTTCTCCAGTCCTTTTTTTCTGCGAGATTATCGTTGCGTGGATGAACACGCGACAGGAAATCTATGAAGGAGACAGCTTGTGGCTTCTCCCTCGATCGCGCCTATGTCTTTCATTCTGACATCTGTCAGTCTGAAAGCAGCTGTTTCACATCTATTCTCATTTGATGTTCACCATCACTGGTTTCAAAAGATTAAAGCATGTTCAATAATCGTCTTTCTTCTTAGACTAAAAATGCCATCGCCACCCTCACAGGTGTCCAGGTTATTCTAGAGAGCATTCAAATGTCTCTGGGTATTTCTATTCAGATATTTGACTCCAAATAACAAAACATAGAAATGAAATTGATCAAGCTCCACCCTCAGACAGTCCCAAGGCTCCCGTATGTGGCATTAAAGGATTTGTTGTTTGTGTTGTCTTCTTCAGTGGTGCATAACCCTCCAGGCTGGGAGGTGGGGATCTACCTGGTGGGCTTCCTCCTGCTGCTGGGCGCGGCTGGGCTCAACATCTGGAAGCTGTGGAAATCTGGAACCTTCCCCGCCCCATCCCCGTTCCCTAACTTCGACTATCGATATCTGCAAGAGAAATATGGAACCTCCTTCTCAGAAGTCAGGCAAAAGGTAGATTTCTGCTCCCGGAAATCCTTTGTTGGTTTTATTGACTGAGCAGGACCTGTGATGGCCTCTGTAAGAACATGACTAATCATTTTGACCTTTACCTCGCGTTTGAGCTACTTAATGAAAACATAACGAGCAATATAACACATGCTTACAGAGTAGCAGGTGGGAACATTTCTTCCTCCAGGTTCGATGTTAAAGCTATTACAACACGCTGTGTCAGATGCTGCTAAGATCACACAATGTCAATTAAAATGGAGGGACAAAGGTGTTAAGTGAGCCCTTGAGGGGAATTAGAGTTGCCACGTCATAATTCCTTTTGGGAAACATCAGCAGGTGTAAATATGTTAGACATTTTACCTAAATCCATTGGTTCTGCTCTGTCATAAAATCTTAAATGTGAAAAACAAAAGGAAGATCATTCAGTTTTAGATAAGATACCCAACAATCATACCAAAGCTTATGCTTTGCTTATTTGTTACCTTTTAGGCTTTTAGTTTACTCAGTTTTCTTGAGGCGTTCACATAAATTTCCTCTTTCATTGCCTCCCATAAGAGAGTGGCAGCCAACAACCACCGCCGCACCTCCAACACGTCTAGCCGGAAGCCCAGCTTGGCCTACGGTGAAACCCCCGACGGCCTCAGAGACCTGGGACACCTGGAGCTGATGAGCAGGGACCTGGACGCGACCGGCGTCGCTCAACTCAACCGTTCCATCTCCACCGACTCGCTCAGCTCCATCTCCTCCATCGCCAACAACTTCGGCCATGACTTCACGGTCGGCCAGCTGGAAGTGACCCTCGAGTTTGAGCAGTCCCGGCAGCTGGGCCAAGGGACGGGAATGCTCCACATCTCCCTGCACCAGGGCAAAGACCTGCTGGAGAAAGAGGAAGGGGACTTTCCCGGCTGCTTTATTAGAGTCTCTCTGGGGCCGGACGAGATTAGCGTGGGAGTCACAAGGGTAAGCAAGATTAGTCCTCTTCTGCGTTTGGCACTCTGTTCTCAAAAGAAGTGCTGTTAATTAGATAAACACAAACCCTGAACCAACTTTACTGACATTTAAATGTTACTAATACACAAACATGCCTGCTCATCATTTAGATATATGATAAAATGTAATGCTCTTTTTTCCCCAGTTTTTTAAACTGATAATCATTCATGATTTGAGTCTCATCCTCTTGTTATAATGTGCCAAAACAATTATTTTTTTAAGGGACTCAAAAGATAGATTAGCTCAGATTGATAATGAGCCATTGCAATGCAGTTTGGGCCCTGTTGAATCACAGTAGACTGCGATCCGTCCTGCAGCCTGACAAGCCAGTCGTTTCCTGTCCAACAGATGAGCCCATTTCATTTGTCTGAGTGGCTGGTCTCCCAGGAGCCCGGGAGTCAGGGAGGTTGAGTTTGCTCTGTTTTACTGTCACGAAGAGCAAATTAAACAGATTCCGTCACTCAGCTTGGAACTTGTATTGACCTGCACTTTAGATTCAATTGAGATTTGTGACATACGGGGATGGACTGTAAAGCAGTTTCCGATTCAAATGACCAAGCTAGCCAAAACCAGGATCACCAAGTTTGTCCAAACTGTTTCACGGTCAAGAGCAATAGTACAGCTCCTACTTTACATGTTAGATTGTGTATTTTTAAAATCTCATATACTCATCTATTGCATCTTATTACAGATGTGCCTCTCCTTTGTTGTATTTTCATTTCAATCAAACATACAGTCACTAAAAGAGGAAATAAGGCATTTCTGCATGACACCATCAGTCTCTCACACCATTGTGAAGAAGTTTTGACACATTGCTTCAGTACGTTAAGGTTTTTCAGTGATTTCAAGGTGACCATGATGCTGCAAAGCTCTCCCAAATAACAATTTTACCAAAAGCACGTTTGTTGGTGTGATTTGTATTGATTGACTGTTTAGTTTTTGTAAAACATGGGAGTGTGCATCATGACCAAAGCTTTTCACTTTCATCTGGTCCGTCCAAATGACATCCAGACATCTTATAGTTATTTTAGACACTCCTAAGTTGTGTATCCACATTTTATTTTTATTTTTAGGTTTTAAAAGAGATGTTTTTTTATTTGACACTTATCATCCGTCAAAACAAGCCATTATTGTTTTCATTCTAATTGAATATTTGGGTTTTTCCTGTCATTGAGCATACAGGCCGAGGCACAGAGAGTCTGAGATGTAGCTCCTTTCTTTTACCATTTTTATTTATCTGTTTTTTTTAGCTTGGAGTGAATGACAACTGCTTTGACTGTTGTCAAACCATGTATAAATAGAATATAGACATCACTTTTTTTTTTTAAATGGCAGCATGAATCACATTCCTAACAACTTGGCTGATGTCTTTCCTCCTTGGAAGTGTGTCCTCGCACACCTGAATTTAGACCAGACAAAATGTCCAATGACATTTATCATTGTTCACCTGAGGCTGAATTTACCTGCGTCTAAGACCAGCTAAGGGCCAGATGTTAGGCCGCGTTTACTGTCTCACATGACCATAAATACGCATAGTAAAAAGCTTTCTGTTCTAATATGAAACAAGTGCTCCGACAGGAACAGAAAGGGGCCACATTCCTCCATCTGCTCCATTCCTCCTGCCATTCGCCTTCTGCTCTCAGATGAGCGTTGCCAAAAAATAGTCCAAGTCCTGCCTGACTGTGAGTCATCCCTCTGCTGTGTGACTGGGCTTCTGCAGTTTTCAAAGGCCGACGTGCTCACTCAGCCCAATCTGATTCCCTGTTTAACATGTTTTTTTTCAAATCCATCCAAGCTTGGTGTAATAATAATGATGATAATTACAGTAATAACAATACTTGAAGAAGCCAATGATCTGTGGCATTAGCATTTTAATAAGAAGGAATTAGAGTGCTGATGGTCAAGCAGACTTCTCTGTCCTGCTTTTCCTGGTCCGTCCTCCTTTCCAGGGTCTCATTCCTGTCCCTGCTTAACTTTTTCTTCATTGGTCCAGCTCTCCTCCCTTGCTTTGTTCCTTTTTCTCATCTCGTTTTCTCTGGCTTTACTCCTTTTACTTCCTGATTTTCTTTGCAATGCAATAGTCTAATTCTCCCACGCACTTTGCCATTGTTATCTTCTGTGAGATCCCTGTAGACAGACAACTTCTTGTTGTGGGTGCAAGAAAGAGCTTGCTGTGTTTTTTGGCATAATTTACAGTTTCTTGCATTTTTTAAATCATTATTGTGCAGGTGCTGTGTGTTCGTCTCTTTCTGATAGGAGGCACGGTCAACGTGATCTGCAGACCTCTGAATTCTCAATAGTTATATGACGAGTTGTTGTTTTGCCATTTGTCAGTGAGAGCTGTTGACTTATGAAAACTCTTCAAGTCCCAGTGTTTTTTAAACGTCTTTACAGATCTATATTTACATTTTATTTACATAGCAGTGTTTTGTGATGGTAATAACGGTGGGAAACAGTTACATACCAAAGGGGCGCTGTTTGGCCACAATGCACAGCATCCTGTTTGGAAAAATATAAACACACCTCATAGCAACTGTCAAGCATGGTGGTGGAGATATGATGGTTTGGGTCCAAAATTTACTGCTCCCTGGTTTTCTTCGATCAAATGCTTGGCTTAAATCTGATCATGCAACTGGACAATGACCCCAAACAAAGCTTCAACTGTGTAAAATAATGACTGCAAAAGATAAATCAAGGTGCCGCAAGGGTCAGTTCAATGGTGGAAAATGCTTTGGAAGTACTTTTGGTGAGCTGTGAATAAAACAAAGTATATTGTAAAGAGGAGTGGAACCAAATCTGGTCCTCCAGGACCACTTGAGACTGATCACAGCGCACAGAATATGACTCCAAGTTTAGCTACTTCAAGTTAGATGTTTGGTTCTCGCTCATTAAACTATGCAATCCAACATATCAGCCTGCCTTCATCTGCCCCCCCACAGGTCCAGACGAATGCATTCACCGTTATCTTTGATGAGCGCTTCTCTGTTCCTATGGACATATCCGCTCTGGACGAGTACAGCCTGCGCTTTGCCGGTTTTGGTATTGATGCAGACGAAAGAAACATCAGTGCTGGCCTGGCGGAGCTCAAGCTGTCCGACCTGGACCTGACCATCCGGCCATTCAACGCCTGGCTCTACCTTCAGGATGTCAACAAGGTACGATGTGCAACAAATTACAGTAACGTGCAAGATTAGCAAAAAAAATACAGTCATTCTGGATTTTTGCAGCTCTTTTCTCATGTTTGATACGTAACCCATAGGCTTCAAATGCTTAGCATCCATTGCACTGATGTGCTGCACAGCCTGGTGGTGTCTGACACCCCCTGCTGGACATGGATGAAATTGCAAGTCAGACCTTTTCATTTAAATAAACAAGCCTTTTAAGACGAATCAAGCAGTAATTATCTCCCAAAATGATGATGATATTACATCATTAGTCAAGCTTCCTCCACAAGAAAATAACACGCTCTGTGTTTTACAATTAACCTTACCCTTTGATTTATCACAATGCCTCTCTGTTGCTGAAATATTCCTTTGAAATATGTATCTTACAGCTAAATAGTTTGTGTATTGTAAACCATGTCAGGCAAACAAGAATCATATAAAAGCTGGCAAAGAGTAGAGAAAGGGGGGAAGTCCTAATCTTTTTTTAAAGGATTATTTTCACTTTCTTTGGTATAATTGCATTCAACTATTCAATCTTAAAATGATGAAGGGGGTTGATGTTAAAATTACCAACTATTCAAGATGTTGAATGTTTACTATTTTGATATTGTTACATATAGTGAAATCTTTGCCTCTGATGGTTAACCTGGTAAAAGGAAATGGTAAGAAAGTAGGTACAATTCCCAGTAGTAAAAAATCAGAGGCTCTGAAAAGCCAAATTCCTGCTGCTAACAGATGAAATATTGTGTCAAAGGCTTTAAAAGATTTCTCTGTTTTGTTTTTGTTTTTTCTCTTCCGTACTCGGCTCAATAGGCTGTGGATGCAGTGGGGGAAATCCTGCTGTCTCTCAGCTACTTGCCGACAGCAGAGCGCCTCACTGTGGTCGTGGCCAAGTGCAAGAACCTGGTGTGGACCAATGAAAAAAACACTGCAGGTCAGAGGATTTAATCTATTCCACCAGTTTTTTTTTTATCTCTTAATATGCTTCTGTTTTTGTGCCCTACATGTAAGATGCTTCATGCTCTAGAAAATGTTCAATGACTTAGTATTAATTGGTCAGGATAGAAAAAAGCAAAGGGTCTTAACAGACTCCTGATTGTAACATTCTACTGATAGAATCCATCCATCCATCCATCCATCCATTATCAATACCGCTTATTCCCTGATGGGGTCGCGGGGGGAACTGGAGCCTATCCCAGTGGTCAACGGGCGAGAGGCAGGGTACACCCTGGACAGTCCGCCAGTCCATCACAGGGCCACACACAGGACATACAAGGACCAACAACCACTCACACTCACATTCACTTCTAAGGGTAATTTCCCCAATCTCCAACCAACCTAACATGCAGGTTTTTGGACTGTGGGAGGAAGCCGGAGAACCCGGAGAGAACCCACGCAGACACAGGGAGAACATGCAAACTCCACCCAGAAAGGTCCTGGTTCCCCCGGGATTCGAACCCAGAACCCTCTTGCTAACCACCACACCACTGTGCCGCCCCCTGATAGAAGCCACCTGTCGAAAACATTGTTAACATGTAGAGAGTTAATGTGTTAGCCTCATTTTAATGAGGTATTATTAGCAAGGTATTAGCAAGGTCAGCAAAGCCTGAGCATGTTCACTTATTTACGTGTAAGATGGATTGTAGAGGGACTAAGACACCTTTTCTCCTTCTCTTCATCAGATCCGTTTGTCAAAGTGTATCTTCTGCAAGATGGCAGAAAGATAAGCAAGAAGAAGACTTCCACAAAGAGGGATGACACAAACCCCATTTTCAATGAAGCCATGATCTTCTCTGTGCCGTCCATCGTCCTGCAGGTGAGGCTTTCCGTAGACTGTGCCCAGATTTTCCCTAAATGCAGAAACATCTCTCTAAATTGAGGGGAAAAACTAAAGTTGAGGAGAATGACAATCAGCCAAAAACATCAAATAAAATGAGAGAGCTGCTCTGACATTAGTTACAGACTAACACAGATAGCAGGCGTCTCTTATTCAAACCTCTCCAGTATTGTTTTCTTGTTCTTTATTTATTAGTATGGATTTATTGAGCATTTTATGACCCGTGTGTAGTACTTTCATGCGTGAGAGAAAAAGGATCCCAAGACACTTCCTGCTTAAAGATTCTGTAAATTTACCAACTAATGAAGAAATAAAGTGTTACAAGGCAGATATTGAAACTAATGTTGAAACAACTATTGGAGCTGTTTCAGAAGGTGTAATGAGACTGATGCATACACATATGAGCAGCTTAAAACATCAGCTCTGTTCGGACGGTGCAAATGAACTGCGAGAACCAGGTTTCAGTTTGATTCAAATCTAACTGAAGGCCAATTTTAGAAAGTTCAAATTTGTTTAAGCTGTCATTTGGTTCAAGCAGAAATGTGCAACCTCTTGAGAAATTAACCAACACCAAAAAAATAATACACGCAGGACTAATTTTCTCTCCACATATTGAATTCCCAGAATGACTGATGACACGGCATAAAAGAAGGGGGCGGCCGTTTCCAGTTTATTTTCCTCACAATGGCAAAAAAATAAAGAAGCCGTCTAGTGGAACATGATTCCAAATAGCATGTAGCTATTGCCTTGGATCTCCCTTGTTTCATCAGCACATAATCCTATTCTAAGGTTTCACGGTGCAGGCAGCTCCAGAATGAGGCGCTTAGAAACAAATCCGGTAAGGGAATTCTATGAAAGCCGGAGTAAAATATGAAGCATGTTAAAAAGATTACAAGGTGAAAGGACAATCATTCCTAAATGTTGGATCCTAATCAAGATACTAAACACATTTGAGTGAAAAGTTAAACTTTTAGTAAGCTCAAACAAAAAAACTATTCCTATTCAGGTATTTTCAGCTAAAGGACTTCCCATAACATATTTTATGTTTTGAGCCCCACCACAACATCACCACTGTCCTTTCTCAGTTCTTTATCACCTTCTTGACCCATCTTCAGAAGAACAGGATGTAGCTTCACAGTTCATGTCAGATATCATAATAATGATATCATTACAACCTCCACCCTGGACGTTTTCATGGGCAAAAATGTAAATGTATTTCTTACACTTACAAAATTAGATAGAAGTTTTGAAATGCGGTAAAACTGCGTCGCTTAAAGCAGTAAATATGTCCTGCTCTGTTTGCAGGAGCTCTCCCTGAGGGTCACAGTGGCCGAGGCCACGGACGACGGCCGCGGCGAGAACCTGGGTCACGTGATCATCGGCCCCGAGGCCAGCGGGATGGGTATCACCCACTGGAACCAGATGCTGGCCACCCTACGGAAGCCCGTGTCCATGTGGCACCCTCTACGAAGGATCTAGTCGCCTTTGCACACATTCACACTCGAAACGCTCCCTTCTTCACGTTCCTTTGGACTCCTGCCTCGTTTGGTGCCATGTTTAGATCTTTTACAGTGTTCAGTTAGCTCAGTAGTGCCCAGCAGAGGACATCTATGAATGGTCACACATGATGAAACGCAGTTTCTTCATACAAGGGAGAGCAATCAGAAAGGATAGTTTAGTTCTATATGTTCTTTTCTTCCTAATCCCCTGATCACGTTTATTATTCTAAGTAAATAAACGTTGGGCTTTCAAAAAGGGAAGTGTTCTTCTTGCTCATTCGACTTAACAGAATCTGTGATTCAAGTGGGATTCTTCTCTAGGAAAAGCAGCAGAAGACATAAAAAAGTGAGTTTTTATTTTTCTTTCTCCTTCCCTCTCTCTCTCTCTCTCTCTCTCTCTCTCTCTCTCTCTCTCTCTCTGTCTCTCTTTCACACATCAGGATTAAACATTTCATTTTTTGAACTTTTGGGTGAGTTCAACTAAAGAAAAAAAAAAATTAGAAGCCCTCCCTTGGTGGGCACAGCCCCTCCCTCTGCATGGTGCCGACTCCGGGTGTAGCCTCTTATAGCTGTGTAGACAACGATGGACTAGATGGAGGGGGGGCATTGCTTCTCTTTCAGGAAAACACACATTTGTCTTTTCAAACCAGTCATTGATTGCGCCTACGTGACTGATTCTGTATTGGGAAGATGGAGCTTGCTGGAGGTAGCTCCGATGGATTTTGCTTGTGTAATTTATTAACTGTGAGATTTACAAGTAACAGAGGTTTTGGTATGTTTAGTATTTAATGTGCTTTTGAAAATATCCAGGTACTCTTATCCAGGTGAAATAATCGTTATTTGTAGCAGTTGTTGCAGGGTGGCCAAATCAGATGTAACCATCATTTAAATGTAATGTTCACACTGGTCTTTTTTTTAAATGCAATACCAGTTGCATAAGCGTATTTCCCACCGTAAAAAAATGCACTACCGACATTTGTTCCTCAAAATTCTGGGTGCAAATCATGTTTATCACTGTACGACTATCAGTAAAAACCAAACTCCACACATACACCACTATATTTACCATGGATATCACTGCTGATTATAGATCCATTATTAAAACATCTCTGGGAATTTAACTTGTGATGTAAAATATACTAACCTCTTTCCATGGGTTTGTTCTATGTTCGAGAGAAAACCTTGGTACTCTAAATAAATCTATTGTTGTTTTTCACCAGGTTCTTGTCACACGTATTTCTGTTCTTGTTGTATAATAAAAAATAAAAAAAAGAAAAAAGTATCACTCCTGGAGTTCCGATAAGTTGAACTCAGTTCATAAAAGGTCTTTCAGTTCAGACAGAGACCGTGTGACAAGCATCTTGTAAAGCTCAGACTGTCAAGGTGGCTTTTAAGCCGCTTTTTAGATTTTCTCAACAACATTGTGAAACAGTGTTTTTGTTGTAACCTTTTGAATGTGACTGATCATGTGAAGTATCTAACTCTAAAAGCCTCATGCATTGTTTCACTTATCCAAGCAGAACTGACTCCTCATCCTTTGGTTTAGCTCCGTGCTGGTCAAAGGTTTTCCAATTTGAAACAAAACTAAATGAACACCTTTGCTCACCTGATACACAACATTTCCTACCGTGCCAAATAATGAAGCAATATTTTCATTTACAGTCAGCATTTGCATCTACAGCGCTGTAGCCCACATTCGATCATGCATGAAGTTATTTAGCACTTGATGTGAATGTGCCTCAACAATCCAGTGTATTGTGTGAATGCTGTTTCAAATAAAAAGCAATTGAACAGTAAAACTGACCACGTGTTGCATCCTAGGTTTGTGGAAAGAAACACCATGATCCCAGTTTTAAGATCTTACCCCTTTTGACAAGATTTTTGTCTCCTACTGAGAGTCTGTGGACAGTGTAGATTAACATCTGGTCTGGTTCATTGGTATTACATTATATATTGAATTATTTGTGATGGGAAATTAACAAAGCCGTAATTCAGATAAGTCTGGGTGGCTTTATAAAATCATAGTCTTTTAAATTAAGCACACCCTCGACTCTCATCACGCCATCTTTCTGAGCAGATCATGTGATGGATTCTTTTGTTTAAAAAATAAGAGGCAGTTATCATGGCAAATCCTGTTCTCTGTGTTCCAATGATAAAAGTGAAATCAAGTAATCTGATCATACTTATGCAGAGTTTAATTAAGTATAAACTATATCTGATCCAAAAAAATAAAGAATATGTTAACAACAAAAGGGTAATAATGGTAAAACAGCAGGTAATTGTATGTAATGGAAGACAAATTCATGTCAAATTGTTAGTATGGATACATTTTGCAGAAATAATAAAAATTACTCAGAATTTTTTTACCTTGTTTTCCTGGCAAGTTTTTTAAGGTAGTACGTGCTTACATCAAGTCTCTGATCTACGTATGATAGTAAGAGTAGTTGAAATTCCACAGAAAATATGTGTCTGACTTTGAATGATTTGAATAAATAATCTGGCTCTTGCATGGCAAGGTTTAGTGTTTCAACCTGTGAAGATGTCTTTTGAGGTGACAAAAGGAAATTCCGAGCACGCAAGACAACGGACGACCTTTAGTGAGATTCTTGCTGTCAAATGTAGGTCAGTTCTCACGTATTAGCCAATCAGAAGCGAGGGGTGCAGGGGGGGCGGATTTATCCCGGACAAAGTCCAGGAAACATCATTCTGATACCAGGACACCACCGATAGCGTTTTTCTCGCTACTTCTCCTGCCCACTGTCTGGTCCGGTTGTGTTTCGGCGTTAGGCTGTCGATATGGCTGACAACAGAGATAAGACTACTGACCAAATGAAGATTTGGAAGGAGAGCAGAAGCTCTCAGGTTTGTATATGCATGCATTTGAAGGACTATTTTTTCTTGCGTAGTCGCGAACGTCTCGGGGTAAATGGGTGAGAGGTCGTCTGAGGTAAAAGACAAAACCTGAACCTGTGTTTAACCAAAGTATTGTTAGCAAGTACTTGAGGAGCCTTTACTGTAAATGGGTTTTTTAAATGCTGTTTAATGGAGAAACTCTGTAGTACAAAAACAAATATGTTTAGTTAGCTGCCAGCCCTGTTTACATTTTTTAAAACCGTTTTAGTCACTCAATAAGCACTGAAATTAGCGTTAGAAAAGAACTTTGGTGTTAAAAAACAATGTAGGTCATTGTCCAGAGGAACGTAGCTGAACTTAAACCCTCTAAGTTATATAACAGGAGCACATTAGAGCAAACAGCTGGAGTCTTCTTGAATGGCCGAAGTCCATGTCGCCCATGCTTAGGTATTTTCAGGCTTATTTGAGCTGCTGCGTATAGCGGAAGTTGTCAATGCTAACAATACTGAGCCCCGTTGTTTACATATGTGCACAATCATTTCCGTGCTTGTTTGAGTGTTATTACAGGATTTGTTTTCCTAAAGGGTTCCTAACGTTTACTATTTCCTCACGCTTACACAAACCATTTGAGATGGGCATTAAGCTCTGGATATATACAAAACTAATGATCATTCTACCACTGGATTACCTTTGCAAAGGTCCTATAGCAGTGCAAGGGATCTTAAACAAAAGTGCTAAATTATAAACTTGCTTTTTTCCCCTGTTTATCAGAAACCAGATGTACTGACCACAGGGGCCGGCCATCCTGTTGGAGACAAGCTGAACCTGCAGACCGCGGGACCCAGAGGCCCTCTGCTGGTCCAGGATGTGGTCTTTACAGATGAGATGGCCCACTTTGATCGGGAACGAATCCCAGAGAGGGTGGTGCATGCCAAAGGGGCAGGTGGGTATTGGGTAACCATTGCTTTGCTCTGTGGAGTTTGTTCCCTGTTCCCTGCACAGGCTGGTACGACTCATAAAAGGTTCTACTGACTCTTTCTGGGGTGTATCAAAGAGTATCTATAAAGTGGAAAAAGCTACAGAAATATATTGTTATTCTTCATTTTAATGGTGGCTGTTTTTATGTGGATTTGCTCTCGACAAATGCTAATCTCACCAAATTTAACAATCAAAGTCCCACTATTTTAAACAGGTTGTTGGCTGGTCCTTCATCGTTTCCAGTGTTGATGTATAGCAACACCCAGAACTCACAGGAAACCCAGGAAAAAGGACATGTGCTTATAACATTTTCCCCCTTGACGCAGGGGCGTTCGGCTACTTTGAGGTCACTCATGACATCACTCGCTACTGCAAGGCCAGGGTGTTCGAACATGTCGGCAAATCCACGCCAGTTGCTGTCCGTTTCTCCACTGTGGGTAAGAATTATGAAAGCACACCCTGTGGGATTATGTATGACCCGGTTGTTGGGTCATTGTCTGGACGGACGTGGTTCATTCAGACCTCGACAGTTATGTAACAAAAGCACATAAAAGCAAAGGGTAGGTGTCTGCTATTGTAAGCAAGTCCAAGGTTTGGATTATGCAAACCTCCCAGGATATCACGTACGGGTTTCAATGATACTCATGAAGACACTCAGACATTGCCTGATACACACATAGAGCAGAGGAGGCTACAGTTAATTAATTAAATATATATATACAGTATATATACATATATATATATATATTTGATACCTGTTGTATGGTTCTCAATTTACTTTTACTTTCTAGTAGAAACATGTATTTCAAATCAATTTTATTTATTTATTTTTTAAATATTTCATAGCTTGTAGCCTTACATAACTTATTTCCTGAAGCCTTGGACAGTCTTCACAGTTGGAAATGTTCAATAAATATAGCTGCATATGCCGATTAACATTTTTTGTTTAAACAGAAAGCAACAAGTAGGTTTGTGGGTGGAAACACAAACAAGCTCAAGAATAAGAAGAATCTGAATGAATTGTGTTACGGTGGTCTCAGAATTCTTAGAAAAGTAAACTCTGCAGAGTCTGATTTTTATTTAAGCTCATAGAAGTTTCTGATTTATAGACTTGTTTTCAGATGTAACACTATTTGAAACAATTAAAATGCCCATATATCACATGTCATTTGAATTTGGATGGTTTCCGGTCACCGGGCGGGCTAAAGGCGGTTTGAGTGGGTGGGATTTAAAGGTCTCTTGTCAGAATTTCACGTTTTATTCGCTAAACCCCTCCCCTCCTTTGAATCCAGCTGGGGAGTCTGGGTCAGCAGACACAGTCAGAGACCCCAGAGGCTTTGCTGTTAAGTTTTACACCGAGGAGGGCAACTGGGACCTGACGGGCAACAACACCCCCATATTCTTCATCAGGGATGCCCTGCTGGTGAGTGGGACGCCCCGCCATCCGTCCATTTGAAATCCCTCTAGCACATGCAGATGGTTTTGGCCGCATTTGGAAGGTTTTATCCCCTCAGTTGAGAGCAAAATGTCAAACGAAGTTTTTTCCCCCTCTTGCAGTTTCCGTCCTTCATTCACTCCCAGAAGCGCAACCCCCAGACCCACATGAAGGACCCTGACATGGTGTGGGACTTCTGGAGCCTGAGGCCCGAGTGTCTGCATCAGGTGGGCTGCCCCCCCATGCCGGCTTAGAGCGAAGGGCCCGCGTATACGGTGGAGATATTTAGCTGAATACACGGGATCCTGCCTCCATACAGGTGTCCTTCCTGTTCAGCGACCGCGGCCTGCCGGACGGTTACCGCCACATGAACGGCTACGGCTCGCACACCTTCAAACTGGTGAACGCCGACGGCGAGCGCTTCTACTGCAAGTTCCACTTCAAGGTGGGACTCATCTCAGGCCCACTGGCTGGCTGTTTGTTTCTTTGTTTCTTTTTTTTTGTATCAACATCACGTCGTGACTGATTCTGTTTTTCTCTTGTTTGTTTTTTTTTCTTCTCCAGACCGATCAAGGGATTAAGAACCTGTCAGTGGAGCAGGCAGATCACCTGGCATCCACCAACCCAGATTACGCCATCGGAGACCTGTTCAATTCAATTGCCAATGGCAGCTTCCCGTCCTGGAGCTTTTTTATTCAGGTCATGACCTTCGAGCAGGCTGAGAAGTTCCAGTTTAATCCCTTCGATCTTACTAAGGTACCACACCACGCCAAACTGGGTTGTAAAGGTTTCCCCAACCGACCGAGGCAGATGGCCGCCCACCCTGAGCCATGGTTCTGCTCGAGGTTTCTGCCTGTTAAAAGGAAGTTTTTCCTTGCCTGTGTCGCCTAGTGCTTGCTCTTGGTGGGAATTGTTGGGTTTCTGTAATTAACTTCAGAGTAGGGTCTGACCTGCTCTGTTTGGAAAGCGCTGTGAGACAACTGTTGTTGTGATGTGGCGCTATATAGATAACATTGAATTGAATTGAATTAAAGCTCTTGTAGCGCCGCTTATTTAGACAATTAGGGTGTGACACTTGGAATGTGTTTTTTCCCCCTCCGCTGTGCTTCAGGTTTGGTCGCATAAAGAATACCCCTTGATCCCTGTGGGCAAAATGGTCCTCAACCGGAACCCAGTCAACTATTTTGCAGAGGTGGAGCAGCTGGCCTTCGACCCCAGCAGCATGCCCCCGGGCGTCGAGGCCAGCCCCGACAAGATGCTGCAGGTAGCACGAGGCCAGAGGAGGAGGAGGAGGAGGAGGAGGAAGTCGTCCCCGGCGTGCGTGTTTGACCCTCCTGTGGCGTTCTGTGCAGGGCCGCCTCTTCTCCTACCCCGACACGCACCGACACCGGCTGGGCGCCAACTACCTGCAGATCCCCGTCAACTGTCCCTTCCGGGCGCGGGTGGCCAATTACCAGCGCGACGGTCCAATGTGCATGTTCGACAACCAAGGTCAGTCACCGTGCAGTGCTGCGTTTCACACGGGTGATGATTGGGATCTTTCTTTTTCTGTGTGATAATTTGATGGTGTAAAAGAGAAGAACTTGTCTTAGGCTTTTCTTAGGTGGGGAAAAAGCCCCGTCACTCAGCTGTGCACACATAGAAGACTCTGAAAGATGGATTTTGTTTTTATCATTCTATCTTTCAGTTTTCACCACAAGAGTAGGAACGAGTGAAATTTTTTTTTTTTTTAAATGCAGGAGATTTCAGCGTATAAAGTTTTCATATATATTTGTTAAACTCCAAATGAACGAATAAAGTCAACCACTCTGAGCCTGTTTTAGATTAAAATCTGCCACAGGTACTCACCATGTGTGGTTCACATTAGGATATAAAAGCTTTTAAATTATTTCTTTGTAAAAAAAAAAAAAAGAAAGAAACGGGACCATGTTTTTCACTGTGCAGCGTCTGGGCAGTCACGATAAAGCATCTAGAATCAGAAGAAAAGCAGCTGCTGCTCAGAGGAATGTTCTTGTCTGATAAGAGTTTAATTGCTCAACATTTGAGGATCCTCTTAGTCGTCTTCTGCATTCCTTGACATGTTGAATATTTATCCATAGATAGTTCAGCCCTCTGATTCTTCTTCTACTATCATGCTGATGTAATGGATACAGCATTAGGTTCAGACCCATTTAAGGGTGTTAACTGAATGGGATTATAAGTTCTTAAAACATTACACCCCCTCGGCTGTTGCTGCATTCCCAGATGTTCAGGTTGCCAGTTGTGCACTACTGCCCCCTGCCCCCCCCTTTGCTAATCTCTAAACGAATGTTTAGAGATTAGCAAAGACTTCAGTTTTTGTTCAGTCTGTAGAGTATCTGCTCTTAAACTGAGTGACTGGCTGGTCAATTTTCCTGTTATGTTTCCATAGATAAATAAGTTGCTCCATTTTTACACATTTGATATCACAAACGAGGCAAACTGTTTGACTCAGTGTCAATCATGTTTTTTATTTTATTTTATTTTTTTATTTTATTTTTTTATTTATTTTTTTACTGAAGGCTTCAGTGACCACAAACTCAACTTTAAATTGTAGAATTTTTCCACTCTGTGGTCTTTGAGCTGAAGTACCTAGTCTTTGTCACTAGATGTCACCATTTTGTATTATAGCTGTGTCCAGGGGTCGGACTTTGAGTTTCTAACTTACTTCATCTCTTCAATCTGTATTTGTTTTATGAAATATAAATATTTCCCTTCATCAGGGCTTGAAGGTTGTTTTTTTCACAATTCCTCCTCATTTCCCTCCATAGCCCCCTGAATCCTAAACATCCTCTTTTCAACTCCTCTGGAAATGGATTCCATTCAGGGTTCCTTTTTAGCTTTGAAAAGCTGAGCCACTTGTAAAAAAAAATAATAATAAAGCCTTTCCATTATCATTGTTACACATCCTAATGGGTGGAAAAACACATTATGTTCAGGGTGGCATCACTCTTTCTTCTTTTTTTTTTTTTTTTTGTTAAATCTTATTCTTTCTCAGTTTAGCCCTCAGCAGCGTTTTCTTTTCCTCCTCTCCGGCTCATTAGCGTCTGGTCTTTCTGACCTGTAGGTGGAGCTCCAAACTACTTCCCCAACAGCTTCAGCGCCCCAGACACCCAGCCTCGGTTTGTGGAGTCCAAGTTCAAGGTGTCCCCGGACGTGGGCCGCTACAACAGTGAAGACGAGGACAATGTGACGCAGGTAAAGCACTGAACTCAACCCACGGCAATCCTCAGATGTGGCTACATTTCTGTTACTTCTACAATTAAAAGGCCATGGTGGTTAGGAACGATTACACAAAGACTTCGAGACGCATCAACACAGAATCTGTAGACACTGTGAAGCTTGTTTTTGTCATTTTTAGTTAAATTGATATTTAAAGGTCAGCTGAACACCTTACAGCCACGTGCGTTTGGGTTTTTCTTCCCGACCTATCCTGTCATGTTTCACGCCTGTCAGGGGTGCTCTCAGCAATGAATGAAGAAACAACTCCAGAAAAATAGTTTTTCCTTTTTTTTCCCTTCTTGAATAAGGAGTTTTATTGCCTTTTTAAATGTAGAATTAACTCTTATATAAATTTGCCAGCATTTCTTTATGGTAATAGTATCCCAAACAAATTCTATTAAAATGGATTTAATTTAGTTTTTATCTGACAGATTCAAATTTAACGTGTGTGTGTGTTTATGTGTGTGTGTGTGTGTGTGTGTGTGTGTGTGTGTATGACTGCAGGTTCGTGCCTTCTACACCCAAGTCCTGAATGAGGAAGAGCGCCAGAGACTTTGCCAGAACTTTGCCGGCTCCCTGAAAGGAGCCCAACTCTTTATCCAGAAAAGGATGGTGAGTCCACGTCGTGTGCGTCCCACCCAGCCGGCTTCTCCTTTATCCCTCTCCCTTTACCGCTTTCCTAAATGTTTGATCTGAAAGAGGGAGATGTGACTCAGAAACACACTGACTTGACCAAACAGTGTCAGTTAGAAAAGGGAAAGTTGGCGTGTTTGAGGTTTGAAGCTCTTTTTTTTAGGCCAGAGGATGTTGTCTTGAGAGCACTAAATGTTCCAGCGAGCGTGCACTGTGGTTGTGTGGGTTTTTACAAATATTTTTTTTACTAACTGGAATATAAAAAAAAAAAAGAAGTAAAACACACAAACAAGAGTTTGTCAGTATTGCCAAAAAGGTATTTTGTAGGTTTTCTTTTTCAAGTAATTGTTTCCAATGCTTCAGAGATCGAAAACGGAATGAATAATAGCAGCAGACATTACTCCCCCCCCACCCCCCCTTTTCCTGAATGTTTAAAGTGGCTCTGTGTGTCGGTTAAGTTTCCAGTTCTTCGTCTGACTCTCACCACCAAACCACACAGAGGCAAAAACACCCTGTATGGGGGGTAAAGCAGCCCTCTGCAGTGTTTGCAATTGTGAGGTTCTCATTCTCCCACGCCTCTTGATGATTTTTTTTTCTATTTATTTTTATGCAACTGTCACATTATGTTTCACAAGTCGCTCAGTTCTAATTGTAATAAAATACTAAAGCAAGCACAGGGGGCTGGTCATAACCTGCTGCTTTACTGATGCTCCTCCTGCAGGTGGAGAACTTAAAGGCTATCCATCCAGACTATGGAAACAGGGTGCAGACTCTGCTCAACAAGTATAACGCAGAGGCCAAGAAGGTAAGCACTTTCCCCACACACCAGGGGACACCGTTAGCATAAGGGCTACCTGCAGGCCCCGTTCCTATACTGCTGAACCGTTAAACACAGACGGGTTCTGTGCATCTGTTTGTCTGGTGTCAAATAAGGCTTTTCAGAAGTGGAGCAAATCTTGGTTTGAAAACGGTTTTCGCTCTGTGTGAGTAACAGTTGGCTTGCTGTCTTTTTTTATTGATTTAATTGCTTGTGTCTTTGTTCGTCTCAGAACACAAACGTCCGGGTGTACAGCCGTCCAGGAGCCTCGGCTATCGCAGCGTCCTCCAAGATGTGAAGTGTGCAGCCCACTCACCTATCGGAGAGCTTCTGCCAGAAACAGAGCTTTTAACCTGCTGATCACAGATTATTTCTAATCCAGTCATTCCAAACTCAGACATTTTTCAAAGCAAGTGATAATTTAAGAGGCTGACATAAAGTGTCCTTATTAAACAGTAATTAGACAATATATTGTTCCTTATTACACAGTGTTAACGGGGTAAAGCCTTAAATTGTCCCATTGTGATGCAGTGATAGAATGCCCTCTAAAACCATGTGGGGGAAAAAAACAGCATTCAGGTAGTTTGTTGTTGGAATAAGAGCAGCTGTGAGTTTGTGCCTGCAGCTGGGGGACGTTTGATGGTTGCTGTGGTGTTCAGGTGTTGCATTTGAGGTTAATTTTTCTGTGAAAGCTTCTTCTGCTTCAGGCGATCACAACTTTTCTTTTTTTTGGTTGTTGACTATGTACCTGACTGAATCACTAACAATGGAAATGTAAATTAAAACTAAACTTTTTATTTGTAATCATTAAAAATAAATGTTCAAATCTTTTTGTTCCCCCTTTTTTGGGTTTACTGTTATTGGATGTCTAAATGTTCCACCAGGCAGAAAAAAGTTAAATAAATTTATTTGACAACCGCTGAAAAATAATAAAAATGTTTTGTTTGAATAATTCTGCCAAATTGTTGAAACCCTTGAGCTTGAATAACATTTTCAACAAAAAATAAATGAATTGTAATCCTATCAATGTGCGTTAGTATCTGCTTTTAGACATAAGGCTTTCAAATTATGTTTGATAAAGGATGGATTTCTAAATAGAAAAAAAAAGGTTTTTTACAAGTGAATAAAAAAGATTAAAAAAGCTTAAGTTATCACGAGGGAAGATTCTGTCCAACACTTTCGATACAGGGTTAGAATAAATAAATAAATGCAACCTAAGAGGGGAACAATTGTCTAAAGTGACTAGTGCATCATTTTTATACTACAACAAATAATACCAGAGAAATTAAAAATGATAAGTAATTCAGTGACACAGTGAAGTCTTCAGGACACAGAATATAGAATGTTCTTGTCTTGCCTAGTGGCATTCTGTGTAACGATAAATCTATTATGATGTACTTTTTTTTTTTCAGATGGTCTATTGTACAACAACAGGTAACCTACAGCCCCTCAACTCAATTTTGTTTTATTGCCGAGCAGAAACCTATTGCAAAACTCAGTGGACCGTCTTATAAAAGGTAAAGCCTCAAATTGTACATTTATTTGAGCGAATGATGCAGGATATCCTGAATGAAAGTGGGCAACCATCACTTATTCCGACCGCGCGCATAAGTATTGTGTGGGAACGCAGTCGTGACACTCAGACGAGTGAGGTGATTACCCAGTTGTTGGTACCAAAAAGCCGCCGGGAAAACGGTTTCCAGGCGTCTCATTATAACCCAATGGCTGGCCACATGGGGTATGACAAAACGCTAAACTGGATAATGGCCCGATTTTATGGGCCAGGCATTGACGTGCTCCGCTGATGTGCGGTCTGCCCGGAATTCCAATTGGTTAATCCAGCAGCCATCCCGAGTCCCCTCCCTCTGATGGAGGTCCCGTTTGAACGGGTCGGGATGGACCTGATCGGGCCATTCCACCGGAGCGCACGCGGATATCGGTTTGTGTTAGTCCTTGTGGATTACGCAACCCGATATCCGGAGGCAGTACCATCTCTGCAAAGAGTGTGGCGCAGGCACTGTTTCAGGTCATTTCCCGAGTCGGGATCCCAAAAAAGATCCTTACTGACCAAGCCACTCAATTTATGTCACGGACACTGAGAGAGCTTTACGGTTTGTTGGACATCAAGTCGATTCGGACCAGTGTGTACCACACTCAAACTTACGGCCTCGTGAAGGGCCTGAATAAGACTTTGAAGTCCATGATCCATAAGTTGTGCACGATGATAATCATAATTGGGAAAAATGGCTGAACCCTCTGTTGTTTGCAGTGCGGGAGGTACCCCAGGCCTCCCAGGATTTTCTCCCTTTGAGCTACTGTTTGGCAGGAAACCACATGGGGTGTTGGACCTGGTTAAAGAAAGCTGGGAGGACGGCCCAAGCCCCAGTAAAAACGATGTTCAGTACGTCCTGGACCTGCAGCAAAATTCCACACACTTGGGCAGTTATCACGAGAGAATTTGCTCCAGGCCCAGGAACGTCAACAGTGGCTGTAAAACAGAGGATCCAGTTTAAGAAAATTCTCACCGGGAGATAAAGTACTTGTATTGCTCCCATCTTCCAGCTCTAAATTACTCGCCAAGTGGCAAGGGCCCTTTGTGGTCACATGACGAGTAGGTGACGTTGACTATGAGCTTGAGCGATCTGACAGGGGAGGGGCTACACAGATTTATCACCTCAACCTCCTTAAAGCTTGAAAAGAGGCGGAGTCTGTTTCACTGGTGACGGCAATTGCGGAGAGAAATGAGTTGGGGCCTGAGGTACCAAAGTCGGCCAATCCTGCCTTGCTCCACTCTGAGAACCATCTTTCGCCATCCCAGAAAACAGACATAGCCAGGTTGCAACAGCTGTATGCTGACGTGTTTTCCCCCCTGCCAGGACGCACAAGCCTTATTTAACATAAGGGTAAGGCTCACCCCGGCGTGTCAGTGCGTTCACGGCCCTATCGGTTGCCTGAGCACAAAAGAAAAGTGGTCCAGGCTGAATTGGAAGCAATGTTGGAGTTGGGGGTAATAGAAGAGTCCAACAGTGCCTGGTGCAGCCCCATCGTTCTTGTGGGTAAGAATGATGGGTCTATCCGGTTCTGTGTGGACTATCGCAAGGTGAACGATGTGTCACGGTTTGCCGCCTACCCTATGCCCCGGGTCAACGAACTCCTGGATCGCCTTGGCACAGCTCGTTTTTTCACGACGCTGGATTTAACCAAGGGCTACTGGCAGATTCCCCTATCGCCAGAGTCCAAGGAAAAAACGGCCTTCTCCACTCCATACGGGTTGTAGCAATTCATCACGCTTCCGTTCGGACTGTTCGCGGGCCCCAGCCACGTTTCAGCGCCTCATGGACCGGGTGCTGCGGCCGCACGCTGCATATGCTGCCGCCTACCTGGATGATGTGATCATCCACAGCAACACCTGGGCGGAGCATATGCGGCAGGTGGCTGCGGCGCTCGAGTCCCTGAGGCAGGCGGATCTCATGGCCAACCCCGACGAAGTGTGCATTTGGACAGAGGGAGGTACGGTATCTGGGGTACCACTTGGGTGGCGGGCAAGTGCGTCCACAGGTGGACAAGACGGCAGCGATTGCGGCCTGCCCAAGACCCAAGATGAAAAAAGAGGTGCGGCGGTTTTTGGGGCTGGCTGGCTATTACCGGTCGTTTATTCCCAACTTCGCTGAGCTGACCAGCCCCTTGACCGACCTCACCCGAAAAGGTGCCTCAGATACGGTCCAGTGGATGGAGCAGTGCCAGGTGTCGCTTGAGAGGGTAAAGCAGACCCTCTGTGGGGAGCCTCTTCTCCACACACCTAACTTTTGTCTCCCCTTTATACTGCAGACTGATGCGTCGGGCAGAGGGTTGGGGGCGGTTCTGTCCCAGCAGGTGCAGGGTATCGACCGCCCCGTACATCAGCCGGACAATCTCTGACAGGGAGGCCAGGTACAGCAGGGTGGAGATGGAGTGCCTGGCCATCCGGTGGGCGTCGATGCTCTGCGTTACTAGCTGCTGGGGTGCTCATTCACCCTCTGCTCGGACCACGCTCCCCTCCAGTGGCTCCACCGCATGAAGGATGCCAACGCGCGGATCACCCGTTGGTATCTGGCTTTACAGCCGTTTAAGTTCAGGGTGGTCCATAGGCCGGAGATGCAGATGATCGTGGCCGACTTCCTCTCCCGTTCCCATGGGGGGGGGGGGGGGG
>CAJRST010022223.1:2201309-2270994 GCA_907169785.1 Menidia menidia | reverse complement strand
GACACGTGAATGCTTCCTGAATGCTTACATTGTTTGTCAGTTGTAGAAGCATCTTGGTCTTCTTTTTTTTTTGTTTTTTTGTCAAATATCTATGAATGTATCACGCTTTGGTATGAACTTTCCACACCTACATGAATGTATAACAAAAAAACACAAATAATAAATAAAAGCACAGCACTGCAGAAGTGTAATGATCTGAGAGTCTGCAGAGGGATGCCTCCGTAGGGTGAGAGGCGGGATCCACCCATTGACGGGTTGTCAGTCCATCACAGCATCTCACGGAGTCAACCATGAACACACACTATCACCGCTGTGGTTAATTTAGCCTCCTGAGACCCAGCATCCTCACATGGGGACATTTCATTATTGTCTCTCTGTACTATGATACTCCAATGTATGAAATCTAAGATACAATGTTTTTTTTTCAACCAATTACGTTTTTATTTTGTAGTTAAAATCAGTAATGAAATCATTTGGACCTTCAGAACCAAATTACAAAGAAAACTTTCAAATACGTAAATACACATTTTAAACCCAAAGATGAACCCACTTACACTTTATTAGGAAAAACTACCTGTATCAGGTCTAGTTATTCAACTTATAAGGTACAACTAATCCCATATATATTGGAGAAAGCAGAAATTGCCACAAAAGCTTGAGTCTCAGGAGGTTAAAGTTGCCAATGAACATGAGTCACATGACATTAATTTTTTGGATTTTGGACCCCAAGAGAACCCATGATAGACATGCAAACACACAGAAAAGTCTTTATGTCATACCTTAAATTTGTATTGTTTATGTTGATGCAACTTAACATTAGAACAAAACCTGCTGTCGGGATTACATAACTCCGTGCTGTCCATGTATATTTATCTATTTATCTATCTTTACATACACATATATATATATAAACACGAATGCAATTACATGTTCCATTCATAAATATGTGCCTTCTTATGAACAATCAGATCAAAGTTGGTCTGAAGTTAAATTGCTCTCCAGGGGGAATAACTTAAATTCCACAGCAAAACACAGCTTTAAAAGAATATTAGCTTGTAAAAACTTTTATCATGCATGGCCTCACCCTGTCCGTCGGACAGGGATTTCTTTTATTTGTTTGGGATGTTACTCCATACAAAAACTTGAACGCCCTCATTTAAACACCCAGCCACACTTTAAAGTCCTCTAATGTGCTTGTGTAAATTTTACTTGACAGGTTGGCACCTTACGCTCACAGAGGGAGACTTGATGGACAACAAGGCTGATAAACTGAAAACGGAATTATTTAAACAAAAGAATGAAAAAAAAGTGGCATTTTAACTCTGATTTAGTTTGAATATACCAAACACACACATTCCTGTAATAGTAAGCCTAGTATGTCCAAGCCTGCGATGGCCTTGCCTTGCAGAACTCTAAACCTCTATGATCAAGCTGCAAAGCCTGCCAAAGTTTAATTTGTTCTACTCTCTGCTCTTGATCCCCAAAGTCCCTGTTGAGCAACTATTTAGACCGCGGGCTTTGATGTCCAGATTACAGCGTGCCACAGAACCGAAACAGACAATGGGGAATCCTGCTGCATCTGCTGTAACACGGCTTCTTGAATCTTTGCCCACCGATCTAAAACTTGGTAACTTTACAAAAAAAATCTGGCAACATTTCAGGCCATCTTAACAACTTAATGAAATTCCTCCAAAAGTGTCATAAACCCATCAACTTCTAGGAGAAAACAAGAGCCATCAAAGGTGAAAGGGGATTTAGAATTTTAACTTTGTTTCTTCTTGGTAACCGAAAAACACCCCCATTAATTTGTTTTGCTTCCCTCCCAGTCTCTTTCTAGCTGTGAAACAGACTGCATAGACAGGTCTAAGCCGTGTTAAGATTCTAAACCTCAGGGAGCAGAGACACTCAGTTCATGTGGCACTCGGAAGTGTGCCTTCGCTTTGGTTTCGGGAAAAATGAATAATAGATGGAACTTGCTAAAGATTTCACAAGTGACGCCATGGTTAAGAAAACCATAAAACCTCATTTAAGATGTGAACATGTACTTTAAAACATTAGAATGAGGAGAAGGCTGAAGGGGTTGTCAACCAGAAGCAATGCTGGTATCTGTCCACCAGGTGGGCTGGTTTACCGTCTCATGATGAGACGGTAAACCAGGACGTGTATAAACTGAGGCAAAAACTGAAGAACAGTTTTTCTCTGAGGAGTCCATTTCTATGCATTGACTAAATGCACCACTTTCTGAGATAACCCCCGTCAATTGCTAGACAGCTTCACAGTTCACTGCATTAAATTGTTATGTATATGTGCCTTTTTGCCAATAAATGCTAAATGTATTTAATAAGTACCTGCTCATCAGTGTTTTTGTTGCCCGCCAGCCCCTTCTCTTTCTTGCTAAATAGTAAGCGACCTGGTCAATTTAACAGTTGCTCTTTAGAACAGTTGCTCCAAAGAGGAAACACCTACCACATTCTTTGTTATGCCTGAGAATAGCTGTCACTTCCAGAAGGGATGGCATCTCCCGTGACTTTAGAGCCTCCACAGCGCCATGGAGTGCTTCAAGCCTTAACCAAAGCAGCTTTTCCTTTCAGTTCTGGCTCATCTTGGGTAGAATGATGTCCTGATTTGTCTGGGCTGCGGATACACGTTAATTTAGGACTAATTTAGAACAAATTCAAACTGACCTATGGATAAACATATGACTTTGCATTAACTGTAGAAAGTTTTTTTTAACACTATAATGACAAAGGTATCATATTTGATGCATATAGTTTCTGAAATCCTTTGCATCAGAAACCTTTTTCATCATTTAATAGCAAAAACTTTGCTTATAGCCCTGTTGCATACTATCAAGATACCTGATAACAGCAAACAGAAGAACATACAACAATAATTTTGACTCACTGCACGGTAATAAATGACAAATCCTTTTAAATAATTTCAGTTTTTCTTTTATTTTCTCTCAGTTGTCAATCTTTACCTTAGAAGTTATTCATGACTCATTGAGATTATGTTAGTTAAAAAATGTGGAGAGCCTAAATAGATTTAAGATGGCCAGCCTGCACCCAGTGACTCTGTGTTCAAACATGCATGTCTGATTATAAAGACCAAAACTGAAGTGTTTTATGCATGGATATCGATGTTTCAAGCTAGCACATGTGAGCTGGTAACAATGTGTCATGTGAAAAATGCATCAGCTGCTTATTATTAAACATAAACTCTGATGTTTTCAAGATGTTTGCATTGCTGTCAGACACAAGACAACTGCAGGTTGTAGTTGTATTTGACTTTTTATGAGATGTCGGCTGCTTTGACCAGAGTCAAGACCAGCAGAAAGAGAAAGAAAACAGTTTCCCTTTTTAAAAACCCGCATTAGAAATAATGAGCTCAGCTCAGCCCAAAACATCAAGCACACTAAGCGTAGTCTTTCATTTGGAAAAAGAACAACAACTTTTCAAACAACCATCCAGTTACTATTTCCCACTCACATTTTAGGGCCTATTTGGGGCCTGTGGCGGTCTTAGCCACCGTGGGTGCCTCGACAGACTCACAAAGACATTGTTTGGGCTATGTCCTTTTATTTTTGCGGACACACACGCACAACGATCTGATGTTGTCACGGGCTGGTTCCTCCTGTGAGGTCGTTCTCTCCAGGTCTAGCGCGCTACTGGAGAGCGATTGGCCAACCGATTCCAAGCCTGCCAATCACCTGCCGGGGCACTCTTCCCCTGAACCCTCCCCACACCTCCCCTCCTGCAGCTGAACACCATGCCCCCTCCACAGGGCCTTTCTGTGTTTGCATGCTCTCTCTCTGTCTGCACGGGATCCCTGCAGATACTTCCTCCCACCATCCAAAAACACGCATGCTACAACAGTTCATTTAAGACCCTACATTTCCATTAGGAGTAAATGTGAGTGTGTGGAAATGGATCTCTGTGAGGGCCTCAAGCTCCCCACAACCCTACCACGAACAAGCGGTATATACAACGGATGGATGGATGTTCATTCGAGAGTAAATTGTTTACACCTGCTTTTGGTGTTTCTTGAGCCTGGTGGTATTCAAATATTGTATAGATCTGAAACTGCCCACTCTGGAGGCAGAAAATCAACCATGTTTATGTTTATGTTTATGTTTATGCATTTGGCAGACGCTTTTATCCAAAGCGACTTACAGAGTAGACACAATATTACATTTCTCATCACAATGACAATAAACTTTATAGAACGGAAACACTGATCAGAGTCAGTGGTGAGATAGAGATAGAGGTAGAGGGGCTACAGAAGGAGCTGTGGGGGGGGTAGAGGTACGGGTTAGGGTTAGGATAGGAGATGCTCTTTGAAGAGGTGGGTCTTCAAGAGTTTCTTGAAAACAGACAGGGACTCTGCTGTTCTTGTGGAGCTTGGTAGGTCGTTCCACCATCTTGGAACGACACATGCAAACAGTCTGGATTGTCTTAAGCGTGGTGAAGGCACTGCTAGACGACAATCCATTGATGACCGGAGTGATCGAGTTGTGACATAAGCCTTTGCAAGGGGATTCAAGTAGATGGGAGCCATACCCTTAAGCACTTTGTAGGCTAGCATCAGGGACTTGAATTTGATACGGGCAGCCAGAGGTAACCAGTGGAGTTCAATGAACAGAGGGGTGACGTGAGATATTTTGGGCAGATTGAAGACCAGACGCGCCGCCGCGTTCTGGATCATTTGTAAAGGTTTTACTGTACAGGCCGGGAGACCAGTCAGGAGTGCGTTGCAATAGTCTAGGCGGGAGATGACCATAGACTGCACCAGGAGCTGGGTAGCATGTTGTGTTAGGTACGGCCGGATCTTTCTTATGTTTAGTAATGCGAAGCGACAGGATCGAGAAACAGAGGCAACGTGATCTTTAAAGGTCAGCTGGTCATCAATCATGACACCCAAGTTTCTTGCTGCCTTTGATGGAGTCAGAGAGAGGGATTCAGTTTGGATGTGAATATTGTGGTGAATAGTTGGTTTGGCTGGAAAGACAAGCAGTTCAGTTTTTGAGAGATTCAGCTGGAGGTGGTGGGCTTTCATCCATTTTGATATGTCAGAGAGACAGTCTGAGATGCGTGCTGAGACCGAGTGGTCATCAGGTGGGAATGACAGATAGAGCTGTGTATCATCAGCATAGCAGTGGTAGGAGAAACCATGTGATTGAATGATCTGGGCCAAGGACGTTGTATATATAGCAAAGAGGAGTGGTGGTGTAGTGGTTAGCATAGCTGCCTTCCAAGCAGTTGACCTGGGTTCGATTCCCGGCCAAAACAGCTCCTCCCTACCCTGTAAGTCGCTTTGGATAAAAGCGTCTGCCAAATGCATGAACATGAACATGAACACAGCTGTTCCTTAATAGTTATATGACCCGGGTAACACCATCTGCTGTTCACTAGAATGGCAAGTCCCCCTCCTTTCCGCTTGCCACTCTTAGGATCCCGGTCAGCCCTGATGGTGTGGAAGCCATCCACGGAGACAGTCTGGTCCGTTATGTCCCTATGCAGCCACGTCTCCGTGAAGCACATCAAACTGCACTCTCGGAACTCTGGGTGGCCCCGCGTCAGAGCCGTTAGCTCGTCCATCTTGTTGCCAAGAGACCGAACGTTGCCCATAATAACAGAGGGGAGACAATGCTTAAATCTTCTCCTCTCAATAAGTCCTTGCTGTCTCGACCCTCCTTTCATCCCCCCATAGTTTTTTCCTCCTCTGCAACCTCGGCGAGTTTTCCTCCGTAGTTCTGGTGGTATCTCAGCTGGTCTGGTCACGGCGCCGGCCGGCTTCAGTGCGATCAGCTGTTCCCCGTAGTAAACAATGGCAGCGTGTCCCGTTGTAGGCGGCATTATTTTTTTTTAAAAAAGTACGATTTGGAGCTTCTCACTTGCTGAAAAATACCTCGTTAGAGAGGACAGAACCTCACTGAGTTACCGTGAGGCCACGGAGCAAACAGAAAGACGAAAAAGTAAGAAAGTTATAAAAAAGCGAACATAAAAGTTGGAGCGACGTAACAGGCAGCCTGCAGCTTTCGCGCACGCGCACCATTTCAGCACCATTACTAGACCATTACATTACCATTACCATTACGCACCATTTATCCCTTATCAGCTGAACACAGTTCGCAACAAATATGTGGAATCTATGAGCATCGTTGTTGATGTATCCAAGCAAAACTTGTGAATCTGTCCAGAAAACCTCTTCATCAATCTTTATGTCAAGTTCACTCTTTAACATGACACTAACCTTTGTAGAAACCACAGCTGCCGCAAGTTCTAGTCTCGGGATACTTGTGATCTTTGAGGGTGCAACCCTTGCTTTTGCCAACACTTCATCCTGATTATTTTTGTACCTGAGGTAAGAACAGGCACCGTATGCCACGCAGCAGGCATCCGAAAAATGGTGCAACTCTACTCTGACAATGTTATGGAAGTCATATGGGTGGTAGCATCTCGGAATTGAAACTTCTTTCAGCTTGTGAAGACCATTTATCCACTCCTCCCACCGTGGCTTCATATATTCTGGGAGTGGATCATCCCATCCAATGCCTCTGTGACACAGCTCTTGAAAGATGCGATTTCCGGTTAGGCTGAATGGAGTGATGAATCCCAGTGGATCATAAACAGGAGCGATGACAGACAGGCAACCACGCCGGGTTGAAGGCTGATCTTTCTCGCTTTTGTTGAAGTTGAAGGTGTCAGTTTTAATCGACCATTGAATGCCGAGTGCACGCTCAGATAGGGTTGGATCCAGTCCTAGAGGTTCGATGTTTGCTGCTCTTTCTAAGGGATCTAAGCAGGCATGAGCTGTTTCTTCATTTGAGTTGAATTTATGAAGAAAAGACCTCCTCTTTTGCACAACTCCTGTGACTCATTGATCAGCTTCTTGGCCTCCTCAACCGATGGGATGCTAACTAGCCCATCATCAACATAAAAGTTTTTCTCCACAAATGTTGATGCCAATGCATAGGTAGCTTTGTGTTGTCGTGCCAAATGTTTCAAGCCACAATTGACACATCCTGGAGACGAGGTGGCTCTGAAGAGATGAACTGCCATCCTGTATTCCTGTGGTTCCTTCTCCAAATCTCCATCTTTCCACCAGAGGAATTTCAGATAATTCTGGGATGCAGGAGTGACGGAGAACTGATAAAACGTTCTTTCGATGTCACAGATGATCGCTACAGCCTCCTTCCTGAAGAGGCAAAGAACTCCTACCTGAAGATTGATAAGATCAGGCCCAGTTAGTAGAGTGTCATTTAGAGAAACACCATGGAATTTGGCTGAACAGTCGAATACGACTCTCAGCTTGTCTGGTTTACTGAGGTGGTAGATTCCATGATGTGGAAGGTACCATCCTGTCTCTCCCTCAGCTGTTGTAGGGGCAGGCTCTGCATCACCTTTGTTAATTGTTTCTTCCATGAATGTTTTGGATTGATCATAATATTGTTTATTGGTCTTTAATTTCTTCTTAAGACACTGCAGGCAAACTGTGGCTAGCCTTTTGTTGTTTGGTAGGTTTGGTGGGCTGTTGCCCTTGAATGGGAGGGGCATCTCATAATGTCCGTCTTTCTTCTGCATGATGTTGTCACTGAGGAACTGTATGAAATGAACATCATTCTTGGACACGTATTTATCTTCATAAGTTCGCTCAGTGAAGTCTTCTTCTAGGGCTTTTAGAACATCTGTCACTGATGGAATTGTGCACCAACAATTGGTCCTCTTTTGAACTCTTGTATGTCACCCATAATGTTGTGTACATTGCAATATTTTGAGCAAAACTGTGCTCTTACCCTGCTAATTGGACCTTCACAGTCTGCTCTTATTGGTTCAATGTGAAATTAATGAAGATTGGCCACCAGGCTGGTCCAATTTAGCCATGAAACCTCCCACACTAAAATGAGAGGTGTTTCAGTTTCATTGTCCAACCCCTGTATAGTCCAAACAGTAGCTGCTGACAGCCAGCCTCAAGCACATTTCCAAATGCTCTTCAGTCACAGTGGAGCGGTACTTAAACTTAGACTTAATCTTCATGTTGGAAAAGGCTGAATTTCCCTCTTCTAGTAAGTTCCAGAATTGTCCATGAGCTCTGGACTTCAGCTCGATGTCAGCTTGTAGTTTGAATCTCATCTTCCACACCAGAAGAGTTCAGGTGAAATAGTGTTGCAATTTTTGATGAGAGTGAATCATTATCCACATCTTCCCGAAAAGGAAAACACATGAATGTTGCAACTGGCTCAAGCAAAGAAAAGTCTTGAAAGCGTTTTTCAAACTCTGACATACAGTTGTCAATCTGTTCTGTGTAGCGTGCACTCTCAAGTTGCACACAGGCCTTCCCTTGCATCTCCAGCTCTGACGCCAAGGTCTGGAAGTTTGCCAAATCATGGCGCTGCAGCTTTGAGGACAGATGTTGCAGTTTGCGTTTGAAAACATTAACTGAGCTGATCATATTGATCACTGTTTTGTCTTTTCCTTGCTGCTCTAGATTGAGGTCGTTCAACATGTTTGTCAGATCAGTTAAAAATGCCAAGTCTAACAGCCATTCACCGTCACTTAGTTGTTTATATTCTGCATGCCCAGTTGCACGGAAAAACTCCTTAATCTCTGGGCAGAGCTCTCGAAATCTTTACAGGAATTTCCCTCGGCTAAGCCACCTCACGTCAGTGTGCAGCAACAAGTCAGAGTGGTCACAGTCAGCCTGCTCCAGATGTGCACGGAACAACCGTCTTTGAAGAAACCAGGCTCGAATAGTGCAGGCAATCTTCGTTGCGACATCCATGATTTCTTTCATGTTGAGCATTTTAGCGCATAATGCTTGTTGGTGGATTATGCAATGGTAATTCAGAAAGTCTGGGAAAGCATCGTCCTGCCTGCACTCGGCAATAAATCCATTCAAGTGACCAATCATTGCAGGTGCGCCATCTGTGGTGGTAGACACCAATTTATACACCAGCAGCTGCGTTTTTCTTAATAAAGTTTTGAACGAGCTGCAGGAGGGGAAGTGTGGAGAAGGCTCAGGGACCAGTGCCAGGGTAGGTGATTAAGCACACCTGGAACCAGTTGGCTAATCACTCTCCCCTCTGTAAAAAGAGTAGCGTGCTGGACCTGGGGGGAACGAGAGCTGGAGCAGAACACAAGCCACCAGCTCAGGAACACAACGAGCAAGACGCTCGGAAACAAAAAGAGCCCAAGCCGGGCGTGCGTGCGAGTGTGTGTGCGTGTGTGAGAGTGATAGAAATAAACCGTCTGAAAAAACAAATCTTGGTCTCAAGAGACTCTTCGGGGCACGACTGCCACACAGTCATATCACTAAACACCATACGAATGAAAACGCACATCTGGGCTGTGTCACTCACGTCCGTAGATTCATCCAACTGCAGTGAGAAACACTCGCAAACTCCGATGTCCTTCCACATTTGCTGCGTTAAGTCCTCAGCCATGGCTTCACAGCGCCGTGTAACTGTACTCCTTGACAGCTGGAGAGCTTTGATCGAAGACAAGATTTCTGCTTTATTTTTGAAGTCCCGGAACAATGAGTCGGCTGCTTCAACGAATGCCTCTTTTACCACCTCTCCATCTTGGAATGACTTCTTGTTTTAAAGGGTGATGTGACTTACTTGGAATGATGCTTCGGTGGCAGCTTTCGCTTTAGAAGTAGCTTGTGTGAAAAATGACTGCCGTCCCAACAACTAGGATTTTAGCTCCTTCACCTTTGTCTTTCTTGTCTTTCTCTCGCTTTTCGACGGGAATTCAGTGTTGTATTTTTCATTAAGAGTCCGAAAATGCCGCTCCACATTTCCCTTCTTTGGAATTGCGACGGTAGACTTGCAGACGAGATAAACGCACTTTGAAAATGTCATTGTGAAAAAAAAGTCCTCCTCCCATTCCGTATGAAAGTGATACGTTTTTTTCTTTTTACTTGGTCCAGCTCCCCCACTCATTTTCATAACCTAGCGAAAAATTACGAGGTAAGTAAGGAATAGTCATCTGATTGGTTGTCATCTGATTGGTTGTCCTGTGTATCAATCAAGTGACGGGATGGCTGATAGGCTGACGTCTAGTTTTTATTCAAAACAACTCAACTTTATTTGTATAGCGTCAGTTCATGACAATGTCACCTCACCTTGTCATGCGATCTACCAATAGCACCTTGGAGTTCGACTGGTAGATCGCGATCAACGTATTGAGCACCCCTGATGTATGGAAAACGACTCTGTGCGTTTCCAGGCTTGTATGTTTTTCTGTGGAAGTGGAAGTATGCGTTGTAGCTTCCACAGGTCTTTGCTTCCTGTCTTCGTGCAAGCAGGTCGGATTAGGACGGCTGCATATGTTGCATGTCAATGTTTTGAGCTTCACTTTTACAGACGGAGCAAGATTATTTTAAATTACTGCCGTTTGTTTCCTGTTTCTCCTGAGCAAAAGTCTTTGTTTGTATATTTGTGTTGAGAGCTTTGGCCCTCTTTGGTGATCTTTCATCTGTGGCCTTGTAATTTAGCAACAATGGAGAAGCAATAGGATTGCAAGCTATCTGTGCCTCTTTGCTCAGGAACTTTGTGAAACATGCAAGATCTGGATAGCTTCCAGATGTGTCAAGTTCCTCTATAACAATCCGACTCCACTTCCGCACAATCCATTCTGGTAGTTTTTTGAGCAACTTGTGGTTTTCCTCACAATCGTTAAGGTTAGCTAGTCCTTTGACGTGTGGGATCTTCTCAGTGCATCCTTGGAGGAAGTCAGCAAACTCTTGTAGTGCTAGTGGGTCATTTGTGTTGACCTTTAGCCATCTCATGAGTTTATCTTGGAAAGCTTTTTGTAAGATGAACGGGTTCCCATATCTGTCCTGTAAGACTTTCCATGCTCCATTGTATGCGTTCTCTGAATCTCGATAGAAAAAACCTTCTACGGCCTTGCGTGCCTCCCCCGCATGATAGTTTTTTAGATAGAACATTTTCTCACTTGGTGGGAGGGGTTTTCTGTCAATGAGAGCTATGAATGACATCTTCCAATCTGTGTACATTAAAGGGTCGCCGCAGAACGTGGTGTGTTTAGGGACAGGCAGACGGTTCATGCTTAATGAGCTGGCAATTGCTTGTGCTAGACTGACAGACTCTTGAGTCGTTGTCACTTGAGGAGCAGCTTTGTGTGGTTGGAATGATGCAGCATTGATGTTTAATCGAGCTTTAGTTTCCATTCCGTTGTAAGAAGAGTTATTTTCGTCATTAATCTCCTCATCATGGTTCTCAAAACCTTCAAAATCGTCATATGCTCTCACACGAGCTGCTGCTATAGCAACGTCTTTGCTGCTTGTAACAGCAGCAATTTTGCCCTCTCTTGTTCTAACTTTTGTTGCATTTCCACCTCCTTTTGTTTAATTTCTGACAACATTTTTGTCTCTTTAAGTTTCCATTCACCCTCTAACTTTTGCAGATGTGCTCGCTGTGCTTGGATTTCTTTCATGGCCTTTGAATGTTCCAGCTGAGCTGCAATCTCTGCTTGTGCTGTTGGTACTAGAGTGGTTGCTCGATCTTTCCAGTGACTCTGATGATCTTAGTGTTTAGGTTTTGGTGTAGCCAAAGACAGATCCATATTCCTCTTTGTTTAATATTTCTCTTACCCTTTCCTTCTCAAGTTGATTATTATAATCCTGATTAATACTCTCTAGACGGTTATATATGAGGTCACAAATTTCCTTTGTTAGCGTAACACAGGCATCCATTTTTTTTTTACAATTCAGGCGGACTGTTTTTGTCCCCCCCCCTCAATTTTGTTTCCTTCCCAGGTAGCTGGCAGCTGGGAACAATTTACCCTGAGTGGGCAGGAGGTGGCCAAGCAGGATAAAAGCAGCTCACCTGGAGGCCAAGGGGTGGCATATTGCTGGCAGGACCTGCATTTCTTTGGGAGTCTGGATAATCATTGTGCCAGCTTGTTTGAAGGTTTGTGGTGGGAGATTGTGGGCTAGGTAAGTTATGGTACCCTGTACACCTTCATCATGCAGGTGAATTTTTGTTAAATACCCTAAGGTAAGTTGTTGGTGCCACCCTTGTATTATTATGAATCTTTAATAGCTCAGAGTAGCAGGGTTTTCTTTTCTTTTGCTTTCTTACAAAGGTGCTGTTAGTTAGGCCCTGTTTTGTTTTGCTGATTTATTTGATTTGGCACAACCTAACGGCCCCCTTCTTCCCCACAGTTGTTGAGCCATCTTTGTCTTTTGGAAGACCAATAAACCCTTTTTCTTCACTTTACAAAGACTCCGCTTTATTAAGGGTGCAAAACTCTCTCCTCCCTTCCATTGGTGGGGCAGGGGACGTAACAATTGGGGGCTCGTCCGGGATCTTTACATTTGCTGAACCAAAAGGCATCCACAGTAAGCTGTGGAGCTCCTGTAGGTTTTCCACAGTAATAAAAAAAAATCCTTTTTTAATTGTGTGAAAATGAGATTTGACCTCGAGGATTTCATTCAGGCTCCGAGTTATGAAAAGGTGGACTTGTGTCGTAAAGATGACTTGCTGTGTATATCAATATTTTGATATTCCTGTGAAAAAGCATAGTGCTAAACGGGATGTAAAGGAAGTTGTTTTGCGACGTCTGGTTGAGCTGCACATTCTTGAGGAATTGGGTCAAGTTGATGTTTGTGATTTTGCTCCTCCTGATGATGTAGGTTCCCCATTGGATGAGGTGGGTGATGTTGCAGTGACAACACCCACTGTTGGATTGGTGGGACCTCGAGTGCCTCCTGGGACTCTACCTCGCTTTGATCCAGTGTCACCTGACTTTAGTGGATCTGGGAGTTCTGTCAAGCTTAAGGTTCGGTTAGCTCGCCTTCAGTTAGAGGCCCAAGAAAGGGAGATGATCCGTAAAGCCGAGTTTGGTCTCAAACTCGAGATTCGCAAGATGGAAAGTGAAGCTGAAAAAGAGATCAAACTAAAACGGCTTGAAGTTGAAGCAAGGCTACGTTCATAGAAGCTGTCAAGTCCACTTGTTCCTTCTGATTCTTCAGTAATGGTGACACCAAGAAGCATGTTTGATGTTGGCAAGAATATTGCTTTAGTGCCATCATTTAGAGACTCTGAAGTTGAGCCCTACTTTGATGCTGACTTTTTCAATGGAATAAATAGTTTCTTTGGGAGGTTTGAGGCACTAAACAGCACTCCAGCAAGGCTGTTCCACATCAGGAAAAGGAGGTACTCAGCCTTGACACCGCCGACGTGATGAAGACTCTGAAGAGAGTCAACGGAAGCGCCTGGTCCCAACAACATACCTGGGTGGGTGCTCAAGGACTTTGCAGGTCAGCTAACTGGTGTACTCACAGACATTTTTAACACCTCGCTGGACCAAGCCACAGTGCCAGCATGCTTCAAGTCTGCCTCCATCAGAAAACTCAAGTCACCTGTTAACGACTACCGGCCTGTTGCACTGACTCCCATCATGATGAAGTGCTTAGAAAGGCTGTTATAAGAACACATCGTCTCCAGTCCCCCCCCCCCCCAAACATTCGACCCGTTTTCCTGCCTGCGGAACCACTCCACTGAGGACGGCATCTCCTCCGCTCTTCACCTGAGCCTGACACACCTGGAGGAGAAAAACACCCATGTGCGTAAGCTGTTCCTGGACTTCAGTTAGCTTTCAACACCATCATCCCACAACATCTGGTAGGAAAACTGGGACATCTGGGCTTCAGCAAACCCCTTCGCAACTGGCTGCTAGGCTTCATCACTGACAAATCTGTCAGTCCGGATCAGACAGAACACCTCTGATGTCATGAGCCTCAGCACGGGCTCCTCTCAAGGCTGCATCCTGAGCCCCCTGCTATTCACTCTGATGACACACTACTGCATCACAACCAATCACATTGTGAAGTTTGCAGATGACTCAACGGTGGTTCAGCCAGCAACAGGTTCAGGCACTGGCTGCTGAGAACACCTAGTTGTTACCCTAGTTGTCTAACAACAACTATTAAGACAGACATACTGCTTGCCTCCATAATCCTACTGCCACAGTCTCACAGCACAGAGACCTACTGTTTAAGAGTGATGTTCTGTTCGGGTTTGCACTGGGGTTTTTCTTTCCAATATCTTTACTCTTCTGCACTGTTTCCTTTGTTTTGTGTTGTTTTATTTTTGTTTTTTCTTTCTCATTTCTGTCTTTATATTTCAACTGGCTGCATTTCTACTCCAGCACACCTAAAGATAACTTTCAAGGCACAAGCAGGGATCTTGTTGGGAAACACAATACTGTTGTCTTGCTCACACATGGTTGCAACGGACACAAAATTGCTGAGCGTCTGTGCCTGGAGGCACATGCTCTCACAAATTCTTACCCATTCACTCACCCAAATGTCAATCATTAAATGAGTAGGATCATCCACAATGATTTTTGTTTCATGGAATGTGCAGGGAGCCGGGTCCTGAGAGAAGAGATTAAATATAGCCTATGTATTGAAGGAAGAAGCAGACATTGCTTTATTACAGGAAACCCATCTTTCAGCAGGTGATACTCTCACCACTGAACAGTTTCCTCATGTATATTCAGCTGGTTACAACTCCAGGCAGAGAAGAGTAGCTATTCTGATAAATAGGAAGGTAACTTTTGCTGTAAACAGCACAGGGTAGATATACAGTATATCTGAGGGTAGATATATAATAGTTAACCTGACCATCCAAGGCATTGCTAATTTCTATGGCCCAAATGTTGATGACCCTTCTTTCTTTCACTCTTTCTTCACGTCACTCTCGAATCGACACTCGGATAACGCATTGGTCATAGGAGGGGACTTCAACATGGTATTTGACTCAGAAGTAGACTCAGTACCACCAGAGGTCAGCGGAACTGGTAGTCCACAGACATCGTTAAACGGTACAAGAGTGATTTTGTTCTTTGTGATGCACGGTGCTCCCGCCATCCCACTCTTAGAGAATGTATTTTCTTTTCACCAGTACACCACTCATGTTCTAGAATAGACTACTTCCTAATTATTAGGTCTCTGATGTGTGATCTATCAGACACCAAAATCCACTCCATCACTATCAGTGACCATTCTGCAGTTTCTGTTCAGCTACAGATTAAAAGAGATGTTGTCTATATATCTAGAAAATAATGACCTACCAGGTATGCCAGCCTGTACTTTCTGGCAAAATAATATATTTTTCATCGAATAAGAAAGTAAACAAAGCTGAAAAATGTCAGAACTAGAACTCAGGATCAAATCACTGAAAACTGACTACAGTACTTCCCAAAATGAAGAAATAGCGAAGTAATTGAGGAAAGCAAAACTTGAAATAAATGGAATTATTGATAGACGAACACAGTTTATGACAAAAAAGAATTTGCTTGGAGAACATTGAGCATGGCAATAAATCTGGAAGATTCTTCTGATGGTTTTGGGGGCTCTTCTTGCAGCATGGGGCGAAGGTCCCCGTTGCAGTAGGTCTGGCTCATGACCGGGTGGCCAGTCTGTTTGGGCATTGGTTGGGGTCATGGTCCTGGGAACTGGGGTCTGGGTGCTGCCTCTCTGTCCCGGGAAGATGTCCCCTTCCCTTCGTCTGGGAGTGCCGGGTTGTCCTGGTCATGCTACGACAGGCGGGCTGGTATGTGCCCCCGGTGGCCCTCTTATGTTTCCAGGTCGCTGGTGGTGGGGCTCGTGGGGCGGAGCTCTTCTCTGGTGCTGGGAGCTGCGTGGGCTGTCTTGGGCAATCGTAAGCCCTGGGCCAGGACGTTGCAAATGACTCTGGCTCGCCGTGCTTGGGTTCCGGTTCTGTCTGGGGGATGGGGGCTGGTGTGCTGTCGCTCATGGCTCCTGGGGGGCATCTTCCCTACGGTGGTGGGGGGCTCTTCTGTGGGGCTTAACTGGTTGCCATCTAGGTTGGTCCCCGGTTGTCTTAGGATCTGCCCTTGGGTGGCTGCTGGGGGAGCGGGTCTAAAGGCACTGTCTGCCCTCCTCAGAGCGCTGCAGGGGGGGGGTTCTGCTTGTGGCCCCTCTGCACCATAACTGAGCACAATCTGGGAAACCTCGGCTGTGGGTTCTCATTCTTTCACTCATTCATTCACACAGTCAGTTATCCAGACACACGCATCCTTAAGCTTCTGTACAGTTGCTGCACAATTCTGAGAAGCTCACTAATGTCCCTGCCACCAGTTTTGTTTCTTTTGTTGCTTCTTTGTTCTTTTGTCTTCCTTGTGTCCATTTGCAGGAGCTCCTGTAGGTTTTCCACCTGGATTACCCACAAAGAACTTTTCTTTTTTATAGACATAGCAGCTGGTTGTATGGCTGAACGTGGTGGAGCAGTGGCTCTACTCCGAGCCCCTCCTGGATGGCCGAGATTCTCACCCTATCTCTAAGGGAGAGTCCTGCCACCCTGTGGAGGAAACTAATTTTGGCCGCTTTTACCCGTGATCCCAAATATCCAAAGTTTGTGACCATAGATGAGGGTGGGAACATAGATCGACATAGATCGCCTTTAAACTCAGCTCTCTCTTCATCATGACAGACTGGTACAGCGCCCACATAGCTGCCGACGCCCAACCGATCAGCCTATCGATCTCCAGCTCCCTAACCCCATTCGCGAACAAGACCACAAGGTACTTGAACTCCTCCACTTGGGGAAGGACGTCCCCCCCGACCCAGAGACGTCCCCTCTCTCCCCTTTTCCGGGGAGACACCATGGTCTCAGACTTGGAAGCACTGATCCTCATCCCAGCCGCTTCACACTCAGCAGCGAACAGCTCCAGTGAGAGCTGTAGATCACGACTTTATGAAGAGAGATGCGATCCTAAGGCCACCAAGACAGACACCTTCAACACCTTAGCTGTTTCTAGAACTCTAACCGGAAACAGGTCCGACTTACTACCGGTGATGCGAACCAAGCTCTGACACCGGTCATACAGGGACCTAACAGCCCGTAACAAAGGGCCCAGTACCCCATACTCCTGGAGCACTCCCACAGGATTCCCAGAGGGACATGGTGGAACGCCTTTTCCAAGTCCAGACAGCTTGGGAAAACTCCCATGAACCCCGCTGGAGGATGTTGAGCTGGTCCAGCGTTCCACGGCCAAGACGAAAACCACACAGTTCCTCCTGAATCCTAGGTTCGACTATCTGACGGACCCTCCTCTCCATAACCGCCGAATAGACCTTCTATGGAGGCTTGAGAGTGTGATTCCCCTGTAATTGGAACACAACCTTCAGTCCCCCTTTTTGAATAGGGGGACCACCACCCTAGTCTGCTGATCCAGCGGAAGTGCCCCTGATGTCCACGCGATGTTGCAGTCGCATAAGCCAACGCAACCCTACAACATCCAGAGCCTTGAGGAACTCCGGCCGAATCTCGTCCATCCCTGGAGCCTTTCCGCCGTGGAGCTTTTTGACCGCCTTGGTGATTTCAGCCCCAGAGATTGGAGAGCCCAGAAGTACAGAAGTGCAACAGCAAAAACAAAGCTCGGGCTAAAGCTGGGGGGACCATTCCTCCCAACCACAGCCCTCTAGGTCTCACTGTCGTTGGCCACATAAGCATGAAGTCCCCCAGTAGAACAAAGGAGTCCACAGGAGGGGCACCATCCATACCCTCTCTAAGGAGTCCAAAAAGGATGGGTACTCTGGACTGCTGTTAGGCGCATAAGCACCAACAACAGTCAGAACCCGTCCCCCACCCGAAGGGGAAGGGAGGCTACCCTCTCGTTCACCGGGGTGAACCCCAACGTGCAGGTACTAAGATTGTAGGCAACAAGTATCCCCACTGCTACCCTGGTGTGCCCGGAAGTAGGGCATACTTGTGAAATGTTGTACTATAATAATGTTCTATAATAATGTACCAGTCAACATGTTTTCTAAATGTGAGCCTTGATTTATAGAAAATACCCACCCTCTTATTGATGTTTGATTCCTGGTCAGTAAAACCTTCTGGTGATCGTGTCTCCGGTTTTAGCCATGGCACAGTGGGCCTAAAAAACACACATGAAAGTCCTTGAATATTTGTTCCACTACCTTTTTCTCATTCACAACTTTTGTTTTGATTCACAGCTTTCCCTGCAGTAACACAATACTCCATCTATCAAAATATTACAAGTTAGAAAAAAACATTAAAAGCAATATCACAGTGCTTAATAGACTAAAAAAATACATTTGGTGGTGTGATGGTTAGCTCCATTCTGGGTTCAAGTCCCCGGGGGTGCAGGACCTTTCTGTTTGGAATTTGTATGTTCTCCCTGTGTCTGTGCGGGTTCTCTCTGGGTTCTTTAGCTTCCTCCCACCGCCCTAAACCCTGCATGTTATGTTGATTGAACATTCCAAATTGCCCTTAGGAGTTAGTGTGAGTATGCTTGGTTGTTTGTCTTTGTGTGTACCCTGCCTCTCGCCCATTGACTACTGGGATAGGCTCCAGTCCCCAAGCGGCCACATTTTGGAATAAGCGGTTCATAAAATGGATGGATGGATGGATGGGTATTTATTCCAGAGCCATCTTCAAATATGCAATTGGACATTTACTTGGATGCATTTGCTTTAGATAGACAAAGACAGAACTGATGTAAATATGGTGTCTGGTCATAATTTTCTCACCCACATACAAAGTTTGAATGCAAATAACTTCTTAATTGCAACAAACTTAATAACTTGAAGTAATAATTCAATATAGTACATTATTGTGGCTCTGTGGTATTTCAGATCATTCAAATGCAGTCTTAAAAAAGGATTACGCAGTTCTGAAAATATTATGGACTAGCCTCCATGTTAATTATTTTCCCTCTCTTAGCCAACCCCTTTGTTTCTGGCCTCATCTAGATAATGCCTTCAATGTATGGCAGATTAATGGGGTTCTTAACATTAAGATGCTATATAGAGATGGCATTTTCATGTCATTTGATCAGGTCAGAAAAGAATTCTCTTTACGTGCACATCATTTTTTCTGATATTTACAAGTCAGGCGTTTCGTAAAGAATAATTTTGTTCAGTTTCTCTCGATACCACCAAAGTCACCACTTATTATTCTTCAATATTCACCTATGGTGAAAGGAAAAGTATCAGAGCTGTACACTAAAATATTTTACATGGAGGACTCCTCAATATTGATAATTAAAGAAACACTGGGAAAAAGATACGGATACAACTATAACAATGGTCTGAAATAATTTAAAGAATGAATGTATGGTCTACTCTCTTCTGGCATGTCGGCTTATTTTTTTTAAATTGGAAAAATGGCCGCCCCCATTTGTTTGGTAGATGGATATGTGATGTTATGACAAATTTAGATATACACTGAATGAATCAGTGACTAAGTTTGGTGTGACATGGCGTCCATTTATTTCCTATGTAAAACAATTATCTCCGCATTTTGACCCTGAATAAGATGTTTTGAATATCATTTGGACAACCACTGCACACTTTTTGGTTTTGTTTCTCTTTCTTTATTTTTCTTGCTTTGTGTGGCTTTAGGTATGTTTTTGCCCCGTCACTCGGATAATGTTTTTTTAAATAAAATAAATAATAATAATAAATAAATAAAATTTATTCCTGTATTAAGGATTTGCTGTTTTGTTTCTGTTTAAAAAATGAAAAAAGCTCCATAAATATACTTTGACAAAAAAATGTAATGAACGTGATTAGGACCCAGAAGCAACCAGAGGCGTACGGTCAGTTCAACAAGATTTATTAGCGGACAGGGGCTCGGCAGAGGCGTGGTCAGTACAGTCCAGGTCGATAACGGGTGGTCCAGACAGCGAAGGTGATCCAACTCGTGGTCAGGGGCTGGTCGAGGGTCAAAGCCAGGGGAGCAATCCAGGGAGCAGGCGGGAGCACGAAGTCAGGCAGGCGAGGTCATACACGGGCAGGCAGTCAGGATCAGGCAAAGGTACAGGCGAGGGACAGACAGGCTCAGGAGTCGAACGGACGGATCAGGCGGGGGTCAGGCAGGCTTGGAAAACAGGCAGACGGAAGGCAGGTCGAAGATCAGGCAGACAGGACAATACAATGCTGGAAGTACTCACTCTTGGTTCGATACGTTCTGGCACGGAGACTGGAATGAGCAGAGTATATATGGAGGTGGAAACAGGTGCAGGCGATGAGGGTGATTATGGATTGAGGATGCTGAGCAGGTGTGCAGACGGGGTGGAGCCAGCTCCAGTGCCAGGAACGTTACAAAAAAAAGTAAATAAGGCTATGCAATTAGTACAACAAAATTCAACATACCTGAAAGAACTTCTTTTTATACAAATTAGGTAAGGAAAAGACTAAAGGCCTTTGTCCAACAGTTGATTAAAAAAAAAAAAACATACCGTACTCACCATCAACTGCAAAATCAACTGCCGGCCAGCTTATCAAATTTTTTTTAACTCTTAGAGGAGCCTTCAAGGAAGCTTCCTTAGGACAGATATGGGAAAACATTCCCAAATGTTGAGAAGTGAGACTTCCAAATGTGCCAAAATTACTTATGCAACGTTAAAAGGTTTAGAAACAGTGTTTTCTCAATATGAATGCACCTTGTCAATTAGCTAATTTTCAAGTTCTTTCTAGTGGGATTTACACTCCCCAGAAGTATACTTAGAAGCAAAAGTCCCATAGTATATGAAACAAACAGGAAACGTCCAGCTCTAAATATTAACATCAAGCAGTGGCTGGGGATCTTTCTTAAAATACAATATACAGAATTTTTAAATTTCTTATATATGTGTTTACATTTTTTATTGAAATATAGTAAAACCGTAACTCAAGAACAACCTTGAATGAAAACCAAAAGTGAAAATATAGACGGGTCATATGTGTTTAACTATGAAATTACTTGCAATAAGTCCATGACTTGATAAAGGATGCTGTTTTACCTAAACAAGTCGAACATTTTTTAAATGTGTAACAAATTACCAAGATACTTGGGATATGCCCCCCAAAAAATAACCACAAGCCAGAAGATTTTAATATTCTAAAGTGACAAAAAACTGAAAATAAACACATAACAGCTGTTTGTTTCGATATGAGGATGCGTTCCCCAAATTTGAGCACAGGGGGGAAAATATCTGATGGGTGACATGGAGCATCAGGATGGGTTCTGCCAGTTTAACACAGGAGCAACAGTAACTTATAGTTTACAGAATCATCAGGATGTGTTCCCCAAGTTTAACACAGGGAACGTTATTTGATGACTCTTACTGGGGCATCAAGATTGCTTTCCCCCATTTTCCACAATAGAGCCCTTTTCCACAAATTTCTGCCCTTCTGCCGAGTTTAACGCACCACGTTGACGCATGTTTTCCACTGATAGGTCTTGGACAAAAAAAGAGCTTGTTTAATTCATTTTGGATATAAAGTTACTTTGTGGTGCGAATAACAAATCCCCTGTCTTCAGACTTCAGAAATCAAATGATGCCTGTTCTGTTTTGGACGTGCCAGAGTATGATGTGCACACTTGGGAGTAAAACTCTTGTCATGTACAAGTCAGCATAGCTGATGAATCCATCCTTTTTGTGAATTCAGAAACTACTGTTTGTTTAATCCATCTTATTTGTGAATTCAGAAACTACTTGGTGGTTTCCTGCTTCCTTAAATAGACGTCTATTTCGCATGGCAGTTTTCGACTTCTAAGTGATGTGGAATTAGGTCCACTAATTAGGTCCTACGTATCAGATCGGTTTCAGTTTGTGCATGTTAACGATGAATGTTAACGATGAATCATCCATGCATGCCAGAGTTAGCTATGGAGTTCCACAAGGATCTGTTCTTGGACCAATCCTCTTTACGTTATATATGCTTCCTTTAGGTAATATTAACAGGAAACACTCAATCAACTTTCGTTGCTATGCAGATGATACTCAGTTATATCTATCGATCAAGCCAGATGAAACTCATCAGCTAGCTAAGCTTCAAATGTGTCTTCAGTTATTGTTCTAGGGCCTAAGCACCTCTGTGATGCATTATCTAGAAATATAGTTTCCCTGGATGGCATCCACTGTGAGACATCTTGGAGTTATCTTTGATCAGGACATGTCGTTTAGCTCTCACATTAAGCAAATTTCAAAAACCGCCTTCTTTCACCTTCGTAATATTGCAAAAATTAGGAGCTTCCTGTGTAAAAATGATGCAGAAAAACTAGTCCATGCATTTTTTACTTCTAGGCTGGATTACTGCAACTCCCTATTATCAGGCTATTCAAAAAAGTCCTTTAAGACTCTTCAGCTGATCCAGAATGCTGCAGCACAATTTCTTACAGGAACCAGTAAAAGAGATCATATTTCTCCTGTCTTGGCTTCTCTGCTTCCTGTTAAATCCAGAGTAAACATTTAAAATCCTTCTCCTTACGTACAAAGTTCTTCATGGTCAGGCCCCATCTTATCTTAAAGAGCTCATAGTACCTTACTGCCCCACCAGAGAACTGCGCTCCCAGAATGAAGGGTTACTTGCAGTTCCTAGAGTCTCCGCCTCCTCTCTCCTCATACCTGGCTCTGGAGCTGTGGGGTCTGGATCTGTGGTTGGGAGTCTCCTCCTATCACTTCCTGCAGGTGTTCCTAGAGCTGTGGAAGCTGGATCTGTGATTGGGAGTTTCGTGCTGTCCCTGTGTTCCTTCTCTGCCACTACTCTGCATAGTCTTATTGCTATCATAACTGCTATCATTATCATTAGTGTCAATATCATTGCCATTTTTCATCCAGTCTGTGTTGCTGTGTTGGCTGCCTCTCTCTGCCCCCTCTGTCCTTCTCTCACCCTCTCTCTCTTGCCCTCTCTATCTCTCACCCCCAACCGGCCGAGGCACATGGCCACCCACCCTGAGCCATGGTTCTACTCAAGGTTTCTGCCTTTTAAAATGAAGTTTTTCCTTGCCTGTGTCGCCTAGTACTTGCTCATGGTGGGAAATGTTGGGTTTCTGTAATTAACCTCAGAGAAGGGTCTGACCTGCTCTGTTTGGAAAGCGCTGTTGTTGTGATGTGGCGCTATATAATTTTTTAAAAATTTAATTTAATTAATTTTACGTGAAACCACAACATTGCCTGAACATCTATAGTCAGTGCAACATGTGAACGTAACCTCATGGACATCAAATAAACGTCTAATTCAGGTTCTGGAACATTGCTGTATTTAACATATCAAAATTGTTTCTAATGCTGGAATAGGCCCCAGCCTCCCAACAAACAGAAAATGTGATACAGAAAATGGATGGATGAATTGAAGGTTTTTACTTACCTACAAAAAATCAAAATACCTTGAATTGTCATTCAATTATTTATTTATTGAGTAGCCTTAATGAGTTTTTTACTGTACAATTTCCTGTTTTTTATCTAGTTTATTCAATTATTCCAATTTTAAACTAACAACATTATGGGGAAAAGCTGCCACTGGCAGAACAGCTCTCCATAGATCTGATACTATAGAGTAATACAGTATATAGTCTTTTTCCACATCTGGGGAAAAAAATGGATTGTTGTAACACGTGTTCTATGACATTGAGAGGTCTTGGCTGATTGTTTGGGAGGAAACAACATCCTTTGGGACTTCTACAGAAGAAAAGTGGATGTATTGTATATGTTACGTAGTTTGTACTTTCACTTTGTTACGAAATAAGCTTGGAATGATTGAACAACACCATAAATTAAAAGAAAACACAGAAGTTGATTACAAAAACAATTGTAAATAACTAACTTGTCTAAGTAGAGATATCGTCATCATAAACAAATGTGTTTATTTCAGTTTTCAAGAACAAGGCTTTAGGAAAACTGCTTGATCTCCACATTGACTTTAAACAACTACAACCTGCCTCTTCAGTTATGCATATGATAGGATGGGGATAATTGAGGATTTTAAGAAAGAGGTGAAACACTTCTCTGATGAAAAAGCTTTTGAGGACCTAGTAGGTTTTACATTTGTGGAAGAATGTACAGGACAGTGTATTCACACACTGTTAGGCTCTCTGAGGGGTGTATGATTTTTTAAAAACATATTTATTATTGGGATTTTCACATAAGTTTAATACACAAGGGTATATGTGATTCAACCTGCAAGGTGTTACGGGCTCAACGAGAACTGAACCCCTGTAGCGAAACGAACACAAGGCGGGCAGGTAAGGCAGTCTGTTGGAGGTGGAACGCCACCGTTTATTCTCCCAGACGTTGGGAAGGAAATTAATAGGCAAAACGCTGGAGGCCCGCAGGGCAGGAATGGCAGGACGTGGAGAACGCGGGAGCTGGAAGCCGTGGAAGGCGCGCTGGGGTTGTTCCTTGGGGAAAGGATCAGGCAAACACAGTTAATAACTGTACGCAGGGTCAAAGATACAGATCAGAAAAACGGACTTAGTACTGGGCTCGAGGTTACCATACGGGTAGTACGTCAGAGCGAGGACTGAAGGTCTCAGCGTCCTTAAGAAGCCTCCCCAGGTAACTGGCCACAGGTGTGCTGGATTGATGGGTCGTTAGGTGGACACACCTGTGGCTGGGTCCCTGGGGTAGGCCTCCTGGCTCTCTGCACCACAACAGGACCCCCCTCCCGACGGGAGACACCGGGCGACCGTCCGATGGCGTTGGGATTAGCCCTGTAGAAATCCCTTAGAAGAGCTGGATCAGCCAGGTAGGAGCGTGGCACCCAGCTACGATCCTCGGGCCCATACCCCACCCAGTCCACCAAATATTGAAACCCCCGTCCCCGACGTCGGACCGCAAGGAGGCGGTCCACCTCCCAAACCAGGTCGCCGTCATCCAGGACCCGGAGTGGAGGCGGCAAGGGGGCGGGAGGGGCAAGGGGGCTGGAAGCAGCTGGCTTGAGCAGGGAAACATGGAACACAGGATGGACCTTCAGGGAAGGAGGAAGGGTAAGGCGCACAGCCGCCGGGTTAACAACCCTCTCCACAGGATAAGGTCCTACATAACGGGGAGCTAGTTTACGGGAGGGGCAGGTCGCGGGAGCGGAGGTAGACCATCTGTCCGGGCTGGTAGGGTGGGGCCTCAGACCGCCGCTGGTTGGCAGCGCGCTCGGATCGTTCAGTGGCCCTCTTTATAGCGGCCCGGGCAGATGTCCAGGTGCGGCGACAACGCCGGAGGTGAGCTCGGACAGATGGAACCGAGATATCAGCCTCCTCGCTGGGAAACAGAGGGGGCTGGTAGCCGAGGGATGCCTGGAAGGGGGACATGCCAGTACCTGCACATACCATGGTGTTGAGGGAGTACTCCACCCAGGGTAGGTACTTGACTCAGGTGGCAGGGTTGCTGGTGGTGATGCAGCGCAGGGCCGTCTCCAGGGTCTGGTTGGCGCGTTCCGCCTGCCCATTAGACTGGGGATGGTAACCAGAGGAGAGGCTTGCTGTGGCGCCGATTCCCCTGCAGAAAGCCCGCCAGACCTTGGAAATGAACTGGGGGCCACGGTCGGATACGATGTCCTTGGGAATTCCATGGAGGCGAACCACATGCTGGACCAGGAGCTCCGCCGTCTCAGCAGCGGAGGGAAGTTTGGGAAGGGGCACGAAATGCACGGCCTTGGAGAACCGGTCGACCACCGTCAGGATGGTGTCATTGCCCTGAGAGATGGGGAGACCAGTGACAAAGTCCAGGGCAATGTGCGACCAAGGTCGACCAGGGATGGGCAGAGGGTGCAGGAGACCCGCAGGAGAGCGATGGGAGGCCTTACTCCGTGCACAGATTTCACAGGCTGCCACAAATCCCCTGGTGTCGGCCTCCAAGGATGGCCACCAGAAACGCCGTCTGATGAACTCAATAGTTCGGATGGCGCCAGGATGACAAGAGAACTTGCTGGAGTGACCCCACTGCAGCACACGGCTTCGGACGGAGGCGGGGACGAAGAGACGATTCTGGGGACCATTGCCAGGATCGGGCTCACTGCACTGGGCCTGTCTCACCACCGACTCAATCCCCCACGACATGGCTCCCACCACGCGGGTAGAGGGGAGGATAGTGTCGGCAACCGGGGAATTGGGGGCGCTCACTGGAAAGCAGCGAGACAGGGCGTCTGCTTTGGAGTTGGTAGGGCCAGGTCGGTAGGTGAGGGTGAAGTTGAAACGGTTAAAAAACAGGGCCCAGCGTGCCTGCCGAGGACCTAGTCTCCTAGCCGTACGGATGTAGGTCAGATTTTTATGATCTGACCAAACAATGAATGGCTGCTTGGAACCCTCCAACCAGTGTCTCCACTCCTCCGAGGCAGCATGAACCGCCAGCAACTCCCTGTTGCCGATGTCATAATTCCTCTCAGCGGGGGTAAACCTCCGAGAGAAAAAGGCACAGGGATGTATGTGCTGGTCCTGCCCAGACCGCTGGGAGAGAACAGCCCCAATGCCCTCGTCGGACGCATCGACCTCAACAATGAATTGTCGGTCGGGGTCCGGTAGAGCAAGCACAGGGGCCGTCGTGAACCGCTCCTTGAGAGCTAAGAAGGCAGCCTCCGCCTCTGGAGTCAGGAGAAAGGGCAGAGAGTGGAGGTCAACGCAGATAGGGGTGCAGCGACCCGACTGAAATTACGAATGAATCGGCGGTAGAAATTTGCAAACCCCAAGAACCGCCGGAGCTGCGTGCGGTCCGTGGCCATTCCTCCACCGCACGCACCTTCTTGGGATCAGCGCGGACACACCCCCTCTCCAGAATGTGGCCCAGGTACTCAACAGAGGCAGAGTGAAATTCGCACTTCTCAGCCTTGACAAAGAGGCGGTTCTCCAGCAGCCGCCGCAGGACCAGACGCACGTGCTGGCGGTGCTCCACCTCGGAAGAAGAAAACATGAGGATATCATCCAAATACACAACAACAAAGGTGTTGAGCATGTCCCTGAGCACATCATTAACAAGGGCCTGGAAGACAGCAGGGGCGTTGGTAAGGCCAAAAGGCATGACAAGATATTCAAAGTGGCCTAGGTGGGTATTGAACCCTGTCTTCCACTCATCCCCCTCCTTGATACGCACCAAGTGGTAAGCGTTTCTCAGGTCAAGTTTTGTGTAGATGGTGGCTTGAGAGAGGGGTTCGAACGAGGAGTCAAGTAGGGGAAGGGGATACTTATTTTTAACTGTAATGTTGTTTAAGTCCCGATAATCAATACACGGCCTCAAGCTACCATCCTTCTTCTTGACAAAAAAGAAACCTGCTGCGACAGGGGAAGAGGATGGTCGAATAATGCCTGCGGCCAGGGACTCAGATGTAATCTCTCATAGCCTCCTTCTCAGGGACTGAGAGATTATACAGGCGACTAACAGGGAGGGTGGCTCCTGGGAGGAGGTCTATGGAACAATCATAGGGTCGGTGAGGAGGAAGGGAGAGGGCCCTCTCCTTGCTAAACACCCCAGCCAGGTCATGATAGCAAGGAGGGATACCAGAGAGGACCGGAGGATAGGGTACAGGGTTGGAACCCTTTATGGGAGAAAGAGCGGAACGCAGACAATTGGCATGGCAGGCAACACTCCATCCTAGAATCTGCCGAGAGGCCCAGGAAATGTGTGGTTCGTGTCTCTCAAACCATGGCCTGCCAAGTACCAGGGGAGTTGTGGGGGCGTGCAAAATAAAGAAACAAATCCTCTCACTGTGGTTACCTGACAATGTGAGGGTCAGGGAAATGGTGGTGTGGGTAACACGCCCCAGGGGGCGCCCATCAAGTGCTTGTGCAGAAAGGGGGGAGTCGAGGGGAATGAGCGGAATACCAGCTTGGCGAGCTAGCGTGGCATCCATAATGCACTCATCTGCTCCAGAATCAAGGAAAACTCCAAGGGTTAAAGATTCAGAATCCCAAGAGAGGGTGCCAGGAAAAAGGTGATTCTTACTTCTTTGCCTTGGGGACAGAGGGAGAGTAGTTTGGCTCATTAGTACTCCCTTACCTAATGAGCCGGGCCTTTTGGTCGAATGGGGCATGATCGGATCTGATGACCTGGCCTACCACAATAGAGGCACAGGCGGTCTCGCATCCGCTGCTCCCGCTCCTCCTTGGAAAGCCGTGAGCGGCCCAACTCCATCGGCTCATCTTGGCCACCGGGTAGGGGAGTGGTCTTGAGGGATGCATGGGATGGTGAGAAAGCATCCCTTGGAGGCTCCCCCCTGATTGAGTGGGAAACACTGGAGTGGGGCTCCTCCCCACAACGTTTGGCTCGCTCCCGGCGGCGCTCAAGCAGCCGATCATCCATGAGCAGAGCCAGGGAGATCAGTTCAGAGAGGGTGGAAGGGCGATCCCGAATGATTAAGTCCTTGACCGCCTCATTCAGCCCCCTCCAGTAAGCACTGCGGAGTGCGTTGTCGTCCCAGGCGCTATCTGCTGCCAGGGTACGGAACTCCAGAGAGTTGTCAGCCACTGACCTGGATCCTTGGGAAATCGAGTGGAGGCGGCTGGCAGCGTCTGGTCCGTCCATGGGATGGTCAAACACCAGGCGGAACTCCCTCAGAAACGCTGGGTAATCAATGGTGAGCTGGAGATCCCGGCTGGTCGCTGCAATGGCCCAGGCGAGTGCTCTGTCAGTCAACAGGGACATGATTAAAGCTATCCGGGCACCGCCCGCCGAGTACCGAGATGGTTGGTGCCGGAACAACAGCTCACATTGACCCAGAAAACCCCGGCACTGCCCAAACTCTCCTCCAAAAGACTTGGGGCAGGGGAGGTTTGGCTCCAACCTGGGGTCAGGAAGAAGCAAGGCAGGGTTAGAGGAGATGGTGGAACCTGAGGGCAGTGCACTTGGATCGGGTGCAAGGACCGGGCTGGGGTTCAAAGGGGCTGGAGGGTGGGTCTCGGGAAAATGGGCTACCAGCCCAGAGAGTCTGGTTAGCTCATCCGTAGAGCTGTGGACCGATGCCCGCATGGTGCGGATCTCTGTAGACAGATGGGTGAAGGCATGGTTTAGTTGGGTTGTCAGCAACTCCAACTGCTTGGCGTGGCCAGCCACTGTGGCTGCCAGGAGATCTGTGGGGGAAAGGTGGTTAGGCTGCACACCATCCGTCTGCTCGGGCTTTTCGCTTGGGTCCATGTTATGGCTCTGACGTTCTGTTACGGGCTCAACAAGAACTGAACCCCTGTAGCGAAAAGAACACAAGGCGGGCAGGTAAGGCAGTCTGTTGGAGGTGGCACGCCACCGTTTATTCTCCCAGACGTTGGGAAGGAAATTAATAGGCAAAACGCTGGAGGCCCGCAGGGCAGGAATGGCAGGACGTGGAGAACGCGGGAGCTGGAAGCCGTGGAAGGCGCGCTGGGGTTGTTCCTTGGGGAAAGGATCAGGCAAACACAGTTAATAACTGTACGCAGGGTCAAAGATACAGATCAGAAAAACGGACTTAGTACTGGGCTCGAGGTTACCATACGGGTAGTACGTCAGAGCGAGGACTGAAGGTCTCAGCGTCTTTAAGAAGCCTCCCCAGGTAACTGGCCACAGGTGTGCTGGATTGATGGGTCGTTAGGTGGACACACCTGTGGCTGGGTCCCTGGGGTAGGCCTCCTGGCTCTCTGCACCACAACACAAGGTATAAGATTAGTGTGTATCAAACAATTATATTGTTTCATCTTAAATTTGGTGATAACAGACTGTGTCTGAGCCTTCCTGAATATCCTGTCTTATGTCAATTATCCATGCATCCATCTTTTTGAGAGATGGTTCTTTTGAATGTATTTATAGAATAGTGAAAATTGTCCTCTGCCTTAGTACAACTAAGGCAGAGGACAACTGGCCTTTTTTATCATTCCAGATAAATTGATATTATAAATGTTATGAAAAAAAGTGTCAGGTAAAGGAAGCAGAAGTGATGGAAAGTGATACAGAAACTCTGGTAAGACCAACATTTCAATTATGTTTATGTAACCAGTCATAGATATTGGTATCCTTGTCCATCGGTTTAACATCTCCCTCACCCCGTCCACCAGGAGGTTGTAATTGATCAAAACTAATTGTTTCACATCAGGATTAATTTACATACTTAAGTATGTAAAAATATTCTGTAGTGATTGCAAGTGGTTTATCTATAATCGGCTGTGATCTTTCATTTTCATTATAAAAGATTCCTCCATATTTAATAGAGGCCACATTTACAGACATTTGGAAGTTGGCCTTTTTAAAAAAAATACCTTATCCTCCCTCCTTACCAATGTTCTTTTTCAATATGTATCAGCTAAGTGGTGTGCCGTAATTTGCTGCTAAGTTCTCCTGGATCCTGTATGTACCAGTAGCAGAACAAATCAGAGCCGAGCTGGTGGCCGGGCATAGTACAGAGCCCTTTATACCCAAACAATAAAGTCACGATAACATCATTTCACGCTTGCAACAGTAGGGCTTACAAGCTTTGGCACCATGGAAACACTGTAATTTTGAAGTCCATCAAATAGACATGAAATCTAAAAAACCAAGAGAACAACTATGCCGCTACATAAGATAGGCGGCTGGTCATAAAAATTCCCACTTAATTTACAAGTTGTAATCAATTAACCTGAGTACACTCTTACTTAAAAAAAATCGGGGAGATCTTTTTCAATTTCTGAAAAAAAGTCAGAATTCTATTGTATAAAAATGGTAAAGGTGCTCCAAAATATGTAAAAATTAATACTTAATGTAAACAGAAGAGGGTTAGGGCCACTAATCCACTACTGTATACGTGAAGTATTCGTTTTTTCATATTTTTGAAGCACCTTTACCATTTTTATCTGGTGGATTTATCTTTGCAATCCTAGCACTCAGGCTTCTCTTGTAGTTATGGGTGACAACAAATGCTGTTGTCAATCAGCCAGTTGAGACGCACTTCCTTTCCTGGTTGAAACTCACAGGATCTCGCATCTGGATTTTACGCATACGGCGGTCCACGCCCACAAGACTGCCCTCTCCCCCCCACCAGCAGAAACACAACCTTCACCCTCGGTTGTGGGCCCTTTACAATAGAGCTGTTGCTTTCCCCTCCAGTGAATTAGCAAAATTTAGTTTTTCTTGCCTTTTCCTTAAGAACACTGGGCATGATTTGCTTTCAGCAACGCAATAGTTAATGAGTGCCGGATGCGCCCCAGCTCCAGCAGACCGCTAGAGTACGAAGATGGCGTCGGAAGGAGCCAGCGGAGAGCAACCTTCTCCGGTATATACACTGGCAGCCGCCGTGTTGGGAAGTGTCGACACGGTATGACGCGCGGGTACAAGTACCCAACGGCAACACAAATGTTTGTTTAGTTTTTTATCTCATTTGCTTTGCAGTATTTCCGGGGGAACGACAACAAAATACGATGCGTATCTATTTCGCACAGGCTGGCGAGGCTCGCGTAGGTGCCTGAGGAAAAATAAGGACGTTGCTGGGTTTTAACTGAAACATTACCTACATATAGACCCAGCTATTGCCATGAATAGAGAATAACGTTTTTCTGTTTTTTCTGGTTACGTAGGCTACATTATGTTCCTCTCGTGTGCTTTGAACATTAATCCCTCAATTCTGATGGTACACTGCGATTGATGATAGCGATCGGCGTTGGTGTACAGGTTGGAGCTTATACACTGTGCATTGCTGGTAGCTGCTAAATGTGTTAAGCTTAAACTGATATATTACGTTGTTATTAAAGGCTATATTTAAAGTCTGGTACTTGGAAGGGTGATTATTCAGTTGTTACGATAATTCTTAATCTTATATTCGCATGGCAACTAAATGCTGATGTTCACTTGATGTTGGAAGCTAAGCTTGTCATGAACAGTCAGTCGTAATAAAATGGTTGCAGGCTTCAATCATTTAAAAAATTGAAAAACTGCCCCTATAAAAATATCATGGCCTACTACCTCTCCAGAAGACTGACATCATTGTTTTATAGTCTTGTTATCCCCAACCAGGGTTAAGTTTTACACGTGTACAGACATACTTGTGATCTACTATTGTTTCCCTTTCACAGGTTGCAGTACATGTGCATGGTAATGGCTTTTAGCACACCTCTATACAAAAAGATGAAATTGTTGCTCCAGCCAGCAGGCAGCCATGTATTTTTTTTACTTTCCCTAACTTCAGCTTTGCCTTTAATGAAGCCTGTAAGACTGCAGTTATCCAACTGAAGAACAAGCGGAAAGAGATCATCCACTTAGTACTGTCCTTTGAAGTTCATATTTTGGTATACATGAAAAATATTAAAGAGTTTTGATGTGGGTTGGAAGAGAGACTGACGGAAATGCACTATAATAGAACAACAGAACTGTCCCTGAGGTGAGTGGGTGGTATTGTAGGTGTTGAGAAGGGGGTAGGTCAGAGTGGCAAGCTGAGGAGGCAGAGGGAGAAGAGTTGTGGGGGTGAGTGGAGGGCATAGCCAATGTGGTGGTGGAGGAGGAGGAGGTGGAGACCCTGTCCACCAAACACCATTCTAAATTGGTCTTAATTTCAGTGACTCAGCTGGCATAGCTGGGAGTACCGTGTCAGCCCACTCCCTCCCCCTTTTGAGCATACTCAGAACTGCCTTTACATTTAGCATGGTGGTGAACAGGTGCTCCCTAGACATGGGATATGTCTCTACAGCTCACCCGTCACTTTGCCTGTGCACTCTTTCTTGTCAAGATCCTAGCTACAAAAGGGAGCTTCCATCTCTGTGGACTTCCCCTTCACCAATGCAAACAACTCTGCTGTGGTTAAATAAAGCTCTGTGCTCTTTTCTAACTCCTGTCAGCCTCTTTGTTGTTGGCTTGACGTAGGAGAAGTTTCCTGTGTGAACTCTGGAGCATTTATGGTCTAGGGTTGAGTCAAAGGTCAGTTATCCCCTATTCACTTACCATGTTACTCGTTAGTGAGACATAACTTATGTTTGAGTTCATGGGGTTAAAAGTTAAAAATCTCAGTAGACAACTTTTAATATTGAGACAGAAATGCATGTTTTCAAAATTTTCTTTATGAATATTATTTATTTACTGTACAGCAGTATTTCCCCAATTTTGTTTTACTTGGGAGCTTCTTATCCACAAAAATGTTGTTCGACTTTTACATTGAACAGATGATCAACAGAACATTCTTTCATCTCTTTCAAGAAATTCCTTTCATGAAAAATTAAATTATAACAAACTTTAGGTTTTACATGTCTAATCGGGGCTAAAAGTAATTTCCAACACAAATACGTAAAAGTATGCATTTTCATAGATTAAAACAAAATTAAATTCTCTTAATTTGATGACTAATTGAATCTACAGATGGGAACTGATGGGAAATGTGTGTATATATGCCCACGCAGTGCCAGGAAGCTGTTTCATGAGCAATGGAGATGTAGGTGGTTACTTGAGTTGCTGCTTTGTTAGATATTTAGTTTGGACATGTCCATATGGAACATATCTCCAACCCCTTTGTTGATTTAGTACTCGGCATTCTAAATCAAGGGAACTGCCTCTTTTTCCTGACAGTTCTTTTCTCTGAACCAGATAATTCAAATGACCCATCAAACAAGTGGTCACCAGATGTGTATGTTCATTTAGATGTTGCAATTTAATGACCTCTAAATGAGAAACTCAACAGAAATAGCAAATAAAGATAAACTGTATGTAAGGAACCAGACCCATTTTCACCTGTTGGGCATTTGAGTTGGGGCATGCTGACGATAAGTTGATCATAAACTAGTTTTTATGTAAAATGAATAAGATCACCGTATATTTTTCTTTTTGTCAATATTTACCTCTGTGGTTCATGCAGCAGCTGTTTCTTCTTCTTTTTTTATTCTTAGTAATTTATTTTGAAAGATAGGACAAAAAAATATTAGACTCAGTATTTATCCTCTATTGTCTGGCCTGGCAGAGTAGAGAAGGACAGTTGAAACTGAATTATTCAAACTCTATATGCAAATGGTATGATACAATAGATACTATAAATGTATATTTGATTAACTGGATATGTAGATTCACAAATAGTCTTTGTAGTTGCTCTGTCTGTCACCTAACAGTGTTAATTAGAATTTATTAAGCTTAAACAGTGTGGGGCAGATACAGCCTGGGAGGCTGAAAAAAAATCAGTATTTGTAGATTTCGTATCTTAGGGAGATAAAACTAAAGAAATGTGGGAAATTGGAGAACGTCTATCGTTTTTAATTTATTTGGGTGTTTTTATTTCCCCTAATTATATTGCGCTTTCTTTGTTTTCTTTTAGTAACCCATACCCAGCTTTACTGGATTTCAAATCTCTGAGACAGTGAGGAACCTATTGATCTTAGCAGGGTTTGGCCAACATAACACAATGGAAGTACTTTCACAGTACAAGCCATTCCTTTTGTTTGTTGCCCCACACATTATTAAGTGGACCAGGCTAACAGGGAGCATCTGAATAATGGTCAGGCTGCTTCTTCTTGTGGTGCATGGTTCTTGTTGATGGGACATATTGGTGTTTTGGTTTTGGATAGCTGGATGTAGCTTTCTAGGGCAGATGACTTGAATGTCAGTTGGATATTTGTAGATCACCAAACTGATTGACATCCTTTGTGCATGTGAAGTTTTAATAATTTTTAGCTACGCATTTTAGGATCAGTTGTATTTTCCTCTGTGCAGTAGAACCTTTACATATGAATTCAATTTTTTCCGGGACCTACTTCGTCTGTTAAAATATTCGTATGTTGGTTCAAACATTCCCATAAGAATACACTGTAATTCGTATAATTCGTTCCACAGCCCAAAAACCTACGATAACTCCCTAATAAATACTGCAGATAATTACACATAGCAATAAAAAAAATGCATTATATAAGAGATATGTAAAAAGAAATACATTATAAAGAAATAATCAATAAAAAGGGATTTTTATTGGCACTTCACCACTGGCGAACAGAGGTGTAGGCTTAGCGATGGAGAGGATTGAGAACACGGTCTGTGCAGAGGTACATGTGGTGACTGAGATACGGTACGTACCGTAACTTACTCCAACTTTCACAATGTGAACTTTAAACTAACTTAGCTTTTTTAATTTTATGTCATAATTTTTCATAGGTGTCGAGTCGAATATTATTTCTACTTTCACTTTGGATGTTGAAAATGTGTATGTTTAGGCAATTGTATTCAGCTGTACTTTGAATGAGTCCAATGCCTTTTGGGATTGCTCACTGCAACAATTTGCCATTTTGCATTTGAATGCCACTAAAGTAGATGTTCTGATTTTTCAGGGACATGTCCATGAAAAGGATGAATGTGACATTCTTAAGGCAACAGCCAGGTTTTTGCCATACAGAGGTAGTCAATAACTTGTGAATCCTGTCAGGTAAAAATCTCCAAATCTCGTTGTACGCATGTATAATGACAATAAAGGCTTCTAATTCTAATTCTAAAAAGCCTTTCCATGAGTTCCTGTTAAGCCCTACTGGGCTTTTACTCTTCTTGGTTTAGTTAATTTTCCATTACAAGTGAGGTTCTGCCACAAAGACAGTCTATGAGGTAATTTGTAACTGTCTAAAGTGCAAGATATCAACAAAGGATGTGACAGCTTCTATATATTAATCCACAGTGTTGGTTAATATAGTAGGCATGTAGAATGCTTGTGATCACAGGAATACTAGAAATTGCTTATTTGACGTCAGGTTTTTTAAATAGTTGGGGATCTCCTGGAGGTATTGCGTTCTTCAGTCATCAGGTCATGTGACACCCTGGCCAGTCAGTGGCCTTCAGCCTGCCATTGGCCCGAATTAGCTCACTTAGAACCCCAGCAGCCCCAGCCACCTTCCAACAGTTACTGAAACTGTGACTGTTGGAAGGTGCAAGCGCCAAAGAAGAAATGTAAAAATTATTGGTTAAATTAAGCTGTGCTGAGTAGTGCAACCAGCCCCATGAATATTGATAAAAACTTTTTAAATTGATTACAATAACAATAACAAATGGAGTTTGACATAAACACCTCTGAGATTAAGTCGATTTTTAGTTTCTGAACACTTTATGGATATTTAACAAATTATTTGGTTGAAAAATATGTGATTACAACTAAAATAAATTGACAATTTCAAAAATCTGGATGACAGTCAGATTACACAGTAACTTTGTTATTCCTGACGTAGACCATCTTCTTTCCCCCTTTTTTTTTGCACAAAAGACATGTTTCACAGTCTTGAGCATCAATGATAAGAAATGGAGTTGACCAAAATAAGTCATGCTTTCTTGAAATATTTGAAGAGGACAGAATTCATACAACTCTGTGAATCGTAGATAGCTTAATTCAAATTAATCAAGCATGCAGTGGTCAGGTCATTTTCAATCAGTGTCATCTCCATCCGCTTTCCCTGAGTAAACCGCTCAATTTGGTACGAATAGATGTACGTTACACATATCGACCAGAATCAGAAGACTGAAGGAACAGCCACAAACAAGGGAATGACAGTACTGAGAGACACACACAGGAATTCGTTTGGAATTGCTCACTGCAACAATTACCTCAACAATAAAAACAGTCCTAACCCTATGTTCAAATAAAAACATATTTTTCAGTCACAATTAGATTTGATTCTCATTTTTTGGGCCCATAATTTGTTTTCAGTGTGTGCACTATCCTAAGAGCTCAGCAAAGAGAGGTAATGAAATATGTATTCTTGAAGGCAAAAAATTGGTTGGTTGTACCTTTGTCAGTGCAACATGTGGGGCAATGGATGATCTTACCCCTTCTTTTACTCAACTCGGATAGAACTGTTTGCTTAATGTATGCTTCTTAATCTGGAATGAGAACTCTGATTTATTTACTAAGATTACAGAGGTAGAGTGAAGAATTAACCATTATTGAGTCACAGAACAATTACCAGAAACAAATCTAGGAGATTGGGGTTTGTCAAAATCACCTTGATAACCATGTGAATGATGAGGCATAAGGGGACAATCAGGAGTACAATATGGAATGTCAAGAAAATGGTGAATTTCATGTAATAAACAGTCTGAACTGGGAGACACCAATACAACTGGAAGAGTTTGTATGCTCCAAATGATGTACAGTGAATATAGCAGGGTCAAGCAGCACAATACTGTCCGGAGCTGTTGGGGACCAATTGATTAAAACAGATCAGTACACTGGAAAGGGCTTCTCACTTGTTAGAAATCTTGTGAATTCTGCAAATACTGATAATTCTGAACATTATTTGACTTGCCAATTTGAACAGAATTTCTAATATATTGAACAAGAGAGCCTCATAACATATAAAAGTTGATATCTGAAAATTGATGGGAACCACAGTGCATCAGAACCACTACTCTCTGTCATGAACTGCACTGAGAAAATGAGTCACACATTAAGATAATGTGTGAGTACTATTTGGCTGGAAAACCTATTCAGCAAAAGCAAAGCAAATAGTCTAGCTAACCTCTCTTCTCACCACAACCTTTTGAATTTTTTAAATCTTATTGTCAAACCCATGTATTAATACAAATCTACGTTTTTTTTTTATCCTGCCTGTTTGAATTTTGATTTTCTCTTTTGGCTTGTGTTGCAGAAATGTGAGTTCAATATGGATAACTTGAGCAAGCCAGAGTTGCTCACCCTGCTGAGCATCATGGAGGGTGAGCTTGAGGCCCGAGACCTGGTCATAGAAGCCTTGAGGGTGAGTCCAAACGACAAACATATACTCAGATCATGGTAGTCATTGTGAGAAAAAAAAGTCCTACACAATTTTTTTTTTCGTGTTCAATGAATTGAGGTGAGATGAGTTGGTATGATTATGAGCGAGAATTTTATTGGTATCACTCATGATGTCTTGAATACGACAGAATAAATATCTTATCTGGTCAATCTCGCCTATGCTGGTAACGCTTGTTTGATTAGGGTGAAGGACTCATCCATGCTGTTTCTTCCTTTTCCTCATCCTTTTGTTACTTTGTTGAATGGGAGATAACTTATGGCTTTTTCCATTAGTGCCTATGCAGCCCCACATGGTTCGGCCTGCACGACTCTACATGGTTTAGGTGGTTCTTCATTACAAATAACGTCTGAGCAGAAAGACGGGCCAACCAGTGTATTTACATGCGACTTAAGCATTAAACACCAATCATAGTCATCGCAGGAACCATAAACCAACTAAACCTCAGTATTGGACTGTGGTGTTGGTTTGTGTATTAGGCATTTACAATATTTGTGACCACAGAAATGAAATGGGACATTCATCTTTAGAATATTCAGGGTGTACCTGAGGGAGTCACTATCTAATCACTCCCATGCCAACAGCGCACCGCAGTCTGCTTAGCCCTGATGGAACCCTGACTGAGTATGTGCCAAAGTTGTAAAGGTTCCCTGGGGTCAGCCCTTAGTGGAAATGCAAAAATGGCATGTAGAACCATGCCATGCTGAGTAGATTGTAGTGGAAATGCACTATTAGTGACTGGTTTTCACTTAATTTCCAGACAAAAAAGATAATTATTGAAATACATGTAGCTGCAACTTTCAGTGGTGTTTTAATATTCTGTTGTCTTTTTCTTATCACAAATTCAGTTTATTCTTATTTAGACCATCTAACACATGTTACACATGATCTGTTACAAAGCAGAACAGAGAATATAGCCCTCTGCTCTGGCAAGTTTGATACTGGTTTAATTTTTCCTTTTACTAAGTCCCCTATGGTCCCATAGTCCTGTTCACAAACTAATAACTTGGACCAGACTTTGCCAAAACTATGATGTTTTTTGTTCCCAGGTGTTATTATGGTGCAGGGGGCTGAAGAACTGTGTCTAGAACTGGCTTTGCACCCATTTCAGGTTTCATTCTTGAGAAAAAAAGAAAACATGACAAAACCAGATGTGTCAAAAGACGAGGCATGCCCTACCATTAGAAGTCAACCAGCTATGATTGCTTATTGACCAACTTCTCTGAAGAAAAAACATTTTGAAGTTGTGCTCACAAGCCACGGGCAGATTGTCTAAATCAGAAAAAATGTAAGTGGTCTGACCATTTTCACAAAGTGCAGATTCTGGCTGGTTATCAGACAGTGTCATAGTAGTTAAATACATTAAAAAACACAATTAGCTCCTTCCCAGAGGGACAGTGGTACTTTTCTGCTGGTAGTCACAGTTTTTAAGTGTTCGCCTATGATACCTAAAAAATTAACTGGATTTTGTTGAGGTTTTTATCACACAGAGTAATAGGGTTGGGCAGTATCCATATTTTGATACCGTTATACTGTCTCCACATTTTACCCTGGTATACGGTATTACCATGACTAAAGCTCAGACAGCATCACCAAACCGTTGTCTTGTCTCTACACCGTTCAGAAACAGAATACCAAACACTAATACTGAGACAACAACAATATTGCCAGACTGCAGAAGACATTTTTTTCTCAGCGACAAGGTCACTTGGTATGGGACTTACCATCTTTCCTTCTCTCTCGTTCTCTCCTGCTCACGTGATGACGTCAAGTTCATAAACTTTATCTAAAGTCTCACTACTGTAAAACTGAAAATTCAACCACATGTTAGTGCTGCTGGACATAAAAGCATTTTTAGGCATTGATTTAATTTAATTTACAAATTACATAATATTATTATATTACAAATATCAAGACTGAAGGATTCAGTCATAGCTCAGCATAAATGAAAACATTTTCTTGCAGTATCAAATTTGGTTAATTGTAAAACAGTTTATGTCCAGTGGAAAACTTTCTCCAGTATCACATTATATTTACTCAACAGTGTATATGGCTTTATTTCTCCTCATCTAATTTTTCTTCACCTAAATTGTTTGTACATAAAACAATTAACCATACCTAAATAATATTTTGCTTTTATGACGCGTTTTTAGTCACATTGTTCTTCATAATCTGTAAACTTTGTGGTTTTACAAAGTTATGTTATGTTTATGCATTTTGCAGACGCTTTTATCCAAAGCAACTTACAAAGTAGTACATGTCTCCCCGTCGGGGAATCTAACCCCGGTCTCCCGTGTGACTCTCTACCATAAAAACTAAAGCTTATGTTAGATGCATATTAAATCCAAAAAATTAAAGGTGAAATATTTTACAGTTTGATGGCACAGTAAGCACAATAGATATAATTGAAGAAAGACGGCTTATAGGCCATAGGCTGAAGCTCAAAATGTGGCTAGAAATAGGATTTCGCTCCACTATCCTGGGGACTACTTTTCTATAGCACTTTTCCAATCTTGAATATGTACTGGAGCTGGGAAAAAAAGTTCTCCATGGGATTCCTGCCAGTATTTGAGAAAATGGGTGCCAAAGGTGGCAGTTTACCCAAAAAAGTGACGATTTTGGGTCTTCTACCATTTTCAAACCCTTGTAACTTTTTTATTACTAATGCGATTGTACTCAAATTTTTGATTCCCACAGACATTCATACTTACTCAGAGCTTCTAAAGCGGCAATGTTCTGCGTGCTTTAAGTACGGAGTTATTCTAAATGAAAACATACACTTTTTAACAATTTCCCAAAATATATATTTATTGCACATGAAAATGGCAATTCTTTGAATTTTAAATTGAAAAACTCTAATAGAAAGATATCCCTTTGTGTCTGGTTAATTAATGACTATTTAAAGTGGTGTGAATTTTATCACCTAGCAGACCAGTTACAATATTGGAAGCAAAATTTTCGGAAATAACAATAAAAACTAGAAGAATCTTCAAGTAAATTTATACTGTTTATTCAATTGATCTGATATCAACTTAAGCAATCATGGAATTAATGAACAAATAATAACAAAAATAATAGTAACAACCCCCCCCCCCACCACCACCACCACTCCATTCCCACATCAACAAGAGTTACTTCTTCTGTTTGTTGCAACATTTATGAATATTTACAGAGAGAATTAATCATCTTCAGAAAAACTGAAAGAGAATAAGAAGCCTACAAATAATTTTTCAATTACTTTTGAACAATTCTACCAAGCACTAAGCATGCCAAAGTTGATATCTCCCAAATTTTATACATGTACATATATAATTATAAAGACCGATTCTAACCATTTATAAATCTCCACTCAGTACCTATTGACAAATGGCAATAGCAATGATAACATGATTTTGAAAAGGGGTAAAGTTTTCAGATGCCTCATAACAATAGGAAGAATAATAATCATAATTATTGATTATTTATGAGAACAATGGAAAGTATTAATATCACAACATTAAAAAATGAACTCTTATTTATAAGCTACAAGATTGTTTTTTTCACATTTACTACAAAATTCAGTTTACTATGGACAAATATTCAAATTGGTTTTCAGAAATGAAATAGTTTCCCGCGACCCTATGAGGGAATAAGCGGTATTGATAATGGATGGATGAATACAAAGAAACTATGAATAATCAAAATCATAGGAGGGATAGGAGTCTCCTCCTATCACTTCCTGCAGGTGTTCCTAGAGCTGTGGAGTCTGGATCTGTGATTGGGAGTTTCCTGCTGCTCCGTGTTCCTGCTCTGCTACTACTCTGCATAGTGTTATTTCTGTCATAACTCCTATCATTATCATTAGTATCAATATACATAAAATTGAATTGAATTGAACTTTCTTTGTAGCACCGTTTGTGCTACCGGTCTTCAATTGCGACACAATCTTTTCCACGTACATCCTTGAGGATGGATTCGTCCATTTTCACTTCAGCTGGTTTAACCAAACTCCCTAGCAAAAAGAGAGTTAAAGTTCAATCATAAACCAGCTGCCAACAAATAATATCAAATACATTTTCTCTGTTTTACCAGACTGAACTGGTAGTTGGGTGACAAATTTAAAATCTAACCATTATTTGACAAATCAATTAATTGCCTATCATCACTTCAAGTTCATAATAATGCCTTTTATTATTATTGAGGCCCTACACATAGCCTTCATACATCTACTTCATAATGATGTGAGCACGCTAGGGCTGGCACCAATTACACATGCATTTTTTAAATCAACAAATGTATTACTTTAGCTTTTGATTATAAGCCACAAACAAAGATGCTGTCTGCAAATTATCTAATCACCAGTATTTATAGTTTCTGCTTGGACCAATTTACCTTTCTTTGTCTTGTGTCCCTCCGCCAACGTGCGGTCAATTCCGTCAATACACTTACGGGCAAATACGACCAGCTTCTTCCACGAACAACTGTTAGTGGCTGTGTCCGTTCCTTGTCTACCGATTATATGTCTGTGATGCATATATAATCCTCATTTTTCTTGCGTTTTTTGTCTGATCAACGGGAACGCGCAGCTCCATGGGAGCAGCCATGTTTGTTGTTGTTGTTCTGTTCTCGCCTCTGAATGGGAGAGCGCACCTGAAAGACGCGCTCTGATTGGCTAACGGCTAGGCGGCTTGATTCGAGCGTACTTTACCGGTGTGATCAGGCTACCGATATAGTTACATTTTTAAGTAATTATTGTAAAAATACTGGCGCAAAGCGATTGGAGAACTTTTGGTTATGAGCTCAAAATGCACTAAGGATTTTTTTGCAGGTGTCATTTAGTAGTCCCTCAATAAGTGGAGCGAAACTTAACGATACAGGCTTCAGCCTATGGCCTATTAGAAAGGGAGTAACTACCAGCAGCAAAGTGCCAGAGAATTACTTCACTCTGCTTTGGTAAAGTTTGAATTCAGTGTGCTCAGGCTCTACAAGGTAAGGTATACCCGGTAGAGTACACCCTGCCTTATAAATTTGAGACTTCTGGCTCTCAGAGTAGCTGAGATCTGACCCAAATAGACCAGATGCATTTTTTGTAAAAACGTTTACCATTGTTAAAGTCATTTTCATCATGATGATTTAGCTCCACAGCAATCTTAAAAGCTTAAAACACCTGTGTGATATTCAGAAGTTGAAACAGAATCTAGAGTTTAACTGCCTGTCAGAGTCCTTCTCATTTCTTTTGTTTGTAGTCTATTGTTTGCAGTGGTGAGTAAAAGTTATCAGTGACGTGCTTAAGAAGTAGGTCACAGCAGCTATCCCTCTCAATCTCCTCTCTTAATCCTCTCATCATCTCCATAATCCCCCTCATCATTGTTTTTCACACATATGCCCACATTTCATCCATAGTCTGTGACTTTTACTGTGTTGTAGTTTTTTTCTTTCATTAACTGCCTCACACCTATTTAAATATATACATTTTTTATATGGGTGGAACCAATAACAATTGAAACATCAACCCAAGCAATGAGCTCTTCTTGTCTTAGCGTGTTTCACAACACTTACTGGATCCACATTTACTAGTTATGAATACCTTTGTAAATTGCACATGACAAAACAAGTCCTTTTTTAAGAAAATCTAGGTACTACATGGAGCATCTCTGACACCAAGAACTACTATGTTGTGGTTATAAAAACATTGACAGAGACCTAAAAATGTCTATGACAACATCTACAGGAATGTAAACCATGACAAAAAAATCTCATTAAAATGTGGATGTAAACATATATTAACCAGCGCCCGGCAGTCTGCCTTCGGCCCTTCTCAATCCTAATGGAACCCCGAAATGAGTAGGTGCCAAAGTTGTAACTGTTCGTGGGGCCAGCCCTTAATGGAATGCAAAATACTGTGTAGAACAAGCAGAAGTATGCACTAGTGGAAGAGCGCCATTAGATTCTCCCTAAACGAAGATATTACCACTATGGACCTAAGGCAAAGAAATGACTAGAGGAAAATAATTAAGGACACACATACTGGAAAAAGATGTTTGTATCAAGTTTTTGACTGAATATTTCAATAATCTTTGTCAAAATATGACAAGAGCAGACGAGGGCTTGAAGATTTGATAACACTGGGTCACACAACAATCTGATGCAGTCTAAGTGGAAGGCCCCCTTTGAGGGTCAGGAATACTAGAGACCTTATGCAGTGAAAGAACCGGAATGTGGGCTTTGATCATTGGCCATGATAGGGAGTTGGATGACTTGCTTTGGCTCAGCAAGACCCTTCCCTCCTCTGCTCAGCCCCAGCTTTTACTGAACAATTAGAAACAGTATGAGTCTCACCTTCATAGTGGAAGCATAAGTGGTTCTAAAGGCGTCCAGCACATTCCTGTGGAGATATCCTTGTTTTCTTGTTCTTCCCAGTTGCATGGACTCCTCCATTGCCTGAAGAACTGGATGTGTAGGAGTGACTGGAAATATTCTGGTCAGGGTGAGGAGAGTACGCTGAAAAGATGATGAACGAGAGCTCTCTTGTCACCGCTCCTAGAGTCTGAAGTTGATGCAAGCAGCTAATGACTGCAATTCCTCCAGTTATTTGGGAATATCCTGGGTTGCCGCTTCATCCTTTATCTCTTCAGAAGGGATATTTACATTTCAATGTCATCAAAATAAATATTGTTTTGTACAAAACAAAAGAAAAACAACTTTAATAAGTCTGAAGTATTTAATACAGAATTATTTTTTAATAAATCTCGTTGAGAACGACGCCGTTAAGATAACGGCATAGTTTAGCACTTGAAAATATATATTTGTTCTGATGCCTCCTGTCAATCAGGAAATTGGTGATCCAGTAGCAGGTCGAGGGGGCCCATTGAGCTCGGACAGTTTGTGGTGGTGGAGCTTTAGGACAATGTTGTTTAACACAGAACTGAAGACAACAAATGAGATATTTGCGTAGGTCCCTGCAGTCAGAGTGTTTGACAATGTGTTAGTGTTTGCCGCCATTATTGGAGAACATTCTTAACCCGAAGTTGCCTTGTCTGACAAGGTCTTTGAATATTTCCACAGCAACTGCTGTCCCTGTTGCGATCTTGGAAGTAATGTTTGCATCAGGTTTAGGCAAAAACTGTCTGACTGAAGATATTGTACAAAGAAATTCAGTCAGCTTCTGGTGTCAGCACACGTTTTACCTCTAAATTCCATCTTGATTTAATTGTTATTAGATATATTTATTTTAAAAAAACTCCAAGATTACGTACCATTTAAATATGAAAATGTTAAGTTTTTTTTTTCATGAACCTGTTTGTACCACGTATATCATGCCCCCCCCCCCCCCCGGAAAAACTTTACGCTTCTTCTACTTACTCCTCACAAAAATACTACACTCGCTGCTCTAACTTGAGGGGGAAAACGCCCTTTGAACTTCAGCCAGACTATCATGGGATACTCAAACTCTTGTAGGCAGAAGCCACATCATGGAAAGTATGTTTTTGGAAAACAAAACTTGATTGTAAGTTTAAAATTTCTTTGGGGCTTCATTTTAAGTGGTTGATATCATGTGTCTCCCAAGAGGCCCCAAACTGTTCTAGTTTAATTATGATGATTGTGCTCTAAAGAGAGCAATTTAATAGAAATTTAATGCAAGGAAATCAAGAATTCCCAAGATTGATGATTGCAATAGTCAGTGTGCAAAGGAAAAATACCAGTGAAACATCACTGCAAATGACTTACTTTGCATAGCAGATAACCAAGATGCAGATGTTTCCCAACCCTGGTCCTCAAGGACCCCACTTTGCAAATAAATTCACGTCTAAACGTTTTCAAAATGAAGTTGCACGTCCAGACTGTCATGGCAGATGATGTCCTTCTTTTCCCGCAAAATGTACGTCCATACTCGACGTTCATTGTGCAAAAAAGGCCCTTACACAGGACTTCTGTGTAAGGGCCAATTGTGGTCGAATTTGGTTGAATTGGACGTCTTTTCAATGGCAAATTTAGCTTTATTAGATTATGAATTCACTGAGTCAAACACCCGACCTTTACTTAGGTCTGTAACTCAAACAAAAACATAGTTGTCAGTTAATCACAAATGTGCCATCATTCTCCACAATTGCAGCCAAAAGCCAACAAACATAATTGGGCAAAAAAGTGCCATGATTCTACACAATGGATTATCATTTCTGGGTGACTGCCTTAATTTCTCCACAGTTGGAGAATACTATATATCTCCGTCTGTATTAGTGGAAAAAGCTAAATTAGGAATATGCAATGGCATTCGGCAAAATGCATACAATCTGTTGCTGTGGCATCTACAAGCTATACTGGATTAATCCCAAACCATTTCAGGAAATGTTAAGATACATAGCATTTTATTTTACAGGCTTTGCCAAAGAGGGCGGTGCTGTGTGTATGAGTGGGGTTGTGTGTAGATACCTACTTATCAAGAACTTTGAGGACACAGTTCTTATTGTTCTTTCCTCCAACTTTGGGCATTGGCAGCAAAAGTTGAAATAAGTACATGATACATTTAACATATACTCTTCAGAGAACCTTACAGTGTGTGAATGCATTGTTCTGTACATTTCTTCCAGCCAAGATAAAAACGTACCAGGCTATCAAAAGCTTTTTCATCAGAGGCATTCACCTTCTCTCTCATAACATCTATCTTAGTAAAGGTAGCTCCACAGACACCACACACAAGGAAACCGCTGAGATACTAAAAGTAGGCCTGTTATAGGAGCCTGATTAGCTTGGTAGTAGCCTGAAAATGTCTGGTTTTCATTTTCAGTTGCCAAATTGGCAGTTAAACAAATAGTCAGATTACTTCCATGCCGGAACTGAATAAGCCAGATGATGTTTCATGTAAAATACAACATTCCTGCACCTGATTCAGACGTTTATATGACGTTCTGAAGTTCTGTTCAGTTTGTCTGCTCCAGTACACTTAATTCAAACAAAGGGGGTAGTATCTCAGCTTTTAAAGATCTGCAGACAGTTGATAAAGACCATCATTTGAATCAGGTGTACTGGTGAAGTGAAGCATGTGGGTTGGAAAACACTGGTCAAATGCAGGGTAGTCTCAACACACTGTTTGTCTTACTGCTCTCAGGAAAATGGTACAGGAATATCAAATCTAGCACAAACAAACTCAGGGGGAGCTTCCTCTCCAGAGCTGGGAAAGCAATCTCCCCTTGTTTTCAGACCGTTGCATCCCCATTCCCCCTTGCAGAACTCTTACATATACACCCTCCCCCGTCCAGCCACACTCACTAACACACACACACCTTCTGACAATCAAACAGACCTAAAGAAAAAAACTGGGCTAGACCATCTGTACTTTATTTACATATTAGTGTTTTATTGTCTGTATATCATATGTTGGCCTTATAAATCACGAAACACAGTTGAATTATGATGTGGTTCATCATAACCATAAAGATTCTTGATTGATTCTTGTGTATGAGATTTTCGTGTTTGTGAGTGAGCAACCAGTATCTGAGGCTTCATCAAACTTTCATAGAAGTTGTCCTTTAGGCTCATTAAAATTTAGGGAAGCAAGCTGCCACTGAGTTTAAAAATAGCTATTTTTCGCCTACATAAACCTTAAGTCTACCCAGTAACATATAACATGCAGAAATTATGCGTGTCGGGCATATGACAAGTTCTCCATGTTCATCATGAGAATATTTTTTTAATGATGTTATTTAAATGTACCAACTTCTTAATCAAACACATATTACAAAGTGATGCCTCAATTTTTACTCAACATAACAGTTTGAAAAAAATCCCCTTTTCTACCCCCATGTACAGCTTACATTTGTAGTTTACCCACACTTTCAATGGGTGAACTGTGCATAGGGCTTCCAGCCTTGTTTCTGTTAGTTTATGTGCTCTGCTATCCAGATTGTGAAAGATAGGCCTTACTGACAACAGTTTGAAAATACGCAATAATCCAGTTGATCTGAAAGCTTTACTGTTGTTTCAGTTAAATTTTTCGTGGAAATTATAATCGAAAATGTGAATGTGGTATCTAATTCTTACTACATGTAGTGTGGCAATTACAGAATTTTAAGGTTTGCGTGAAAGGTGAAGGAAATTCTGTTTATTGATCCTTTTTCACATTTTTGTTTCCTATTAGCACTGTTGCTGAAGTTACACTGTTACAATATAAAATGTTATTTAGAAACTATTATAAAAGAATTTATACTATCAGTGTTTGGCATAGCTTTGGCAGGTTCTCCTATTATCAGACATCATATTTTAGTCAAACATACTTTGCATGCTTCAACGGAATATTTAATGTTTATCAAGACTGTTACTAGATGGTGAAAGACGTGTATGTAACAGCTGATGTTTGGTGAAAAATTTCCAGCCTGTCAATCCAGCCCATTATATTGCTTGCTGCGGGGTCACCGTTAAAGCATGTGAGTCCAGGTGTGGGAAAGTAAGAGAGCCATCTTGTCCCGGTTTATGCTTGTTTGGGCTCTCTTTCTAATCACCATCGCTTAAATTATCCAATGCTGGTTCTGTTGTTTTTGGGGTGAATGACTGGCCTATGGCTGGCCTATTCTTTGTTTCTGTGTACTTCACGGCTCCTCAGTCAACATTGCTACTTGTCATCAACTCAATTCTCCTCACCTGGTCAATTGTTCCTGGCTGCAGCTTCAAATAATCACTCTCCCCCTGATAAAAGTTTTATAGTAATTTAATTAATTGTCAGATCCTTTATGTTTTTCCACCTGCCCTTTCCTTCTGTGTCTTGAGTATCCTTTTGAGGTTGTATTTTTTTGTTTTCTAGTGTCTCCTGGATTTTTGTATTTCTGTGCCCTTAGTTATTTCTTACAGTAAATTTTTGTTTCTTGAGTACCCTGGTTCCCCCAGTGTTTCTTCTGTGGCCTTGCATGTGGGTCCACCCCCTATAGCACCACCAGCTATTGTAAGACAATTTGCGGGGTCATAGCCATGTGTGAGTAGGCAGCTTTCATCTGTTTTGCTGGCTCTTCCTTGTTCCATTGCTCTGTTTCCTTAGTTTATGTCTCTGTAGATTCATCCATCGTTCACATTCTCTGACAATCACAAGAAAATTAGTTAACCCCCATAATGACTCTTAGCATCCGTTCCTGCCTTTTGATCTAAATCTGGAATCTGTTATCTAAATAATCTGCAACTGGAATTTTCTTCAAGGAGGGAATCTAGAAACTGCTGCACTCACATTCTGAGAGAGACATGGCTTAACTCATCTATACAGGACAATTCAGCCTGGAGAGGCATACTACTTTCCGCGCAGACAGGAGCTGCACCCTCAGCAGTAAATCCCGAGGGGTTGGACTGTGTATTTTCATCAACAACTGGTGTGAAAATGCTTGGTCTATCGCCAGTTACAGCTCTCAGGATATTGAGCTTTTGACTGTTAACTGCAGACCATTTTACCTGCCTAAGGAGTTTACTGTTGTTAGCACCGCTGATGTGTAGGTGCTCCCCAGTGGTAACACTTTATAGGCTATGACCCACTCTACCGGACCATCAGTGAGTTGCAATCCACACACGGAGGCCGTTGTCATCATCGCCGGGAATTTTAACCAGGCCAACATGAAGACTGTTCTCCCTCACTTCAACCAATACTTGGATTTTCCAACTAAGGAAGAGAATACTCTAAACTTGGTTTACACCAACATCAAAGACGCCTCCAGAGCAGACCCCTGCCCCCACCATGACTCTTAAGACCACTTATCTGGCAGGCCAATTCCTTCATACAAGCCCCTACTGATCAGAGCGAAACCCACAGTGAAGCAGGCGAGGGTGTGGACTGAGGGGCCATGGAGGCACTCCGGGTCTGTTTTGAATGCTCTGACTGGGACATGTTCAAGGCAGCAGGCACATATGACATCACATATTATCAATATCGATGAGTTTTCCATGACTGCGTCAGTTTACATCAATAAATGCACAGAAGAGGTCAGCACCACTGAGAACATCATCACCCGGGCCAACCAACAACTCTGGATGACTGACGAGGAACAAAAACGGAAGCCTTCAAGTTCAGCTTCAAGTTCAGGTACTGACAGCGAAAGCTAACTTGAGCCATGCTATCAGGTTAGCAAAGCGGAGTCACAGTTGGAAAATCCAGGACATTTTCCACAACACCAGCAACATCTGGAGTATGTGGCAAGGTATATATACTGTAATCCACCCCCTCCCCTGGTGGGTAAAGTTAATGCTAACTTCAACAGACTCAAAAACCCCTTTGGGAGGTTCAAGGCATTAAACACCACTGCAGAAGAGAATGCTGTTCCCCAACCAGAATAGTATGCACAGCCAACATGTTGAAGACTCTGAAGAAAGTCAAGACATGGAAGGCCCCAGGCCCTGACAACATACCTAGGCGGGTGGGCTTGTAAAATGACGACATATCATCTCCAAACTACCCTCCATATTTGTCACGTTCTAGTTTGCCGACCGGAGGAACCGCTCCACTGAGGACACCATCTCCTCTGCTCTTCGCCTTAGCCCGGCACACCTGGAGGAGAACACCCATGTGTGGATGCTGTTCCTGGACTTCCTGGAGCGTTTAACACAATCATCCCACAGCATCTGGTAGGTAAACTGGGACACCTGAGCTTTGACACCCCCCTTTGCAACTGGCTGCTAGAATTCATCACTGACAGACCTCAGTCAGTCCTGGTCGGACAGCATACTTCCAATGTCATCACCCTCAGCACATGCCCCCCTCAGGGCTGTGTCCTGAGCCCCTTGTTGTTGAGGTTTGAAGTTTGCAGATGACAACGGCCTGGACTACAAAGAGGAGGTGGAGCAGCTGGTGCAGAGACAACCGCCTGAACCTGAACTTGGACAAGACTAAGGAAATGATCTGCAAATTCGGGAAGAACTGGCCTAGCAACACTCCACTGCTCATTTACAGCTCAGCTGTGTAGGTGGTCAGCAGAACCAAATTCCTGGGGGTGCACATTACAGATGACCTCACCTGTTAACACCACGTCACTGGTCAACAGGGCACAGAAGTGCTTGTACTTCCTGCAGAAGCTGAGGAGAGCCCCCTTCCCCTGCTGATCCTCAAGACTTGCTACAGAATCATCATAGAGCGCATTCTGAACATCTCCCTCTTTGTGTGGTGTGGAGCCTGCAGCACCTCCAACTGGAAGAACGTGAGGAGAGTGGTAAGAACAGTGGAGAGGATCATCGTGGCCCCTCTTCTCTCCATTCAGGACATGTCATCACAGCGCTGCATGTCCTAAGCCCGTAATCATCAGTGACCCCTTACACCATCAACATGGAATTTTCTCCCAGTTGCTCTCTGGGAAGAGGCTCAGCAGCAGTTCCATGAGATTCTGCAACACCTTTTCCTCCCTTACTATCAGATTGTTGAACTCTTAGCAGGAACTTTCCTTCACACATGCTTCATACATAACTGAACATTTTGCTCAGTTATTCTTCATTACAAAAATTGTTGAGAATTTTTTAACATTTTCTAAAACAGTTTCTTCCTAGACTATGATACATTCCTATCGGTGCTATGTTTTATATTGTACCTTTATCTAATTTCATTGTAATTTCATTACATTGTTTTGAGTCATATGCAACAAAATGTTGTTCGGTATACACCCTGTGGATACAAAATGACAATAAAGTTAGTCTAAGTCTAATTACAGTAATGATTTAAATCCAGCAATGGCTCTCAATAGAGCAGGGGTGGCGAACAAGTTAGACACAAAGAGCCGAAATCTTTAACTGTGAAAGTCCAAGAGCCACACCACGCGCTGACCTGCCAAGACAGACACACACACACGCGCACACAAACACACATAATTAAAACCATATATTTTTCTAATAACACACTCCTCTTCTTACAACATAACCCTCAAGTGTCCGCCCTCAACACACACATCAAATGCAGCTTAGCCAGAGGTAATACAGCAACTACCATGGAGGTCAGACACCCCCCTTTCCACACACACACAGGCACTGCTCTCTCTATCCCTCGCTCTGACACACGCAACTAATGAACACACTTCAGATACATAGATAGGGCCTGTATAATGTAAATTGATCAATATTGAAATATTCACACAGGCATGTTTAGTCTGATGGTATTTTTTTCAAACTACATCACAGAGTTTCTTACCTTGCTGGAGGTGATGGGGTGATAATCTCAGTGGGATTTCTGGCATCTCTTGTTTCTAGTAATCCTCTGCAAATCAGGTTGGTATTCAGTTGTAGCCACTCGGAGCAGTTCCTTTACGTGAGTGTCAGTCAGAACGGACCGATGCTTGGACTTCACGTGTTTCAAGGTAGAAAACAGGGATTCGCAGACATATGTTGAGGAGAACATCGACAGCAGTTTGAGGGCGGCTCTTTTTACACACGGGTATTTTTCAGTTGGCACAACTCTCCAAAACGCAACAGGGCCTTCTTTCAAAAGAGATTTCAGTCTGTCATCCTCGCGTAGCTCAATCATCTCCAGTTCACTCGCTGCCTCATCAGTGACAAGCAGGGATTTGAGGCAGTCTGCCTCTGCATTAAAAGGGTCGATGAGAAGAGCGATCTGTGGTCTTTTCTGTTGCAGGTCCTCAAAACGCGAAGTAATGCTCCCGTGCAGTTGCGCAAGCATTTTCACGTACTGACCCATATTCATTTTAATGCCAGCCTTCTGCTGTGCGCTGCGCAATGAAGGAAAATGGGACAGATTGCCATTTTGAATGTGCACTTTGAACAGCTTCACCTTGTTAACAAAGGAGAATACACTTTGTGTCAGATCAGGAAGAGTTTTTAATTTCCCCTGCAGGTCCAGGTTTAATTTGTCCAAGTGTGAAAGCATGTCCACTAAGAAAGCCAAATCCATAAGCCATTTGGGGTCTGAGAGCTGAGGGTAACTTTTGTTCTTTTCTGCCATAAACAATTTTACTGGTTCCAAAAGCTCCAAAAAGCGTGAAACCACTTTACCTCTTGAGAGCCATCTTACAGCGCAGTGCAGTGGCAAGTCACCTGGCAAGTCTCCGTCTAGGTCAGCAATGAGATTTTTGAACTGTCGGTGAGTAAGGGCATGCGTGCGGATGTAGTTCACAATCTCCATCATAGGTTTCATGACGTGGTCTAAATTCAGTGTTTTAGACACGAGTTGCTCCCGGTGGATGATGCAGTGAAAATTCAAAAAATCGGGGAAGAGGTCATCACCCTTACAAAGGCCCACAAGGCCGTTCACAGAACCAATCATCGATGGCGCTCCATCCGTGACTATTGCGGTGAGTTTTTCTAAAGACATATTCGCTGTTTTGAATACTTCCATCATTGCTTCTTTTACGTCAGTGCCGCGAGTTCTGTCTTTTAATGGGACAATATCGAGAAGCTCTTCTTTCACCACGCAGTCCTCAGAAATCATTCGTACAAATATTGCCAACTGTGGCTTGTCCTGTATGTCGCATGACTCGTCTAATGCTACACTAAAATAAGCACATGCGTTCAGGTCTGCATGTAGATCAGATTCAAGCGCATTATTTATGTCTGATATTCTGGTTTCAACTGTGTGTCGTGACATCTGGAGATCAGTGATGGAATCTTTGAGCTGTTTGTTATCTGGAGCCAAAATGTCAATTAAATCTACAAAACACTGTTTTAAAAACTCGCCTTCGTTGTATGGTTTTTTAGCACGGGCAATATTCCACGCCACTTTATAGGATGCAAGTGTCACAGCTTCTCCACGCTTGGTCAATTGCTGGAACATTTGAGACTGTCTTTTTACCTGCCTTGTAATGTGATATCGTGGTATCGCATAATAAACAGAGCGATTTGCCATTCCGTTCAATAAAAAAGGAAGCATCTTCCCATTCTTCCAGAAATGTCCTGTGTTCATCGTCATATTTTCGTTTAGCTTTGCATTTTGCCATTTTTACAAAGAAAATGGCAAAATGCGGTCTGCATGCATATAAAATGTTTACCTAATTTCCCGGCATGAGACGTAATCCGCGCATATGATTGGCGGTCACTTACGTCTCTTACGTCTTACGTCTCATAAAAAACACCCAATCTGTCAAATTAATTTATTAATTTTAAAATATTATTATTTGTTTTTAATAACCCCTGATGGATTTAAGTGTGTTTAAGATATAAAAAAAAGAAGAAAAGAAACATGAAACGAGGAAAGAGCCACAGTATATAGAAAATATGGTAACAAGCAAAGAGCCGCATTCTTATTGGTCGAGAGCCGCATGCGGCTCGAGAGCCGCGTGTTCGCCACCCCTGCAATAGAGCCTCATATCTAAAAGGATTTAGCTCCTCTTGTTATAGTCCTGATGACATAAATGTGTGACCTTTTACAACAGGTTGTATATTCAAACTGGAAGTAAAACAGAGCTGACCAAAGGTAAGGATTTTATTTACGTCACCTGTACTTGCTTTAAAGTTCCTGATATGTGCTGTGATTCTAGATTTAAGGTGTTTGGTCTGAATTAAATTGAATATTATGTTCGAGATGGACACCTATTGTAACAGTTTTAATGACAAATCCAAAATGTACCAAAATAAAAAAAAGTAGAAATAGCATATTTCACCTCAGACCTTTCATGCATTGATTTATTATCATTGGGAATGAGACATGGAGAAGCAAGGTTCACAATCAATTAAAATTTACTTTTGAGTCATTTAAAGAGTGTGAAGAAATGAAGAAGAGCAGTTATCCATCTGTGCACTAAAGAGAGTAATTGGCAATTTACGCTGAACTTTGGTTCAGCTTAAACATTTCCTTTAGGATCATGCAGTTAAGAATATCACTGCTTCATTCCGGATTATTAGATCAGGGCTCTATCTTATTCAGTGAAAATAAATCTGATCATCTTTTTAGGATCAGCTACTCACAAGTTGATTACTTTTTTATACCATATATAAATCTTTCTATGCTTAACAGAAACTTATTTTTGTGTTTTTTCAGTACTTTTACTTCTTCCTGTCTGTCATGTTCACACATGCCTTCCTTTTCTATGGGTTGTAATATTGGCTATCGTCTAGTCAGCAGTCATCAGTGTTAAGAACTGCTTCACCCTTATTGTGATACAGATCAGTTCTTACACGTTCAACTCCTTGTGTCTATGTAATGGTTGGTGTTCAATCCTTCAAACTACATTTTCATCTCTGGCAAAGTATCTTGTACCTGCTCTGTTTTCATTGTACTCCTTTCATTTCTTCAAATCTGCACAAGTGTCTGATACAATATTCTTCCCTTGCCACTCTTGTATTACCAAAGATTTTGACTCATGACTGTGACCATTCACAATAATAGTAAAGACTTTGTGTTCTGTATTTATAGTTCCTATTTAAGTTCTTGTTTGTTTGTTTGTGTTTTACCTTGTCCTGTTCAGCATTATGCACATTTGCTTTGCTTTGCCAAGGAAGGCTTAAAGGGTTAAAAAGAAAATTAATAATTTTTGAGAAAATTTAATCAAGTTAATTTCTTAAAAATATTTGAAAAAATCTCCTGTATGCAATATCAAGGATGCATACACCTCAACCGCCCTACCCCTACTGGGCTGTTCTGATCACAATCTTGTCCGTCTGGTCACAGACTATATCCTGGTGGTGAATAAAGAACCCCCTGTGATGAGGTCTGTGAAGCAGTGGTCTGATGAGAGCAGTGCAAAGCTCAGAGACTGCTTCCTAACAGACTGGGAAGCATTCTGCAGCCCACATGGTAGTGACATTGATAGCATGATTCACTGCATCACGGATTATATAAAATTTTCTGTGGACAATGCTGTGCCCTCCAAGATCGTATTATGTTTCCCCAACAACAAACCATGCAATTAAAGCCCTGGTGAATGAGAAGAGGATGTTCAGCTCTGGGGAATCAGAGTCCAGAAAGAACTCTTTCATCAGAAAGGGGAGGATCTGCTACAGGAGGAAACAGGAGAGGAGGCTAGAGCAGAACAACACCAGGGACATCTGGAGAGGGCTTCAGACCATCACAACCCGGGGGAAAGAGTGATGGGGGATGGGTGACCAAGCCAGCGGGGACAAAGACTGGGCAGATTAACTCAATCTGTCTTTCAACAGATTTGATTTTTCTTTGTCTCCCTCCCTCCCCCCCTCTGCCCCATCTTTACATCTCCCCTGGCCGGCACTCCTCCCTTCTCCAACCATCAGCTAGCCCCCCCCCTCCCCCGCCCCCCCCCCCCCCCCAATCAGTTCACCACCCCCCTCTTAATCACCACTGGGACTATCACCAGTGTTACGGCCCTATGCCTTGTGGGCGGGGTATTGTTTGTGCTGGGCCGTGCCTGTGTTTGCTCCTCCCCTTTACAGAGTCACGTTGGCCGTGGATCTCAAGCACAGAGATTATTTAAGCTCCTCCTCTTTCCTCTGTTCGGTCGCTCTCGCCACTCGTGCGCTACTGCTGCTGCTGCTCTGCGCTGCTGCTGTCAACTCCTCGTTATGCACATTTGAGTTTGTCTTTATTTTCGCATCTCATCACCTTTGCATACATACATCCAAGCATTTACATTTCACCACTGACACTGACACTCATACCTCATCCTAGTTTGTGTTTATCCTGATTTGACAGAAATACTTTTCTTGCACTTTCAAACGGCATGGTCTCCCATCATTGTTATGTCCTGAGCCAGTCATAACAAATTGGGGGCTCGTTCCTAAGGTTTTGGTTGATTTGGTTATTGTGTATTTAGTCTTTACCGTGGTCCTTAAATATATTACGGTATTGTTTGTGAGCGCTTGGATGACTCTTGTACCTTGTCGGCTTCGGGCCTTTGAACTGAGTTTTCAGTGTTTTGATTGGCTGTTGCGGGGAAAGCCTGTGACGTAATTTTCCTTAAATGGATAGTTGTGCGCTCTTGGCGAGACAAGCCGGTAAGTAAAATAGTTTCGTGCAGGAGCGGGACTTTATTTCCGTGATTTTGGCGACGATCGTTTGTTTGTGAGAGGACATAGAAGGTAAGTGTTGGCTTCTAATGTGCACTACGGTGACGTTTGGACAGGCGTTTCCCAACAGGTGATTCACCGCGTTACTCCCTAGTGTGGAGGTACGGCGGGTAGAGCTTCCCTTCTCCCCTTTCCCCTCATCGGCTCGGGAGCATTCCGTGGTTTCGAGGGGTTGCCGGCGAGCTGGTCGCCTTTACCGTGCCACTGGTTTATAATGCATAAAAACCCACCGATACGCCTCACGAAGACTAGGGATGAGTTTGTAAGTTTTTTGGGCTAGGTAGTTAACAGGGACACTTTGTCTTGTAGCTGTTGTCAAAGCCTTGTAGTTGCGCATTTGTAAATTGTCACGTAAGCTTCTATTTGTCTCTCTTGTGTAATTGGTAACTATAGATGAAGTTGTTGAAGACTTTATTGAGTCGCCATGTGAAAATGGTTTGGACATGTGTACTAAAAAGCAGCTTATAATGATAGCAGAGCATTACAATGTTGATATTGGTAGCACACAGAAACTTAAAGAGCACATTAAAAGTAATTTGAAGCTTAAGTTGTTTGAAATTGGGGTGTTGGAGCCTGGTTTGGTCAAACCTTTTGTGTCTGTGGACTCGTCTCCGCCTTCTATGGAAAGTGCCACTGGTTTGTCTTTTGAGCAGCAAAAGGAATTGCTCTTGTTAAGGTTAAAATGTAATGCTCCCGGCTCTGGGGCTGGCTCCACCTACCGGCACCCCTGACCACCTCCCACACCCGCAATCACCTTCATCGTTCCCACCTGTTTCCACCCCTACTTAAGCCCCGCTTCAGCCAGACCTCAATGCCAGAACGTCTCGAACCTTTACCGGTAAGAACTTCCAGCAATCGTCATAGTTATCTGCCTGCCTGTGCTCCGACCTCTCTTCGCCTCCGTTTCCTGAGTCTGCCTTGCCCTCGTCTGATTTGTCTGCTTACCTGTCTGCCTCCCCGTGCATCGACCCCGCCTGCCTGACACCGAGTTCCCGCCTGCCCCTCTGGACTGCTTCCCGGCTCTGACCCTGGACTGGACCTGGACACTCTTGTTGGATTACCCTGAGACTGTCGATTAAGTATTGCCCTCCTCGTTGCCGGACCCGGACTCCCTTGACCACGCCCCCGGATTATCCCTCTCGCCAGAATAAACTTTGTTTCAACTGACGTTCTGTCTTTGGGTGTTTTTGGGTTCCAAATCAGATCGTGACATAAATGTTGAGCAGGAAAGTGAAAGACTACGTCAGGAGCTGGAAAAGGCTAGACTTGATTTAGAGAGACAAAAACTTCAGCTTATAAGAGAAGGTAAACTGGAGGGTGGTGTTGAACGGCCCCTGGGGGTGCATTCAGGAGCAAGGTCAGATGAACTGAGTGACTTGAGGCTGGTTCCTAGGTTTAATGAGAAGGACCCAGAGATTTTTTTCTCTTTGTTTGAGCGTTTAGCAGAAACTCGTGGTTGGTCAGATTCTACACGTTTGTTGTTATTGCAGTGTATTCTGACAGGTAAGGCACAACAGGCCATTTCTGCTTTGAGTAGTGCTGACTGTGTAGCTTATGGTACAGTTAAGGCTGCTGTCCTTAAAGCCTATGAACTGGTGCCTGAGGCATATATGCAGTGTTTTCGTGGGTGGAAACATGGTGACAAATCTCATTTGGAGTTCATGCGGGACCTGGTCACTCATTTTGATAGTTGGTGCTCCTCAACTGGTGTTTAGACATTTGAAGAACTCCAAGAGTTGGTCATTCTGGAACAGTTTAAAAACTCTCTGTTGGAGCGCATTGCTATATACATTGGTGAGCGTGGTGTTAAGTCTGTAGCAGAGGCTGCTGCGCTCGCTGATGACTACCACTTGATACATTCATTTGGTAGTTGTTTTGGTTCTTCTGGTCTTCGTGAAGACTTGACAAAGACGCCACCTGTGGTTGAACCTAGAAATGGACGTTTTTCACGAGAATCTGATAAAGTTTGCAATTACTGCCATAAACGTGGGCATTGGAAAAATGACTGTTATGCACTGGAGTCTCGTCCTAAACAGGTCACTGGTAGTCCTAAACCTGTTATGTGTACTGCATCTGTTGTGAAGAAGGAGATGGCTGAGGTTACTGCTGGAGTTAAACCTAAGTTGGAGTCATATTTGCTTTTCATCACTGAAGGTTTTGTGTCCTTAGTGGGCAGTGAAGCGCGTGTCCGCGTGAAATTTTTGCGTGACACTGGAGCCTTGGACTCATTTATTGTAGCGTATACTTTGCCATTCTCTAGTGAAACCTCTGTTGGCTCAAACATTCCTGTAGTAGGTATGGGCATGAATGTTTTGAGTGTACCGCAACACAAAATGATGCTACATTGTGATTTTTTCAAGGGTCAGGTGTCCATTGGTGTTCGTCCAGTTTTACCTGTGGACGGTGTGGAAATGATCCTGGGAAATGACCTTGCAGGTAGCCGGGTGTGGGCTGATGTTCCTCCACCTGTTAAAGTGGCCAATGTTCCCCTGGTGTTCAGTAAGCCGGATAAAAATTAAATGCAGTTTCCTGATTTCAGTGTATGTGCAGTGACTTCAAAACTAAAAAATCAGAGTTTGGAATGTGATTTAGCATTACCTGTTTTTCCCTGGTCTGTCTCTAATACTGATCTGTTGAAGGAGCAGAAGGCTGACAGCACTTTGGATGATGTTTGCTCTTCAGCTCAGGAGACGGCTAAGAAAAGGCTAGCTGGTGTGCAGTCAAAAATGAAAAAACACTATGACTGTAAAACAGAACGCAGAGAGTTTCTCCCTGGTGACCAGGTGCTAGCCCTGATGCCATTTGTAACAACTCCTTTTCAAGCAAAGTATTCTGGGCCATACTCGGTGTTGAAAAAATTGTCTGATCAGTACTATTTGATCTCTACACTTGATCATAGGTCTAAGACTAAACTGTTTCATGTTAATTGGTTGAAATCTTATTATTTTCGTGAACCTGGTGACAAGGTGTCAAAGCCGATAGCTCATCCTGTGTCCCCAGTTGTGGCAGAACTGGAGGTGGAGGACACTGCTGTTCCTGATGAGGCTATTATGACGGGTCGGTTGAAAAATACTGAGTTTTTGGAAAAACTTAAGAGTTCTTTAAGTCATTTAGATCCCTTGCAGCAGGAACAGCTAGTCCAGTTAATTAACAGCTTCCCATGTCTGTTTGGAGATATACCATCACGCACCACTTTACTCAAGCATGACGTTGAGCCTGCAATCTTCCAACCAACCGACTGATGCGATGGGCACTCTTCCTTCAAGCCTATAGCCTAAACATGTCACATTAAAGGCCGTGACAACGTGGTGGCGGACGCGTTGTCCCAAGCTCACTAAATACTAGGTAATGTATCTTGATGCTGTAGTCTCAACATTAAATGGTTAATTATTTGTAATTTGTAATTTACCTCTGGGGTTTTCAAGGTTCCCCTATGGGTCCCTTTCTTGTGAGGGGGGGGTGTTACGGCCCTATGCCTTGTGGGCGGGGTATTGTTTGTGCTGGGCCGTGCCTGTGTTTGCTCCTCCCCTTTACAGGGTCACGTTGGCTGTGGATCTCAAGCACAGAGATTATTTAAGCTCCTCCTCTTTCCTCTGTTCGGTCACTCTCGCCACTCGTGCGGTACTGCTGCTGCTGCTCTGCGCTGCTGCTGTCAACTCCTCGTTATGCACATTTGAGTTTGTCTTTATTTTCGCATCTCATCACCTTTGCATACATACATCCAACACATCCAAGCATTTACATTTCACCACTGACACTGACACTCATACCTCATCCTAGTTTGTGTTTATCCTGATTTGACAGAAATAAATGTTACTTTTCTTGCACTTTCAAACGGCATGGTCTCCCATCATTGTTATGTCCTGAGCCAGTCATAACACCAGCCATAACCGATCCAGCCATTATTGCTCAGAGTGAAGATGGAAAGTGTGGGAATAGACCAACACATGACTGCATGGACTACGGACTACCTCACCAACAGACCTTTGTACGTGATGCTCCAACACTGCGTGTCTGATGTGGTGCTCTGCAGCACAGGTGCCCCTCAGGGTACAGTGCTCTCCCTTTCCTCGGACTTCACCTACAATACCATAAGCTGTTACATCCAGAAGTTCTTTGACAACACCGCCGTATAGGTTGTGTCTGTGAAGGGAACAACCCGGAATACAGGACGATCATCAGGGACTCCGTTAGTTGGAGTGACCACAACCAGCTTTAGCTCAAAACCAGCAAGACGAAGGAGATGATCATCATCTTCAGGATGAAACCACCCCACTTCATACCGATGAACATTCAGGCATTCGACATAGATGTGGTGGACAGTTACAAATTCCTGGGTATTCACCTAAACAACAAATTGGACTTGACTGTAAAACTGTAAACATTGACACCCTCTACAAGAAGGGCAAGAGTAGCCTCCACCTGCTGAGGAGACTGAGGTCACTGAGATATTTGAGTTTGTAGGACTCTTTTAAAGACATTTTATGACTTTGGGAAAGAAGGATGTTGACATCCCACACTCTACATGACATTGTGGGGTCCCTGAGCAGCTCCTTCAGCTGCAGGCTGTTACACCCAGGGTGTAAGAAGTAGAGGTACCGCAGGTCTCTCATCCCAACTGCTGTCAGGCTATACAATACACTGTACACTGTATAAACTGTAGCCACCTACACATTTTGCTAAATGAATTCTGTTCACATTATTTATGTTTTTTTTCTTTTTTATCTGTCCATTTTCATTTTTTGTTTTGCTCATTATAGTTTACAGACATTGAAAAGACTTCCTGTGAAACTTTTACTCATGCCTATACTAGGCTTGTGTTTTTCTCTGTCTGCCCTTGTGTATTTTTGCAGTGTTGCTGAAACCTATTTCCCCCCTGTGGGATCAATAAAGTCATCTAATCTAATCTAAATATATCTTTTGTGGGGGTGTCTGTTTGCTTCATGGTTCAGGAGCATGATGTGGGTTCAGTCTCAACTTTCAGCGATTTGCATGCCTCAAGTTTCTGGGGGTGTAGAGAAGTGGAATTCTTGATTAAACCTTACTTCTCTATTCTCCCATTCCTACAAGCTAGGAAATGCTTGTAGGAATGGGAGATATTTAAACGTCATTAAGTGCAGATAACAGAAATAAAGACATGAAATGATTGAAATGATATAAAACAAAGACATGAATCCTGATCTTCAGGTAATTAATTTCAATACTCCTAGTTTTTAATGTGGTCCTGTAAAGACAGTACACATATTGAACTTCATTTACCATCTGTTTTGAACAATGTAGTACAAAGAAATATTTGTGTTCTTGTCAATATGTTGTCCCCAGTCCATGGTGTGCCCAGCCTCTAGTACAATGGCAGCCGGGAAAGGTTCCAGCTTCCAGCTAGGCCGTATAGACAATGGATAGATGGATAGAGTTGCATTACTCAAACTCAAATAAAGGCAGTTTTACAGCACTGAAATATTTATTTGAAACTAGGTAGGCTCACAGTTGTCGAGAATAAGTGCTGGGTGGTCCAGAGGTCTTGAAAATGTACCATTTGAAACACTGGAGAAAAAAGCAAAGCTGGGCTCATGTTGATTGTGGCGTTGTAGAAAACCCTTGCCATGAAAGGTTTAGGTCTAGCGTACTAAGGCTGGTTAAGACATAGCTTTTTAAACTTCCCTTTGGCATAAGCATGCTGATATGTCATTAAAGAACTGAAATGATCTATCTACTTCTGTGTAAAATGTATAATGTATGGAAGGTTAGCATCTGTATTACACGCTTCCACAGAAGATTATTTTTATCCAGTATTGTGGACATATTAAATCAAATTCTACCCTCCTCTTTTCCCCAGGCTCAGAGAAAAGAGGTGTTTCTTCAAGAGCGATATGGACACCACAGCCTGACAGATCCCTTCTTGGCACTTCAGAGAGACTTTGAGTGCAGGGTCACTGGGGGGGACAAAGAACGGCAGCCCCTGGGGTCCAGTCCTATCTCAGTCCTGGAGGCTGTCATGGCACACTGCAGGAAGATGCAGGAACGCATGTCAGCCCAGCTAGCTGCTGCTGAGAGCCGCCAGAAGAGGGTAAGATACTGAGAAAGATGGCAGGGTCCTCTGTACAAAGATAATATTTAAGTAACGGACAAAATCAAGATGCTTGAGAGAATAACTATAAAAGTACCGTTTTAGTTTGGCAGCTGTATTGGTGTAAAGAGGGAATGGTTTCATTCCCACCTAGAATTTCCATTAATCTTTGCATCTGGACTAAACTAAAGTTTAAGTAGACTTTTTTCAGCTTGTAATTTTTTTCTTGATCTTTATCCTTTTCCACAATAATGCTGACAGAAAGTGGATTATCATTTTTTCATCCTGATACAGGGAAAATCCATTACATCAAAGACAATGAATAATTTATGAGTTTATGTGTATTTGACCTAATTTCTGCTGTAGTTAGTCTTTATCATAAAAAAGTGAAACAAAGGTTAAATTAACGGAAGCAGATGTTGAAAACAAAAAACATTTAGTTTCTTTACATACAACTGTAATCCCTGTGGCTGTTTTCTCAAATGGAAAAATGATATGCCTTTCTTGTTATAACTGGTGCATGGATGAATATTTAATGTTAAAAAAGAAGAAAGTGGACTTTGGATGCAGACTTGTATGACACATGTTTTTGACATTTGCTACATACACATATAAGTATGTCAGCTCTTATATCATCTCACCCTGATAAACAAGTAGTGGTAAAAAAAAATAGGTGTTACTTTCTTTGACAGGAAAGGCGGATAAATAGATGTTAGGACTATGGTCTGTCTGTATCCAATTCATAAAAGGTTAATTCGGCAATTTTTTTAATTGTCTTGAACCCTTTTTCCCCCTTATTTTAACACTCTACCCTGTCCAAAGGAGAAATGTAATCTTTCAATAACATTTGTCAGCCTAATGAATATTTGTATCAAACAGCTCTGTTTTAAATGTTGTAATATGAATATGAAGACATTACATGTACACTTTCTTTGATATCAGAAGGACAGACTCTTAGAAGTAAAAAAAGAAAAAGTTTTCAATATTTTTCAAACTATTTTTCAAAAAGCTTTACAATTAAAATATATCAAACACAGTGGAAACATAAGTTTTATTGAAAAAGAAAAGTATGCATCAGCAAATAATTTAGCGTAATTGTAAAAGATCATCTGTAATTTTTCCTTGAATGGAGGCATGGAATTTACAGTGTCATCACAACAAGACAGTTTTGAAAAAAATGCAGGTGTGTGAACATTTCATACTAAAGGATAATGATTTTGCTGTTAAGTTATCCTCAAAGTCTCAAACAAGCTGAAAACAGTTCAAGTAAAAATAGCAAACTCTGAATCAGTTTATTGACACTGTAAAGACACCTAGTTGTACCTTATCTACTCTTGCGTGAATCATCCAAGAAATCAGAGGAATGTTCACTGGAATGTCCTCACCCCTATTTTCCATTAACAACTGCTGTATGGAGAAAAGCTGATTTGTTGGCAAAATGAGTGTTATGACACAGTGACAGAAATTCCTTTTTCTTAACCCTCCTGTTATGTTGCGGGTCAAATTGACCCGTTTTAAAGTTTGAAGGTCTGAGAAAAATAGTTAAAAGTATTTTTTCAGTATGAAACTTCTTCTGCTTGCCTTAAATAGTGTAATCAACATATAATATGAAAATGGTTCATCTCACATATTTGCAACCACCCCCTGCATGTTTATATCACATATATACTGTTCGGGTCAATTTGACCCAGCAGTCAAATTGGAGGTAAAAGGGTGTCAGAAATGTCAGACTATTTCTTTCTTTGCAACTGTGAGACATGTTTAACCCCAATCTCACACTCACACACACACACACACACACACACACACACACACACGTATACACACACACACACACACACACACACAGAGGAGGATGTGTCTGAAGATGAAGACTAACTTGAGCTAAATTCTGATTCTAATGATTATGATTTTGAACCTGATGATGGAATTGCTATTCCTATTCCTCCAAACATGACATTCATGTAAAAAAATGGTGAAATACAGTGGTCTTCATCCCCAAATATGCGTCAGGCAAAACTGTCTGCAGAAAACATCATAAAGACAGTGCCAGGGCCCACTAAGATGGCAGTGACTCATGTGACTGACATCAAGTCAGCTTTTGAGCTGGTCATGCCAGATTCAATGCAGAAAATCATTTGGGAACTGACTAATCTTGAAGGCAGGCGTGTTTTTGGGGAGAAGTGGGAGGAGCTGGACAAAACGCGTTTAGATGCGTATTTGGGGCTCCTCGTCCTGGCTGGGGTCTGTAAGTCGAAGGATGAATCAACAGCCAATCTGTGGGATGCAGAGACAGGCAGGGCTATATTTTGAGCCACAATGTCTCTGGAGACATTTCACATTTTCTCCAGAGTAATCCGATTTGATAATCGAGAGATAAGGGCTGGTAGACGGGAGACAGACAAGCTGGCAGCTATTGGGACAGTGTGGGACAAGCTGGTAGAGCAACTTACACTACTCTATAACCCAGGCCCTAATGTCACAGTGGATGAAAGGCTGGTGGCATTCAGAGGTCGCTGCCCATTTAGGCAATACATGCCTTCCAAACCAGCTAAATATCGGATAAAAATCTGGGCAGCATGTGATGCAAACACCAGCTATGCATTGAACATGCAGGTTTACACTGGAAAGCCGGTTGGAGGAGCCCCAGAGAAGAATCAGGGCACAAGGGTCGTGCTCGATATGGCACAGGGTCTCAGGGGACAGAACATAACCTGTGACAATTTTTTCACAAACTACAACTTGGGTCAGGAGCTTCTAAAGAGAAAGCTCACAATGGTCAGAACTGTCCGAAAGAACAGGGCTGATCTCCCTGCTGAGCTGCTGGTAATCAAGGACAGGGCCCCTCAATCTTAAATTTAGTTTCAATGTTGTGTAAAACTATTGTGTTTTATATGTTGGTCTTTCAAAAGTAATAAAGTGGTGAAACATTAAAAAAAGTTTGAACATGCAGTTTAAAAAAAAAAAAAAACGAGTGAATTATCATAATTGGATCATTACCTGTTAGAGGTAAGAAAGACCATTGCACTAAATATTGATAGAATAGTTAGTAATGGAGTTAGTAATGATATATTAACAATGCTTGTTAGGATTTCTTTGGTTTTAGACATCTTTTGGATAATTAAACATGCACCGGGTCAAACTGACCCGGGAACAGCATTGCTGTACCTAAAAAATGAACATAACAGGAGGGTTAAGACCTACTTCAACTATCTTTAATTTTCAAGAGTAGCTAAATAAGCTGCTTTCTTCTGCCAAAATGCCTGAGCATGTCCTTTTGTGATTCAGGTGTAATTACAGATCTTTTTGGAAATATTTCCCTTGCAGTCTTAATGAGTTATTCCACTTTACAATGTCCACTATTTCGGGGACTTAAAGGTACGCCCAAGTAGTAAATCCGGATGAATGTGTTAATTTGTTTCACTCCTTTGAAAGATATGGAAATGAATCAGTATACAAGTAAAAAATCTTGTTATGCATACTTGCTATCCTACATTAGATCATGTCAGGCAGGTGAAATGCTCTCAGATGAGGTAAATCCAGCATGAACAATAATTGTTTCTAAAGAAAATTTAGTATGTATATTCCTGGTTTAGCCTATTCTAAACAGCATGCCTTCACTTTACAGCACGTGTCAAACTCAAGGCCCACGGGCCACATCCGGCCCGCCATACAATTATAAACGGCCCCGCAAGATAATTTTACATATGTTCTTTTAACAGAAGCCCCAATAACACACACTAAAAATCCCAAGATGCAGTGCTGTTGCCATAAACCACAAGCTGCGGTTCAAGTTCGCGATCTGTTTATGTATACAACGCTAATATCAAATCAAAGCTAGACCCCAACAATGGCCAAGAGTAAAATCTTGGCCATTTGACATCCCAGCAGACGTTTTTTTACCAAAGCGAAATCACAAAGTGAAGCTGCTGTGAAACCAAGTTTTATTGTGGCCGAAGAGATTGCCAGGACGGCTGTTTACTGAGGGGGAATTTGTGAAGAATTGTATGATGAAAGTGTGCGACGTCGTTTGTCCAGATGGTAGCACATATCTGTGCGAGCAGCTGTTCTCCGTGAGGAAAATTAACATAAAATCATACAGGTGTTGCCCCCCTTATGAACACCTGCAATCCATCCTGAGAATCTCCATAACACAGAACTAACCCCAAACATAAATTAACTTGGTGCAAAGAAAAGATACCAAGTATCAGACTCTGACTGAATAGGGCAGTAAAATGTAATGTTATGATTTGTTATGATTTAACTTTTACTTTAAATTACATTTCTTATTTATATTTTCTCATTTATTATATTCCAGCATGTACATATTTTGAATGTATATAGTATTGACAGGAGTTTTTTTGAAGAGAAAAATATGAGTTAAGTTCATTTAATTCTAAATGTATTTATTTTGGAATGATATCCTATATTTTGATTAATATTAATGGTTAAAAAACCTAAATATTTTTTTCTATTAATAAAATGTTTGTTTGTTTTTTTCACAAAATGAATATATTTACCAAGAATCTATATGCATTGCTGAAAAAAGATAACAGGATGCATTTTACATTTGTAAGGCATTTTCAGTGAAATAGCATTTTCCTGTAAAATCATTAATCTAGGGGCGGCACGGTGGTGTGGTGGTTAGCACCGTCGCCTCCCAGAAGGTTCTGGGGTTCTGGGTTCAAATCCCGGGTGAACCAGGACCTTTCTTGGTGGAGTTTGCATGTTCTCCCTGTGTCTGCGTGGGTTCTCTCCGGGTTCTCCGGCTTCCTCCCACTGTCCAAAAACCTGCATGTTAGGTTGATTGGAGATTGGGGAAATTGCCCTTAGGGAGTGAATGTGAGTGTGAGTGGTTGTATGTCCTTGTATGTCCTGTGTGTGGCCCTGCGATGGACTGGCGGACTGTCCAGGGTGTACCCTGCCTCTCGCCTGTTGACCACTGGGATAGGCTCCAGTTCCCCCCGCGACCCCAACAGAGAATAAGCGGTATTGATAATGGATGGATGGAAATCATTAATCTATTTCTAATCATTTTTAAGGCTCTGCAGCCGGAGGGGCGCCTTGTTGTGTTGAAATTTGTCCGTTTATCTCCCGTGGCTGACAGCTGCAGCACACAGTGTACAGGTAGTTAGAAGTAAAGGCATACAGGAGTGGATTAAGCCAACTGTTTGCAAATGTTAGTGACAAAACCACCTCCGTTATATCTACACTAAACTTCCACAGACCTTCATTCTGAAGCGAAACAGCTGCCACACCCAGCACATTTATAGAATGATATGGAATCCACAGTACGAATAACGTTACAGTGATGCTGATAACCAGTCTAGTTGTCTGAGCGTGGTTGAAGAAAGCTGCCTCATTCACTTTCTTGAAGATATGCAAACGCTACTACAAAAAGGCAAATCGATATCACCAGAATCTCTGTCAGCATCACAGCCAACTTCTGGACATCAGAAACGTATTGTGAAGAGCAACGTGTCCGTTTCCTGTCATGATCTGTGGTCAGATGTCGAACAACCGAGGCAGGTGTTGAGAGCACCATTGCGACCAGCCAGAGCAGAACCAGCAGCTTTCTTTTTCTTACTTTATTTAACCACCTCTGCTGGTGCACCACCAGTAGGTAGCGGTGGACGCTCAGCACGGTCACAGTCAGAGTGCTGCTGTAAATAGAGATGTACCCAAAGCATGCTAAGAGCTTACAGGCCACAAGGCCAAAGATCCAGTCGGAGAGCAAAGAGTAAATCCACACCGGAAGGGTTAGCAGACAGAGCAGGTCTGATATGGCCAGATTCAGCATCAAACACTGGCTCAGACTGCAGAGATGCTCCCAGTTGGGTTTGAGAATGATCACTGCGATGTTTCCAGGAACTCCCAGCAGGAAGCAGAGCGACAGGATCCCTGAAGCAATCGGACCTCTGTAATCCCAGGAAGGAGGAGAAAGGGGTGCTGAAGAGTTGTAGATTGTAGAGGTGACCATTGTGGAGTTGAGATCCGCCATGCTGCCGAGTTGCTCAGAGGGTTGTGCACTGAGCAGAGCTGGCGGTGGATATGTGGTGTGTCAGGAAAACAAGAAAGAAATGAGATGGATTCAAACAAACAGGAAACTGGTACACTGAGGCAAATAAACTTTGCATATTTTTGATTGCTAAAGATATGTAAGCTCTCTTATTTGAATTTGGAGGAAAGAAAAATAAAAATCGCACACTTTTCTGCTGAAATGTATTACCTAACTTTGAAATGAGAGCTGTGTAGGCAAATAATCACATGTGCAGTTTGGAATATCCATCTGTTCACTCACTGTCTAGAATACTTAATTGGCTGAGTTTAAATGGAGAATAATATCCACCTTTGTTCATATTATGCAAGTAAAAATGTGATATTCAAATGATAGTTTGGCTTGACGGTATTTTTGGCCTGTAGTTGAGCTCTGCGCTTCCCTATCAACACCTGGGAGGGACTGCTGAACAGTGGAGTCTTTTATTTGATGTGCGGCACATTGAATGAACAAATTAGTGCTGATAATCCTCACGGCATTGCAAATAATCTTGGATAATTCCAGGTCGAGAAAGCCGTGTGCGTTGTTGCAGCATCTAAAGAAATATGAAGTAATTCCTGCTGCACAGCGAGACATTAAATCAAACCGACTTCAGTTTAAATACAGTGAGCTCAGATTTGCCTTTTTCCTGTATTTGTAGGACCGATTAACACGGTCGCCGGCAGAAACACCAGATAAACATATCGTCTGCCAAAAAAAGGAGCAGCTTTGAAATGACAGTCATCACTTTAAAACAGCTGTGTTCGGCGAAGAGTCTCCACGTCATGAAAAGGTTTCCTTTTTTTTTTTTTTTTTCCCTTGTCGTGTTTGGCATTATGGCTACAGAATCGTAATCTGAGTGCCGTGCTGTGCCCGACACATTTGCTTTGCCAAGGGAGGCCTGTCAGGGTGAGAACCCTCCCTTGATCATCCAGTACTGCTCTATTATTTATTTAGGATTTATTTATGTTACATTAGTAGTATGGCTAATGCCAAACATGACCGGGGGACAGGAAAGGAGAAAAAAAGAGATTACTAAAACAGGAAGAGAGGAGAGAAAGGCGCCCAGCCCAACGCCAGCAGCCACACGGGCGGCCCGGGGAAAGTGGAACCAGAACCAGACCCAATCAAAACCCCAAACACTCCAATCGAACACACACGAGACAAAACAAAAAAACAAACAGAAAACAAACAGACGCACAAGCAGAACAAAACAAAACAAAAC
>CAJRST010022223.1:2145960-2201209 GCA_907169785.1 Menidia menidia | reverse complement strand
TACAAAAAATTACCAAAAAAAACATATATACATATATAATAATACAATAATAATATAATAATAATAATGATGATAATAATAATAATGATAAAATAAGTAAATAAATAAAGGGGAAAAAAAGGAAGAAATTAATTAGTAAAAATGGAAAAAAGGGAGGTAACTAATAAGTAACTAAATAAGGAAATAAAGAAATAGTTTGCCCCGCAGGTGTGGCGGGGCGGACCGCCCCGGGGCAGATGGGACCCCCCAGGTGCCCCCGGCACTATGCAGCTCTGGGCAGCGGGCGCACAGGAAGCCCCCCCCCCCCCCTCACCCCCCATGCCCCATAGTATGACTGGGTTGAGGACAGCTCAGGGTCCTCCGTGTCTAAAAGTATTTAAAACAGAGGGCTGGGCGCAGCAAGGCCCCCCGAGCTGTACCCACTGCCCGAAGAGCCTCACTCCCCGACCCCGCTCAACACACCCAGCCCCCTGGGCCTATATGTTAGGGTGGGTATGGTCAGATGGGGTCCTGCAGGGCGGGGGAAAGACAACCTCCTAGGAGGCACCCTTAACCGCACCCGGCAGACACCCCCATGGTCCCCCCGGAGAGGGCAGCCGAGCTAGGCTGCATTGGGCGCCCCCGCTGCTGGAGCCCCACCCCCGTCCAGCGCCCCAAGAGTCCCCCAGGTCCGGGCCTGGCAACCATAAGGGACCGCCACACCCGAAGAGGGAAAGAAAAGAAAAAAAATATATATATATATACATACATACATATAATAACGATAATAATAGTAATAATATTGATAATAATAGATAAATAAATAAACAATACAAATAATAAATAGGTTAAGGGGGTAACAACAAAATCGATGACGAAATAACTAATTGAATAAGCCAACTCAGTCGCAACAGTCTGGTCCCGGACCCACCGCCGCCCAGCACCGCCCATGCAGCCACGGACGAAAGGCCGCGCACCGCCCCGCCAACCCCACCACCACCGCCACCACTCACCCGGGCACATCAGAGGGCCAAAGCGGCACCAGGGCTCGCACCGGCCCACCCCCACCACGGCAAGCCCGAGGCGACACCGCGGGAGGGGGCGTCCCCCGGGGCAGAGAGGCCGCCCCCGGACCCAGTACTCAGGCCCCCAAGCCCCAGCCCCACGCCCGAGCAGACCGGCCACCGCACAAGGCCCCCAGGGGACCCTACCCCACACTGCAAGACAGCACCATCAGGGGACCCCCAAATCCACCAACCAGGCAGAGGCCCAGTCACCGCCGCAGAGATCAATCCCTTCCCCACCACCCGAGAGACCGCCAGGATCCCAAGTTCTCAGGTCCCCCCAAACCCCCGTCCGACCGCCCAAATCTGGAGGACGGTAATCTGCCCCTTCTAGGTGATAAGGCTAATCAGCGGGGCCAGAGAGAGTGAGAATCGTCCGATTGATGCGTTGAGTAGGCAGACATTATTTCCATGCTGATGTGATCTGAAAGATAATTCCTAAATTGATTAATATTAAGATTATTTTTCATTTTCCAGTTCATGAGAATAGTTTTCCTTGCGATGCACAACACCGTGAGGACCATTTGTGCTGACTTCCTATCTACGTTGATTCCATTTAAATCACCCAGTAAACACAATTTGGGGCATGCAGGAACATTAAACTTTAGCCATACTGATAATTCCTTACAGACCTCCAGCCAGAACTTATGAACAGGTGCACAGAACCACAAAGCATGTGCATGATCCCCCGGTGTGTTGTCCGCGAAGTGTATGCAGATATTAGAAGGTGCAAGGCCCATCCGGAACATCCTTTGTCCTGTATAGTGCGTTCTATGAATAATTTTGTATTGTATAAGCTGCAAATTGGTATTTGTACTCATACTGAAGATGTTTGAACATATTTGTGGCCAAAAATGACTGTCAGTAGTGAATGATATGTCTGCTTCCCACTTTAACGATGACAGAGAGATTGTGTCATCTGCCTTTGACAGTAATTTATACATTTTGGTTATCAATTTTGGGGGGCAGATATTTAGGTATTCTGCTACCCCAGTTGGGAGTTGCAAGTCCAGCTGGCGGACAACATATCTCTTAGTTATTACGGATTTGAGTTGATGGTATTCTAAAAATGAACTGCTACTAAGCCCATATTGAGATATTAACTCATCAAATTGGATGAAGTTTCCATCTTGAATTATATTATCTAAATGTTTAATTCCATTGTTCTTCCATTGAATGAAGTTGAGCATTTTTTTATTTTGAAGGATGTCAGGGTTGTTCCAGATGGGTGTAAGTCTACATGGGAAAATTGAGGACTTTGTAATTTTGACAAATTCCCACCAGGCTGTCAGAGAAGTGCTTATATTAATGCTTTTGAAGCATTTGTGACGTTTTATATTTGGACTAATAAATGGCAGATCAGAGTTTTTCAGGTTTCCGCATAGACTTTCTTCGACATCTAGCCATGGTTTATCCTGGGGACTGGGTTTAAGCCATTTTGCAATATACTGTAGCCTGTTAGCTAAGAGGTAGAAAGAAAAATTCGGTAGATCTAATCCACCCCTGTCTTTGGTCTTTTGAAGAGTTTTTAAACTGATACGTGGGGGTTTGTCTTTCCACAAAAAATGCATGACTCTAGCGACTTAAACCAAGTAGCATGTGGTTTAGTGGGAATCATTGAAAAGAAATAATTAATTTTGGGAAGTACCATAATTTTTATAGTGGCAATTCTCCCCATGAGTGAAATGGGTAGTGATTTCCAACGTGTGAGGTCATCCTTTGTTGATTTTAAGAGGTGTACATAATTTAGTGCTGTTAGCTCTGAGAGCCAGGAGGAAATGTTTATGCCCAAATATCTAATATTACCTGACTGCAGAGTGATACCTGGTATGTTCTGGAAGCTACAGTTAATTGACTTAGCTGTGGACTTAGACCAATTCACCAAATATTCGGAAAGTGCTGAGAACTGATTTATTAATGTAAGTAAACAGCTGACAGATGGCTGTGAGTTTTGAAGGAAAAGTAATACATCATCTGCATAAAGACTGATCTTATGCTCTGAACCTTGGGGTTGGATTCCCTTGATACTAGTATCCTGTCTGATAGCAGCTGCTAAAGGTTCAATAAATGAAATGTTTATACTGTTCGGCCCACGACATTGAGTGTGCTTTGAGTTTTGGCCCCCTGTGTATTTGAGTTTGACACCCCTCCTTTACAGCATCAATTAATTTTCTCTATAGACAACAAAAGTAATCTTAATACAATTGGCAATTAATCATAGCACCTCCTTTTTTGTTTATTTATTTTGTAAACTATTTTTTACCATGTCTTGTTCATCATTATTGCAGCAAAATAGTGCATCTGAGTGCTGCATTATAGTGAACACATTTGCTTTGCCAAGGGAAGCTTTATGGATAAAATGCCCACAATAGTGCATTTTTGTTGTATTTTTGACTTCACCCCACAGATCTCACATATCTCCCAAAACCCTACATTATGACTGTCTTCTGCATTCCAGAGTCAGATTAGAGAGGGCAAAGAGGATTAAGACTGGACAGATTGTACGATGAGGTTAATGCCTTTAAAACAACATGATGTTTTATGTTTGGACTAATACATGGAAAAGCCATATATATTCAAGTTTCACAAAGTGCTTGTTCTACCTCTAGCCATGGTTCATCCTGTGGGCTGGGTCCACTGGAGTAGGACTTAGACTAGGTAACAGAATCATCAGAAAATCCAAATGTATTTATCGCTGTTAATATATGACTCATCATCTGCATAAAGGCTGATTTTTTAAACTTTTTTTTTGCTCAGTGTTCTTGGCTTGGATGTCCTTGATATTTCTATCTTGTCTGATAGCAGCTGATAATTGGTCAATAAAAGTGGCAGATGGAGGGGGAAAGTCAGAAGCTCTATCTGGTCCCTCTATAGATGAAGGCTTGGAAAGGTTTTAACCATGGTTTCCTTAGCCAGTCAATGAGGTCTGACACAAACCAAAATATGTTTAATGTTAAGAATTTTAAAGTAGCTTGACCTTTTCACACATATAGTGAAAAAAATGTAGTTTCCAAGTTGTTGATGGTAGAAAAGTCTATACGATTAATTAACCTGCACATTTTAGTGGATGAGTGTCGGCCATTTATAAAACCTGACTATTCGGGATGTATTATAAAGAGTAGTTTTTTTCCAGTCTTTCCGCGAAGGCGTTAAAAATCATTTTTAAGTCAGCATTTATTAGTGATATTGGGTGGTAACTAGATGGAAATACAGGATCCTTTCTTTTTTTCTTCAGTAGAGTAATATGTGCATAGTTCATGATCGGAGATAAATTACTATGTTTCTTGACTTGTGACACCATTTAATGAAATATAGGTGCTAAATCGGTCCAAAATTCTTTGCAGAACTCTACTGGAAAACCATCTGGTCCTTGGGCTTTATTACAAGGCCTATTGAGAGAGATGAGTCCAAATCCATGGTCTGTTCCGGTTGTAACTATGAAAAGATGATATTACGAAGAAACTGATCATTATTACTATCCTGAGTATTATTTAAATACGTACATAAAGTTTTATAGAAATCTCTAAAAGTGTTATTGATTCTGTCAGGATCATGTGTAATATTTCCTTCGGAGTGTTTTACTGAAGTAATTCTTATTTTCTCCATTTTCTCTTGTTTTAACTGATTAACTAAAAAGAAAAAGACTTATTTTCATGTTCAAAGTTCTCAAAGTGTCTTTTTTATCAGAAACAGTGTTTGTTTATCAATAATTCCATTTAACTCAAGTTTGGCTTTCATCAATTCCTTCATTTTTCTTGGGAAGCACTGTAGGTTGTTTGATGATGGTTAGGTAGTCTAATGATTTAATCCTCCTATGGCAACTACATTATTGAAGAGATCAGAGTGTGATGTGAAGAAAGAATGAACGAATGAGAGGTCGTCAACGTTTGGGCTGTATGCGATACATAAGTTTATATCTTGGATAGACAAGTTAACTACAGTTAAGCTACAATCAGATTCTCGAGATAGAGACCAGATAAGAGGCATCACAACTTAACATTTGAATTTGAGAGTTCCATTATATGGCTAAACAATAGTGTTTTAGTTCGCAGCTTCACCTCACAGCGAGAAGATTCCTGGTTTAAATCCCTGAAGAACTGGGGGACTCTCTGTGTGGAGTTTGCACGTATTCCCCATCAGGCTTGCTCCCACTGTCCAAAAACATGTATGTAGGATATTAAAGACTCTAAATTCCTTATAGGTATAAAAGTGTGTGTCCATCTCTGCATGGCCCTGTGACATGATGACCTGCCTCTTGCCCCATGCCAGCTGGGATAGGTGCCACACCTCCCGATACCCTACTAGGAATAAGCTGTATAGATGATAGATGGACAAATTGAATTGTATCAGTCGTAGTTAAGATAAATACCACAGGAATTTTACAGCACTAAAATCTCATTGAAATGCCCAAAGTTTACTTTGGAGGATTCTGAATTGCATTGATGGCTTCATAAATTCACATTAAGACACCATTATGAGAAAGATATCATGATATTGATTGATGGGATGATAATGTGAGAAGCTTTAGTGAAAGATATTGGATGTTTGACTGATAATTGATTTTCCGCTAAATTATTTGATCATGTTAAGTAGGCGAGTGCCAGAGTTAAAGCCTCTTTGTTAAAGAAAGAGGGACGTGAAACAAGTGGATTGTGCTGTTGTGTTGCCTGAGTTTTATATTAAATGACAGACATGTTTATAACCCCGTGCATGTAACAATCTTAGTTTTGCAGCTAACTTTTTAGAGCTTGTTTTCATATATGATTCAACATGTTAAACTTGCTTGAAACCCCACCAATTGAGATTCTTCGTTCAAAATCACTTTGTAAAGCAAAATGGAATATGTCAATAAACCATAAAAACTCTCTGTACTAAACACAGTACTCTCCAAAGAATTGGGTTATACACAATTTTCTGTTATTGAACGATAAGTAATAAAAAATTCAGCATAAAAAATGTGCTCATTGACTTTGTTTTGTGTGTATTTGTTAAATATTGTAGTACTTGATCTTCTATCCTGTTGTGCTTTCATTTTCCAGCTGGAAATGGAGAAGCTGCAACTCCAGAGTCTGGAGCAGGAGCACCACAAGCTGACAGCTCAGCTGAAGGACGAGCGGGAGAAGAACAAACACATCATCATGATGCTGGTGCGCGAGTGCAAGCAGCTTGCCACACGTGTGGTAGAGGAGTCAACACGCTTCGACGAACTCCAGGCTCGCATGGAGGAGGAAAGTCATGCTTCGGCACAGCTGCAAGAAGAGCTGAGCACCGAGCGCGAGCGTAGTCAACTGATGGAAGCCAAGATGGAAAAGCAGCTATCTGAATTTGACACAGAGCGTGAACAGCTGCGTGCGAAGCTGGGCCGAGAAGAAGCTGAGAGCCACAGCCTGCGAAAGCAGGTGGAGCAGCTAAGGACTGAAGGTAGTGATAGGAGCGATTGTGCAGCAGCTGCTCTGCCTGCTGCCAGTGGAATCGTACCTCCCGCTGTCACCAGCACACCACCCAAACCTAAAACTCTGGTATCTATTTGTGTAGCCACAGAGCCCATTTGCTTTCAAACAGTGTCTTGCCAAACGGATGTCCCCCCCACAGAGGGTGATGGTCCTAAGAAGACCCCCCTCGCTATACCAGTCAAACCAGGCCCTGCCAGCTATGTGGGTCTGAGCTTGCCAAAGACATCTGGCAGGGGGATTGTCCACAGTAGCTCAGGAGGACTGGCACAGACTGAAAATGGATCAGAGAGCCAAACTCTCCACGTCTTACCTACTGGAGTTAGTCCACGCGTCCAAGCAGCACGGTACAAGTTTCAGGAACAGGAACAAAATGGTACATCATCCCAGAGCCCTCCAGCCCGTGACCAATCCCCCAACAACCGTGACAACTTTGCAGCCAAGCAGCAAGCACGTCACACTGTCACACAGGTCCTGTCACGCTTCACCAGCCCTCCTGCAGGAGGTGCTGGATCCCTGCGTCCAGGCCTGCCTCACTCTGCCTCTGAGGGAGGCTCCTTTCCCAGCCGCCTGAGCCAACCAATTGGCATGAAGTCGCCTTCCGTTGCAAGAATCGACCGGGGAAACCCTCCCCCTATACCTCCCAAAAAACCAGGGCTCTCTCAGACCCCCTCTCCTGCGCATCCACCCATCAAGGGGGCAGGGGAGAGCAGCCGCTCCCCTGGGTCTGGGCTAAAACCAACCACACCCCAGCTGCCTCCCAAACCTGCCCTGGACCTGGTCCCAGCCCTGACAGTCTCTCAGGTGGGTGCCTGCCTCCCCTCCTGCACTCCGGGGCCTGGCTGGGGCCCACAGCGGCAATCAGCTGCATCATGTGCACAGTTCCCCTCCATCATCAGCCCTGTCACCATTGTCAGTAGCCCATTCTCCATAGCCCCCCCTTCCAACTCTTCTTCCATTAGTGCTCCATCCACCCGTATCCCCCATGCCTCTGCAGGCAACCCCCTGGCAACAGCATCAGGTAAAGGGGCTCACCCATGTTCTATCTCCATCAAGCTCTCATTACTGCCTCTTTTCTGCATTAGCCTTTTTCAAGTGCTAGCCTTGGTTAGTCCATAATAGTGATAAGTTCACAGAGTAAGCACAGGCATGAAAAGTAAAACATCTTTTCATTTCACATGACCTGATCTTATGTTGTTCACTGCATTCTCTATCTTCTTATTTCCTCTGCCCCCCTGAAATAATTCCTCCCCTTGGCCCCTCACATCTCTCGTGTGTCGGCCACACACTCAAAAGCAAAAACTGACAAAATGTTTCTAACATGGAGGAAATGCCAGGGCAAACTTCTTCAGAAGGTGAACTGAATAGACTGACATACAAATAGTGAATTTTAAGTATTACTGTATAGTCAGATTGGTTTCCTACTAGTAACCCCTATCCTCTCTGAAGCTGATGCCAGAGGCTGCTTTCTCTCTCCCTTCCCTTTTACCATTCCCTTTGGCATGCCATGATCATTCTTCACAGTTTCTAGCTCCTTTTCTTTTAACTTGAACATCTGACCATTTGATATTGAAGGCCTTCTATGCGTCTTTCCTTTTTTTCTTTAGAAATGATAACATTCATAATCACCTTGCAATGTTCCTTTATGGACTTGCTTAGTTTAACTTAGAATGATCAAAGGTAATATTTTGAAAATGTGTATCCTGACTTTGTCTTAATGTGTAATGACTCCAACCCCTTTATAGTGTGGTTTGAAGTGTTAAATGCAGTGTATAAATCCTTCTCGAAAAAATTACAAAAAAGATTTCAGTTGTTCATTGAATCACCATTAGATATAACTGTAACATGTAAGGGCACTGTTAGTTTGCATATTTGATAGTCTTGTTGTCTTGCATGCAAATGCATCTTGTTTTAAAATTATGTAGCTGCTCTACGTTTTAATGTAACCTATTGCTTTGATTAGACCAGAATGTTTTAATTTAGCATAAGGCACATCTTTTACTTACAAACTGAAAAACTTGACCATGTACTAAATAATTTTTAGATTCTCACTTGCTCATATGGCCAATCTTTAAAATTCCATTTTTTTGCAAGTTAATGCAAATGGATTTCAAGTATAGATATTTCCAATCTTTCACGAGAATTGCATTTGATGCACCATATTGTATTGAAAGAAAAATGCTATATAGCCTGAGAATAGAGCAGAGGAATTGCGGGAGGTTTATTATTGTTTTTTTTTCAACAAGTCTACAAATTAAGCAAAGTCAGCAACCTAATACTAAAACCTATCCCACAATCAGCAGTATATAAACAAACCGAAATATCAACTTAAATAGCTGCCATCTTGACTGTGAGACTTTATGCTACTTTTATTTTTTTAGATTGTAGGTATCTCTTTGTCTAAACATTAAGACAGATATCACTTCCAAAATTCCTCACTCTGTCTTTTTAACCTCCGTATTTCAGAAAGTGATGTATTGAAACATGATAATTGAGCCTGAACAATTGGGAAGTAGTCAATGTATGGCTTGGATTAATTGATAGTGCTTCTTAACCTCCTTTATATTTGTGTCTATGTCTGTGCTTTATTACTTAGAATAGTAATGCGGTATTCCAACACTGCAGTAATTTGTAGGACAACTCGATTTCTTTGTTCTTTTGCTATGTTTGAAGACTATGGGTGAAATTTTACCCTAAGATAACCTGCATCTGTCCTGCCATCATATCAGGAATGACTAAAAGTGTTGCTTTAAATTGCCCCATGGAGAAAGGAAAAAAATAAATTATATACACTTAAGTTTAAAAACCTGTTGACAGCTAAATCCAATTTGAAGTCTCTTTCCTACAACTTTGCTGTTAAAATTTGGGGTTTTTGTACAGCCAAGCATTTTCAGAACATAAATATAAATACAAAGAATACAAATGAAAAACATAAAAAAATTTATGTTTGAAGAATTTAATTAATTATTGAATACATACCCTGTTCTGTACAAATGGAATTACACAACCAAAATACTACTTGTCAAATGAGCATGGAATATGCGGAAGTGGAAAATTGACTTGACAAGAAATATGTTTTTAAGTGTTACAGTTATTTCTAATGACAGAAGGAAAAGATTATCTCACACATCAAATAAAATGCCACCTTTAAAAAATATTAATGTTCTAGCTTAAGTCAATAAAAAAACTAATGTCTTTTAATCTGTTTTTCTGTTTTTTTGCAACTTTTACTTATGTTCTTATTTTATTAGCTTATACTTGATTCAATCACATGTCCTTTAGTCAGACAATAATTTTATTATGAATTTTGGGAATTCTCTATAATTAGTTTTAGTGTGTAAAAATAGAGAATTTATTTAACTTTTCTTGCATGTGTAATGTATTTGCAAAATTGTACCTGCAGTAGCATCCGTGTAGTTACATTTGTTCCACAGTTTAGTTACAATACTTCATTTAATACTTAATTTTTTCAGAATTGCATATATATTTGAACAAAGTTTTATCTCCTAAAATATATATATATATATATTTTGAAGTTTGATTTGAATATTGTTTGGCTGTACATCATTAGCTTTGACAAACTAATGCTGCAACAATTTCTTTGCCAGACAATTTTCTATAAGTTTTCTAACATTCTTTTTTGTTGGTATCTGCTCATCTGACAATAGAAGCTGTACTATTGAAAATATATGCACATCAAATCTGTTCTTCTTTCCTTCTGCCTCCTGCTCTGAAATGCATAGCACTTATAGTCACTTCCTCTCTCATCTGCTCTACGTCTTCGTAGTTTAACCTGTGCTGCTTTGCTGCTCTTTCCTCCTGCAGGCTGGCGTCCCCCCATAATCTCCTCCCTAAATGGCAGTGGGCCTGCTGCCCTGGACAGTGGGCACCCCCTGCTCCTACAAGCTGCTTCCCAGGAATATGTCACTTTATTGTTAACGCTGCTTAACCAACTAGACTCAACACCTACCACCACCAACATCACCTCTTCTTCTTCCACGAAAAACAGGCCCGATCATTGTGTCTTAGACCACCACCTCAACCACATTCAACCTTTGTCTCATTTGCTGCTGCTCTAAACAGACACATAGGTGAGTGGAATTTTACAATTTGTGGAGATTTGCCATTTTGCTTATCTTTCTTAGACTGAAAAATTCCAAAATGATTACTGCTTAAAGGAGTTTTGCAATTATATAAACTTTTTAAAAATATAGATGTTGGGTCTTTGTTTAAGTTATTAAAGATTTAAGTCTGCCAGTTTTGTTACTCCTTGCCTTAAACGGAAAAGTTATATGGATTTAGTTCACGTAGTTATTACAATGTTCAAACATAATAGAACATTTTTCTGTTCAAGAAGAATGACTGCAACGTTTTTTCATCCCATCTGTCCATCTTTTTTCAATACCTCCTTTAGGGTTGCACATTTAAAAGGGCCTGCTAAACATACCATCATGCAAGAGGCAGGGTACAAAACATCCTTTGTCTATAACTTAACTTATTGACTTTTCTTTTCCAAATCCCATCCATCGTTACGTCTTCGTTTGTTTTTTCTAACTCAGTGGCATTTTTATTATCCTGTTTTTAATCGTGTGTTAAGCGATTTTTTTTTTTTTAAACCCTCATGAGCAGTAAATGAAACCTTTATAAATTGATGCTGGTTAATTGACTTTTTAATTTTAAGGAAGGCCGAATGGCAAATCATGATTTGTATTTATAAACAGCTTGTGGTATACATTGATACAAAGAAAAGAACAGGATTGAGGTTTGGCCATCCATTTTTGATAACTGATTTAATAGTTCTTGAGTCGGTTCACAAATACATTTTATTCATTTCTGTGTGTCTTTTCTATGTTTCACTTTGTTTTTGCTGTTACATAAAAGATGGAATTTTTTTTTTTTTCCAAAGGCTGACCGAGATAATGTAAACACAGATTAGCTCCTCTTTGAGCAGTTTGTGTCATCGGCATTCACAAAGCTGCATTTAAATCCTAAAGCAAGTCCCTGAAGCAGTTTCTAATCCACGTAAAATCAGATCTTTTTAAGACACTTCGTTTTGAGGAATAGATAGGAGGTCATGTATGACTACCCCTTTAAATGCCTCTGCAATTATATTTTCCTTTATTAGTCACTGAGCCTTTTCCAGAACAGCTCAAAATAAGTAGTACATAGTTATGTTTATGCTCAAGCATTTAGCAGACACTTTTATCCAAGGCAAAGTAATGTTTGATGTGAATTTGATGATAACATTACAGTTAATATTGTTAACATTGCAGTTCACATCAAAACTAACAATAAGATAAATAGGAGAAACTCACTAGTTCAATGACAATGGTGCCGGTGTAGAAATGGAACAAATTATAGAGAGAAAGTGCAGTAGAGGAGGGGGAAAGGTGCACTGTAAATGTTAGAGTAGGAGCTGGGTCTTCAAGAGTTACTTGAAGATCGACAGGGATGTCATGCTTAAATGTCTCACCAGAGGGAACGTGACTGGACTGAGATCTAGCCTTCTTCCATCCATTTTCTATACCGCTTATTCCTAATGGGGTCATGGGGGGAGGCTTGAGCTTATCCCAGCTGAAAATGGGCAAGAGGCAGTGTACACCCTTGACAGTTTGCCAGTCCATTGAAAGACCACACAGAGGCAAACAACCACACACACTCACATTCATTGCTAGAGGCAATTTGGAGTGTCCAATTAACCTAACATGGACAGTGCGAGGAAGCCACAATACCCAGAGAGAACCCATGCAGACACAGCAAGAACACGCATAGTCCGCACAGAAAGATATCCCGTCCCCCGGGAACGGGAACTAGGAACCCTCTTGATGTTAGGCAATGTAGCTAACCATTTATGGGGGGACATTTATTTCAAAAGACGTATTCTAATCACAAACGAAATTACATGAAACAGGGTTTTTTGCCAATATTTGCCTTTTATTTTCCTTGACGAGTGAGCTTTTTGGTACTGCAATTGAGACAAAAAGTTGCACAATCCGTCAATTCAACAAAGATAAAAGACCATCCATATGTCTGAGATTTAGTCAAATTTTTGTATGGAATACTAATTAGGTGGCACGGTGGTGTGGTGGTTAGCACTGTCGCCTCCCAGCAAGAAGGTTCTGGGTTCGAGTCCCAGGGAGTTTACACGTTCTCCCTGTATCTGCATGGGTTCTCTTCGGGTTCTCCGGCTTCTTCCCAAAGTCCCAAAACCTGCATGTTAGGTTGACTAGACTTCCAAATTGCCCTTTGGAGTGAATGTGAATGTGAGTGTGTGTGGTTGTTTGTCCTTGTATGTCTTGTGTGTCGGCCTGCGATGGACTGGCAGACTGTCTCTCGCCCGTTGACCACTGGGATAGGCTCCAGTTCCCCCCCGCAACCCCATCAGAGAATAAGCGGTAATATATGATAATGGTGGGGTGGATGGAATACTAATTAGGTTACTGTTGTTTTCTGTGGAGAAAAAAGTACCTGTTTATTTCAGGATGTTGAAGAGAAAAATACAGTTTTTATTTTGTTTGCTGTTTTCTTCTGTTTCTTGTTTCATGCAATGCTACAGCTTACAACACTTAATTTCAAACTGAAACACTTTTGTGTTTATGAAAATTGTGTTGTCTCATATGCATTTAACAAAACAGTACATCTCCTTTGTCTCTGTCACCCTCTCCATCAGTGTGCAGTTGCTGCTGTCTTTTGGATTGCCTGCTTATGTTTTGGAAGAAAATGGATACATACCCTTACACTTTGCAACTGCCCACATCCACAGTAGGTAAACTAATTTAAACATTTTAGATGAGTCCGTCCAGATTAATCTTTTTGTCTTTTTTTGTTTCTTGTCCTCAATTTCTAAGTGCAAAACAAAGCAGCAGACAGAAATGCGGATATATATTACATTTGTACTAGTGATTTTGTGTAATAGATTTCATCAAATCATACACTTTTAAGTAGATGTATATGCTTCATGTACACTACAAGTTTTAGTTTGAAACACTCATTAATCTGACATTTGTATGAAGATACACACCGACATCACAAATTATTCAACATAAAAATATGGTCCCCAGACATTAGAAGTTTAAATGAAAGTCTGTGTGTGCTTTCTGAGTAATCACATATAGCTGGAAAGCAAGTGCAGCTGGAATCTGCTAAATCAAGTAGTGTGCAGTTCTCATTACGTTATTGTCAGTTGAGCTTCTCATTGTCAAACATAAAAAATGCATTGTTATTTATAATTGAGCTGAAAGGTTTGCTCCCACCATACACTGTATATGCTGTATATTTGTATCCCTTGATATTGATGGTTCCCAAAGATTAATCCCAAATACTGTAGTTTCTGTCAGTCACAGTTTATTTTATTGGGGTTGCAAAAAAGAACAGTGCCAAGGAACAGCTGGGGTTGTAATAGCTGATCACCAGGTTATTTATAGACTGGGATATCCAAAACGCATGCTGACCTGCCCCCAACCACATATCCACACAGAGCTTACTTGCTAACTTTATTTTCTGTGGTTATTTAGGTTTTTGTTTCTTAGTTCTGTTGTTATGTTTCAGTCTCTTTGTCCTGTTTTATCTTGAAATAGCAATACTCCTCTTGTTTCAGGTCTAATGCTCTTTCTCATGGGCCACCAGTCAGATTTTCTCCCCTGATCCCTGATAGTGTCCACCTGTTCCCCATTTCCCTCCATGTGTACTTGTAGTCTGCGTCTCCCTTAGTCTTGAGCTAGTGCGTTAATTTTCGTCCAGGAATTTGTGTGTTCATCCTGGCCTTGCCACAGTTTTTCCTCAGCCTTGAAAACCTCTCTTTTAATTCTTATAATATAGACTGTCTTTAAAAAGTAAAAGAAAAAACCTGCATCTACATCCTGTGTCGTGACAACAAGCTCTGCTTTTCCCGTGACTTTGTCATTCTGTTTTATTGCTGGTCTGTGCTTGAGTTATTCCTTTACGAATAGATGCAGCATAGCAGACAGCAACTGTAATTAGCCAATAAAAAAGAAAAACAAAATATCTCAAAATTGCAGGCAGCACTGTTGATGTGTTAAAGGCTCCAATATATTCCCTGTTTACACATGGGTTTTACTGTGCATTTCTCCCTTCAGCTGCCTAAAGGGGCTGCTGTCTGAAGGAGCTGCTATGGACTCTGTGGCAGTGGGGAGGCAGACTTCCTTTTTCCTAGCCTGTGAAGCAGGAAGACATGACTGTTTTGTGTTCTGCTGAATGCTGGAGCTGATTGCTCACTCATCACCTCAGTAGGTTTTCCTTTAGTGCCCTGACCTCTGGCTGTATTTTTTCTAAATAAAATGTTTAGTTCAAGTTGTTGTTTTAAGTAATTTTGTACAATACAAGAACATTTCCGCTCATCTCACATGTTGCATGCCTTAGCAGCATGCTATGTCTCCCTATATTTAGTTACCTGGTTTGTTCTGCACTTAGCCTAACTACCCTGCTGTACCAGGACTGTCTCTGAAGGATTTCCAACCTTGTTAGAAAATATGAAGGTAACATAGTAAACTGGCACAAATATAATACTCCAAATATTGGTCAAGGTAACAGTATGAATGTACTGTCAGAACTGAGTTTGGTCAATTCTTAGACAGTGCTTGTCTTTGATTAGGATTATATTACCTAGTTTAATATTTATTTGACATGATGATATTTACATGCAGTATAATGTATCATGCACCTTTTCCACACCAAACGCTAACAACGATAATAAAGTTAAAATAATTAATGTCAAATAAAATATTCAATCAAACAAAAAACGACTTCTGATTCGGAAACCTTCTGATGGTTGTTTTGGGAATAGTCTCCTTCACCACTTTCCTGAAAAATCCCACAACCACTTCTGTAAACACACTGACGTCATCACCTGAGCTCCGCTGGGACATGTCCCAGAGTACTGTCCGCAATACGGTTTCTGATTGGTCAGAACATCATACATCACTTCTCCCTCTACTGGGGCTGTTCGCCTCAACCGCTGCCTATGAGGGTTGCTTTCAGCTTCATGTTGCTCGGCTAATGCAGCGTCTGTGTCCGCTTGCGAGTGGATGTAGACCGGGCTGACAAATGAAGTGAATTCCCACGGAAAGTAGAAAGGTCGTCGTTTGATTGTTAAAAATTCCGGGTTGGGCGAGCAGGACTGAGAGAGAGACAACACCTTTGCACCAGTTTGTGATGATTACAGTCAGAAATACGTACATTAAGACAACGTTTACAACAATAACAAGGACAATTCTTGTCTTTTCATGAAGCTTTCATTTTTGCAGTCTTTATATCAGTAATAGTAATATCAAATATGATTGAATAGGAAAATGTGGTTTAAAAAAAAAAAAGTATGTGCAGAGCATAAAAAACCCCTCTATGGATGTGTGCCCTGCTGACAAGGGAACTGAATTTCTCATGAAACCGGCCGGCCTCCCTTTTTTTTTTGGCCAGCATGCATCTGCAATTAAAGTTGTTGTGTATGGTGATAAACCAATGTGTCTGTCATATGTGGTACGACCAGGTCAGAACATGGTGAAGACCAGTTAAAAACGATAAAAAAAAAGATAAAAAGGTAAACACATTCACTGGCATCATTGCCATCCTTTCCTGTGAAACAGCTGTGAGAATGCTGAGCTTCTGAATAAATGTGCCATAACACATGTAGAAATCGCTTCAAATTGGGCTGAACCTGGGAGGCCTGCATGTGGGCAACAGTGCTCATTAAAGAAGTGGCTGCCCAAAATATTTCAGTTCTGTTTTTCCTCTGAACACTGAATCAGACTCAATTTTTCTCAAATACAAAGTTGCTGCTGTGGATTTAGTTTAACTTTGATTGAGTAATTTGAAGCTGGTTGATTTTGTTTAAATTTTGTTGAATTTTTAAAAATTCATTGAACTTAGTTTAATTATTTTAATTAAGTTGAATTAACTTTAACTTGGTTGAAAGTCCTCTGAGCTGGATTCAAATCCAGGACAATGAGAGGATAAAACTCTTTGGCTCAATAACTTAATAAAAGATGGCATAACAGTGTTATCTGAAAGAGCTGAAACATTTGATGCTTAATTTCTTGAAATATGTTTCAGTAATTGAGGGATGGAAAAGCATACAATCATAATACAGTGAGTAGAAAGAGAAAGAGGACAACAATAGTTCTGTTCAGCGTTCAGAATTAATGAATGATCTTACTTAAATATTGTGGTTGGACTGATTTGATATGAAAATTCTGTTGCATTTTAATTCTTCCTATACCCAAAGATAGAGGTTGAAGTTGAAAGTCATATCAGCTACTCCATGAACAACTATGATTAATCTCAGGCATGAAATTAACCCACCACCAGCTGAAGCTCTGTATTTTTCTTTGCAGGATGGTTTAAAGTGCTATATGCTGCTGTGCTCTCAGGATATTTGGACATCATACGTCTCCTCCTCTGCCATCCGGCTCAGATTGACCCCCAATCATACACCATCCCTGCACACCGCTGCTTTGCTGAACCAGACCAACAGTGATAGCTATACCACTACTCACATGGCTGCGGCATTTGGCCTTTAGGTATAAATCTAATAAACATTATTACAATATTCAAGTGTTTACAATTCTAAGTAAAAAAAAATTGGAAAAAATTGGAAAAAATTAACACAAGGTGGTGGTAAGCACCGTTGCCTCACAGCAAGAAGGTTCTGGGTTCGAGTCCCAGGGGACCCAAGACCTTTATGTGTGAAGTTTGCATGTTCTCCCTGTATCTGCATGGGTTCTCTCCGGGTTCTCCGGCTTCATCCCACAGACCAAAAACCTGCATGTTAGGTTGATTAGACATTCCAAAGTGCCCTTAGGAGTGAATGTGAGTGTGCATGGTTGTTTGTCCTTGTATGTCTTGTGTGCGGCCCTGCGATGGACTGGCGGACTGTCCAGGGTGTACCCTGCCTCTTGCCCATTGACCACTTGGATAGGGTCCAGTTCTCCCCGTGACCCCATTAAGGGAATAAGCGGTAGCGATAATGGATGGATGGATGAACACAAGGTCAAACACCAGAATTTACAGTATATTTTGAAGAAAAAAAAACGTTTGGAAGTAAAAATTATTGTAAAAAAAGTTACTATTTAAACTATTTACAAGCTATAAATACAGCAGTGGGTTTGTACAGGGCAGAAGAACAGCAATAAATGGTATGTACTGTATTATTAGTACGAGTATAAGTATTCTAAGTAGAACAGTAGAGCAGTAATGGTAATAGTGCAGTCGGTGATAAAGTGACAACTACATCACAAATCAAGTAGATTTTAAATTGATTACAGCCAAGTTGTACTCAGGGTTGTTTGTAATCTGTGTGTGCAAAACTGTGTACAGGACTCTCTGGAGGTGGACTTTGACAGGAATGACAAGTGCCACTGAACAATACATGATGCGGCAACTGCAAAGATCTACTGGAAAACCTCTGTGAGTGTTGAGCATGCATCTGTGTCCTTATTTGTACTGAACAATCCTGAGAATTATGTTTGTAGCATACCTTGTCGTATGCAAGGTATCCAACCATTATCAGCACCAGCATCGATTTATCCAGAATACAGGAGGCACAGCATGTCACAAAAATCACCACATCCCTCACATTCTTGTAAATATTTTATTGTATATTTTCATGGGACAGCACTGGAGATATGGTACTTTGATACAATGTAAAATTGGCAGGGTACATCAAATGTTCAAATTGTGTCCAGTTTGCAATTTTCTCTCCCCGGTGCCACTTGACTCATTAGTGTTATAAGATTACAGGAATGAATGGGGGGCCGGTGTTTTAAATATGGTTTTATTGCTCTCACACTCTCTAAAACTGGTCACTGAAAGTTTAAGATGGCACCTTATGGAAAATAACTGTGAGAAAATTGCTTGCACATCCCCAACGTCAAATCCAGTCTTGTTATTGCCAGCATTGCTGCAGAAGTTGAAGGGGTACGAGGCCAGGCTGTCTGCTCGCTCGCTGTTCGCATGATGCGCTCAAGTCTGTTCTTGGTGTGGGCAGAGGATGCAGCGTATTAAACAGTGATGGAGGAGATGAGGACACTATCAATGGTGGCTCTGTAGAAGTGGAAGGGAATCTTGGGAGAGATGTTCATCTTATAGAGCAGTCTGTGGAGGAGCATCTTCTGGTATGCCCGCTTGATGACCTTGAATGAGAGTGTCTCCCACTTAAGTGATGGTGGTGCCCAGGAACTTTACAGAGAAGTTGATGAGAAGTGGGGGGTGGAAGGGTGGGTGCCTGAGGAAGTCCATGACCATCTCCACCATCTTGTTGATGTTGAGTCCCTGGTTGTTGTGTGTACACCACGCTGCAGGCTGTGACACCGTGTCCGTATACGCTATCTCATTGTCATCCTTGATGAGGCCGAAGACCGTTGTGTCATCAACAAACTTGAGCAGCTTGGAGAATGAGTGGCTGGAGAGGCAGTCATTGGTGTACAGGGAGAATAGGAAGGGGGAGCACCGATGTTGGTGATGAGGGGGGCTGACATGTAGCTGCTTGAAGAAGGTTCTTATAAACAATTGCATTCACTCGGCCATGTAGCTGTAGAGCTACAAATCCTGCTGCAGAAAATATACCCCAAACCATGACTCTTCCTCTTCCAAAGTTCACTGAATTCTTTGCACACTTTGGATTCAGTCTTTCTCCAAATTGTTGTTGAACATGTTTTCCATCTAACCCAAATAAATTAAACTTGCTTTCATTAATGAAATTAGGACATGTTTTCCTCTGTCTACACAAAGCTTAGTCTAGCCTTTTGATTCTTTCTGCTAATGAGAGGTTGGTCACTGCAAAGCGGAATTTCTGTCCAAATGCTCTTAAACATCAAGACACTGTATGATTACACAGATCCACACCCTGTTCGGCACTGTGCTGGCAAGCAATTCCAGCTACAGTGTGTAAACAATTGCCTTTGACATCCTCTGCAGCATCCTGTTCTCTCTTGTATTTGTCTACCGTGGATGACCAGCCTTCTTGGGGAACTTGAACGAGTTTGTGATGTTATAAAGATTCAATATTCTTGAAATCACAGATATGGAATGACCAACTTATCTTGCTATGGCTGATAGGGTCATTCTTTTGGCCTTCATCTGGACAACCGGCTGCCGGAGGCTTTCAGTCACTCTAGAATGCACCACCATCTTACAGAGTCAGTGAAACTGAAAGTTAGACTGCCAGTAAAATTGGTGAATCCAGATATTTATGATTATCTATTATAAATATAAAATTACCACCTAGTGTTAGATTTATGCCAATAACTGGGAGCATATCTGTAAAGATTCTCAGTCATCCAGGCCAGGACAAAGCTTGAAAAGTGTAGTTTTTAGAAGACGTTTCACTTCTCACCTAAGAAGCTTCTTCAGTTCTAATTGCCATGCAGGGGCCTGTCCAGCCATCATGTCTCCTGTTTTAGCTCCTTTTCTTTCTCCAGTATCTGCTGCCTGAGGTATTAGACATTTCATCAGTTGTGACATTCTTCCTGATATACTCATTGAGGCTTGTTGTATTATCATGGATAGTAGTTCTTACCAGCTCTCTTGTTTGTAGAATTACAAGCTACTTCAATGTCTGTAATGTTCCCTCATGGTAGTGCAATCCCCTCAGTTCTGACAACCTTACCTTTAATTTTTACCACCCAAATATTCTTCTCTAGTCGGAATGACACTCCGATGTGGTCGCTGTAGATCCTAGTGGTGTGGATCAGTGGATCAAAATCTAGTTCACACCTGACATACAGCTTGATGTTATCCATGTAGAGGAGGTGGCTGATGTTTGCTCCTCTCTGTTGTCGGTATCGGTAGCCATACTTGTTAATGATCTGGCTGAGGGGGTCCAGGCCACTGCAGAACAGCAGTGGGCATAGAGCATCGCCTTGAAAAATTCTGCATTTGATGGTGACTTGTGGAGTTGTTTTGAATTCCTCTAGTGTTTTCCACAATGCCATTGAATTCCTTCCTTCCTTGGGGTCCTGTTGATCTCATACAGATTTATGTATTTCAGGATCCATGTGTGTTAGGAACCCCGACAACCCTTTCAAAGTCTGTGTTTAAACTTGTTTGGTTGTATGTAAACAGCAGTTAAAGGCACCATGCCATAGCTGATATCTGAAAATCATAGCATTGAGAGAGCTATTGACTTCACAAATACCACATTTTTTCCATTCCCTCATTCGGTTGTGTTTATTTTTTAATATATCAGACTCCCGTAGCTTAAGAATGACCAAAACATTATGAATTATGTGTGTATTAAACTTCATTGGGATATCAATTTGATGAGAGCCTTACCCCAAAGAAAAGTTCAATTTGAAGTTTAACAATAAGCATGTCAATTAGAGAGGATCTGATGTTATCTTCTGTTTGTCCTTGTATGTCTTGTGTGTGGCCCTGCGATGGACTGGTGGACCTTCCAGGGTGTGTCCCGCCCCTCGCCCGTTGACTACTGGGTTAAGCTCCAGTCCCCCCCGCGGCCCCGTAAAGGGACTAAAGGGTTGCGAAAATGGATGGATGCTTGAATTAAAAACTTGACAACGAAAAACTAAACAAAAATCTGCTTATAGCTTCTTGTAAAACCTGACAGAGAATCATTACAAGCACTTGCAAAGAGACAGTCAGAGAAAAAGACAATCATCCATGTCTGAAATCAAAATATGGAACAAAACATTGGATATGATGATCAAGATACAGGATAACACAGTTTTTTATGATAAACCCTATTACAGTATGTGTATGTAGTAATGGATGCGTATGTGTGAACATGCAAAGCAGTGGTCATAGTCAGAAGGAAACAGAGAGGACCCCAAGATCAGGCAAATTAGTAGCTTAAGGGAGCACAGAAATCACCCATGTAACACTCAAAAGACAATAGAGAAGAGCCTGAAACAAGAGCCCCCTTTTTTATGTTTATATTTATGCATTAAGCAGACAACTTTATCCAAGGCAACTTACAATGCAGATACAGCATTACAGATGTTAGAATCAACCTCAATATCAATAAACTAGGCAAGGCAAATTTATTAGTAAAGTACAGATTTGTTACTCCAGATCTGTTGAGGCAGAGACCAACTACCTATGTGTGTCTATGTGCTCCCTCCCCTGCCCTTCTTTGTCTTGACTTGTGTCAGAGCCATGCTCTCAATTTGCTCCTTCACTTAGGGTGTACCTTGTCTTAGGGTGCAGGGGCAGCATCTTGTCCAGATTCACCCTGCTGGTTATACAATGGATTCCTTGAAGAACTGGAGGATTTTATGTCTTTCTATTCTTTTTGTGGAAGATGATGAAAACCTGTTCATATGTTGGCGAAGGCCTGTTTTTGGGGGGGGGGATCAGAAGCTGGCTGCAGGCGTTGGAAGCTGTTGGCAGGCTGCCGTTTGAGTTGTTACTCTGAACCATCAACACTCAGATTCAAACTCCTCATGAGTTGATACCTAAACTAAATGCCCTGTTGGGAACTATGTCTGACAGCATGATGGATCTGGGCACCATCTTGGTGAAGTTGGAGACAACGAGACCTACTGAAGACTTTAAACAGACAAAACATGCCCTGCCCTGAAACAAAGTAACCTCTCTTATCTCAATCTGGCTTCCAGAGAGTGGCCTTGGGGCCACTTCTTATCAACTTTTGCCCTGGATGGAAATGCAGACAGATGCTCAGCCCCGTCTGCCCCCAAGCAGAAACATGTCTGCACTCATTAGAAGCAGGAAGCAGGTACATTGAGGGAAATCACTAGTCAGACTCTGGTAGAGGCAGTAGTGGTGATATTGTAGAGAATGGGAAGTAGGTAGGTGATGCTCTCTGAAGAGCTTGGTCTTCAAAAGTTTCTTGAAGATAAACAAGGACGCCCCTGTTCGTCAGTGTCAACTCCTGTGTGACATTTTGTTAATTTTCCTCACGAAGAACAGCTGCTTGCACAGATATGTGCTACCATCTGGACAAACGACGTTGCACATTTTCATCATACAATTCTTTACAAATTCCCGCTCGGTAAACGTCCGTCCTGATTTGGCGATCTCTTCGGCCACAATAAAACTTGCTTTCACAGCAGCTTCATTTTGTGATTTCACTTTGGTGAAAACCGTCTGCTGGGATGTCAAATTCTTCTTCAACTCCTCTTCCCTTTGTGGTTTCTGCCCTGCTCTCAGGTTTTTAAACTTGTCCTGATGTTTTGTATTTTAGTGCCGTTTTAGGTTATACTCCATTACAGCGAGATTACTCCCGCAAAGGCAACACACTGGTTTACCTGCAATTTCAGTAAACATATACTCATTCTCCCACCGGCTTTTCAGAATTGATTTTACTCTTGGACATTGTTGGGGCCTAGCTTGATTTGATATTAGCGTTGTGTACATAAACGGACCACAAACTTGAAACGTAGCTGCCATTGACGGCAATTGCACTGCATCTTGGGATTTGTAGTGTGTGTTATTGGGGCTTCATATCACAGGGCCGTTAAAATAATATATATAAAATGATCTTGCGGTCCGTATATAATTGTATGGAGGGCCAGATGTGGCCGGCGGGCCTTGAGTTTGACTTATGTGCCCTAGAGGATCAGTCACCTTGCACAGCCAACAGTGGCAGTTCAGTGCACGACCCAGTTTCCCCAGCCAATCCCAGGAGCCAAGACCCATTTACAGGTGAACACAGAAGCAATGAGCAAATTTACCCCACCCAAATCCCCACCCTCTGATATGTAATATGGAATGTGAGGGAATGACTGTCAGCGATCCTGATGTCTTCAGTAAATCTGTGGATAAATCATTTTGTTATCAAGTGGACTTTATGATCCAGATCTCCTGAAACAACAATCAACTTGATTGTTCACTTTTGTAATTTTTTATTTAAGTTGAATTAACTTTCCTCAGAAGAAGACCAAAGATAAAATATGTTTAATGTTTCTCCTCTGTCTCTCATCTGTTTGGGAACAGAGGTTTCGTTGCCAGATGGTGTCATTGGTGTTGTGGATAAACCAAGTTTTGCAAAAGCTCAACATTTGTTGAAGGACCTGAAAAGTTTGATAGACCATGCTAGACTCCGTCATGGTACAGGTAGTTTTTCCTCATATAGGGGCAGTGGGTTTATCTTTGTACTTATTTATTTAAAAGTTTGCATTGTAATTTAGTTCTGGTCCAAATGATCTAATTAAAAAAATTCTGTTTGTACAATAATGTTGCCCTGTGATGGACTGGCGGACTGTCCAGGGCCCATTGACTACTGGGATAGGCTCCAGTTCTTCCCATGACCGCTTGCGGTAACGATAATGGATGGATGGATGTTTGTACTATAAAGATACGATTGGTTGAAAATGTGTTGAATATTTCCAATATTAAAGTCTGATAGTCTCTGCTGTGAAAACACAAGGCAAAAGTTGAAAAACAGAAGCATTATCGTACAGTGGCGCAAAAAAATGCAATATGAGGATGTAAGGTCTCAAGAGGTTCAAATCCTGTGGGCTTGTGTTTTTAATGAACAAGATACCATATAATTGTTTGCTTTTCTGCTGGGTTGCTTGTTTCTGTGGCAAGCTCTGGCAATGTCAGATCCGTACCCCTATTACACTAATAATGAATAATGATGACACAAATGTGATTTGGGATATTCACAAATATTGTAATTGCGAAAAGTGTACATGTCATATAATCAAAGAATGTGCAGTCTCAGCTGTTCAAGAATGTGACTGGTGTGTAATATCTGTCATTTATGTACAAAGCATGATCAGGATAATATCTTAAGTGAGTCTTTTTTAAATGTTTTAGGATTCAAACAGCAAAGAGAAAAGAGGCAGAAAAAATGTTACATTTGAAGATCAGTATTCCCTTTAGTTATTGTTGCGTACTGACTCTAGCACACCTATTTCTTCTACCAGAATTTTTCTTTTGAAAGCTGCTGATGATCGCTCAGTGTTGACAGCAAATTAAGTTGGAGCAGCTAAAGAAAAGTTAGAGGAGTGGTTAAATGAATAAGTTGAGAATCTGACCATTTGTATTTATGTTTGTCTATACAGGTGGCTGGCCCATCTCTGGAATGCTGTGGTTATATTCTCATGTGGAAAAAGCTTTTCTCTCCTGGGTAACTGCCAAGCATTCTTCCTCTCTCTCTTCATCCCTTTGTTGCACATACCATCTCCTAGCAACATTGGAATGAGTGCCGGACAGCAAGCTGTGGTGAAAGCTGCCTTCAGCACCCTGGAAAATGAGGTGGTTCTCCTGGGTAACCCCCTGCCTCAACATGGTGCGCACAAAGAGTTGCTGGTGTCAAACACATGAATGACTCATTTTTGGTGGAAAGTAAACGGAGAGGATAGAGGAAAGTGAACATAACGAGAAAGCATTCTGACATTCTTCTTCTTTGCAATTCTCAGAAATCGACAGATACCTGCTGGAGTTTCCACCTAGCGCTTTCTGCCTATCACGCCTTGGGTCCTATAGAGGGAAAAGCTGTGGCAGAAGAGGAAGGGGGAAAGAATATCATCAAGTAAATACAATCCAACACCAGTCCTACAAAGAAGTAAGGCCCCCCAGTGAGCTGGAGTTGCGATGGATCCTTCGAACGGGTAAGAGCCCTGCCCTGCTGGTATGCATTCTAGCTATTTCCAAATGGAAGGCCTCATGACATGGTCTAAGCTCACAGGAACCATAGCTGGTGATTCAGACAACACTTTTTTCTAAACATCGGCAGTTGTTGCAATGCAAATAAGTTGTTGGAATAGTTTCTTCTGGAAATATGTAATCATAAAAATGCACCACATTTCAAAGATTTTCCAATAAAAGATACATCATGAAAAAAAAAGTTTTCAACCTTCTGCAGTGTTACTGTAGAAATACTGTAAAAATTTAATTCTGAGATAAAACAATGGAAATGTGATGGGATGTCTTTAATTAGATATACTGCAGTGTAGTAATGTCCTACTTGGAATGAGCGTGTATAGAAAATGAATTATTGAACAATCAGTTAGATAAAATTGTAAAATAAAATCATTTTTATTTTACGATTTTAACATCTTAGAAATACTCAAAAATACAAGACATGGAAATTGATGGGAATACTTAATTTGGCATGGTTTTATGTGAAATCAGTGCAATGGTGCAAAGCTGAGAGAGTCAACGACTTTCTACACGGCCATCTTGAATCCTCCCTTTTTTGGTTCTTGACAATTGTGCCATTTTTTAAAACAATTTTACTTTAACTTTACTTTTACATTTATGCGTTTATTAGACACTTTTGTCAAAAAAGAGCGTTTAACATTCAACTACAACTTCATATTAATGGGGACAGCATGGTGATGATGTGCAGATGAGCACTGTTGCGTTACAACACGGGGGTCCCTGGTTCGAGTCCCCAAGGGATTGGGACCTATCTGTTTAGGGTTTGCATGTTCTCCCATGTGTGTTGGTTTTTCTCCGTAGGTACACCGGCTTCCTACCATTGTCCCACACATGCATGTTAAGTTAATGAGTTAATGAAATCGCCGCTAAGACTGACTGTGTGGGTGACTCTTTGTCTCTCTGTGCCTGTGATGGCAAACTGTCCAGGGTATACTGTTGTCAGGTGGGATAAGTTACAGCTACCCCATTAGTAATAAGAAAATAAATGGATGCATTGATTTTATCTTTGATTCACCTATATCTGTGCTGAGAAATTGAGATTGAAATCTTTTGAGAAATTCTTCAGTTGTTAATCAACAGCTTCAGAAGCACTAGTCTGCTCAGGCACAACTACTCGAAAATAAATTAATCAGTTTAACGTTTGGTGGCAATCCTGGTGTTCTCTGCCTGGTCAAACGGACAGTGCAGCCAGATGAAGCCATCTGTTGTCCCTCGCCTGCACTCCAAATTTTTCCTGCTGCTAAACTTTTCATAACCTTCATTTATCTTCACAGATCTCTTTGGCCAAAGACGACTTGGTACTTTTATCCAGCTCTCCAAGTGAATTATCTGCCTACAGCAAGCACCTATGGTGAGACCAGGGACAAAAATTGGGTCACAGTACAAAAAATGTCAAAATAAATAATTATTATAGTATGTGTTGTGAAATGTTTATGGTCAAGCAGAGACGAGAAAATGTGTGTTTAAAATGAAAATCCAGAGGTTAATAAATTTACAGAAATCATATAAAAAAGCTGCACAGTTCTACAAGTGTTTCAGTTGAGCGCATTTCTTTCCTATTGGAGTCTAGATCCTTTGACACATATTACTAAAAATAGCTGTATCCCACCATTCCTGATCCCTCTCCTGCAGACTGAAAGTCAGCTGAACTTCAGCTCTATCCAGCCGTCCCACTTATAACAGTGACCATAATCTGGGTCACTATCGTAAATCGCACCTTCCAGTCCTGAACAGCAGAGGGCAGCAGACACAAGTCTCCTCCACTTTCAGCAGAAGCGACCAAATCAGATGCCCCCCAGACGCAGCAGAACAAAACATGCCCCATCAAACAGCATCAGCTACACAAGGACATCTGGGTCCTCCACAGAAACCTGCTCGAGAGCAACAAGTAGATATCTTCCTTCACCTCTCTCACATGACTCCTCTGCCTAACATGTATAGACTATGTACCTGACAACCTTTGAAATTTAGTATTTGTAGTTGTTATCCAAACATGTGACACAGTACTACAATTGTGGGACCATTGTTTTAGTCTATTGCAGTATGTGAAAAAATGTTATTGCTTTGAGGTAAAAAAACAATAATGTGGGGGGGATGAGTCAGACTTTATTTCTCTGTTGTGTTTTTTTCTTACTGTTGCCTTAATTCCAGTATTCAGTGCCACTTGCACATTATGGGTATACATTTCAAATACAGAGTATACCCAAGACTTTACTGGAATTAGAGTTGACAGATTAAGTATTTAATTGGTGGAAACTGCCTCACAAGACCCTTGGCACAGTATTTCTGTCTACTTAAAGTTGTGTACATTTCCTGCTGGTTTAAGGCCACCTTAGAGTGTTTTCGGATAAAGAAAGACAGCATCAGAGCAGGGTTTGTTTTCTATTCTATTGTTGGTTTTTGCTGTTTGGTATTTTGAGATATTCAAGTATTTTATCTGCAAGTTTGGTTTTGAATAATGATGAAATAATCAGGGTTCTACCAAATATATACATATTTGTAAATAAGAGATAGTAAGTTTAAATGCTCTATAGATTGGTGTATGTGGTATGACACTTGTACAGTGACTGAATCCAAAAGCTTCAGAGAATAAAAAAAAAAAGAGAACAATACTTGTAGACATGGTGTTTATTAAACTAAATTTGTTCTGAAACCTTGTGGCAATAAGTGATAGAACTAGGTATTCATAGGATGACCTATGTAAATTGTAAGCCATAATAAATATTTCAAAAGCCCATATTTTTCCTTTATTTATATTCAGTTGAACCCATGCATCTCCCAATAGTGTTATTCAAATGTCTCTTAATTTTGATTTTTTTTTTGTGTTTCATTAAGAACTATATATCTATATATATATATATATATATATATATATGTATAGAGACATTTTAGTCAACATGTGGTTTTGTATTGCTGTTTTAAAGTGGTTTTAAAAAATGTTTTTTCAAAAACAAATATTAAAATAACACATCACATTTTACAGTTTTCTCTTTTTTTTTTGTTTGAACATTTAACTCTACAACTTCACTGTGGCCAAGCGCAGACTAAATCAAAGTCAAGTCCATCTTTGATTGAATGAGCATGATGGCCTGAGCACACATTTTTGGGAATTTTCCTGACTGCTGACAGCAAGCAACAGATGATCAAATAATTTAGCAAGCTGGGCAGTATAAGTAGCGAAGACATTAGTTCTTTACCTTTATTTATATTGCACTTTTCAAGCACAACTACAGTGCACAGTTTTTACAAAGTAATAATTAAATTGGACATATTAGTGGTAAAATTAAGATTGTATAAATGAAAATGTAATGAAGATTGTATAAATGAAGATAAGAGGATTAAAGGTATAACAAAGGAATAAAGACAAAATCTTCATAAAAATAACTGAATATGTACAAAAGGAACTTAAGATGTAATAAAATATTTTTAAAAATGTGAGAAGTGTACTCCTTTGTGAGATACTGTAGCTAAACTAGCAATCAAAACACCCAACAGTAGCCAAGAACTGGCCAAGCTCTGCCCTGTTCGACACTTGACTGCACTCTTAAGATGGCTATGAGCTGGTGTTAAAAGGGAAGGAGCAATCAGTGCATTTGTAGATGCCTATTCGTTTGATGGACAGAATAGGTTTGGAGCCTTTTTAAGTCCATGAAAACTCCTTTATGTTGCAAATACCTGTACAAAAAAAAAAAAAAAACGGGAAAAAAAGAGAAGCACATGTGACTTTAAAGTCTGAGAAAGAAAGTAGATGCACATTTTATTCTCATCCATTTTTAATCTCTCCAATTTTGCTGCTTAAATACCACTGTCACCATTAATTTTGTTAATGATTTGAAAAGATGCCTCTCTTTTCATCTTTTATCTAAAATAGCCACTGAAGGCTCCCTTTAAGGTTAGGGAGTAAGGATTATTCTAAATATTATATTATTTATTTTAAATAATTAGATATGTTGTTCGATGTATTCAATCCAAAGACCAAGTTGTTCAAGTATGTTTGTTGGCATACCATGTTGAAAGTATTGTTTAAAAAAAACAGTAGTAACAAATATCTTACCTGCTTGAGAGATTCTCTTCAACATTGCATAGAAACGCCTAAAAATTTGCCTGCAGTCTATTATTACTTTATTTATTATAGTTTGTTATTTAAAAAAATGTTCAGTAGCACTAATTGCTGATTCCTGAATACATTATTTACTATTTTGTTTAGTCTTTTGGAAAGCGTTTATGTTGAAGTCTGTTGCAAAACATTATATCATGATGCAGGAGAACATGTCATATTGGAAAATTTAGAATGTTTAATCATACCACATTCAAGAATAAAAACTGTCCAAACCTTTTTAAACAAGAATTACACAAACAATGTCAAATTCTCAAACTCTATCTTTAATGAAAATCCAGCTGATTGAACAAATACATTGATACTTTCTTATGTATAAGATTGTTTTTTAATTATCCCATAAAAAGTAATCACAGTTTTTAATAATGCCTTAAATTTCTTGGTTGGTTCCTGAAAAAAGCAGAGCATTTTCCCTCTGCCACAAAAGAAAAAGGCATATAAGACAATGATGCAAACATAGACGTAAATGACAGATACAATGTGAAAATGAAGTATGTTCGTTTTGCTATTTACAAAGAGATATTTCAAATAGAAATTAGGTTAAATTGGTCTGTTAAAAAAAACCCATGTTCAGCATTTACCCACTTTACTTCCTCCCTGCTGTTAAATTGAATGAGGATCTCATGGTGTCTCTAAAGTGCATACACTTAGAAAATAAGGTTAATTGAGTTAAAACTCATTATTTGCATCAGTCAACATCGTTGATGGTAGGTGTGTGCTTGCTGACAGCAGTGGAGTCTCTGCGGGTTGAGATGTGACTAATAAAATATACTGAACAGATCGTCAATATTACTTATTGATATAATAATATCACTTGACGTACATTTCTCCCATGTTGTGGCTTAAACAGGTATTTTGAAAGGCATGGGTGGAAAGAAAAAATGGCCACATTGTGCGTCTTCACCCCTGTAGAGGGGTATTTAGACATGTTTCATGTGCTCTCGAGATGGCACTTGAGGGCAGTTTAGTATGCTTCTTTGCCCCCATAAGCACACTTGAAGGTGCTCTAGTTTTTTAAGGGCAATCCCATCTGTACAGCATAATGATTTATGATGATTAATCAGAAATATGAATATATATGAAGACATATCCTAATTATATCATTTAAGATTTGCAACCTGTAGTACATTGAAAAGCTGCCAGGTGCTGTTTTCAAACGCGAGTCAGTTCCGATGAGATTTATCCAAACCCTGAAACGGTAAAACTAACCAAAATTTGCGTATGTCGTTAGTTCTTTTTAAACTAAATTGAATCATGAGTAAGTGCATAATACAAGGCGGTGTCTCTGAAGTGGCAAAATATCTGCAGTCTTATATGTTAATTAGGATTCCTTTTTTCTAAAAGGTAAACTGAAATACAAGAATGCAGATATCAAAACATTGGGCAAGCCTATTCAATCAAAAAATGATTAGTCAAGAGTGTTGTTTGGGCTGTATTACTTAGTAGGATTTGTCAATGAGTGCAATTGACAACAGAGAAAAAAAGACTTAATGGAACATTAGCACTTTAAACAAACAACACTAAGTCTTAAAATGTTTTGTGATTTTTACAGCATATTCATTGGCCCAGGAAAAATATAGGAGGCTCTTCTCTTGATGTTAAGTTGCAATGTTAATAACAACATTTCAAGGATTTCCATCCTATTTATAAGGGTGGTGGTGTCAGACCTCGGCCGACATTTCATGTGCAGTTGACACTTGAGTCCTGAGTCTTGAGATGAAAATAAGTTTCTCTATTCCAAATATTTTGGTTGTTCTTTATTTAAACTATAAATCAGGCAGAAAATAGAATACTTCTTCAAAACAGTTGCAGAAGAAAAACATTATTGAGGCCATAACACTTAAGTTTGCCCTGTAAGAAAAAACAGAAAAGGCACTTAAAGTAGTTCAATAGCATAGTGTTCAGTTGGGCTGAACGATCAATATATGTTGCACAGATACGCAGCTTTATTAGGTTTTGGAATCAAGTGACAAATCAAAACAAAATTCACATCAATGTAAAGGTTTGAGCTATGTCGTACCATATTGGTGGAAAGTGATCATGCACTGCTACTCAAAAATGTACAAACCTGGTTTACCATTTTTCAGCAGGATGTCATCCTAAAATTCCTTTGCAGAAATATTCTTACAGTTGATTTATATTCTTAATATTTGTACAAAATTTTATCTGCAGCTTCAGTATGTGACTGAATGGTTTGTGACCAGATGTTTTTATTTTTACTGTACTATGTGTTTGGTGAGTTCAGCCTGAGCTTTTATGTGTAAGAAAACACACTATTGCGAGAATGTGAAGTGTTTTCTTTTTTATGTAAAAAACTGATTGAAGTCAATATGTATAAAAACAAAAAGGTTTTTATACTATCTCGTAAGCACAATTGATTTTATTCTTAAGTCAATTTCAGATAAAATTCCTAGATCCACAGTATATATTAATTGCTTTAAGACTAAGTGCTAAGGTCAAGGAATCAATTGTGATGGTAAAAATTAGGGTAAAAGTCTGACAAGGGTATGTATTGTTTCAATAAAAAGTTCCCATGGGCAATGAAAACAAGACTTGTGGGTATGTCTGTGTTGATATGGCAGGTTAGAGGCGAGTGTCTTGGATTTCATCCTCAGCTTCCTCTGGGAGAGAGGAGATCTTGGCATTTTGTGGCGGTACCCTCTTCGTGGAGTTTAGGCGATGAAGAGTTGGAAAGAGGCGGAGACGGTCAGATGGGCTCATGGCCTGTTTTAGATGACTCATTTCGTTCATAAGTTTCTGGATAGAGTCATAGCTTTTTACAGAGCTGTTTTCAATCATCTTTAAAGGAAAAAGGAGAAAGAAGCTGGTTACTTCTCTGAGGGACTACATTTTTTTCGACAAACTTTGACAGACTTTGCTAAAATGGTAAATGCTTTTTGAAAATCTGAAAAATGAAAAGCTTTTAAATATCTGTTGTTTATTTGACCTTAAAACCACCAGGTTGTGAGAAGCAGTGTGTGTGATGGCTGAACCATCAATTTCAGTTTAGATTTTGTGAGATAAAACTCACAGGGCAACAGGTGATTTACTTTGAGATGGTTCAAAGTGATTCAATGTTTGAACTTGTATGATACATAAAGTTAGACTTTTTGGTCAGATAACAAATATTATTTTACAGGAAAGATAAACAGACGGAGAGTTATCATTGTGTTCAGGTAAGACATCATGTGGTCATCATGAGATTATATTCTCAGACAAGTTAATTGACGTATGAGTTAAATGAGAGGCTTTGAAGGTCAGATTTAAAGACTAATATTTATTCTATAGGTTACAAATCCTTTAGACTACACAACATGTTGTCAGTCATGATTACTGCTCCTCACAACCTTGCCTTTGTATCTTATGGCATATTAGGTTATTTGTTCAGGCACAGTCTTGATTAACTATTAGCCATATGCTTATATAAATAATAAAAGCAGTTTTAGTAAAAACTGACTGACTAAAATGGGCTAAAACCAGAATATGGTCCACGACTCACCAGGAATGATTGGCACTCCAGCAGCGCCTCTATCCTGTGTTCTGAAAGGATGACAGTGCAGCCAGAAAATGATTGCTTCAGGGTTTTTCTCAGGACCTGTAGAGTTCTGCACACAGACATGCAGAAATGCAAATATACAAACAAACACACACTATTATTATCATCATCAAATGACTTATCCTCATTGCTACAACTTTAGTTTAAACTGTGGCAAACTCGGTAGAGAGCTTGATTGTTCATTATAGGCTTCATTTACCGTCATGACCCTCCTCTGTCCATATGCCTGTGCACAGACTTCACATACAGCTCTTCAAATTTACTGTAAACACTCTAGATTGTCACCAGATGCAATGACAGAAACATCACACAGTTAAGACTTGCATGGCCTAAGCTGAGGTGTGACCTGATCTTACAAAATTCTGAAAAAAAAGAAAATATACAAACTCAAATGGCATTCAGATGGTTCTTGCGCACACAGTACGATACAAATTAAGAAAAATATTCAATACTTTTATTGATTCCAAAAAAAAGCAGAATGGGAGAAAAATAGTATCATATGAAAGAAATTACAAAAGTGAAAGCAGGTCAAGTGATTTATGTCATCCATCTTCGTAACCGATAATGGGGTCGCGGGGGGACTGGAGCCTAACCCAGTAGTCAATGGAGCGAGAGGCGGATTAAACCCAGTCCATCGCAGGGCCACACAGAGAACAACCATGCAACTTTTGTGTTCTTTTTTTAATCTTTACTTTTATTAATAAATAACTTTAATTTACCTTAAAACAACAGGTATTTCTTTTATTTCCCTTTTCCCCACAGTGAAGTTGACAGTTGGGTTAAGGTGAAACCACAGATAAATAAACTGTTTTCTTGTTGATTCTTACATGGGATCGAGGTAAGCAGAGGGCTCATCTAGCAGTAAGATACGGGCCTTGCTGAGGATGGAACGGGCAAGACACACAAGCTGTTTATGTCCATTGCTCAGCACACTGCCACCATCCTCCAGTTGAAAGTCCAGTTTGTCTGGAAACTGCTCAATGACAGATTTTAAACCAACCTGAAAGGACATGGGAAAAATCTTATTGTACCCTCTAATGTAAATATATGTTCTGTATAATCTTATTATATATTTTGGTATACTTTCCTTATATTGAAGTCAAATCAGCCTTTTTTTGTAATATTAAAGAAGGCTGATATAACATAATAGCAGTGGGGTGTTACAGTGATTCAAACATTCTGCCTGAAACACAAGCCTATGAAAGGTTTTCATATCATATTTTCATTTTTAGGAATATAATAACAGGGAATATACATATAAACATGTGTCTAAGTATCAAAAAGCTAAGATTCATTCCTCTGATTTTCAGTAAAATAAAAATAAAAATGTAAGAGTTGATTCATTTGTAAATCACATAGTAACAGTGAGTCAAACAGAACCTCACCTCCTCAGCCACTCTCCAAAGCTCCCCATCATTATAACGTCCATATGGGTCCAAATTCACCCGAAAAGTTCCAGTCAGGATGAAGATTTTCTTTTCCATCAAAACCAAAATAAAATAATTACATATAATTACATACAATAATTACACGACTGCGTTACAGGCAGTCTCAAATGGGACACAAAGACACCTTGACATGCACCTGGGATCAACCTGCCCATTGGTAGACAACAGGCTCCTACCCAAACGCTGATAGCTGTTGTTTATATAGTTTCCATTATTGCCAGTAAGTGTTGTCATTAAAATGAATTTAAAATAAATAGATAACCGCCACTGTGGCAGGATAGCACGATAGAATGGTGAGGAAGAAGAGACCCAAGACAATGGACAATCAGATTGGATTTTACTGCTGGAGGGAGCTCGGAGATTAAGCAAAATGACTGACAAATGCTTAATTGTTGATATTGATTCATAGTAACCAGATAATTCTTTTGTTCTGTTATGTTTTGTTTATTTTTGCTTGGCTTAATGAAAAGAGCTGTCAGCATTCATGTAATGAACACAATGGTTATCATATTTGTTCATTGCTAGTTAGAAAAAAATCCAAAACATAGGCAAAATAAAAATATGAAAGCATTGCATGTAAGCATCTATATTGGTACCAAGAGCAGAAAAAGTGAACCAGAAGCGATTTAGTAAGACATTTTCATATTTTTCCTTATGGTAAGCGAAATTGTGTTAAGCATTAAGTAGCTGAAACCAGCTATCTAATCAGATATGTACCTGTGGGACCACTCCAAAGGCCTTTCTCCATGTCTGCAGGGAGACAGAGCTTGAAGAAATGCCATCAACAGCCATTTCTCCATCTGTGGCTGTAAGGCGTAGCAAAGCAGCGAGCAGCGTGCTTTTCCCTGAACCTGTTCGACCCAACAGACCCACCTGCACACACAAACACAAATGTACGCTTGTACGCGTTGCTGATCAACAGAGGTGATGAAAATAAAAAAAAATTCTCCCAATTAATGCAATTTAAGTGTGCATTTAAAAATGTTGATTCTTCTACATCACTTAGTTAAACTCTTGCCACTGAGTGTTTTGACATTTCAAAACTTAAAAAAATGTTGTTTATTGCGTTTTAGTCACACAAACCCCTCTGTCACCATCACTAAGACTTACACTCTTCCCACCCTCCACAGAAAAAGAGATGTCATTGAGCACTGCACGCCCAGCCTCAGTGTATTTGACGGTAAGACCGTGGACATCAAGGTGGCCATGGTTGGGCCAGTAGTCGTGCACGTGAGGGTTGTTGATGACAAGGTCATGACTTCCTTTACCCCCAGACCTTCCCAGCAGAGTCTCCTCTGATGGCAAGTCGATGAATTTGAATACTCGATCAACTGAACGCATCTGAGAGAAGAAAAAAGCTGAAAGTGATTTGAGATCTACCTTTTGTAAAAATGTGTTTGTTTAGTCTGAAAAATAACTTTCTGCAAGTACAAAACATTTTACTGCGTTGATTTGATCCCATTGCAATCTAAAAAGCTAAAGCTAAAGTTTTGTTTCCATGCATAAATATTTTTTTGTAAATGTAATGCAAGCTATACTATCTGAACCTTTCAGTGAAATATAATCCAAGACTCTGCATTTCATTTTTGCTTTCCACACACCATGTAGGGCCATGCTAACTTCCCCCAACTCAGGCAGCAAAGTGTGTTTGCATACTGAACAAAATGTCCTGCACTTTGATAGCTTGGTCAATTAAAACATTCAAAGTGTGGGGGTTACAACCACTGAATGTGTGCAACCTGACATACAAGAGTCTCAAACTGAAGTTCCTGCAGTTCTGCCTGCTTCTTTTAACTGAAACTGCAGGGGTAAACCAGAACAAAAATAACACACTATGTCCAACCACATCATCAACTGCAGGTTCAATTCTGATTTGCTTACTATACATTTGGAAGATCTTTTTTTTTCTTAAGAAACACAAAAGTACCAGCAAACTGTGAAACTTATTATCAATTGTAAAAATCAATGAAGGCCACTTAATCCTACATTAAGGCAGGTTTAAGGGTTAAGGTGAGGCATATTTAAGGTTAAATGTGCTCTTTAAACTTTTTTCCAGGTATCAGAGAGGAGTTTTTATAAACTTTTTTTCTCAGCTTGAACACAAAGACATTAGTTTAGGCTGTGATCTATTTTGTTTGGTTGGTTTTAGTCTTTTCCTGCAGAAGACATATTGATTAGGTAATAAAAGTAAGTAATAAAAGTCACACTACAAACAGTCTTGTTCAATCTCTTAAAAAGAAGAAAAGAAACTAACTGAATTTTGCTTGGTAAATATAGTGTTTCCAAATTAGGGTAATTTGTCAAAAAAATTGAACGTAAAGGCAAAGTCTAAACTGCTCATATGTGACTGGAAGAACATTGAGAAATGAAAGTTTTGTCAAAGTTTTGAAGTTCTGAAATTGTGTCTACAGCTGTCATCTCTGAAGGCATCATTAATTCCTTGGCAAAGTTTTGGCTAAGGTTTAAGGGGTTCAGAGTTAACTTGCCCACAGGGTTAGGTCCTCTTTTTTTAGGAGGCTGCATATCCACATGAGCCAGAGTTATTAAGAATTAAGTGGCATGGTGTGTGGAAATTTGGGAAGACTGAAACCAGATGGGCAGAAATAATGTAGACTGACTGCACATAAAAAATGGAGTTTAAAAAAAACTACAAAAAATGCAAGATCCCTTTAAAACATATTCAAGAAAGGACACCTTATTCTGTATATTTGCCATGATTTAAGGATCTTTGATTATAACCAGGTCTAACAACTTGATGCAAACAATGATTTTTGTGGGTTTGTGTGTTTGTCTGAATCTCATACCAGTCCATCCACATTGATGCTGGTGATGATAGCCCATTGGAAAGTCCCAAGGATAAGCATGGCCAGAGCGACAACAATTCCAATTTCCCCTGGTTTGTCCTCTAAGGAGTGGGCATACAAACACACACATCAGTACAATGTCATAAGTACTGTCCAATCAAAGGTTTCCTCTCTGATGTCAGAGTTGCACTCTGCAACTGGCTCCATTAAAACCTAATGAGCTGTGAAATTACTCTTAAACCTCCAGTTAACATGAACGCAGCCTGTGACGCAACAACACGTGTGTTTGTGCGTGTGCTTATTTCACCCCCCTAATTAAATAAAATAAACACATACTTCCTTTTGGTAGTGTAGCAAGCAACATTTCCTCAGTTTTTGCAGTGTTCGGATTAACTTCTTAAATTGTTCAGCACAAAAAATTAGCTAACTTCTTAAAACTATAAAATACCCCTAATCTCATAATCACATAATACATGACCATTGATCTCATATCTTGCTCTACATTAAGTGAAAACACTACAGGAACTTCACCTGTAAGGATTGACCTCCCTTACAATGTTTCCTATTTTACTCATTTACAGTAAATAATTAAAAATATTTTTGTGGAGTTTGTTTTATTTGTGTGTGCATTTGTTTAAATGTGTTGCAGATCCTAGGATTACTTACAGCGAACTAATTATGCGATTTAGAAGTCTTAGTGTACATATTGCAGAACCACATCTTAGTTTAGAGCTTCTTAACAAAAGCAGTGAAGATATATATATACTAATTCATTATATATGAGGAACTATATTAGTTTTCTTTCCTCCTTGTGGTGATGGTAAAAACGATCCAATGAGTACTGCTATAGTAAGTCATCAATAATATAAACTGCACCTAGAGCACAGATGAAGTATCTTTTTTATCACAGACAAGCTTTAAATCAATCTTCTATCCATCCATATCACCATCAACTATCTACAGTATTCCCATGACTCACGGTTGGTTCCCACGGCAATGAAGGCAGCTGCAGTAAAGAAAATGACGAACAGCACATCACAGCGGAAGAGGAACCATCTCAGACTGGATAGGTAGTGGAACCATGTGGCTGTGTGGGTGTTCAGGGCCTTGTGAAAAAGCGTCTCAAAGTAAGTCTGGTGCCCAAATGCTCGAATTGTCCATAAACCTTTTAGTGAGATGATTAGGTGGGAGAAGATCGGACTTCGAGCTGCAGGAAAGCAAAAACACATATCCAAAAAAGTAGCGTATGAATGTGGTATTTGAAGGTAACATAAATATTGACTTAAAATCAGTGATAGCGTTGTTTTAGTCTTAAATTAAAATCTATTTCTTGCAAGCCTTCCGGCACACAAGAAGGAGAATACAAACATTCTGTATTGAAGAAGTATAAATATTTCTGCTTGCTTGTTTCTGGTACAACAATGTAAGGTTATTTCACTGTTTTGATTCTTCCATTTGAACCTTCCATTTGCAACATGAAACAATTATGGAAACCCATTCCACTGCATAACAATGATATTGTCAAAAAATACCAGATGGAAACTGGAAAAACCTATACATCTCAGCAACAAAACTAAACTAAAAAAACACACTGTGTGGAAATCAATCCTCTTCTGCAAGAAGTACTATACTTTCTTATTTTAAAACTTAATTTTGTGAGTCTAATCCCTTTCACTTAAGACCTATCCAGATAGAAAGGTTTAGGTTGTTCACCTACAACGCCTTTTCACTAATATATGAAGTTTCCACTGCAACATGCTGTGTAAAAACATCAGAATAATTGACACCAGGATGGGGTATCAGGAAATCCCAGCTCAGCTCATCTCTTTGACCAGACAGCAGCTCCGGAAAGGCCTTGCCATCATCACCAAAGCACACATTGAATGAAAGTAACAGGGGAAAAGCAGGGAAGTAAAACAAACAGCTTTTTTTTCCTTTGACAGCAAAGTCTTGGGCTATGCTGATCAGAGATGAGAGTCCCTCTGAAGTGTAACTTAATGTGTGCAGTTTTCAGTGTGTGAGCTATTTTCATACATAAAACATTTTATACAAAGGAGCTTGCTTGCAATAATTTAATTTGCCAAGTACAGAAATAACTGTACACAAAATTTCTTTTCCACAAAATTATTAAATTTTGCAATTGAGATTTGAGGATTACATTCAAGTACAGTGTTCATGGACTTAGAGCAAAACAATCTAAAATATTTCTTAGCCTGGATATGTAAAACCAAGTGGCCTGCCTTTCGTTAAACCCTATAAGGCAGTCTGACCGTCTTTTCACTCAACTTTGTCGTCTGCCATGTTTTCATTCATCCAATTGACATCTGCACTCACAGCCCAAGGCAATCCACCAGTTCTGCATTAGAACTGTGCCATTGGGTATCATCAAGTCTCCTCTTCTTTGATCTCTCCATTGGTCATTTCATTATTTTTTTATCTTATGAAAGAGGAAAACTCATTCGAATCATTCAAATCAATGAAATATACATATGTAAATTCAACATGATTAATTTCCTTACAGGCTTCAGGAATGGTACAGCATCTGTGGCTAGTCCCAATACACCAGTAAGCATACAGTGTACTGTGCTCTAACAAAAATAAAGAATTGAAGCATTCATAAATTAGTTGTGAAAACTTAGTTTTAAAACAACTTATTTAATTCATGCAATACTATATGTATAATTCTTTTGGTATTTCAGGACAGAACCAAATAATGTGTTTAAATCACATATGTGAATTGGCCACCTTGTAAATGCAGGGAAATATTGCATTAAGAAATGTGTTTGGAAAAGACCTTCTGACGAAAGTTTTTACACAAAGAAAAGTGAGCACTGCACAGGGCAGCTCCACTGCTGAGATAGAAACACTCTAAATTCTTAAGCAAACACAAAGAAAGTGCAGACCATTTTCTGATCTTGTCTCACCTTCAGCCTCAAGTTGTTTGAGCTGCTGTCCTGTTCGTAGGAAGTACTTCCGGATGACAACAAAAATAACAGCCAGAGGGATGGCAGCGATGAAGATGTATGGTCGCATAATGGACACAGTGAAGATGCAGCCAATGACGAGTAAGGTCAGCTGGTACCAGAAAAATTAAGAGTGACATATGACTACAGTCTCACAAACATAGTTGGACCTTTAAATTGTGTATCAGAGGTTGGTCCTAATGAAAATAAATCACTTTAACTGTTGCCTAAGCAGAATTTTTTTTAAAGATTTTGAGTCCTCAAATATTAATGGACAGCTACGATTAAAACTTATCTTCGATGTTGAAATAAGTCAGCACAGATGCTGACAGTTAGATGCATTTTTTACGTACATTAACAAAATTTGCAATGTCTATGCCTTTGCTGTTTATTATCGAAACATTATTAGATCTTATTATTAGAGTACCATGGGAATAAGTTTATATGTTGGACAAAAGAATGTGTTATGTTTAGTGTTAGTTACATTATGTAACAACATCCACTGATTTGGTTGCATACCTGTACGAGGTCAAAAAGCACAAGAGGCAGCATGTCATCTATGATTGCCATGTCTTTGGTGAATCTGTTCATTATCCGGCCTGAAAAGGGTGAATAATTAATATTTGTTTAATATTTATACATTTATTTTGTGCAGATTTCAACAATAAGACAGTAATATTACATTGTAAGTCGCTTTTGGATAAAAGCGTCTGCTAAATGCATAAACATAAATGTGGTATCGTAAATTGAATGTAATCAATACCTTGATACTTTTCCATTACACACTTTCATTTTTGGCTTTTCTAAACCAAACAGACTGTATGAATCGTAGCAAAATGTATCAAATCAAAGTGTAAAGTACCTGTTTTCATGGTGTTGAGCACTGACATGGGGGCACGTAGCACAGCACTAAGCATCTGTTCGTGGAGTCTTTTGGACACAGTTAGTAATGTGTGGACTAAAGGTAGACCTCTGAAGACCCCCAAGGCCAGTATGCTATCGGAATGAGCCACAAAGATGTAGATGATGTAGTATACACTTGTTGGTGTGACAATGACTGCCAGGTGGACAGGGGGGGATGATGCATTAGGGTGCTGCTCATCAATGAAGTTGGGTGAATTAGGGTTGGCACCATCCCTCCAGATCTCACTGATTGTGAAAAGCAAAATGGGGAGAATGAACTTGTAGCCTGACTTTCTGTCTACAAACTGCATGAAATTTCATGTCATTCTTGTATCTTTATGTTTCTTCATTTCATGGATTGTAGATTATTAAAAGAGAAAGCTCTGTTTTAAAGTAATATAAAGTATGAAATTGTAAAATACCCTCTTGAATTTTTGTATTCTTCAGTCAATTTGAAACTTTACGGTGTCCCTGAAGTGCAAACCACAACTACAAATTTAAAAACTCACCAACATATCAAAAACACTTTGATATCTTACAAAAACACAACATTAGCTACGCACAATTACAAATTACGAAAACACAACGGCATTAACAAAATGAAAGAGGTAGGTCCCAGTGGGAAAACCTAGGCAATGGCTGAATGGCTTTTGAAGCAAAAGTTAGAGCTTTCACTCTTTCAGCATTTAAATATGCGGGAAGACAGTCCCAGTGGTATGTATTGCCCAAGCTGCAGAAAAGAGCTAGTTAAGCTGTCACCAAACTTTTGCAGCAGCTGTGGCAAAAGGATTAAAGAAATATAAATATAATGTATGTGCACTAAAGCCCTAACTTCCAGTTCAAAAGACAAAAGTGGCGTCACCCAATCAGCAATTTCTCAGCTTTCCCACTGGGACCTAGCTTTTCCATTTTGTTGCGTTTTTTTGTAATTTGTCATTGTGCTTAGTTAATGTCGCAGTGTTTTGGATATGTTGCTGCATTTTTAAATGTGTAGTTGTGACTAGTGATTTGTTGATGTTGTTTGCACTTCAGGGCCACTTAAAAAGAAAATTTTACAGGTTGATGTCTGAGTTTGAGGGAACATGAAGTATAAACTTACTCAGTAATGAGGAAAATGCCAATGACTGAACCAGCAACCTATTGGTAGAAATAAATAAGCTTGTTTTTACAGGTGCATAGACACAGAAAAACTTTTAAATAGTTGCATTTTACCTCAATAGCAAAGACGATCACAATGAAAATAAGGACGTAAACTAAGCTTCTATTGGTGGAAACGTAGCGCAAGTAAGTGCTCCATGAGGTAGTTTCAAAGTGGCTTTCACGTTCATCTGCAAAGCATTCCTGTAAGTAAGCAAAACTGATCTTTTACAAAACACTCCAATTATCAAATATTACCTTTTTTCATAGAACACATTTTCAACCAAATATTCAGCAGTGTCACTGCTCAAAATGTTAAAAATGTCCTGTTAAGAAGTTGTACCTCCATATCTTCTTCGTCAACTTCCTCACTAATGTCATAAACGCTGTCCTTGGACAGACGTCTGGCGTATATGTCCAGCTCAGATGCCAGGTTACACTGAGGGGTTATGGTCAGCTTTCTTCTGAAGGATGACTGCATCTGCTCCCTGCGTTCTTGGCCCTGAGCATTTGTGATGAACGCCAAGACAGACTGACGTCGCTGCGCACCAAGATGTTGCATGCCATGGTGGTACAGGTTACTCTTTGGTAGAGCCTCCTCAACCTGATCATCCTCAGGTACAACGGAGAATCTTCTCTCTGAAAGTTCATGAACAGCATCCTCGAACATATTTGGCTGCTGGGAGTTCCCAATGAATGAGAATTTGCGGGAAGCTGCAAGAGGATTAAGTATGAGTGACTGCTTGCGTTTTTCAGGAAAACCATCATCATGGTTCTGTGGTGGTGCATGGCGGAATGACTGGCGGATTTGCTCTGAGCCGCGGAAACTAGTAGTTTCATCTACTGAGACCCTGCGAAGGGTTTCTGTGAGGATAGAGCTGCGCCGTTCTGCATTGATGTTGTCATAAGCACCAAGACCAAGCAGAAGTGAACTGAAATCTGGGCGTTGTGCTTGCAGTTCAGAGAACGTGCCGTAGAAGTAACAATCTCCATTATGCAGCAAAAGGATTTTGTCTGCTCGCTTCAGATGTTCCAACTTACTAGTAACCACAACACGAGTCTTGGAGGCCATAAGTTGACATACACATCTATGTTGGGATACAGAAAATGAAAAAAGTCAAAATAATTACATTTTTGGGAAAACTGCAATAAAAATGTATTCTTTTTTGGTAAAAATATGAATGCTAATGTCAAGAGCATGCATTCATCATAACAATTATGGTCAGGTACCTGGCTTTGATTTAGGTTTATTCTTCACTTTAAAAGAATGCCTCAGTCTAGATTTTATTTAAAAAAAAACCTTTGGTGAGCTTTAAAAAAAATCCCATTTCCTGAGAATGTCAATGAAGCTGCCTCAGTTTGCTGCAGTCAATATGAGTGTCTAGGACAACAAGAGCTGGTTTTGACCTTGAGCCTGCACTTCAGCTCATCCACCCTGACAAATGCCACATGAAAGGCTCTTTTGGTATACATACTTATCAAAGATCTCTTTCTCTGTTGCAATGTCCAGGTGGGTAAATGGAGCGTCAAGGAGGTAAAGGTCTGCATCTTTATACACAGCCCTAAGGAACAACAGACAGACAACCAGTCAGAGAAAATAGACAATACCTGTACTTATAAACAGCCAAGGTTAAAAAAACGTGGCTGTTTCTAAGCCAAGGTTGACAAGCTTTTTTATGAGATCTGAGCTTTTTCTTGAGATCCTCTTCAAAACATATAGGTTGTAAAGGGGAAGATGTTTTGGGGAATGTTGTAAATAACTTGAAATAAACATTTGCAAAGATGTCCAAAGCTGCAAACAAATCACTCACCACAAATCAATGCCCGGACACCAAAGCAATAAATAATGCATGGGAATATGAGAATAGTCTACCAAGAGATTTTATGAAGCAATAAAGTTCTACTTGTGCCAGAGAAAAAAAAGTAATAATGTGTTTAAAACTTTAGAGCTTAAAACACGGTAGATAAGAGTTGTATGTGGCCCTTTACAGCTTTGGGAAATGTACAGTTTTTGTGCACTAAAACTGCCAAGAGCTAAAATTGTCAACTAGATGATTATATTCATTATACTGATAACAGAGGTAACTGGCTCAGAAATTGATATGAATGTATTTTTTTGTCTACTGATGATAAAATATTTTGTTTTGAAAGAAAATAAGTGTTGATGTATTCATATATGTTTTTCTGTGTGAGACATCCAAGAATCTTATCTGTTGATTCTTATGAGCTATTTTGTGTTGTTTTTTAATCAGAAGTACAAACTTTGTTCTGGTTGAACAAAACGCAGCATCTAAAAACTTTTAGTTGATGCAGACTGCGCAAATGAGGCATGCTAACAGATGTAGGGGGTACCTGGCAAGGCATATACGTGCTCTTTGACCACCACTGAGAGTCACACCTCCATCAATTACAGATGTCTTGTCCTTATCAGGTAGCAAAGTAAAGTCCTGAAGAAGAAAACAAAGAGGTTACTGGATCATAGGTATATTTCATGGAGAGCAGGATCAGCAGTGAAATCAACACAATGGTAATAACATTACTGAATGTTACAGACTGAAAAAAATTCATCCATTTGCCATGACACTTATTAGTAATGGCGTCATGGAGGGGGGTGGAGCCAAACTGAAAGACTTATTCACTTCCTTTGCTCATTTTAGAATCATAAATTACCCTAACATGCACATTTTTGTACAGTGAGAGCCAGAGTACCAAGAGGACACCCCCACAAACACAAGGACAAATAACTCCAAAGACAAAAGCACCCAGCCTTCTGGAGAGTCAAACTGGGAACCTTCTTGTTGTGAGGTGACAGCGCTAACCACCACACGACAGTGCAGAACTCTAGAGAAAAAATATATTTTTATGGTAATCTTTACCTTGGTCACAAGTGTGAGTGCACAACATATTTTTGGTTAAAATTCTCTGACTTTCCCAATGCCAGAAACTAATAAATGTCTTTTGAATTAGTATCAAACACATTTTCCCTATTTTGGCTCAAAAGTTATGTGTTTATGGGGTCATTTAACACACCTTAATCTATATAAATAGGAAAAGGGCTAAACTGAGTAAGAAAGTCAATCTATCCTGACATGTTTTTGTACCATATATTTGCATATGTTGAGGAATTAAAGCAGTTCAATCCAGGTAGAGCTGACACAGTTCCCAAAAAGCCAATCACTACAAGACAATGCAAACTTAAAATGCGGATTGGTTCAACATTTATTACCTGCAAAGTGGACATTTTTCCATTGTCCATGCATATTATTACTAGTAGGGTTGCAGGGTTGCTGGAGTCTATCCCAGCCGTGGAGTCTATACCGTGCTAACCACTACACTACAATGCCATCCACCGACATGACATTCTAAGAATAATTCATAACAGAGTAGAATACAAAATCATTATCTGAACATTTTTACTACACAAATAAGTCAGTAATATTTTAACACAGTGGGAGCAGAAATAACCACCAGCAAACACATTTGAAACACCAATCCTAAGTAAATGCAATGTGCTGCATCTCTAAGACAGAGAGGGTATTTATCCATACTTTGTAGGTAACCCTACAGGTCTCTGATTGAATAAAGGTGTCTAAAGTCCCTGAAATTAATTATTAATAATTAAATTCAGAACTTATTTATTTCAACCAAACATTGTCCATGTATTCATAGTTATTATTTGTAAGATTCCAGAAAGGGAACAGTTCTTGACCAACAACATTCCTAAACATGATTTTAACACAATAACAAGCATAAACAAGCATATTGTAAAAATTCAAAGGACATATAATGGAAAAAACTGAGATGGTGGATGTGACAAATGGACACATTTTATGATTTTCTTATAGTAATTGGGAACAAAACAGATCCCAAATCAGTAAGAATGAAGTGTTTTTCATCATGAACCTTTTCATCATTAAAGCTTCCTACCTTTTTACTGGTAGCTTCCGCTGTCCCAATTGGAGCACATATGGAATCAAGTAAACAGATTGTTTAATAGCTTGCAAAATAGGGCAGCTTAATTTAAGCTTAAGTGTTGCACTGTATGACGGGGAGGAAAAGGATAAAGGAGCAATATGAGCTTTTAGAGTTGCCAAACTCAAAGCAGTCTGTTAGGTTTTACAAGGGGAAATAAAAGTAATTATAACTTTAATTACATGCCCAGTGAAGGGCATCCTTGAGTCCCAAGCTGATGTCACATATGCATTGAAATGAGTGTTTGTCTCTCTAAGTCTCTCTGAGAATTAAGCAAAAAGAATAATCTGTATTGAAATATCTGATCAAAAATAATAAAGAACCAACATAAAACAAAACCCTACTGTTCAGTTTTTTCACCTGATATTAAAAGTAAGGTATTTGCTTTTACAAACAGTAAATTAGGACATTAAAAATATGGATTACACTATGGTCAGCCAAACTTTCATTTACTTTCATTTTATGTTTTTGTTGACAGCTCAACTCTTTTTGACAAGAAGACTAAATTGTGGGAGAGAAGTTAAGTCGTTTTAGAATCATCTAAACATCAAACTCTCCCTTTTGCGCTTTACTGTTGAGACAATGAGATTATGTTAGCAGTCCTAGCCACAGTTTCTTCAATTATGACAAAACCCATGCAAACTGGCAAATGCATCTTGGCATCACCTAAACAAAACTTTTCCTGATCTGCATTAGTTGTACTCAGCCCACAGTGATTTTCCTGAGCCCCAAATAGTGCTGTCACAGATACGTTATTTTAAAATCAAAATCTAGTAGGCGACTCTGTTTATTCAGAGCTAATTTATTCTTTTGAGTATGACTTCTGTCATCATCTCAATCCACTGATTTTAAGGTAGTCAATGGTCTTTGTTTATCACTGTCCCCTACATTAGTTGTCTGCATAGACAGTACATACAATATGACTCTGCACGGATGTTCTATTGTTTCACTGTTATTGATGCTTTGAACCATGTTAGATATTCCTCCTGAAAGACTAATTGAGAGGGTTTTTTTTCTTTTCACTCTCTTTTGTTTTGTTAATAGAAACACACGTTCCGTATGCTGGTACTGTTTGGTTTGAAAACATTAAATGTTTTTGTTAAAACTATTTAGGCATAGTCAACACCAGAGAGCACGAAACATTTCAACCAGCGCTGTTATCAACAGAAGGAGCAGCACCACTGATACAAGTAATAACAGAGTTGTATTCATAATACAATTAGAAAATGTCACTGAATTTTTGTCTTCAAACATCTGCTAATGTGAGTTCCATTTCATAGATAAATAGATATAATTGAAATCCATGACACACTAGTTGTTTTTCATCTGATTTCTATTGGGCCTATCCAAAATTAGCATTCACAAAATGGACAAAAAGTACAGTATTGCATTATATGTATGCTCTTTACAAATGCATTTAAAATAAATTTCTTCTGCACCAACAATGACTAAAATATGTTATGAAATTTTTCATTATTGCATGCTAACACCTTGCGGGTCTGAGCTGTTTTTTCAGCTCACGGATATGGCTGTGTCCATGACTGAGAACAAAAAAGGCTCATATTGCACCCCAGTGAGACTTCCATGGCAACAGAGGAGACATTATTCAGTTGTGGAAACATCCCTCAACACTTAAGAGTATGAGAGAGTGATTGTGTGTTGTATCCGACAGAATGTGCAAATATGTGTGTGAGGTATATCATTGGCATAAATATGGACTTAGGAAACCTGAAACTTTTAAAGCCTTGCAGTGGCTCCAAATGAGCCTTCAACTGAGCAACTGAGTGGAGATTACTTGCTCAGTGACAGCATATAAACATGTATGATCTATCTACATCTAGGGTATATATATATATATGTGTGTCTGTGTGTGTGTATGTATGTATACACAATTCTATCATTTACAGAAGAAGATCTCTATAATCTGTATGTAGAATCAGGGAAAAAGAATGAATGACAGGTACCTCCTCTAGCTGGCAGGCTTTTACAATGGATGTGTAACGGTACTCATCATAGGTCAGGCCAAAAAGAATGTTGTCACGAATAGTTCCTGGCATGATCCAAGGAGTCTGAGATGAGTAAGAAAGTCGACCACTGTGTCTGATTTTACCCTCTGAAGGCACCAGCTCTCCAAGGATCATCATGAGGAGAGAACTCTGATGGAAAACGGGAAAAATGTTGTCACTTTATCTGAAGCCATGACAAACTAATACCCTTGACAGAGTCACTATTTCGACTTGGACCGCTCAACTTCATTTGTTAGATAACAAATTTAGTCTCAGTCATTAATCACAGTTTCCTTAAGGTGAGATGATTTCTTTGACCTACTTTTCCTGAGCCAGTAGATCCAGCCACTGCAAGCATCTTGCCCTCTTCCAGCCGCAGACTAATGTTTTTGAGAACAGGTGTGACGTATAAGTTTGTGAAGAAGAGCCCGTTTTCACCATTCAGGTGTCCATTTGCTTTGCTTTCCTGTTTGATTTTCTCAAACAGATTACCAATCTCCTGCAAAAAGAATACAGTTTTCTTTTGTTTGAGTTATAAAAAAAAACACACAACATTTTGCATCAATCTGCATATTAAAACTTTCCTTTTCAGTCACTTATCGCTTAAGTGTGGGTATGTGTGATTTTTGTCTTTAGATTTGATTACTGCCTTTTTAAGGGCTTACAGCTTTAGTGCATGTATACTTGTCTATCATACAATGCTTTCCCACAGTGACAGTGTGTCAAACAAGAACACTATCCAGAGTCGTATTCAATACCATCACCTCTGCACAGATTTAACAGTGGCATAGCACGTTGTTAGAATAGGGAACTCTGCGGGATTTTCTGGCTTAATCACTGACTTTGTGACATTTTATAGGTCACCATTCCCCCAATTCCGGTGTAGACAATATATAGGGCAGGGTATGGGTTTATGTGTGTTATTCTTATACTAATGAAGTGACGTAAATGCTGTCAGCAATAAAGAAAGACAACCCCCATTCATGTGTGAACAGTACATTCCAGGAAGAGGAGAAAGCAAGAGGATAATTTGGGAATTAGGTGATGAACACTGATTCTGAGAGGGGAATTGAATGTTCCCAGAAAGGGCAAACTTTAGTGACATCAGGATAATTAATTTGCCAACAAAGCTAAAAGAATATGGCAGGATGTTTGTTTTCTCACGGTATCAGGTAGTCAATGAGTCACACCTGCTTAACTAAGTTTTGGGCCTTTGTCTATGGATAAGATTATACTACCCGCTCCCAGGGGCTAAAGTAAGTTAACGTTTACACCTGTAATAAATGGTGGATTTACGAAGGTAATCCTGAGGATTACCTCGTTCCAACATATCAATGCCATTTTATGGTCCTGGCTCTCAAAGAAAAGTTACTGCTATTGTTTATATAGATAATGCAAGATGCTTATTGCTAAAGTAGAAAATAGAATATTTTTGCACATTATTCTTAACATAAGTTGTCCAACAGAGGAAACAATGAAAAATTAAACAAGCATAAAATTATATTTACTCATTGACTTTTCTCATAGTGATACTAACAAATTAGATAAATGGAGAAAATAACAGATGCAAATGTATTTTTAGGTAAGCACCTCATAAACTGAGTATAAGAAAGTAAAACAATGGAGAGGCTGTAGTTTCCAACTCAGGTAGCCTAAGTTTAACCCCAGCCTAGGGCCTTTGCTGCATGTTATCCACCACTAGCTCTGTCCCCTTTCCTATCCTCCTACTATAAGTCAAAGGCCATATTGCTTGTACCAATCATGAAGAATATCCAATATATGATGTGATCTTGTGCCACTGCTGGCTGCACAGAACCACAGTTTATAAAGAATTTGTAATAAAGCATCATTTAATATCATTGACTGATATAGAGTATTTCAAGTTTGTAATATTTTATCTTGCACGATTTGCAGAATCTTATCAGAATTTAGCATGTTTCAAAATTAGTCAGCATGTGAATCGCTGTTCCTTTTGAGTTATTCAAACATGCTTTTGCCCAAAATATGCATTACTTCACCCAGCAGCAGTGTGCCAATGTTTGTTTTAGGAAGCTAACAAAAAAAATTCTAAGTGTCTTAAAGCACAATTGGAGAAGTTTGGGAACCATAAAACTGTTCTTGACCCATTTTGAGGTATATTGACTTTCTTTTCAAAACACATTAGTAATGTCAGTAATGAGTCAGTAATGTCTCTAGAGTATCTAAAGGCAGATATACTGCATTTGATGACTTCCAGTTTGATGACTTCCAGTTTCCAGTCCTGCGCCATATTTGATATTTTTCTTTATCGTGGCTTGACATTTTTGTTGAATTTTGATGGCATTTTTGGGCCTTTTCAACATGACAACAAATTGCATGTTCATGTAAAGGGCTCACAATGTGGTTTATTTTCATGGCACTGGTATTATATCAAATGAGTATATGTGGAGCCAAAGGGAAAAAAGGCATATTATACATGGCTAGTTTATGCATAGCAGTACCTGCATCTCATATATAAAATTATTTAGGTTTTGATATTCAGACACTAACATACCTCATCCCAAGATGCAGACACATTGACCAGCTCTAGTCCAACAGTGGTCAGGCTGTAGTCCAACACTCTGTATTCTTCCATCAGCAAGAAGTCCTAATGGAAAAAAGCCAAGGACCCACAATAATTATTAGGTAAATATATCACCTTTTACTGTAAAGTAAAATGAAGAATGTTTGGGCCTGATGTGTGAAAATTAATTATATTGCATGAACAGACCAAATAAGTTTATGAACATAACCTAGACCTTAGGGCCTACCTCAATTTTCTTGACTAGTGCCAGTGTGTCATACCACATTTGGATGGAGCCTGGCAGCTGGCGGGTAAGAGTCATTCGTAGTACTATGCAGTAGGAGGCTGTGGTGAAAATTCTACGCAAGATAATGCCGTTACTGAGTGCATGTGGTACAATAGCTGACACAATAACCAATATAGCTGAGAAGAAATATGAGGCACTGTAGAAGTATCGCAGCGAGCCAATCTTCCTTGTTAGAGTCATCTCATCCCTGAGAAGAAAAAGGACAATTGTATTACTATTTTTACATGCCCTACACGCATAGCAAAATATTATTTAGATAAACTGTAAGCTCATGTGTATGTCAGTACATTATTGGCTGGACTTAAAGCTAGAGAACCTTCCTGTATCAAAAAAAGTTTTTAATTCTATTTCTTTTTAATTCTATGTATTTACTTTTTAATTTATTAAAAGTGATATCATTCTTGTGCCACTGCTGACTGCACAGAATCACAGTTGATAAAGATAAATTCAGATCAAAAAGCTATATCTTCAGGCTTTGGCTTGGATATTTACCATATAATATTACATCAGGACATGTAAACACGTAAATTTAAGCCACCTCAGCCCATATGAATAGTCTCTCTGAAAAAGTCATCTTGAAATCTTTTAATTTCATCTGACTCAGGACTAAATTAAAAGGTTTTCCACAATGGAAGGTTTAATGCAAACTGTAGCAATAGAGACAGCTTTATACACAATTTACAAAAATTTATGAAAAGTATATGTAATGTATTGAGTTTTTAGAGTGGAATTTAGCAGTGCCTTACTGTCTGATATTCCTAATAATGGTTTCCATCACCTCCTCCCAGCCATATGCCTTCACAGATTGAATGTTTTCCACAATCTCTGATGTGAGAGCCAGACGACGGTTGATCAACCCTGCTCGCTTTGCCCTGTTCACAGGAAACAGTTTCTCACAAACAGGCTTAATTGTTCTGAAATCTTTACCATTGACATAGAGTGATTTAGTTGTACCCAGAAAGATACACTTACAATTTAAAATGAAAACATGTAATATCATATATACGGAAAGTGTATTTGATAATGCATCCTCACCTGTGTGGTCCCATCTTCATAGATAGCCAGGCCTGGACAATGCCCAGAAGAGTTAGAGCTGCAAGGCCGCAAAACCCATTAACCTCAATCAACTCCCAGATCAAACCAACACACAATATACACTGCAGAGGTGTGATCCATATAAAGTGTGCTAGACCCAGACTCTGTAATGAACAAACACAAAACACAGAAATATAAATAAAGTTGAGTAGGCAGGAATACACTGAACATGAAAGAGACAGTACAGCAATTAGATTGTGCTAGCTTTCTGATGGTATTTCATAAGAAATCTTTCTAATACTATATGCCCATATGATTACCTTTATTATTCATTGCAAGTTTACACATTTTATTTTCTCAAATTCTGCAATAATAACCTAATAATAACTAAAATAATATACGCTCTTCAAAACTAATTAGAGCTTTTTTTTTAAAAAGCATCCAGGGAAATAAGTTCAATAAAAAACTTAAAAAGAACAAATATAAGTAAACGTCTTGATTTTCATTTTCACTATCAAGCAAAAGTTTGGTGTTGTGGTGGTAAGAGCCATTTCCTAACGGCAAGACGGTTTTGGGATGCATATTCTCCCCTATTTTACGTGGGTTACCCACAGTAGTCCAGCTTCCTCCCATTGTCCAAACACATTGTAACAGAAAAAAACTAAATATGTGGTAGAGATAAGTTTTGAGATCCACTTTATTCCATGCTGGTCAGACCAGTCTGGTCGATTTTACTGCATTTGAACATCAGGGGGTATATTATTGATTTGATGCCGATGGTTTGTGTGTAAAGGTGTTCCTGGGAAAATAATTACGTGAAGAAAAAACGGGAAGCAAGATATCACTTTCATCGAATAAGTGGATTAAATGTGCCTCAAGCCCACTTTGTTTTAGTCTTTGTTGAGTCTCCTTTCTGAAAATAAAAAAGAAGGGAAACATTTCCCCCAAGTGTGAATGGGAGTATGTGTGTTTGTCTTTGTGTGGCCCTGTGATAAACTAGTTAAAAAACAAAAGCTGAAGTATTTGAAACTTTTAAAAATAAGCATCACTATTTGAAGTTAGTGAAAAATGTAAGCTGAATACCACTTGAAGACAAAAAAGAAAGAGTTCTTATGAAACAGAACATTGTGCTGGTCCGGTGAATGAATGCACCTGAAGACACTCAAGAAAAGAGGAAAAAGTGACCAAGCGGGCACCAACTAGCTGAAGAACATATTCAAATATGACATGAAGTAATCAAAAAGTTAAAGAGCAAGAGATGAGAAACTGGATGAAGACTGGAAGAAGAATAACTAAAGTATTTGAAAGAGCAAATATTAAACTAAAAAGAGCTGTTGCTATGAATTAGATGTGAGAATGCTGAACGGATAAAAGAATATCCTGGAAAATACTAAATGCACCAGAAGATGTTTACTATGTGAAAAAACTGACAGATCATGGGCAGAATTTGTGTAAATGGAGCTGTTGAAGGAAAGTAGGAATAAAAAAATAAAAAAATAGAAACACAATATTTTCGATTTTTGGAACCCGGTTCCCAGTTTGGAGGGGGCTTCAGTTGAAAGCGTTCCAAGCGTTCCTACATTGCAAGACAAGACTCCAAGATTTTAATGAGCTGACAAGTTGCACAAATTATAAGTCCTATCTGAAAAAGGAGAAATTGAGGAATGCACAGGTATCACAGTTTTCATTTGAGCCAATGTTTAAGTAGTAGGAGCAGGAAGTGGTCAAAGTTTTTGAGGGGGTTTGAACGATTTTTCATTTATTTCAATGAGAGCAAAAACTGCATAAAAAGCTTACTAACTCATACAGTGCGAGAGAAATCAATACTAAGAGAAATAGCAATGTTCTCCTGAATCTTCATATTCTGAAGGAACTAAAAATCTCCAAACTCCTGTATGGTCAAAATGACAATATTGAACCCATCCAAACCCTCAGCTACTGCTCATCTCCTCATCAGTAAAGTAAAGCGTCCAATAACACTGTGCAACATCCAAGCTTAGTACACTGAACTTACTTTTTTTTTTCAATTTGTTGTCAGATAAAAAAAGCACTAGACTTTCAGACTAACTTTTGTGGCGACTTTAAGCTCTTTCTGAACAAATCCAAACCTTTTGTTTTTAAGGGACTTTTTTTCCACCACTTAGAAGGGGATACTATCAGAATAATGTCGACTTAAAATGAGTATAATATATTTTTATATACATGTAATTTTAAATGATATATAACATAATATGTCAGATATATCATATTCTGCTCTTTAATGGATTGGCAACAAGGTGTACCTGTGTACCCCATCTCTTGCTTGATAGCAAAGTAAATAGGGTCCAACCTCCACCCAATTAGTAGAACATGAAAATGGATGGATGGATATTATATTATTCATACAAACAGTTTTCTAATTTACAATTTATCAAACAGTGACTGATTACGAAACAACAGAGCAAATTGAAACATACAAAAGAGTATGAGTAAAAAAGAAGACGAACTTTCTTGCTGAAAGAATCAAATTTCATCACCTCCATGTTTCTGAATCTCACCTGTACTATAAGTCTAGCACTCAGTTCTCACCTCAATAAGCCCACTTTTATCCACTCATCTGCAACTTTCCTCCTTTCAACCATAATGCACCCACACAGACAAAGTAGCCACATCTTTCTGTGTTATGTAAGCCACATTCAAGGCAGGTGATAATTGTCCTAAAGCAAGTTGCAGAGTGTTTCCAGATTCGACACCTCAGTGAAACTGACCGCAACATAGCTGACAGCTTATGCACGTATAAACACTCTGTAGCTACGTTTTCCTGTGTCATCTTTGTTTTCCAACAACTGCACACAACAATATTTGTTGCTTATTGATTAATAACTAATTGGGTTTGTTTCCACTTTACTGACCTCCTGTTTCTTCTCACTAAAAATCAACACACTGAGTGAAATTGGGATATTGATTCTCTGAATCACATGTAGATGTGAACTAGCAATCCTTGTGATAAACTTTCAGAAAAAATATGATGAAAATATGAAAATATTGATCAAAACTGTCTGTCTAAAAAAAAAAAGTTTAAAAAGAACTCACCTCATCCAATTTGTTGAGGTGAGCAGACATCAGACTAACAAGTTGACCAGTGCTGATCTTATCCAAGACTCGACTTGACAGCTTTAGAGTCTGAAAAGTTCAAATGTTAGAGATTAGTTAAGGGACAATGCATCAAAACCAGTTGGATGAGAGGCAGTCAGCATCATTTTATTCCTTGCTTTGATTTCCCTCCTGAGATATACCACACGATATACACACAACATTATCTATTATTTATATGTATGTTTGTATGTATGTATGTATGTATGTATGTATGTATGTATGTATGTATGT
>CAJRST010022223.1:2105704-2144085 GCA_907169785.1 Menidia menidia | reverse complement strand
TGTATGTATGTATGTATGTATGTATGTATGTATGTATGTATGTATATAGGTATGTAGGTATGTATGTATGGTTTAAATTCTATTTAAAAAAAATGTATAATGCAACTTTTCTTTCTCTTACTTTCTTGTATATAAGGCTAAAAAGAGCAATGCGAATCTGCATTCCAAGATGATGCAAGCCAAACAGGGCAGGTTGCAACAGGATGAAGCGGGCAGTGAAGAGTAGGCCAAGTCCAAGGGCAAGGTAGTACCCCTGACTTCTCTCTGGAGCATGAAATGGGTCAAAGGAAGCAATTATGCGACCCGAAAGCTGAGGTTGCACTGTCTTTGAAGCCTCCTGTAAAATGAATTAAAAAAGAAGAAAAAAATAAAGAGCACTTTAATCCCAGGGCAAACTGTATCAACGAGTTGTAAAGACATAAGTACTCTTTAGCACTCTTTAATACAGCTATTATTCATTAATTCACATATATATACCACACATTTCATGAGAAGTCAACTACTGGGTTCCAATGACTCCTTTATCGAACAATTTCTGATTTCCTAGGGTTTCGTGAAACAGTCGAGACAACCAACTTAAAATACTGGCTTAGACGGTGGCTACTGTTTTCACCTTCTCATGAGTGAGACAGGGCATTAGTTTGTAAGTTATTTGTGTGCTTGTGAAGTTCAAATGCTTTCACTGTTATTTTGTTGGTCCTCTTTGGCAAGGAAACACACTTAAAATATACTGCAAATAAAGATTAATAATCTGTAAGAGTGAAAGAGTATGATACTGCGGGAAAAGCTTTCACCCAGGAGCGTAGTTGTCTGCCAATCAGATGGCTGAACTCACACTATGTGGGCCATAATGCTGTATCGACTACACAAAGAAAATGGCATATAAGTCATTTATTTACCGTTTATTTTTGTCATAAAATTACATTACATATCCTTCAGACACAAATATATTATGTATATGTTCTTCAAGAGAAGACAATTACAGCACTCCTGCAGTTGTTTTTTCCCATGTTTTAAGATGGATGGAAGAGTTTCTCAAGAGTCCTCAGTTAAATATTACCTTAAATATTACCTTTGCCTTTGAACATATACCAGAGAGGTATATGGGAGGGAAACAGGGGGTTTGTGAGAAGTATAAAATTACATTAGAAGCACAACATTGTGCTGGACACCTCGTCTGGGATGTAAAAGACAACATCCTCGATTTAAAGTGGGATTATACTAATAGCAGGTTGTACAATGCCAATGAAATAAACATGTTTTACTGAGATCATCTCAGTCTCCTTAATGTTTAATATTCTCATCTCTGTCTCCAGACTCATTCCAGCTACAGCTTCCATGACCCACAGCTTCCTAAACTTGACCCAAATGGGCCAAGGAATGCCATCCAAGCTCCAAAGTGTTTCTTGTGTCATGTCATGTGTCATGTGCTGTGTTAAATGGACTCAGATAGCATGTAATCTATACGAGTCAATATAGACAAATGACCAGGAAACTTGCTCTAATTTTTCTCTTTTTTTCTGTCAGACTGTCAACACAGTCACGTTGTGAACAAGATTGATTGCACATCTCAGTAGAAGTAGTGGAAGACTCCAAGTACCTGGGTGTCACCTAGACAATGGACAAGTCAGAAAATCTAGAGGTTGTTTAATAGAAATAACAAACCAAAATCTAATTGCTGAAATTAGGCTCTAGATTGTTTGTGTCAAGAATTCAGAATATCATATATAAGTCTGTAGTGAGTGAGTGCACTTGGATCCACAGTCATCTGTTGAGACGGCAGCATTTCATCTTTAGCATCAGATCTCCATTTATGCACTTTATTCAATATAGACATTAAGATTACGTTATTAGTTGGCATAGATATTTCTTTTTTGAAGAGCATAGCACATTGATTGCTCAGTAAAGGTCATTTCCAAGTTTAACATTTTTGCAACTGCATCCTAGTTTTGCTTGCACAAGTAATGGCAGCTCTACAGACTCACCCCAAGATAGAGAAGGACACCAAAGAAGGCGAAAGGAACAAAAAAGCAGCGGGCTAGTGCCTTCATCAGCCTGGGCCTGTTCTTGGCTGACACAACCTCTCTGTCCCATTCTCTGTAGAGTGGACAGAATTGCACATAGTTAAACAGCAATCTAAGCACACAGGGAGAAAAACACAAATTTTACCCAAAAAAAGGAATCGTGGCCATGGGAGTCATTTTTCTGCTGCCGGTCTTTTCTTCTTTTTTTAGGCAGGGGGGGAGGAATATTTATCTATATAATATTATTGATGAAGAGTAAATACTCACAACAATTCATTTTAAATACAAATCATTGGTTAACATTTCAGAGAGATCTGATGCTTTGCTTTTTGTTGCATATCTGGTTGGGTTTTCTGTTCCTCCACTTCAAAACCACAGAAGTAAGAGTTTCTACTGATAGCAAATTGCTGATGAGTGAAGAAAATAAAATCAATTCAAATTTAGGCTCAATCTTGAATATCCCATACAATAAAGTAGCAAATACTTAAATTACTAGCAGTTATCTCAGTCTTTACTAACTGGTTAATGCAACAAACTACAATGATTTCCGTGGGCTGCCAAATTTAAGAAAAAATTTAATGATATTACTAAATTATCATAATTTATAGAAAATTAGTAGAATTTCTTTGTCAATGAAAAGGTTTTTAGATGGTAAAATTGAACATTTATGGTGAATTCAAGCATTGTAGTAAAATCTTTATATTACTTGACTAAATTTCAGAATAGGTCATACCAATCCTATTCATGCCTGTAAACTTTGTTGACTTAAGCTTAGTTCAGAGTGATGAAGTGGCTGGTAGAGCAAACTTCGCTGAAAGGTAAAGTTCAAATTCCCAGAGACCTTTGCTGTTTGCCAATCAGAGTAAAAAGAGCATCATCACCCACAACAACTCATTTATCACCCAGTTAGCACTGGAACCTTTCTAAAGGTTGACTTTTTAACACTCGTGTATATTAACCGGCTTGTTGGCACCACTCAATGTGATCAAGGCCCCTGGGTGATGTAAGGCCAATGAGGGACACCACAACAAAAAGAAAGAGGAATTAAATATTTTATTAAGATATTTTTCATTAAAATGTACATAAAAATAGTTATAATTTATCTATTGGAATAAAAATAGCAAAGGAACAGTTAACAGAAAAATATGACAAATATTGTAACAGAAGATCTAACCAAAGAACAGACGAGTAACTAAACTTTGCCTAAAATCATTATTACTTTCCTTGTTAGAAACAACTAACTATCAAGTGCCCCAATTAAGTGCCATCTAGCAAGTTGTGGCTAAACTAGCAAAGAAAAAGTGAAGACTGACAGACAAAAGAAAGTAGAAAAGAAATATGATTTATCAAAAACAACCCTATGCCATTGAAAATGGAAATAAAGAGAAAAAAGAAAGTGACAGATATTTTTAAAGCAGGAAAAGAGATAATGTCCATCATCTGATTACTGGTTGTTTGTTGCCATACACAAGTTAAGTTTATGTCTAACCCAGTTTTTAAATGCCAGCCCATATTTTAAGAGGACTTAGTAGAAGTCCTTGTCTCGCTACTGTAAACATCATGCACGACACAAAAGGCAATTCATTTTTAAACTAAAGCTTATGTGTGAATCAACGTTTATGAAATATTGAGAGACTGTTGTTTTGTACCTTTGGTTTTTATGATGCCTTAAAAGGCATGTTGAAGGCGGTAAAAAGATATGGCTATTCTGGCTGGCTTATGTTGACTTTTAATGTGAACTGGAGGGTATTTGGTTTATGTTACAATTGACAGTCTTAATCTCCAGCTTTTTACCATCTCTGACACAAAAAAGAATAGAATCACTAAACATTTTAAAATAGTACATAGTTATCAATCTATCCATCCATCCATCCATTATCAATGCCGCTTAATCCCTAATGGGGTCGCGGGGTAGTTATCAATCTACTATTGATAAATTCTTTCAAACAAATCTGCTTTTATCATCCTGGTTTCTGTTTGTGGGGCCACTGAAAGAATATTCAAAATAAGTCAAATGGGATGCACAAACCTTTCAAGTCTCTCTGAGAGGGTATCAGCCAAATCATAAGATGGAGCCTTGTACACATCTGACAGCTCTAACTTCTTAGTGAAGCCCTTTCTCAACAGCGGTGATATCCACCTGTGTGTAAAATCAGATGTTTAAATATCAGCTTCTTGAGGCTAGAGTCACTGAAAAAAATGGATACAAACACAGAAATCTGTCAGTAAAAATATCAAATTCTATCAATCTATTTTTTAAATCCACTGGGACTTAGGACATGAATGTTCAGGGTCAAGGGCGCTGTATAGATAAAATAGTTTAAATAGAAATAAAACTTTTACTTTTGTTAATCAACACAGAATTTTAGTTAACAGTGAGAGGACATTTTTACCATTTATATCAAAGTTACTGCGTAAGGGCAATGGAGTGAGATGAGTATGCGGTTTCACTATCACAGTAAAACGCAAGATATATCATTTTAGTATCTATGTCATTTTGACGAAACAGAACATATGAAACAGTCGAGTCTCAATGTTTTACTATGATTACAAATTGCACTGTATAGACCAATAACTTTGTTATATAATATTTTGCATAAAACATGTAAGATGACATGCATTCCTCTGGTCTACCCCACAAGAATGTATTCGCTTTTTAGACGTCATAACCATTACATCTAAAATTACATCTCAAAAGCTGGCCACCTAACCTGAAAAACAAACCTTATCTAAGGACAAAGTAGCTCTGAACAGCGTGCGCCTTTCAAAAAGTCACGATTTAGATAAGAACAATTCTCGTATCCTCCCTATGGCATTGCAAGCTTAGTCTCAAAGTTCTTATCCCATAAGTCAAAACCAAACTTTGAAAAGGAGTTTATTATTGAAGCAACTATTTATTATTCCAACAAAACGTATTAACTGAATCACTTTCCCTTCAAGCACGTCTTCAAGCGACATTCTGAGTCTGTTTATTCGGTTGTCTTTGCATCACAGATCGACACAGTGCCATCAACTCACAACTCCTGTGGGTATAAAATACATACCAAAAGATGAATTTGGAGAACAGATTGGCATCTTCCACCGGTGACTTCTGCATCCTAGCGCCGCCAGTTTGATTTCTTTACACCTGAGGGTCCTTACGCGTCACATCGATCTCTTCAGCGTAGCTCCGTTCCCACTAACTGATAGAGAAGTAAGTTTTTATCTCCGACTTTGTCTCTACGCTAAATGTAATGTCTCTGCCCGGTTACTTTCCCTCATCAGAGCAGCAAGTGCTCGTGTTATCTTTGCTCCTGCTCCCGTTTACTCAGAGTAACAGAGAGGACAGTCCATCTTTTATGGGCTGACTCGCCAAAACTCGCGGAGAGACGTCACTTCCCCGCAAATGCACCTCAGGTTGCGTATTGTGGCAACAAAGAAAGGAAGAAAAAGGCCTGCTGATGTGTTTGTGGACACCTGCTGTCATATGAAGGGAGTACCGTAGAACTTTGCCCACAAGCACGTTAAATCAGTTTATTTAATCATCTCACCAATGACAACAGCATATTTTCCAATCATTATGAAGAATATTATTATTACTATTATTACTCACAGTGGTCAAAAGTTTGTTATTTCAGTTCATGATAGCTAAAACAACTTTTTTGATTAAAAAAAACTATCACACTGAATCCAATCGAATCAGTTAAGTCTAATTTGAGTTATGTATATACATAAATAACTTGACAGATAAACAGACAGAGCTGATAATCTGCTAGCACCACCTCTCTGTGCCTTGCTGTGAATTTTTACGCTCTTTATGAATAACAAAATAGCAGGAACAGTTCCGAAACATCAGTGGGAACTTGAAACTTTTTTTTTTGTTTTATCAGTTTCAGGTTACACACAGTTTCAGGAGAGGGAGGATCAAAACTTCAAGACATTCCTAAAGAGAACAAAGATTAAAAAGATTAAACAAATTGGAAAAGGTTGTTAGTTTTGCGTCTGCATACTATAAATCAACAAACACACAGTGCTAATCTATAGTAGCAACAGTTTAGTGGGAATTACCACAAGTATGAGCCCAAGGCCTGTGCATAACACTTGCAGTAATTTTGCAAATGTGAACTTATGTACAATTGTGCAACACTGCCTGTTTGAAACACATGGATAGTCTGCCCATATTGGTTTGAATCCTTCTGCAGTTAAGAGTTAAGCCAGCAAGAGTATTTTTTTTTTGTGTTGAGCGGGTGTTCAAGACTAGTGTTTTCATTTCAGTTGGCAAAACACTGGCACTTACAGTTAACTCACACACAGTCACACAGAAACGGGGTTCTGTTAGACGAAAAAGGAAGTTAAACATTTAGGTGAGTTATGAATGGACAAAATAAAATCAAGACACTTAATTGTACCTAATATAGGAGTGTATCTATTTTTTGTTTTAAACTTTGTTTTTGTGTTTACATTTAAAATACTAACAATGTTTTTTTTAAGAGAATCTGATATCAGAAGGTTTTACCCGGAGCATCAAGCACCCAAAAGAGGTAGACAGGTATAAGACCAGTATGCACCTGGGTAGGCGCTTTTTTGTTTATTTGTTTGTTTTTTGTTTGTTTATCATCAGCACAAGAAAAGCCACAGGACAAAATTGGGAATTTTTTTTTCTTCGTTTGCCTTTGAATAATAGATATACTACCAATAGCCTGTTGATATTTTTTGGACAATGGATTTCTTTGCTTATATACAGTTGTGTCCATGGTTTAAATTAAGTTCAAATAAAAATTGCTATACATTTATCAGTCACTATAAAAACTACACAAAACAGACATTTCAACCAAAGAACTGAAGATGGATAATTTACCAATGCTCAAATGGTAAACAGAATGTTTTCATCTCCCTCACATGAACTCATAGCTGGGTTGGATGGACTGAGAAATTACAATTTACAGATTATTTCAAATTCGTATAGAATCTTAAATATGTTCTTTGGGAAATAAAGGGTTTAGTTTATTTTGATTATGAAAATAAATAAAAAAAACATGTTGCATAATCTACCTTGGAATGCCATTCAGAATAGCTAAACCCCTAAAAAGAGAAGAAACAATGCAGATTTGTTTCAAGTCAGTTGTGGTTTAAAGTCATAGTTATAGTTTAACTGAAGTTATAGTTTGACTGAAGAAAGTCTTATTCTGACGAATGTAATGTAAAGATCATCTGTTTTCAGAAAATTCCTTCAATATTTTAAGGGTAATGATCATGAGTGTACAACATGATGGAGTGTTAAAAATTTGTGAGGGGAAAAGAATATTCTTCTCCGCAATTTTTAGGGTTAAGGTTAGGGTTATTTTCTGGGTGAAATTGACACTGCATTCACAAAATTGTATGTGGTTTACTTTTTCTACTTCTTTCAAATGTTTCCATTGGAAAATAATGTTATGCACACCTATGTAAATGTATGTATAATGCATGTATATGTGTAATGATCATAAAAAGTGGCAAACCACCCAGAAAAAACAATTCTCCCTCTTCAGATCAACAAAATGACCAAAATGAGTTAAAAGTCTTTTGTTTCTTATGCAATTCCAGAGTTTACACTTTTTTTAAGTGGCAGCACTGGCATTTAGCAAAACACAAGAGTGTACAATATATCATTTGTAAGTGGACTGGAAATTGAGCTGGTTCTTTACATAACTTTTGGACATAACAGAAAAAAACATGAATGAAGTGAAAAACTAATCATTCAACTTTTAATATTATTAAAAACACAAAAATGTTAAGTTGTCATACCATATGATAATACTCTTTGATTTTATGCCTGTTGCTAAAAATAAGAAAAGACCAGTAAAATAGTCCTACTCTGTTATAAACTTTGGCCAATGAAATAAAGTCCACAGCTCGGTTGTGCTACAACAACTACATGTACAGTCGTGGCAAAAAGGTTTCAGAATGACACAAATATTATATTTTCACAGGGTCTGCTACTTCAGGGTTTCCAGATGTTTTGTCTGACAAGCATTTCAAGAGTATCTAAACATTTTATTGACAATTACACTGACTTCATGCAACAAGTCATTATTTGCAGTGTTAACCCTTCCTTTCTAAGACCTCTGCCATTATCCCTGGCATGCTGTCAATCAAATTCTGACTGGAATATTTCAGATATTGTCAGTATTTGTTTGTCCACCCACCTTTTGAGAATAGACCACAAGTTCTGTGTGGGATTAAGATGTGGGGAGTTTCCTGGCTTCGAACACAAAATCTTTATGTTTTGTTCCCTAAGACATTTATTAATTGCTTATGCTTTATGGCAAGGTGCTCCGTCATGCTGAAGAAAGGCATTGTTTATCACAAAACTGCTTTTGGGTGGTTGGGAAAAGTTGCTCTTGGAGACGTTCTGGTACTATGCTTTATTCGTGTTTTACAAAAAAAAATACTTTTTTCAAGATTATTCATGTTTTAAAAAAAATCATTTTGGGAAGATTGTGAGTCGGTTTACTCCCTTTACTGAGAAGCAGTTCCACACATGAATGGTCTCAGGATGCTTTACTGTTGGCATGAAACAGGACAGATGGCTGAGCTTACGAGGTCTTCTCCGAAGAAGCTTTTTGCCAGATTCCCCAAACTATTGCAAAGGGGATTCTTCAGAGAAAATTACTCTACCCCAGTCCTCAGCAGTCCAACCCTGTACCTTCTGCAGAATATCAGTCTGTCCCAGATGTTTTGGGGGAGTGAATTGGTTTCTTTTCTGCTTTTTCCTCCCTTCAATTGCAGCTACAAATTACCTGCAAATTAACTTCCAGCCTAGCAAGTCTGGTTTATCCTGACGGACATGACAGACAGCAACATGGTTGTGTGTTTTAAGTCACCGTTTACTGGAGACAAGTTTTTAGACAGAACAGAGGGCACTAAAATGTCTCTCTGCCTCAGAAGATGACCAACATCAACCTGACCACGGTTTCTAGTTGACATAATAGTCTACACACCTCTAAAGACAATCCCCCAGGCAATCTTCAGCCAATTAGGCTGATGCGCCGTCAACTCTTTAAATAGAGTCTGAAACTTTCTTGATCTCTTTTGAGATAAAAATGGACAATCCAGTGTGTCTCTCATCAGAACAGAGACTAAGCAAGTTTTCTTTGCAATTCATTTAGCACAGTGACTTGTGGCTGGTCTTGTTTTATCAGTGCCTGTGCACAAGCATGCTTCCAAATTATATTAGCTGCCCTGTCATAAGTTTTTACCATGCACTGGTAAGTTTAACCACAGAAGCATATCTTTCACTACTCCAGCGAGGCTTCTTCCTGTGGTTTCAAAAATAGAATGCAAACCAATGAAGTTTCCACGAGGCTTCATTGTTAACATTGCAGATGCAAATATTTTCTTGTTCTTGCCCAGAAATGTTTTGTGTTCCAGTTATTTTCAATAATTTTTTGCCAGTTTTTAAATCCCGAAAGGATGAAGGTAGGCCGTGATTTTTCGGCAGATGGTGTAAGCTTCTCTTGGTAAATTGTAATAAAAACACAAATGGCACATATGGTTCTATCATCTGTCCTCTGACATCAGTCTTTCAGCTGTCATTCTGGGCACCTTAAAGTGAAGAGTCACAGTATCACACAATTCTGTAGTACTGCATTTACTACAAGCAAGCAATCCCAGGCTACTGAGAGACTGAAGATAAATTATATATGTATTTATTTATTTGTTTTCTTCCAAGAGATGGGATGGGATTTTACTGACTCTCTGAGAATCTCATTATTCGCAGCCAGCATCTTCGCGTGCTGATGGCGGAACTCCAACTCCCGCAAGTCCTGGAACTACCTACGTAAAGGGGGAACAGGCATCAAAACTATAGAGTTTCTTTTTTTAAATCGATAATCAAAATGTCAGTCGAATCCTTCTTGACAAGTCCAGGTGAATCTTCTGTAGTTTTTTTAGGACCTTGAGGGAGTTTCACTTGATTCAGGAGTTTAATTTGGTTTTCCCATGACATTTCTTTTAAAAGGTCATGGCAAATAATATTTCCCTCGCTTTTATACATCTTATACAGATAATGTTCTTTTTCTGAAAATCAATTTCTATACCAATTGAAGTAAATAAAAAAAACAGATTTTTGAAAATTTGCCAGAAGTCTCTCAGAATCTGGCGTCACTACAACATACTACCCTCTCTTCCAGATTTGACTGAACACTTTCAATCTATCGAGGCAAAATGTGTCATGAGGTATCTTCTCAATCTCTCAGATATATACTTTTTAATAAACCGTATGTTATGTTTCGATAGAGCTAGCCCCAGAATGCAGATACCAGACGTTGGGGAAGGAGAAAAAGACCATTTATTTGAGACTGAGGGGAAAAGGTAAGGTAGAGGACACAGGGGCAGGTAGTTGAGGCAGGCAGTTTCAGGAGGGGTACCTGCTGTAGATGAGGGAAGTGGAAGGTGTGGCTGGGCCTGGAAGGTAGGGCTGAAGCTGGATCCTAGAGATAAAAAGCACAGGTAAGGTAGGAAATCTCAAAGTAGTTGTCATCTAACGGTATTCTTGAGAAAACACTGGCCTATGTACCAATAAAGCGGTGACCATCTGGCAGCGAACACACAGGAGACCAGCCTCTAAATACTGCTTCAGAGCATAGGTTCAGGTGTGCAGCCAGCTCCTCCAAAGCCACACCTACCCGAGCAAATGAGCACACCCAAACCACACCCACAGTGTCATACACCACACCAAAAGTAATGGGAGGTTTTGCTTTTAGTGCATATTGCATGAACTTCAAATAATTTTGTTATTTAGACTCAGCAACCACTTGTGCTTGCTGTTTCAATCTAGAAAATGAATATTTATGAATTTATAAAGCAAAGTTGTCGTTTATTTATGTGATGATAAAATACCTAGCAAGCATGTATTACCTAGCACATATTACAAACAAGAAATTTTTTTTAAAAATAACACAGAATAAACCAACTACAGTATACTGAAAAAGTGAAAAGTTCCACAGAATAGCAACTCCTGCTGATATGAAGCAACTAATATTTGATATTACCAAGCTCCGCCCATCCCCGCGCTGTGCACGCGGAACTTTCGTAGACTGTTGTCCACGCCAAAAAACATTAGCTTCACAGAGACTTGGTCACCTGTGGTCATGGACTTCTTTCCCGCAGGAGATGAAACCGACACCAGTAATGATGACTGGGATATCGGCTCTTTTTCAGATGAGAAACATTCTTGCACGAAGGTGAAAAAGTGACCATTTTTTCTTTAGGATTTGCTTGTAGAACAGGACTTTAGCACTCCGAATTAGCATCTTCTCATGAGTAGCTAGTCTTAGCTGCATATTAGGCTTTATAGTTTTATTTTTATTTCTCCTTGAAGCAAGTAGGCTACTCGTGGTTTTTAATTGCTACACTGTTCGAAACAAGATATGAGTTGCAGTATTTGATTTTTTAAAGTTTAAATAATTTAACATAGTCGAAAAGGTGCCCTTTGACCCTCTTCTTGTGGTTTTGACCTTTGACGTTTGTTCGTAATTTTTCTGCTCTATTTAATTTCTTTTAAGACAAAGGGTGGAATTTTTTTTGTCTTGGATCAAAATTGTTTCTGGAATGGTATGATTTATGATGATTTTACTTTGCTTTTTCAGGATCTCGATACTGTTGTACTGCGTGCAGAGGATGATGTATCGGTGCTTCAAAGAGCCATTAATGAAGGAGACATAGATGCTGTTGGACAACTGCTGGAGAATGGCAAGTACTTGGTTAATGTCTATAATGAACTTGCTACATGGTTGGTTGATCAAATGGATATGAACATTTTTATCTACTCAAAAGCCTAGTCTTCAACTTCAGAATCTCCTTGTAACGTATAGAATACAGACCGATGTCTCATCTGGATTGTAGGCAAACAAGCCAAGCTCAAATATACCGTGTCAATGAAGCCGCGGTTTCACTAGTGCAGAATGAGATCTGACGTCCTGTTGAAATGACCTCTGAAGAAAAGACGTGTTCCTAAACTGCAACAAAACCTCCTCATTAGTTCTACCATCACAAGCATACTTTTCAACAATGCTACAATTACTGATGTGCCACTTGCTTTAACAACCAATAAGTGTTACTTTCTTGGTTTTGGTGCGGACAGGTGTAAATGTGGAAATAAGGCTTGGCTTTGAATGGACCCCTCTAATGCATGCTGCCAATATGGCAAACTATGAATTGGCCAAATTCCTACTGGACAGAGGGGCAAGTGCCAATTTCAGCAAAGGTAAGAATTTGTATTACATCTGTATATTACATTAGTATCTGTATTAGCTCTTCATCATGTTGCAGCAAAACTGTAGTTGGATGTGTAATCCTGTAAAAACATATTAAATAGAATGACTGACTTATACATAACCAGAACATCCAGGGAAAACAAAATTAAAGTTTGATGTCATATACACAGTTTTTTCTGTATTTAAGTAGGATTCTGTTTTGCTCTATATAAGTAAGCGTAATAGTTGGCAGAAGTGAATTAAGCTCACTGCGTGCTCTTCCCAGCATCTACCTGTCCGCCCATGAGCTTTTTCCAGTTGTTTCTTCTCATTTGTCCTCCCCAAGACATAGTGCTCTTGTAATTTGGTGGCTGCCCCTTTTAGCATTGAATACCTCTTTTCTCCAGTTTTTTGTTGGATCTAAAGTTTGCCATTATACAGATATTTTGTGGTGTTTGCTTTTGCCTTAGGTTATTGGGGTTAGATTGCACTCTGGACACGCATTAAGCTTTCTTTTACAGTAAAGTCTCAAAATCTTGTGATTATAACCTTTGGAGGACAGGTAGCATCTGTCAGCTTGGACATGCATGCTCTTTGTGTTATCCCTATTTTCAAGTCCTTTCCTGCTTACTCAGAGTTGTGCCTATAAAATCTTATACAAAGCATACCATGTCCTGGCCTTCGCTGCCTTCATGTCGTTACGTGGAAGTCTGTTTTGAAAATCTTCGCAGCATTATGCGAAATCTATATCCTTGTGTAGTAGGTAACGCAATTCATGCTTGTGTCTCATCCCCGTGAACTCAACCGTACAAATTTTCTTCTCTATCTCGCCTACCCTTTTATCATGTTCTATTATTTTAGAGTTTTAAAGTTTAAACAGTCCTGCCTCTTGGTTCTCACCTGAGCTTTCTGAAACCTTTTCGTAATTACACCTGTAGCATGATTAACCGGGATTGGAAATTGTATTCCCTCAGAACTCAGTCTTGAGCCTTTGGTGTGCTTACTTGACAAGCTCATTGTGCACCACTAAATCATTTTTAGAGGTGATATTTTCATTATGATTCTGTTGTGAGGGAAGATGGTTCGATTCAGCAATAGCATTTCATTGTTATCCCCCAGGCTTGAATACCAAACAGCCACACGTAACCCTTTTGTGCCCCTGTTGGATTGGTGTCCAGATATTTTTCCTATCAAACTAATGTTCAAGCACTCTTCATCTGACATTACTTTATGGTGATGACGACAAAGAAAGACCCCTTGGAGGAACACACTGCTTATCCTTTATGTTCTTAGTTAAAGCTGTCTGGACCTTCATCCCAAAGCAATAAAAATTGAAGGCATCTGTTAGATTGAGGTCACTCTGGTTAAAATAGTTTTCTGGTCTTTTATACACAAACACTCACAACAGCATGCTCTTGCTGAGTTTCAGCTATAGCCTCAGACATATTATACATTGTAGTCATCAGATTAAGAATAAATATTTGGCATGAGTTTCCACCACATGTTGCCTACATGTGTGTGTATTCCTCAACATATGAAAAAGTGAACAAAAGTATCTTCTTGATCCGAAGTGTAAAGAGGAAACCTTTTACTTGCCCTCTCAAAGTCCCCAAACCTAGATTCAAACCTAAGCACTAGTTGTACTCTTGATACCTCTTGTTTATTAGATTTCAGTTCAAAATGCAAAGTTAAACTGATTTTGTGTGTGACTGATATCACATGGGCTTGGCATCTGATGCTTGAGGCAGGTGAAGGAAACAATTTAACAGAAGGATGATGTGTGGTTGCATTATTTTACCGTTGGTCAATGCAGTGGGATAAGAGGAGAAATACACAAGTGATAAATGATAAATGATGTCGCCAGGCTGGTGTCCTCCTTTCTCATCAATTTCCTGCCCTGAGAACTCCTCTTCTCAATGGATGTGAACTAGACAGTCTGGTTTACACTTACACACACATAATGTAAACACACACATTCACTCACAAATATAGAGCCAAACATCCACTGCCTCAAAGACATGGGAACCTACATACAGACGCAGAAACACCCATATGTTTATGTGTATAATGTATGCACATATGTGGTGCAACATCTGCACAGGTGTTTCTGTAAGCTGCAATGTGTTTAGAGATATCCCAGTTTTCAAGAAGCTGTTCTCCCTTTGTCTGAAACACATTTATTACATTTTGAGTTATTTTATGACATCAATTTCAATATTTCCTTTTAAATTGTTGTTTGCTCGTGTACAGATAAGTGGACTGTCCTCATGGCCAGTTGCACCGCCTCTGCCAGTGAGGACAAAATTGCCCATTGTGTGGAGCTTCTGCTGTCCAGGAATGCTGATCCCAACATGGTGGATGGGTGAGAAAGGGAAGGGGTAGAACAATGTTTTATTTTCAAATATTTGTGGGATTTACAACACAATATGCAGCCATAAAACTATTCACAAGAATGAGGGCCTAAAGGAGATGGAGGTGCTCGATCAGATTTCCTTTGATGGTTCCCTTTATGCCTAACTTCCATGTGGTAGCATTATGCACTAGTGTGCTTCATACAATGTGTGTATCTTTGTTTGTTTTGTTTGGAATGTCCTGTTTTGGCATGTGCATTCACAGACGGGTACCAGCCAGACAAACAAACATAGAGTGTAAAGAGTGGGCAAGAGTATTTTAGAAACCTTTGGATTGGAGACATATTTTTCCCCAAAGATGGCGTCTGGAGATGCAGTCAGTAGAAAAGAGAAAAGTAGAGTCCTGCATATAATACTAGTTTTTGCTGCCCCTACATTAATTCAGTCATTACACAATAAGGAAAACATTCTTGATATTATATTGCCATGCTTAAGTCTCTGACATGTATGACTAAATAAACAATCTTTAGGGAAAGTAAGCAACAGTTAGACAGTGATTGGAAACCCCTTACCGGACTGCAATAAGAAGATTGATTTAAGATTGAAAACCATCTTATCTTTAAAGCATTCTACTGTAACCATCTGTGTATTTTTGCTCCCCAGAAGTCCCCCGGTTTACTTTGTTTTTTAGTTTTCTCTATTCCTCAGTACCTGTGACCCCTGTGCACCTCACTTGCAGGACTGAAATACCATCTGAAATCTCTGATGACGGAGCATTAGGAAATTGATCAAGTCCCGCAAAGACAAACAATTTAAAGCAGCATAACAAAAGACAGAAGTATGCAGTGAATAATGAGAGACGAGGGGCCAACAGCGTCCAACTCTAAAGGAAAAGCAGAATGTGAGGTTAATGTGGGTGCACAGGACTAAACTCCCTCATCATTCTCAGTCCCTCTTACGTCTGAGTATCAAACTCTTGATTAACACCAGCTGCATGTCCCTCCGCTATAGTGTAAACAACTTATGTCTGTCGTTTCTCAAAACTGAGAAATGAGGGGGCATGGTGTCGGGTCCATTGTCTCATGTTTATTTTGTCATTTTGTTTAGTTTTTTCTTGTTCAATTAATGTTCACTGCACTGGTCTGTTAACTAAAGTTGGTTAAGGAGGCTAAAGTTTAATTTCCATTCAGCAATAGAGTGATTTTTTTTCCCCATCAAACTTGAATCAAAGCTGCCTTATCATGGTTTGCCTGTACATTTTGCAATTTTTTCATGCTGATAGGTGTCCTATTGTCACAATCTTGGTTCCTATACATTGTTTATGGAAGGGATGAGTTCTTCTCAAACTATAATACATTTAGGGAAGTGATGAAGACCTGTTTTATTCTCAAACTATAATACATTTAGGGAAGTGACGAAGGCCTGTGTTATTCTCAAACTATAATTCATTTAGGGAAGTGATGGTGACCTGTGTTATTCTCACACACCTAATACATCAATCAATGTCTTGTTGGATCAATCCGGAAAAACTGTTGCCCATTTGATGAAAAAGTAAGCATATTATTGATGGTTATGTTGATTATTCCAGTTGCATTCAAGATTAAGGAAAAGGGGGGGCTAAATGTTAAAGTTTTCATTGTTTTGTAAATGAAAAAAAAATGGTTATGTAAGTAAACCGTTTGTGTTATAAACTAGATAAGGATTAGGCATATAGGCTGCACCGCCAAAACACTTTTCAATTCTGACTCGATACTTTTTTCTTTTTTTTAATACTTTTTATTATTGTTAAAACCTGTGAATGTTTTACATGGAAATAAATCATTAACAAGCTGACTATCCAATGGTAAGTCAAAATCTTACAACTGTCATGAAAAACATCCCAACAGCAAACTTAACATGGCACACACTCAGTCTCTTCTCTTATGATAGTTTTCATCATGACATTTTGTTTGTTCAGGCCCACGTGACAAGAAAAAGACGATCTCTCATTACTCCTTGATTTTTTTGTTTTTTGTAGGTAACTGTCTGCCTAGGAACAGTAAGTTAGATGATGTGTACGGAAAATGTTGCTTGGATTAAAAAAGAATAGACTTTGGTCTCCTGCAGGCCAGGATAACTTAGAATAGAGAGGATTTTCCTCCTTTGAAAGTTTGTACAATGGAGTGCTGTTGCACTTGAGAGACTTGCATACGTTACAAGGGGGAGAGTAGAATATTGAGGACATATTGAGAACTTTGATGGAAAAGGAAAGTGACTTAAAATGCCGGGATCTTTACAACCCTTTTTGGTTTATTTGCTGACGTTGGCTAAGTCTATGTGTGCTATTTTTTGTTGTTGACCTTGAATTTGTGATTATTTATATAGAAAATACACAAGTATGTATGTGTATATATATATATATATATATATATATATATATGTGTGTGTGTGTGTGTGTCTATATTTATTTTTTTGTCGTTTTTTTGCCGTGAACGATCAGCTTAGCGATCAGGTGGCTGTTAGTTCATTCATAAAAACTCACAGTCTTGCACATAACAGTCACAAAAACAATATATGTGGGACTTTTGGAAATGTCCCACAGCAAAACTGTCCTTTTGAAGATACAATAGCTTTGGGAATGTGACAAGAAATACGGCACCAGATACCATTTCCTCTGTACTCAATGACTTGGTGTCAAGTTGGTGAGAATAGAGGGATGTTAGTAAAGCTGTAAAGAGTTAGTATACATGTAAAGATAATGCACGTTACACATTGAACAGGACTTTCAGATTTCATGGAATTGGTTGGAATTTGACTTGGTAAATAAAGGTTGTCAGTTTTATCGCCAACCCTCTGACGTGCACAAGAGACGCACCTTTTTTTTTTTTACTAACATTACCTCTGTCTAGGGCCAATTTCCATCCAAGATTTTATTTTTTATTTTTTTAGAAAATTGGCCTTTGTGCTGCTAACAAATTAAGATGGCATTAACAGTTCACCTGAATGCAGATAAAGTACAACTCTTAATGATTTTTGGGGTTAGTTAATATAATCCATTTTGATAATACTTTCCTGCACTAATTAAGATGTATCTGCAAACTTATCTATCTATCTATCTATCTATCTATCTATCTATCTATCTATCTATCTATCTATCTATCTATCTATCTATCTATCTATCTATCTATCACCATTTTGTTTTGGTTTTTCCCTCTTCACAAACACATTTCGGAATTTTACTGTGTACTTTTTGTAGATGTAATTCTTACAATTCACACAAGAGGTACTTATTTTACTGTCTCCTTGGGATGAACAGACCTGGCATCCTTGCTTTCCCTTTCTTTTTCACCTGTTCACTGGATGTTGGTTGGGGGACCTGAGCTTTAGCTTTTCAATGATAGCTGCTGCTACTGGGGATCAAGCTAGCCCAACTCGAGTCTGGATCAAACTAGCAGTCCTGCTCTAATTGCTGTATGTTGCAGTGACTCTGTACAGATTGTCAACTCCTCCTTTGGAGGATTTATAACCCAGGATCATTTGTGACTTCAAGTCCTCTGTTGTGCGCAGAGATGCATCAGTTTACATTGTACTCATTACAAGAACATTCTTGTTTCTCTTTGGGCATTATGAGACAACTGTCACTTTCTCAATGAAAGCAAATACTTTGGTCTGCTCTGCATCTTCTGAATTTCACTGAGAAGTTCTGGCTTATTTCTTCTGACTGTTCCCAACATGGTCAGCTTTCTCTTCTGAAGTTCTTCTCCAAGGCGGTAGGACGTAAAAAGGTGGTCACAGGTGATGATATGACCTTGCAACGCTTCAGTAATCTCCAGCACCACACGCACACCCTGATTCTTCTCAGATTTTCCTCTAGGTGACTTTCCTGTGTATACTTCCAGATTCCATGTATAACTGGATTTTGCATCACAGACTGCCCATATTTAGGTGCCATTCTTGGCAGGCTTGTCGGGCATGTACGGTCGGAAAGGACAGCTCCCCCTGAATGGAACCAGACTCTCATCTTCAGTAACATGGGGACCAGGATTGTCTTCAATCCATATACTTGGAGTCGCTACTCCTCTTTTACCTGTACACTCCAGCTAATAACAGAACTCCAATGTAAGCATGCAAGTCAGTCTGATCCAGTGGCTTCCATTTCTCTTGAAACACACGTCTCCCCTCTAAGTTGGTCATTTCCAGTATTATCCTCTCTATTGGTGGGGATATGAAGATCTGAAATTCTGATTGAATCTAATCAACTCTTGTGACGGCAAATCTTGTATGACCGGGAGTCATATTGATCACATTGGATGATGACAGTCTGCCTCGACTTTTGTGTGGTGATGTTGAGTATTTTACACAGACCTTCAGACCCAGACCCTTCACACACACCTTGGTCTGGGTCTCGGAGGCAATGAAAATACAAGTACACTGAAGAGACATGTTATTTTGGATCTGAACAGCTACTTGCCCACATTAATGTGTCCGGGTCAAAATGACCCGCAACATCATCCTTGTATACAAACTCTGCACAGACACCCCACTACTTTAAAGTGACCAGATTTGACACACAAGTTCATGACCCCAGATGAGGAAAAGTCACCAAATTTCATGAAGAAAAAAAAAGGATAACCAGCACTTTGATCAACCCAAAAACTGAAACGGGTCAAATTGACCCCTAAGATAATATAAGGGTTAAGCAGAGTGAAAGCTAATGAAATGAAGTGACATCAGATGTTTTTTTGATGAATTGCAATGATTGATTGTACCCACTGCACTGATATTCCCAACTTCGAGTGGGTGACGCTGCACAGAAACTAGCTCAACTTCAACAACATTTTTTAAATGTATATTTGTTCTCTTGGCTACATTGGGTTAAACGAGAAAATGCTACATTTACAACCATCGGAAAAATAAAGCAGTATTTTAAAGCCAGTGACAACAGCACATATGTGCTACGTTTCTGGTCAACTGCTTGTTAGAGGGCTTTGTCTTTGTTTGCAGGTGGTGAAGTGTTTGCAGAAGATGAGTGTCACCTGAGGCAGCAATTATTGTGAAACTGGTGCTTATCCAATTGCAAATTAAAACTTTAATACTTTAAACACTTTAATTGCATATTAATTTCATACCTATTCTTATTTCTATAAAAGTTTCTAAACACTTTTGAATATTTGACAATCTCGTTATTAGAAAATCTTTGGCTTTTTGCCTGTTGCTCTGGGGTCCCTATGTTATTGCCTCCAAAATATAGTATTTCATAGTTTTTTTGCAAATCTAACTAGATAATTATTCTTCTCCTATCTCACTTACTTAACCAGAAATGGGGCAGAATGTATAAATACAACTAGATACAATCAGATATGATGTAATGTACTGTGTAAAATATAGTTAAATGTTTTGACTCCACACAACCCTGAGCCTATGCATAGTATTGCCAGATTTAATTTAAATGTACTTTGGTTTGCTGGATATCAGAAAACAGAGGAGACAGCAATTGAAAGAGTCACAATAGGTTTATTACAATAGGTTTATTTTATTTAACTAATTTGTGTCTTTGTCTGTTGTCAACAGGAGGATATATTTTCATAATTATTTTTTCTGTAGTCCTAGTTTTGAATATTACCACTTGGGTGTAGTAGCGAAGAGACACTAATCCCACTATGTAAAAAAGGATATGTTTGCGAATGTCTGTATAAGTATAGTGATATCCTCTTTAAAACATACTTTGATTTTAGAGAAGCACCTGTATTACAGGTTATTATGACTTGATTATAAGATTACATGTGTTTGTTTGTGTGGCAATAATTATCCTCATCCATAATGTGGTGTTTCCTGCCCTCTGGTGGTGTGTCTGCACTCCCAGATTATCACTTTCACTGATCCAATGTCTGATCTGTAGGTTTTTCCCATTATTGTTCTTTCTTGTTCAGGCCATGCTATCTTTGTCATTTACTTAAATCATATTTTCATCTCTACTTGTGTCAATACCTTAGCCTGGCTGGCTTTTCTGTTCGCTAACGTATTTTTCTAAATATTTACCTTTTTGTAACCTCTTTTTTTCTTTACTGTGGTCTATTATCAGGTCTCAGATGACATGCTTGATGTTGGCAGCCAGGGAGGGCCACAGCAAAATCATCAACCAGCTTGTGTCCCATGGTGCACAAATCGACTCCCAGGACAGCAATGGATACACTGTCGGTTACTTCTTTTACAATACTAAATTCTTTCTGTGAGGATAAGACACCATACAGAGACAACGTTCTCAAAATGTTAATTATATTCTGACTTTGTCTATATAACTAATGCTGATATACTTTTCTCAGGCTTTGTCTATAGCAGCCCAGTATGGCAGAGAAGAAGCAGTGTTAAAGCTCCTTCAACTTGGAGCAGACAAAACCATAAGGACAGAGACTGGCAAGAGCCCCGCTGATCTGTCGGAAATCTTCAGACACGCACAGGTACATCAGATAATTCATTGAGTTCCTAAATTATATGTATTTTTTCATTTTATTTTACCATTGCTTGGCATGTGCTCAACATATATTTCAATACACGTCTCTCTCGACAGATAACCAGAATCTTAACCACTTCATCAAGCATTTCTGCTGTTCAGGCCATTAATTCCATGGATGAGACACTGTCAAAGTTCTTTAAGACTAACTCAAATTTTCCATCTTCTGGGGAGAGGTAAGACGTGCAGTAATAGGTATTCTGTTCTTTCTCCTGGGGGAACCAGGACCTTTCTGTGTGGAGTTTGCATGTTCTCCCTGTGTCTGCGGGGGTTCTCTCTGGGTTCTACGGCTTCCTCCCACTTTAAAAAAACCTGCATTTTAGGTTGATTGGACATTCCAAATTGCCCTGAGCAGTGAGTGTGAGTGTGCGTGGTTGTTCGTTCTTGTCAGTCTCTGTGTGTCCCTGCGATTGACTGGGGACCGTCCAGGGTGTACCCCCCCTCTCACCCATTGACTACTGGGATAGGGTCCAGTCCCCCTGGGACTTACGAACTTAGCGGTTACGAAAATGAATGGATTGATATTTTTATTGTGTTAGCTTTGCGAGAAGAAACGTACATTATTCATTTTTAGTTAATTTTCTTGCTCAACTGTTTATAAACCTAAAGTTATTGGATCTCTCATGAATAAAACTCATTGTATGTAGTGTGGTACAATTAAATCCTATGGAACGTCTTCATCATTCATGAAACAGTCAACATTTCTGCTGTTTCTGATGTTTTTTTTTACTCAACTGTTCTAGCAGTTATTAGATTTTCTGAAAATTTGTATCAATTTAAAGATAGGTTTGTAAAATTTTCAAGTGTGAATTAATGTGAAATTGAAACAAAGCAAAGCAGGTCTGCCAGATATTTTTACAGATCTAATCTTTATCTATATGATGATCATGTATGATGAAGTTGTGATCTTCATACGATCTTCATACAATCTTGCATTCCACAGATTTTCTCCTGTATTTTTCAGTGGAATATTTTTCTACTCACTCCAGCTTGTCTGCTCATCACACCCTGTTGAGTTTTCACATCCCGATGCCAGTGTAGAAGGTGTTGATCTGGTATCCAACAAGACATAAACAATAGCAAACCTTTTTGTTCAAAGTTTGGCTCCCTAAAACTGCATTGCACAATTAGTATGAGTTGGAAAAATTACATTCAACTAAGTAAAGCACCAGGAATCACTGGTTATTTCCATTTTAGCGTCAGTTCACTCCTGTAAGCCACATTATTTTAATGATCATATTATGAATGTTTTACAGATCAGAGTAAAGAGTAAAGCCACAGTTTTCAGTTACATAATGATAACTTTTTAAGCCTGGCTAAGCTTTAAGCTTTCACTAATTCCCCTCAACTACCTCAAATTATAGTTTCAATTAATCAAATATTATATATATATCTATATATATATATATATATATATATATAGTATCATATATCAGATGACTTCAAATGACTTCAAATGATAATTTCACATAATCATGCCAAGAGCATGTGTTGGAAAAACTTCTTCAACAGTCATTTTTTTTACCAGTTTTTTTAAGTGGAGATGACACATAAAATACTGTTTTACTCATTTTGTTGTTAAAAGTGTAGAAGAATGTAGTCTCAACCAAATTTAAAGAAGCAAAGTTCTTAGCTCAATGGTCTCATGCCACAACAGTTTTTGGCATCTAAACCTGCATGTAAATGGTCTGAAATTCCTTTAATAGTTAGAAAGCACAGTTTCTTATTCAGATTAGCGCTTTTTAATGCTCTACATATTTATGATTGCAAAAATATATTTTTTTTCCATACTTTGGACAGTATGTGTTTTTTATTTACTGTATTTAAGTGTGTTATTTTTATTTATTTATTGTTGATTTATTGTCGATTAAACTTATTTATTTTCATTTCTTTATAATTTATGATTTATTTTCTACCCCACTCAGTGCAACCAAGTTTGATGATCTTGAACTTCTCCTACATGGCCTTGATCTGGGTTATCTCGTAGACATCATGACTGTAAGTTCTAATCTACACACCAAAATGGGATTTTAATGTATTTTTGAATGTTTGCTTGTTTTTTAATGTTTTAGTTTTTCGTAATGAGAAATTGCTGCTTCCTTGTGTTACAGATATCAAAATTGTAAGCATACTGTTACACAGAGTATGATGTTTTATAATGGCAATGAGGGATAGTCAGTAAATCCCAAATAACTATTCCACTGTCATTGACTGTTTTTTTTTTTTTGTATGGTATAAAATCCCAGAATAAATTCAGGGTTAGCCTTTTCTGAAATATGATGACTCAGCCTGAGGGATACACATAGCTTGTTTTTACTATGTGGGGAAAACTCATCAATACAACATCTCTAAACATCTGTAGGAGTTTTCATTTGGTACATTTTGTTCTGCCACTGACTTTTACATATTCTTATGTGCAGGAAAATGACATCACCTGGAGCTACTTGTTAACCATGGAGAAGGAGGACTTTGAGAGGGTAGAACATGACTGTACATTTAGTCTGTTTGTAAACTGTGCTGCTTATAAGCAGGTTTGAGAGTGACCCAGAAAAGATGGGAACTGTTGTCACCGCTGTTAAGATCAAACTGATGGCATTACACACTCTTTTGGGTTGCTTTGCTAAACCTCAGCCCATAAAAGTATGTGATAGTTAACCTTCCTCTTGTGTTAGGGTCTGCACTGACCCATATTTTAGGTTTAGCACTAGAGGAACACAAGGGGTTAAACACTCGAGGAAGGATGTACAGCAGTATAATAAAAATGTACAAGAAAATACCTTTTTATCCTCCATTTATCAGATTGGTGTCAAAAATCCAGTGGACCAACAGAAGGTGTTGAGTGCAGTGAAGCAGATACACCTGGATAAAGTGGACCTTGACATGATCAGCCAAATAGGATCTGCTTGCACTGGGTAGGATATTACTCTACATTCATGTCCAGCATGCCTTTGCAGTCGGCATATGTTCTCAACTCTTAATTGAATGCTGCTAAAGAAAAACCTTTAGATAATTGCTATATTGGAATTTTGTTCAAAGCTTATATAGAAACATGTATGGGCAGGTCATCAATTTTTCTTAACACATATTCCCAGCTTCCTTAGTTAGGAAAGCTAGCTCATTTTGGTTACAATGTGTGAATTGGAACTGGTGGGATTCTAATTATATTACAGTACTTGCAGCCATTACAGAATGGCTTAAATTGGACTGTGTCTTGGAAGAAACATTTGTTGAGATTTGGTACAATTTAGATAAAGATAAATCAACCGAGTATTTGTAATGCAAAAAAGATTAGATTCCACAAACAGCACATTGTTGAAAATATTAGATTGCAAAAAATTGTGAACCTTTGTCAGCAACACACTTCTTCTTCTTCACTTCACTTTATTTTGGTAAATTTGGTAAATTGTCCACATTAAACACAAGAAACAACAAAAGAAAAAAGAAAATAACAATAGACAAACCCACAGTTTACCAAAAAAGGAATAGGCCGAAGCAAAGCTTATTCTTGCCTACCCTATTTTTTTTACCTTACAACCAGGATTTCTACAAATTCAGATTACATAGTACATAGTACAAATATAGATCTACTTAAGAACGTAAGATTTTATCATATTACATTTTAAAGCTCTTTTAAAGTTCACCAAGAAAGGACATAACTTAAATTCATCATTTAATTCATTCCACAGTTTCACGCCAATAACTGAAACACATCTAGACTTTATCTGACTTTTCTCTTTTGCACATTCAAATATAAACAAACTTCGCAAATTATATTTATTTTCTCTTAACTTAAATAATTTTTGAATACCAGAAGGAAGACTTCTATTCAATGCTTTATACATTATTTCCAGTATTTTTATATAAACAATATCTTTAAATTTTAATATTTTACTTTGAATAAAGAGTTTATCAGTTGGTTCACGGTATCCCACCTTATTTATAACCCTTATAGCTTTTTTTTGCAACTTAACTAATATATCAATAGTTGTTTTATTTGCATTTCCCCAGATTTCTGAACAATAAGACAAATAAGGCATAACCAAAGAGGAATATATAACATGCAAGCCTTTAACATTTATTAAGTCTTTTATTTTAAACAGTATTCCAATAGTTTTTGCAACTTTATTTCTAATATATCCTATGTGAGGCTTCCAACTAAGTTTATTATCTATAATAATCCCTAAAAATTTTGTCTCATAAACTCTTTCGATTTCAACTCCATTTATGCATAACTTTACATTATTATAGTTCCGATTGCCAGAGAAAACCATGAATTTAGTTTTTCCTTCATTTAACGATAACTTATTGTAATCAAACCATGTTTTCAACTCAGCTAACTCTTTTTCTACTGTTTTTATAATTTCATCCATATTTTTTCCAGAAAAAAAGAAATTTGTATCGTCTGCAAACATTATAAACTTTAACAGACTGGATACTGCAAAAATATCATTTAGATAAAGTATAAATAATTTAGGTCCTAGGACTGAGCCTTGAGGAAGACCACATTTTACCATGTCTGTCTGTGACTTAGTGTTGTTAATTTGTACATATTGTAATCTATTACCCAAATAACTCTTTAACCACTGATATGCAACTCCCCGTAAGCCATACAGTTCACATTTACCCAATAGTCTTGCGTGGTCAATAGTATCAAAAGCCTTGCATAGGTCAATAAACACACCTACGGTATTAAGCTTCTGATCAACTGCTGCTGCAATGTGCTCCACAAACTCCATCACAGCTAAAGTTGTGGAGCAGTTGTGCCTGATGCCGTACTGGTGCTCGTTCAATATATTATTTTTATTGAGAGAGGAATCCAGTCTTTTCATGAATAATTTTTCCAAAGTTTTTGAAAATTGTGGTAGCAATGATATCGGCCTGTAATTTGTTAATATTTGCTTGTCTCCACTTTTATGAACTGGAAAAACCTTTGCTATCTTCATTTTGTCAGGAAAGGTTCCAGTTAAGAATGATCTATTACAAATGTAGGTGAGAGGTTTAATAATACTATAAATGACCTCTTTCACAACAGCCATGTCAATATCATTACAATCTTTGGATTTCTTATTTTTAAAATTTTTAACTACATCTATTACCTCACTTTCACTCACTTCTCCCAGGAACATTGTATTAATATTATTAAATTTATAATTATGTTTTCCATCTCTACCCATTGGCAATTTGCTTACTAAATTAGGACCGATATTAACAAAGTACTTATTAAAGACTTCAACAATATCCTCCTTTTTTTCCACTATTGTGTTGTTGTGTTTAATACTTATTGAGAAATCTCTATCTTTATTGTTTTTAATAATACTATTAATTGTATTCCATGTACCCTTAATATCATTGCAATATTTTTGCAACAACCTATCATAATAATCCTGCTTTTGCTTTCTCAGCACTGATGTTAACTTATTTTTATATACTTTATATTTTCCTTCTTTTTCATGAGTTGGGCACTTAATGAAATCCTTATATAACTTGTTTTTCTTTTTACATGCCTTCTCCAAACTCTTTGTCATCCAGGGAGTCAATCTATTTTTGGATGTTTGTTTATATTCTTTAAGGGGACAATAATGATTGTAAATTTTCATAAATATTTCCAAAAACATATTATATGACTCATTAACATCATCAACATAAACATTTTGCCAGTTATAATTTAAAAATTCTACTTTCATTTCTTCCACAGCTTCAGGTGATTTTACTCTAACTAAATTGATAATTTGCTTTGTCATATTTAAATTGGACTGATTACTAATATCAAGCATAGTGAACACAGGCAAATGATCAGTTATGTCAGTGACTAACAATCCACTTTTTGTTTTCACATTGAACTTATTTATAAAAATGTTATCAATCAATGACGCACTGTCTTTAGTTATCCGTGTAGGTCTTAGGATAAACGGATAAAACCCTAAACCAAACATTGTATTTATAAATTCTGTCGTATTAGTATGCTCATTATATTTCAACAAATCAATGTTAAAATCTCCACAAATAAAAGTAAATTTTTCATTGAGCCCTTCATATGTCTCTAATACTTTCTTACTAAACTCATCTATAGATGAGCCAGGAGTTCGATAAACACAACTAATTAACATATGGCCAGGTCTATTACCCTCAATTTTGACAGATAAACATTCCATCAAGTTTTCAACTGAAAATGTCATTTTAGCAATAACCGTACATGTCAATCCAGACCTTACAAACAGTGCGACACCACCTCCCCTCTTGTTTAACCTATTCTGACTAAACATTTGATATCCATCTAAACTATCCAGCAGACTTTTTTCCTCAGTAAACCAGGTTTCTGAAATTGCTACCACACTAAATTTCTCATCAAATTTTTCCAGGTAGCTTTTTATCTGAGAGAAATTACTATACATACTCCTACTATTAAAATGAATTATTGAAAAGCCCCCTAGCCCCACATTTATACTGTCTTCAGAGTAATATTCACAATGCTGTTTAGTATTATAACTGAAGTTGGATTCTGGGTCTATATCAGTTTCTATATCATAAAATGTATGTTCTGTAGGATCAAAACACTTAAATTCCATTATTTGACTCATGACTAAATAATATATTCTTCACTTCATCAATCTGTTCAAAACCAAAAAAGCAAAAAAACATAAAAAACTGTAGCCCCCAGCAGTACCAAGTCAAAACTGTTCACCTATATTTCTCCAGCTCCACAACATTTTTAATAGTTAGAACCTTAGCTTGCTCAGGAGAACCATTAAGTTTAATCAGTATCTTACAATTCCTAGTCCATGTTGCCTGTATTTTTTTCTCCTTCTTCAACATCCTAGCTTGGTAAGCAATCTCTGCATTCTTCTTTGTGAGATGTTCATTCACAAACACATTTGTTCCCATTAGTTTTTTTACATCTTTTAGCAATTCAATTTTGTGTTTTGTACTCACAAACCGGAGGATGATATTTGGTCTTTTTTTCCTTTTATCCATGTTTGTGTTTGGTTTGTAGGGGATTGTATAACAAGCAGCAATGGTTTTACTGTCCAGCAAAATCCCTTTGCTGCTGAAGAACTTGATGACTTGCTGCTCAACAGAAAGTAGTTCATCTGGTGGTGCATCTTCCCCTTTATTGTCTTCTGCTGTTGCCCTTGCATATGTAAGGTGTGTTGTTTTGAGTCCAGATATCACCACATCCTCCTTTCTTGCAGACTTCCTCCTTTCTTGCAGACACCTTGAACCATCCTCCACATTAAGCTTAACATGCATGTTAACATCTGTCCTCAACTAGAAGTCATCCATCAGCCCTATAAGCATCTCACCATCCTGTCTGCATCTCCCATCCCCCATATCCATAGCTTAACCTTGAACCAGACTCTAATGATTTATGCTCAGCTCTAATGATTTGTAAAGTGAGAGGTTATAGGTGGTTGGGATGAGCGAAGAAGAGCAAGCAGTAAAGGCCAGACCCTCCCTGAATTGTCTGCCAAACTCAAAATTTGGGCCTCACTTAGCTTCATACCTAAACAGACTCATCTAATAGAGAAGGAGAAGCTGACTGTTGGGATTGAATTTAGGCTATATATATTTTTTTTTAAACATTTGGAACATATAAAACAATCAAAAAGCAATGATGAAGTAAAGGCTTATTTTCACTTTTTTTATTCTGTCAAATTGTACATTAAAAAATGTAACCTCTAATCTTAGCTAATGTTTGAACGTTACCCTCCTTTGTCAGAGGGAAAAGGAGCATAACATTCCTACTGGAACTGTGATGCTAAACAGAATGAACTGAATTGACAAATTAAAGCATTTTATCAGAGCTGATTGAATATTAAAAGTACAGAAAAGAAACTTCATGGAGAGGTTTTAAAGACTTCTACTTCTAATTTATGGTTTCAGTCCTAATTGGATAAAATTATGCCTTTTCAGTTGAAAGGATTAAACATTTGTAATTTTACTGACAAAAATTAACATAAAAACTGTGAAATCATGTGTTTCAGAATTTTAAATAGATATGGTACCGAACACTACCAAATGCAATACACAATGATAACTAGTCTTAAGCTACATGGAAATATGTGTACAGTAAAAATAATTATTTATCTATTACCTATTTATCTATCATCTGTGTTCTGGAGGTCATAATTCAAAACATAATATCTGCCATGCCTTTAACCGGGTCCATTATCCCTCTCTGACCCTAAATAAACTAACCAGAGAAAAAGGGAGTGCAGCAGAGGTTCACTGACACTGTTTATTCACTGCTCTGACAGAGTGTTAGAGGGGCTTGGACAGCTGCCTGCTCTGTGCCCTTAGCTAGAGAAATACACCATTAACATTAGAACTATCAATAAGACCCAGTTTCAGGGGCTGAGAAGAGAGGGGCTGAGAGGTTGATGAATATTTAAGGTTGGCTATTTCAGGTAGGGAAGACAGCATCAGTTAGTATGAGAAGGATGTGGAATGAAGCATTGGTCACATGTTCGCATTTAGATAGATAGATAGATAGATAGATAGATAGATAGATAGATAGATAGATAGATAGATAGATAGATAGATAGACAGTAAACCAGCATGCCCAACCAGGCAGAGACCAAGAGCCACATTTTTTACTGTATTACCGCAAAGAGCCACATCATACACATGGGCACACATGAACATCGCTTCTTACACACACACATACCTTTTCTCAGCCATATTTATTGTAAATGTCACACATCGACGTGATAATGGCAGAAATTGACTGTCATTTTTTAACAATGAACATTGTGTGCACTGTCTCACATAGACAAACTCTCAGTTTAACCAAGTCGACATACAAAGATATAATAACTTACAATTACTTTTTCCTGCATGTTACTTTATAGGACTTCTGGTATATAAAGCCGAATGGCTTGCCATTAAGGTCAACAAAATAAAACACTCTCTCACACTCTCCTAAAAACGTCCTATGTTCCTCTTTTTATTTTAATTTTACTGTGCATTTTTTCCCCTGCCATTTTGAGAGCGAATTTGACACAAAACGTTTACTCATGATCTTGCTCCTACTAGGAAACTTTGAGGTATTTTCATTCAACGCACATGGGCGTTTGAATAAAATACTGTGTTTAACTCAAAGGAACCAAGCAACGAGACGCATGCAGCTCAGGAGCCATGGGTTGGCCATTCCTGCAGTAAACTATGAGCAGTGCTGTTTATAAGGGTTGTGCTGCTGTGATTTAGTGATATGGTTTTCATAAAAATGTTATTTTCTTTGATTTATCTTTTTACTTACATTACTCTTTAATCTTTTTTAGGAATGAGGATTTACAAAGCTTTCTCATAAGTGTGAATCAACAATGCTGCTACCTGATAGAGATGATTCAGGATGTCATCATTCGTTTTCCTCGCCAGTCCTCTCAGGTACATGTTTTATGTAATGCTTTACTTGTTGGGGGTTTGCTCATCAGTTTGACATGCTCAATTTTAGTTAAAGTCAGCTTCCTAACACGGAAAATCAGTTTGGTCTCATTTTATGATGAGTATAATAAGATTCTGATCTTCTTTGTCTTTTGGCTTTCTTTGTCTTTTTTGCTTACTGTTCTGTTTAATCTATAAAATCTCTGCATGTGTGTGGTTGTTTAACTAGGTGGTTTTCTCACTGGACCCAAATAAAGAGGCCCAGACTATCTGCAACCAGCTGATTGTCCAGACTAAAGACCTGCAGAAGGAAGTCATCTGCCTCCGTAACCTCCTAAGCCAGGTCAACACTTACATACACAGATACTTGTATATATTCCTACACTGTTCATTCTTATAGCATATTTGTTTTAAAACCAATTTTTCTTATCTTCCTTTACCAAATAATACTATCAAAATCAACTGAAAAAGATTGGGTAAAACAGTTGTGCATTGATATTATCTGCATGAGCAGGATCATTTTCTGATTAGCAATATATATAAACAATTGATATATACAGAAATGGAAATTAAATATATTTATATTTGTATTTATATTTAGATATAGATGATTAAAACTAAGTATCTCAAATAAAGTTCCATTTGTGTTTACACTTTGTTGATTCTGCTACTTCTCAAGAGATATAGACTATCTGCCTGTGAACATTTACACTTCCAACAAGTCCATTTCATACAACTAGCTGTTTGACGCTTTCCCTTTTATCCAACGATGAAACGCAATATGACCAAAATGTATTTTGCCTGTAGGGTGTAGGACTATATGAATTAATCAACAGGTATCGTCTGCATGTGTGTACCTGACTTTTTGCGCATATATTTGTTTGCATTTGCATTCATAGAGGAGACAGTCATTCCTTGCTGTGCAGATCCCTCTTAGCCCACAAGTCAGCAAAGCTGTGACATCAGACTGTCAGCATACAGACACTTAAGCATAGAGATGAGGGAGCTGACAGAAAGGCACGGGTGGGGGTTGTGTTTGCAAGAGCTGGACGTAGTTGCAGATAAATATTATTTCCTTACTTGGTAACTAAAAGGACATTATGACTTTTCTGCTGTGGAGCTGAGCCACAGCTGACCTGGAACTCTGCTCCCAGAATGCTTTGCCCCTGATTTGCTCCTCAAACCAGGAAGTGGAGTGCATGTCTAAATCCCCAATAATGGACGTGATAATTCATCACCAATAGCCCTCATTGATTGGGGGTTATTGGAGCGGGCAGTAGGTGGCCCTCCATCAAAATTTCTTTTGAAATGTTCTAGTTCGTTTTATTACATGGCGTCATAAGCACTGACTAGTGCACTTTTAACCCCCCATGAATTCACAATGTGCAACAACTTTGGGTCCTTTGTTGTTTTACTTTGATCTGCCAGCTTCAAGACCAACATTAGTTATTTTCTGCAGGGCTTTTGGGGAACTATATCAGGTATCACCTCAACATGTTCACATTGAGATGGGAGTTTTAACTTGATATACCTATGTCTTGACTTATTACTTTGTTTTTGCTGTAAGTTGTTGAAGTAATCAAGTCAAGTGTGTTGACAAACAACCTCCACAGCCATTTTCTTTGAATAGGAGAGTGTATCGCTAATGGGTAAGTGGATACTTGCCCAGTCTATTCACTTTTTTACCTCTGAAACTCTGATTTTTTTATCTGAATCTGATTTTTACTGTGTTTGAATTTGTTATCCAAAATTTAAAACAGATTATATAGATATATAATATAAATGCATAATTTAGCAATCCTTTCAGCAATTGCTGAAATCCTGAGTACAGAAAAACCCCTGGTCACGTTTAAAAAATATCATGCCAAGACATATCTATATTCACTCTTAAAGTTTATTATTTTCAGATGGTTTGAACTTTTGTTCAGTTTTTCGAATATAACTATTAGAATAGAAAATAGAGTAGAAATACGTTATTTATATCCCAGTAAAGGAAATTAAAATTGTCCAGTACATTGAACTTTTTTTATGTTTAAGATGGTTTTATCCATCTATCCATCCATTCCTACACCACTTATTCGCAATGAGGTCGCAGGGGATGGAGCCTTTCCCAGCTTACTATGGGTGAGAGGCGGTGTACATCCTGGACAAGGTCGCTAGTTCGTCAGAGGGCCGCACAGAGACAAGCAACCACACACACACACACACTGTGTACTATTAGAACAATAGAATAAATAAGACAAACAAATAAATATATGGCATCAAAAACTAAACATAATCCGAGACAAATTTATAATGACCAAGCCTCAGTTCTCCACTTTGCTGATGAATCCTTTAGGATTTTTTATTCAAAGCCTTGATGACTCAAGTTGGGACATAATGTTTTGGTGCGCAGAAATGCCCTAACCCTCAACTGGTCTCATTTTGATTACAATGAATTACAATGAATCTCACCCAGTCAGCCTTTAAGGGTTTGATTAGTTTAACTGCCATTGTCCCAGTTGGATTAGGTACGACGTACTTTTGTTTCCTGTATGGAGTTGAAGTTACGTTTTGCACAGGATCAGGTTTTTGTGTATTTAACTTCCCAGTCTTACTTTGTTGTCTTCCCTCAGACGGATGAATCTGAAGACTCCTTTCAGGTTCGTCAACCTAATTCCCCCAAGAAGTGGTGGGGGTCCCTGACCAGAATGACAGTGAGCACACTCGGAGCTGCTGTCCTTCTTCTTCTCTACAAAGTAGCTCGTGGCAAAGGTTACCTGCAGATGTGTAGGAGAATCTTCTAATTGTGTTGCAGAAGGAGCTAATGTTTTTTTGTTTTTATTTAGTGACTGTAGGTTGCCTCTAGATTTCATTCTAAGAGTTTTGATGTATTAAGAATAATTAGAAAAATTGTTTTAGTTTTGTGATGTTTTGTTCCTTAATTAGCTCTAATTTATCTTTTACCTTGATATAGGTTTTTGGATGTTTTAAGTGTTAAATGATTAAATATTTTGTACTATTTTGTTATCGTCATTTATTGAAATTTGGATATTTGAATTGACTGCTTTGTTTTGTTCTTATATATTACCAGTCTTATGTCTGTGCACTATGTGGCGATGATGCTGGCAATGAGTTCATCTTAGTTGGAATACTAGCTGAAAGTAGAAATGGAAAAGTTTTCTTTGTTGACATAAAAAAAACACTGCTGAAGTGCTCATTTCACAATGTGACTTGCTTTTTTTTGCCTTCTTTACTTTAGCAGTAAATTCAACCCACCACACACTCATTTTTTTCAAAATGTTTTTATTCAACTAAATGTATCTGAAAGAGCTGACATTTTTGTGGTACATTGCTCACTTTGCATACAAGTGTAGTATGTTAGTGCTTTAATATTCTAGTTTAAATTAAAGCTGGTGAACAAATAAAGAGGCATTACTTTGTTGTGCAGTTCCATTCTAATGTTTCCACATTTCTTTTCTAAAAACCTGAGAAAAAGTAATGTCAGCCAGCTCAACTGCAGACCTTAAGACAGATGATATCAAACTGCCAGAAATTACCTTAATCATGAAGTAGTGAAAGTTAGAAAATGTTATGCCAGTGAAATTTGAAACCTCTTTTACAGAGACATCATGGCTACTGATGTTGCAGAAATTAAATCTGGAATTCTAAAGCTTATTATTCAACACGTTCACATCTTCAGCTTTAGGTGTAATTTCCTACCTTAATGTACAGTTATTTACACAGTGACAAGGGAAGAGTGAGTTTAAAAAAACAGCAAGATTTGATTTTATAATGTTCTTCCAGGGTGGTTATAGTAGAAATACAGTTTGGCTGGCCTGGGTCTTCGGATGTGCAAATATCAGTAGGCTAAGTAAAATCAGGAATATTTTACCCCTTCATGTTTTGTGGCTTTGGCAGTGTCCCTATTCAAAATGTTATTTGATCAGAGCAATGACAGCCCTCGACTTGTTTTTGGGGAAAACAGAGGAAATAATCACTATGTTATGCGGATGATATTCACACATCAAATCAAACATCAGACTTCTTTGTGTCGGACATGGACGACACGTCCTCATTTGATGCGTTTAATTTTCTGGGAGTTTGTGATTTCCCTGTAAAATAACTACTCCACTACACAGCCTTTGTCTTATTGAGTTCAGAATAAAATGTATTTGGGTGTTTTTTGTTGTTCGTTTTGTCTGGATGGATACACCGCTTCCCTGCGTGCCTGGGCGCAGTTGGAGTTGGGAGCCCATCAACTTGGACCTGGGCTCCAGGTTTCGGACAGGGACAAGCCTTCCTGGTATCAAACCAGCCAAATCTTTCAATTGAAAAATGTCTTCACCTCATTCCCGACACGACCCCCCCTCCTCCTCCGTGCACAGCAATATCCTCTGTGAGAATCTTTGCGGGGACCACAGTCTCCGTATGCCTCTTCCTCACTTATCTTCCTCGATAAGGACTTCGCACACCTCGTCTGTCCTTTGACTTGTGTCTATGAAGTTTGCTACAGCGGCGATTCGTTTATTTGTGAATGTTTTACGATTCACCTTCAGCCCTGGAAATGTTCCGTCCACATCCTTAAAGGAGAAAAAGTCTGACTAATATGAACTTTTTCCCGAGTGGAATATGTTTTTATCTCTCTGTAGCTATTTACTGGCTGATGCCCAGGGTTGATGCCTCTTGGTGGTAAGTTATTTCTGTCTGTGTGTTTTAAAAGTTAAACAGTCTAACTCCTTTATAACTTCCAGGAAACATCTGTTTACATGATCATGAGTGGGAAAATCACGGGAATTGCCAGTACCTTTGAAAATGTTCCCAACAAAACCTTTGTTACTGCTTAATTTGATTTTTTTTTTCCTGACGACAGTTACCCGTGGCTTTCATAACTGTATTTTTGTAGCTTATATGAGCCTGACTATTTTTAGATAGCTGGATGTTTAGGCTCAATCAATTTGATATTGTTTAATATCTCATTATCTAACTTCTGAACACTTTTATGCATTTTTTTTCTCAATTTCACACATCATACCGATATTCTATTATTGAAACAGAACTTTTGTTCAGATTAATTCAAGGGGGATTTATGTTGAGAAATCATGTCCCCAATTTTGTTCCTTTATCCAATGTTATCCAAGGGTCAATGTTTGAAATGTTTTACCAAAATTAACCGTTAGGCTCACATTTCACTTTGTTGTCATATCTCTTCTCGTTAAGGTCCTTTTATTCTTTAATCCCTTTTCATGATTTCTTTATAATTTTTCTGTTATACGTTTTTTCCTAACTATAAAGTAAAACGCATTCCTAAATAGGCTTCCTGCTCAGTGGTATTTGCCTGTGTAATGCACAGGTACATGGGTACTTTGGGCTCCCAGGTCATGTGCAACAACATTCCCGGCCTGGTGAGCAAACAACGCCAAATATGCCGCCAGCAACCCAAGGTGATGCAAGCCATCGGGCTGGGAATGAAGGACTGGATCACCGAGTGCCAGCATCAGTTCCGAAATCACCGCTGGAACTGCAACACAACAGCCAGGGGAAAAAACCTATTCGGACGCCTGTTGCTACGCAGTGAGTTTGTGTTGCAGAGGGACTTTGTTTTTTCATACTTTTAGGTCATGTTGGACACCATGGAAGCTCGCCTTTAGACGTAGCTTTGAGCAGGTCACTAATTGAAATACGTCCATCTTTCGAAAACACTTAAAAAATACATCTTTATACTGCTTTGAGGCCATTTATGTCTAAAAATGGGTACTTGTTTTATCGGGGCATTGCGTGCTTCTGGCATTTACTGGAAACAATCCGCTGTATGACTCGTGTAAAAAATGTTAAACCATTAATCCTCCTAAACAAATCTACATCACTTTCTTAATTTTTTTTTACTGCCACTGAAAAGGATAGCTCACTCGAAGATTCCCATCTTTTTTCTTGGATCGCATTCCACACATCTCATTTTTCAAGCGTACATTTATCACGTTAGTGGAGCCGATAGTTTCTCTGACAAGCAGTTCTCTTCTTATGGTTACAGCAGTAACGGCTTTATTCAATACTTTATTATAGTTCGGTTGTGACTTTTGGCGTGGAGATTTGTTGCTAAAACACTTCGAAAACAAAAGATGGGGAATATTCCCAGGTGTCAGTGTTGTATGTGTTTTGAGAGTGGTGGATTTTAGCCATTTTCAAATGTAAGAAACCAAAACTTTAAACTGAAAGGAACTAATGATCAGTTTTAAGTATCATAGATGATATCGCAAAAGTCGCATTCATGTAAATACTTCAGTAACTGAGCTTTAACTCTTACTACTGCAATAATTTTCTTCATGTTTTTGTCTTCCCATAGATTCTCTTTGGCTACTTTATTTTCCAAGCCAAATTAATCCCAGCACTTTGAAAATGTCACGTCTGGTCATCAACAGTGTTTATAATCTAGGGATTTGTTGGAGAGGACGTGATTTATTGAGAGTTTCAGAAGTCTACCAAAAACATAGACAGTGTTCTTACATCAATTATGGCTGTGGAGTTATGTGCTCATCAACAGGAGAGGATTAAGAGATTAATGAGCAACAAACAGCAATAAATGCCTGTCACAGATGAGACAAAACATATTGTGGAATTAGAGGGGTGACTGCAGATCTCTGCTTTTCCTGCAAATTCGTATTTGAACAAGCCTAAATCTTTTTATCTTTTTATCCTGGAAACACATATATTTATGTGTCTATTGTTTCCCAGACCTGGGTGTTAATTGAGTTGATTTTTAGTTTAGTTTAGTTTAGTTTAGTTTAGGTTTTTGTTTATTTCCTTTTTTTCTGGCTGTTGATAAAACTCTGTTGAGTAATTTGCTTACTTTTTTATAATGGCTATGAATTCAAATTTTGAAATAAATGATGATATTTTATACATGAAGCTTAGATTTTGTGAAAAAACTTCAAGAATATCATGCCAGTTTATGATTAATATGAGTCTTGATAATGCCAGTAATAATTTCGGTAAAAGCTAACTATAAGGATATTATAAACCTTTCTTGAATTGACCATTGTTCAATATTGACTTGATAAGGTTAACTGAAGAGCTATTCAAAAAGTTACAGCAATTGTGATCAGTTAAATTTTCAAGTAACGCCTTCTCCTGCCAAATAAGCTTGTTGTTGCTGTAATGGAACCTGGTTTCTATCTACAGGGGAGTGAATGAGTTAGACCAACTATTCCTTTATACAACCATGGTCACATATTTAAACACATGACATCTCTGTAGAAAAAGAAGAGCGAATGACCACAAAGCGGTTTTGAGTATGTTCTCCTATACTTCAAAACTTTTTTTCTTCTATACCCCTTGTCGTAAACGTATTTTCTGAAGGGAGTGTTACAGTCTCCCACAGTTTGCAGTGGTGGATAAATTTGAGGGACAATTCTGTTTTTCATAGTTTCCTTTTGAAACCAGCTGCGATTTGGGAAATACAGACAATCATGTCAGCGACAGTTCTGACTGTTTAATTCAGAATTTCACAGTGTGACAAAATGACATGGCATAAATGTTTAAATTTAAGTTACAACCATTTGCCAAGGTGCATCTGTTGCATGACGAAAAACAAAAATGATTATGTATAAAAAACAAGTCAGTCTGTTATGTTTAATCATTACTACAAGCAACTCACTCTAAGAAAATATGCTCTGATAAACCTAAAACTACAGGGAGTTTACAGCTGATTTTTTTTATTTTCTGAAGCTCAGGAGACAAATATATCTAATTCTTATGTCAGTCTGATTTTAATTTCTAAATTTTCTCCAATATTTGTCCTGTACCTGTGTGAGTGTGTTCTGCAGCAGCTGGAGACAAACATAAAGACAGACGGACGGACGGACAGGCGGATAGACGGATGGAAGGACAGACGGACAGACAGACAGACAGACAGACAGACAGACAGACAGACAGACAGACAGAC
>CAJRST010022223.1:2009087-2105694 GCA_907169785.1 Menidia menidia | reverse complement strand
GACAGACAGACAGACAGACAGACAGACAGACAGACAGACAGACAGACGCCAAAGTTGCGAAAAATATATATATTAATAACGATATAACATTATAACAAACATGTCACTGCAGACATTGAATGATCTGAGTCATCTCAGGAGGGGAGACAGTTCTGGCTCTTCCTGTACACTGCTTCTATGTTTGCAGACCACTCCAGCATGCTACGAAAGCTTTAGCATCAGAATACGTCTGTATGAGGCAGGATTCCGAGTTGTGTTTGAAGTCCAATGTATTCAGTTTGAAAAGAGAAGTATCTTAACAGCATCCTCTACAATCCCAGTACTGAATTCTAGCATTCCATAAACACATTTCGTTATTCCAATATACTGGGATCTGACTGACTTATTCTCAAATATAAACTAGGTACAGGTGAACATATGCCTGGTTTAGTATGTACAAAATGACATCTTCCACTCCTATGTGTTTCTGGTAGAAAAATTAAATGCGGTTCAAGATCTTCAGCAACCTACAATCTTATAGGACAAACAAGGTCTTCATTATATGAGATGTCAAAGCCACTGTTCTATAGTCATTCTTCTCCACCGGTTGGCCTAGCTTTGGCAATGGTATAAGACAGGAGTTTTTCACAGCACCGGGGACTGCAAGTTGACTTGCACAATCTCTAATAAGCTTTGGAAAGACTCCATCTGGACCTGCAGACCTCCCTGACTTAGATCAGTGTCCTGATCTAAGCTCCCACCTCCTCTATGGTAATGTCTGCAGTATTGATTTTGGTATCACTCATTGAAATGGGGATGGGGTTCAAGCTGGACAAAGGAAGGCTAGTCGTTGAAGTTACATCAGAAATGGAGTTGCACCTGGACTTAGGATGCCTGGTGGTGGATGCTGCTGCAGAGGTGCTGCTGAGTTCAGGAGGACTGACGTTGGAGTCTGTTACAGATGTGGAGGTCTCAGTAGGCCTGACGGTGAGAGCTGCCCCAGAGATGATCAGAAGGGTAGTGGAAGCCACACTATCAAAGCCATTGTAAAACTGGCTCTGGTTCCTCACCCTCTAGAGACTAAGATTTTTCAGTCTGAGGCCACCTCCTTGGTGTAATTGTTCTCCAACTTTCTCTACCTTTTTCTTATACTTGACATCCTTTTGAGCATTTGTTACATTTCTCTTGGAATCTGTTTTCTTTCGTCCTGGAACACCGTTTTCTTCTGTTTCAGGAGGTCTTCAAAGTCACTAGTGATTGATGGTAACACGTTACAGTCCTCCCTGGAATCACAGTGTCCCTACAGAAGTGAACGTGGTCTGTGATGATGGTCTTGTTCATATCGATATCAATTTCTTCCACCTCCAGCATTACTGCCAAGTCTGTAACAAAGAAGTATCTCGGTACAACATACCCTTTCCTTAAAGGTCACGTTACTGGGGTAACCCATTTTTGAATAAAAAAGAGGAAAGTAGCCCAACCTTTCCACCTACCACACCTGCTAGGCTCATGTTTTAAAACTATCACTGTGTTTCACAGCCATCAGAGTATTACTTTTTAAGCTAGTGGCTTCTTTAGGTTCCAGCTTCCCAATAGAAAGCAATAGGAACAAACCCGAGCCACCAAACCTGAAAACACAGTCCTGTTACATTTACTCTAATTTCCTTTTTTTTTTAAAGACATTGACAGCTGGGGTTACGGTTACAGAATGTCCATGGGTAGATAGATGGTGAACACAGGACCTGTTTTTACTGATACACACACACACACACACACACACACACACACACACACACACACACACACACACACACACACACACACACACACACACACACACACACACACAAGAACATAGGATGCTCACATGCTCTCAGTTGCTGTTCACCTTTAACCCTTTTCATAATATGCTGTGTAGCTTGATGTTAAACTCCATTTTACTTGGATTAAGATGTATTTGAGCTTCAGTTTTGCCACTTGTGTGCCCTTCCACAGTGACAATTTATTATCTCCGGGTGTTCCCTTTCAATGACTACTCTTAATCTCTATATTGAAGAAGTTTTCAGGAGTTTTTTTAATCCTTTCTCCTCTAAATCTTTCTGCCATTTGTTTATCTGACCTTCAAATTTTGTCTTATTACCTTCATATTACTTCATCTGCCATAATAATAAGTGTCTCATCAGTTGCCCTGTGTCATGAGAACTTTTCTTTTTGTCTTTAAATGGTCTTCAGCTGTTTTCCCACAAATCAATTAAGCATACCACTGTTCTATATGTTCCATTCATACTTTTCAATGTATAAATGAGAGGCCTCAGAGGCCTTTTCCTCCTTTTTTCTGCTTCATATACTTTTGTGATTCCTCTTCCCTTCAACTTATTCCAAAAACATTTAATGTTTAGATTCCTTTGTATCAAATAATGTCTTTATTGTGGCTACTTTTTCATATTTTCCATTTTCTTGAGCATCATTCATTCAGCAGATTAGCATTTTCAGCTTTTCTAGTTTAATTGACCCATACATTTTCTTTCTATTTTACTTTTTAAAATAATGTTTATTTCATTCTTGGATTTTCAACCTCTTACTCCCACAAGCCTTTTTGCTTCTTCTTTTGACACATCTCTGTTTTGCTGTATACTTTTCCTTGTGCATATCTGCATTATTATGCAGTCCTTCAATCTGTCTTGTTTGGCCAGCTGCTCAATCAAATGAGGGATCAGGATTCATGTGCATCCTCTGTTTTTTCACTGAAAGCAGAATTTCAAAAATATCAACGATCATGACACCAACACACAAGAAATATTCCAGATTTTTGCCGGCAGGAAATACTTTCACAATAAATACATGGTCTGAAATGGCCAAAATAGCAGGCACGTACAGTTGTGCTATCATGCCTGCGCTTTTACCCAGAATGAGAGGCTACTCCAGTTAGATGTAGACACAACAATGAACTTGACCCTTTAGTCCTACAGATTTTGGAAGGAGTGTTTTTTTGCATACGCAAGTCTACATACCACAGAGCGTTTGGAGACCTGGATATTTGGTTGCTGATGATGACATAGAATCTTTTCACAATTAAATTAATAAGATAAAAGGTGAAGATTGAAATAGGTTGTAAAGAAAATAAATTGGATATGTGATTATAAAATTATGTCAATGTTATTTATGTAATATGTAGAAACATTTCCTTTAAGTCTTTTTTTTTACATTCATTGCTACATTGTAGGCATATTTGTGTATTTATTGGGCCATTTATTAATTTCTGCAATTAGTCTTTATTTTGTGGGCTTATTGTATTGACATAGCCAATGCATGTATTTGTTTGAAATCAGGTCTATCATGATTGGTGTAAAACTGTCATTCTGTTTACTCAGGCACCCGAGAAGTAGCCTTTGTCTATGCCATCTCTTCGGCTGGAGTTGTGTATACATTGGCCCGAGCCTGCAGTCAAGGAGAGCTGGTTTCCTGCTCCTGCGATCCTACCAAGAAGGGCTCGTCATGGGACCCTAAGGGTTCTTTTAACTGGGGAGGTTGCAGTGACCATGTGAAACATGCCATGCGCTTCAGCCAAAACTTTGTGGACGCCAAAGAGAGGAAGGAGAAGGACGCCAGAGCACTCATGAACCTTCACAACAATAGAGCTGGCAGGAGGGTAGGCACTCCTAAACAATATGGGAATTATTTTTAAAGAATATAGTTATTCTATTACAAAATAGAAACTCAGTGGAAAAATTTAAATTTTCTGTTTTGTTTTCAGAAGGTACAATAAGTTTTTACCATTTTTATTTTTTCTGTTTAGAAACCTAAGGGGAAAAACAAATGATTTTTTGCTCACTATCTACTGCATAGTAACTGTCTTTTGTAACCCAGGCAGTGAAGCGTTTCATGACTCTGGAGTGTAAATGTCATGGTGTCAGTGGCTCCTGCAGTCTCAGAACCTGCTGGCTGGCTATGGCTGACTTCCGTCACACCGGCAACCACCTGTGGAAGAGGTACAATGCTGCTGTGCAGGTAGCAGTTAACCAGTATGGTACTGGTTTCACAGCTGCACATTCACACTTCAAACCTCCCACCCACAATGACCTAGTCTACCTTGAGGATTCTCCAGACTACTGCATACGGGATCAGGAGTCAGGTAAACTACATTAAATGTAATGTTTAGAACATTTAACATCCAGCAGGATCTTTGAGCATTTGTTAAAAAGAGAAAATAAGAAAAATAGGATAAGTTCAGTTATCCAACTTGACTGTAGTTTCTGACATTATTACACTCACCAGGTGCAATTAAGAAGACTAAAAACAAAAGTGACCTTTGAAAAGAAAAAAAAGGGACTTAAAGATGGAGGGATGCCTTTTCTGACTGCATCCTAACTGAATTGTTCAAGATAGTCCTCAGTTCGAGACAAGATTCAGTCAATGTTTCATATTTCCACAAAACTCAATCAACTGATTTGTGAAGCTAATTGGTGTTTTATTTTCTGGTGGTTGTGTTTCATCATGCTGAGGGAAGCAGAAGATCAAATTTCCTTTTTTCTTTTCTTTTACAGTTTTCATGAGCCATCATCTATGCATGTTTTTCTCTGCTTATTTGACAAGAAAAAAGTTAATTATACATGTTGTGTCATAATTGTTTCTAGTTTTTTGGAATTAACCCTAAGAAGCACTTTAAATAACATACTGTTGCTTTCTAAGAGACAGCAAAATGAATGCGATTGACTGTAGAGACACTAAAGATACTGTAGTCAGGACAGGTATGCATGTATAAGACCTTAAGAAATACAGATGAGTGTGTATTAAAAATGGGGGAGAGGGAAAGATGACAAGAAGGGCATATTCCAGAGGAGTAGGATACCTATCAGGTAGCAAATGATCTGTGGAGATCAGGTGTGTCAGTTCAAGATCCATTACACTCTTGTCTGAGCTGAAACTTTAGTGATTTACTTGCCATTATAAATAACCTCCACTGTAAAGACATGTACACACTATCACACAGCCTTGAGGCTCCGCCAATTATCTAACAAATTTTAACAGCAAGTTGGATAAGTTGTGATAGTTTTGCTTTTGGTGGTATGGGCACATGTCCTAGCTATTTCAGTTACTTGTTCTATCCTGAAAGCAAGAGTAATCGCCGCTTTGTTGATATGAAAAGTGGATAAGATTTCCCCACACAGTGGAGAAACAGGCCATCATAAAAAGGCAGTTTGCAGGCAGCAACGTCTGGTTTTCCAAATGTAATCGATGCAAATGTTTGTTAGTGTGTTGTTGTGTGGCTGCCTCCCTGGATGGCTTTGTTAATATGACCAGTTGATACAATAGAGTTGAGTTTTATGGGATAGTCAACAGTCATGTGAAAAAGAAAATTCACTCTTTTTTTATCTATAAGATCTTATTCAAGTGGACATAATACAAAACATACTCTCACTGCTTCCACAGGTATATGAGGAGACATTTTGTTGGTTTGCTTTTCTGAAACACTTAGATGTGTTGTTGCTGAAAATCAATCTGTGGTTTATAAGTTAATTTCCAAACAGTCTGGGATCCATAATTCTGCAATGGAAAGACTTAAGGTAAGTTAACATCCATGTGAATGTCAGGAATGTCATCAGATTATTTCACAGTAAAAAAAATGAGTCTGTAAAACCAAATTCTAAAACCTGGTGGGCATCAGATTTTTTTATTTATTTAATGATATGTAAAACTTTGTGAAATAGGGTCTTCTTTCTATTTCTCACAATTGTAAGTAGGATTGTGGTAACACATGTATTAGATAGTGTTTGGGTGGTTGATTGTTTAAACACACTTTTCAGTTATCTTCGGAGCCCACACACATAAAAAAACCTTTGAGAGACATGTAAACTGGCTTACAATCACTCCACAAATGCACACTGAATACATTTTCACAGACATTTGGAAACCCACAGGCCTGGAGTTCACAGAGATGGTGAGAGGCCCCTTCGTGCCTCTTTAAAGTGTGAAATCAATTTTCTTCAGCCCAGCGAAGCTCAGGTGCTAAACTCATCTCTCGGCGCCCCCTCATTTTAATTCAATAGGCAGACGCAGAGAGAGTGAGGTTCTTGATGAAGAATCTGACCATGATGTCACCAATAAGTACAGGATGAAGGACAGGTGGGCTGGCTGCCAGAGGGGGGTGGGGATTCAGATAAAATCCAGACAAATAACCTGGTGAGAGAATGACATACAAGACAGTTAACATACAGAACAAGTACAATGTAAACATAAGTGTTGGCGATGGTGCTTAAAGCCAGTTTGTAATTTTTTTTAAACCTTTACTTTGCAGGGAAAATGTGCTAACCACAGAAATGTTTCTCACCTGCAAAGGGCAGCCACAGTCACGGTTCAGGGAGCATCCCCCAGATTAAGACTCAGACAACCAAAACATCAAAAAGTAGAAAGAACTGCGTTTGGTCGCAGACTTTGGAGCAGTTTTCATTACAGATAAAACAAAAAAAAAGCAACAACTAATGTTTAAGTAGTTTAATTAATGCCACAGTGGGAGAAACAAACCATAACTATAACATTCTGTAATACAGATATGGCCAACTGGAAAATCCTGCTTCAAGTTTGGACTTTGTCATGGAAATAAGTCATATTCATAAGTAATTATTTTTGTTGTGTTTATGTAATTCATGTAAAGCTAAGATTAGTTTCGATAACAAATCAAACAACCCCAGTAACCCCATGGTTTTCTTAATTTGTTTAATCTGTGCTAAGTGAGTCATCGTAAATCAATGTCTGTACATTTTCTGTGGGCCATTTTTTATAGTTCACAATTTTTTTCGACCAACCATCTAAGAGCAGTTATCTGGAAATGTAGACAGAACAGCCTCAACAGTCAGTTAATTCTCTGATTAGACAAACACAGGAAAGTGATATGCATCATCTGGGGTTGGTAAACTGTCACTTTGATTCTGCAGGTAGCAATTTTCCTTCTAAGATGTTCTCCCTTTTTGGTGCCTTAGCTCTTGAAAAAGTGTGTGTTTGTTTCTGGAACCGAGCAGTCTGCAGAAAGTGTATGTGTGTGTGAGCAATGGATGTTTCCAGCAAATGAACAGCAGATGAAGTGTGGGCAAGCAGGCTGATGGCTCCTATCAACAATCTTTCATCTCACTAGCTTTCATCATCTTACTCACCCATTCTGCCTTTTGCTGCCTCATCTTTGCTATTCTGGCCAGGGGAAATTTGGTTTCTATTTTCTCCTAAAACCAGTGGACATATTTTTATTGGAAAAACTGTAAACTTTTTTTAATAGTTTGTAGTCTATTTTTCATTAAACTAGAATCTCTTGGAGAATAGACAGCACATTTTGAGTAGCTTTTAAACATGCTCAATGGGTGCCAGTGAAGGCAGCATCCTATGCAGCTTCACTTGATAAGGTGGTCTGGCCCACGTGAGAGAAGGCTCCATCAGAGAGCTCAGAAAATCTGTCATAAGGAGTTGGACATGTAATATGGCAAACTTGTCCTGATATGTTTGCGGTTTTACGGGATAAAAATTGAACATTGGTCATTCTGTTTAGATGAGGTCACAGCTTGGATGGAATGGTGCTGACCTTTGCTTCCCTCCCCAGGGACGATGGGAACCAGAGGGCGGCTCTGCCAGCGGATGTCTCGGGGTGCAGACAGCTGTGAGGCGATGTGCTGCGGCCGAGGTTATGACACGTCACGCGTCATTCGCACCACCAAGTGCGAGTGCAAGTTTCACTGGTGCTGTGCTGTCCACTGCCGTGACTGTCACCAGCAGGTTGATGTGCACACCTGTAAGGGCAAGATATGAGTTTGCCATCACCTGCAGCCTGGTCCCAGTTTGGAATCAGACTTTAAAAAAAACAAACTCCATATTCCTCTTGGATCCTACAACAGGATTTTTAGCCTCGCTTGTCTGAGAACAGAAACACAAATGTCCTCTTCGAGTGCTCTTTCTGTAGTCTTAACCTTTGGCAGCATGCTTTTCTTAGATAAATCTGCTGACTTTCTATTGCACACTCAGATAAATTATACGCACAACTTTACTGACATTTTCTTCAGAGATGCTTCACGCTTACACATTCAGCACCCTGGTAACATATTTTCTTGATACAACACTGCAGTAGATACAACTGTTCTAGTTAAGATCTGATTGAAAGAAACAGTTTCAAAACATATTGTTTAAATGTGTAAAAAATGTATCTGTATTTCAAGTACTCATCGCTGGCTTGCCATTGACTGGTCTTTTTGTCAAGAACAACAAAAACTGTGTATCATCCCTGTCCTTAAAGAAACAACAGCTACTCCCATGAATTTTAGTTTTTAACAACTTTCTTTGCTTGGATGAGTAAAATGTTCCAGCTGGCAGAAAGTTGTCTGTCAAGGAACTCCTTATGAAATTTGTTGAGGAAAATTTGTATTATTTAAAAGATTTTGCCATAGAGCAAAATCGGTTTCATATCAGAATTCAATGTACTACTTATATACAACTTAGTTCCAAATTTTAGGAGCTGGGAAATACCAGTGACACAATGAACCAGTTCACGACAAGTGTTAATAAAACTGATAATTTAATGTAAAATTAAAGGCCAAAAAGCATAGATAACCCGTAATAATTTACTGCAGACTATTTTACAGAGAAATATCTGCAAAATAACAAATACTTTTCCTTAACGCTACTCGATTGAATTTTTGAAGAAAACCATCAAATTAAATATTTGGCAAAAAAAGTTTGAAATGTTCCAGTTAGATTTAGAAAGATTATCAAAGCATGCATATACCCAGAAGACTGTTCCACCACTCACGGTTTCACCAACCCATCCAGATTATATGCAACCAAAAAAATGGTTTCACTGCCTCAGACTTTTTGTAACTTTCCATCCATCCAATATCGTAACTGCTTATTCCCTTAGGGGGACTAGAGGCGGGGTACACCCTGGACTGTCTTTTTGAAAATATGTGATTGAAAATTAAACTAAAATACAACCAAGAGTGAGCAATCATTCCTCAAAGACAAATATTTTTCTTCTTCTTCTCTCACATTTCAAACAGCAGTTTCCAGTTTTTCTTTCACTGAAATCATCTGTCAAAACAACTTCACTTGGCATCAAGTATTTCTTCATAGTTGCTTTTGGTCCTTCATATGGTGTTCTGAAAACCATTTATTCACCTTCACTCGTGGTAGAGATGACCCCGAACTTCTTTGTAACACAAAAACATGCTAGACTCCCAGTGAGTGTGACTCCCAGTGAGTTCTGAATTAAAATGGGATGAAAAAGTTGACTTGCAGCAATACACAAAAAGTCCTTTATTGTATTTTTTTTCCTTTTCACTTTTTTAATGATGGCAACTAATCATTTTTTTGTACAACAAAAAAAAGAAGACAACAAAAAACTGTTTTAAATGACTGGAAACCCCCCCAAAAATGCAAACATATCAAATAAAGTCAAAACCAACTCTGGCTCCCACTGTTCTGTCTTGTTTTTTCCCGTCTCCTCCGTTTGGTTGGGACTGATCTTGGCACAAAAGTGCATCAGTCCAGTTTAGTTTTTGTCCAGTCATTTAGTCTTCATGGAGGTCTGTTTTTAGTGCTGGTTCTGGGTCTGATTCTAGTCCAGTTTGTTGGGGTCAGATGCGAGTCAGTTGGTGCCAGAGGCTGGACGGCAGGATGCTCTCCACTTTCTCCATGATGAAGTTCAGAGGAGCAAACAGAGTGCTGAGGAACTGCAGGGACAGATGAAATTTCAAACTGTTTAATGAACCTCCCAATACACACAACACTTGATGAATCATAATAAAATGGTTGTTAAATAGAATTGATCAGCCACTGAATTTGTATGCATTTTATACATATCAGCCTCTTTATGAGGCCAGTAGTTCTGACTTCTCCCTTACTAATCTTTATTAGAGAATTATGGTTTCTTCATTAGATGACCTTTGTACAGTGAGATGGCCTTCCACAGTACATCCCACTTTCTTGGAGCATCATTTTAAAACTTACAGACCCTTCCCAAAAAATTTCATATAATGGAATTTTCACATTCTTTCTGGATATATCCATAATTCAACTAAAAAATTTAATAGATTATAGATGCACTTTTTTCTTAATTATTTGTTTATTCTTACAAAATCTGGGCTTCCAGCTCATAAAATCCATGATTAAAAACTTTTGTCAAGAAATAACCCCACATTTTGCAGGCCACAAATGTTTTAAACTGGGTGTTACGCACTAAACATCTGCTAAACTCAGAGCACCTGCACAGACACATCCAGGAGATGGGCTGCAACTGTCGGGCTCCTTGGTTTAAGCCACGTATGAACCTGAGCAAACAAAGGAGGCGACTTAACTGAGCCAAGGAGAAGGACTGAACTGTTGGCCAGTGGTCCGAGGTCCTTTTTTGCATTTTGCAATGAAAGTAAAGTGTGCCTTTCATTCAGAAATCAAGGCCCCTTTATGTCAACAAGACTTAACATTGAATTAATGTAATAGTTTACACCAAATTATTATTATGAACGAAAAAATTAAGTTTACAAAGAATTTAGAAGTGAGAAACAAACTCCATACCCATTTAGAGGACAAATAATTTTCTCTTATTTCACTCTCAAAATGAGAAGATTTTTCCCCCACATCTTTGCAATATTCCTTTACTGACTGAACAGGACCAACCCTTGACAGAAGTGGTTATCAACCAATTTAAGGAAGGAAAGACAGCTATTAGATCAGTTGTTTTACAAACAATGCATGACACTCTTTCTTACAATCACAAACTGTCTAACTCAGAAGTTAACCTCTGAGCTGATCTCTGCAAAGACAAAAAAACACTGACGAGAAGGTGTAGAGGGGTGATGGGGGCTCCACCGGAGCACCATGGAGGTCAGGGAGGTTCCAACTTTGTCAGATGGCAGAGGAAAAAATTTAAGATTGGTAAGGGCCGTTTTATGTGGCCTCGCACATCGGATTATACATCTCTGCGTGTGCTTCAAAGGGCACACAAAAGTGCGTGTTCTTTGTGTTTGAACTGTGGTGGAAGTGGAGACAAGTCTGTAAGCCAAAACATGGGGGAGGACTCACTATATGTGTTGACAGTTTCCCCTGTCTCAAAAACGTATACATTAAGAAGGGAGAGATTTATAAATGTAAATTGGTGGTCTGATATAGTTACTGATGCAATTGCACCTGTAGCTTCACTATGAATTGTTGGCAGAATGTGGTATGCATCTACCTTAATGTGTCTACATCGCCAAAACTCATATTTAGATTTATTCTCAAATCATCCTCTCTGTTATCACATTTTTTAGGCGCCTTGCAGGTTTTACTGCTCTACAAATCTCAGCAGCTAGATTAATTTTTGTGGCAAATCAAGGAAAAATGCCAACCTCAATCGCATCCGATGGTTATTGGATGAGGGTATATACACGACATTTTGTGACTTACACAGAGTGGTAAAAGAATCATGAGACAAACTGTTACTTCTGGGTTTTATGGACAAGTTTTAAGATGTGCTGTCACTCACCAAACTGGTCTAAAGAAATTTTTCCTAAACAGCTGCACTCAATCCCAGGAGATCATCTACAGCAGCTTTGAGAGGAATGTTTTTAAAAAATGGATGTTAAACTTCAGTCCTTAAGGGCCATTTCCCTTTAGGTTTTAGAGGCTTCTGTGTACGGCACACGTGATTGCGATTAAATAGATCTATCCAAAAGATTATTAAGCTCTGCAAAAACCTGCTTGTGGGGCATTGATGTGAATCAGGTGTGTTGAAGCAGGGAAACTTCCAAAATCTGCAAGACAGGAGCCTTGAAGAACTGAATTATGACCCCCCCTGGTTTACAACTTTAGTCGTGAGTGCTTCTTGTGTGTACTCACAGCTTTGGCAAACACACCCATCAGCTCAGGGAACTGGTGTGTGAGCAGAGCCAACATGGCGGTGAAGGAGCACAGACCAGCGGTGAAGAGGATAAAGAAGGGCAGCTCCTTCTTCGGATAGACTGACACCTCATGAAACACTGCTTCCGCATGGGACAAACACACAAGCAACATAATGTTAGCTGAGGGCATCACATTTCAGTTATGACCACTTCCACTGTGTTTTGTTGTCATTTAACCTTTCCCATCAGTCTTTCCCTAAGATTCTCAGGAAGGAAAAATAAGCATTATATTATATACTCATGATTAAGTACAACAGTGAGAAACCTTGGAGTTATTTTTGACCAAATCCTGTCTCCAAGGACATCCTGTTGGAGAGTAAAGGACATCCTTTCTTGCCGTCCCATTAAATCTCTTAAAGTTTTCCAGCTGATCCAAAATGCTGCAGCCAGAGTTTTGTTGAAAACTAGAAGGAGAGATCACATGTCTCCAGTTTTACCTTTACTTCCTCGGTTCCACAAATTCTCACATATACAGTGTGGCAAAAAGCATTTAGTCATCCGCTGATTGTGCGAGTTCTCCTACTTAGAAAGATGAAAGACGTCTGTAATTATTATCACAGGAACACTGTGACTGTGAGAGGCAAAACGAAAAAAAAAAAAAAATCCAGGAAATCAAATTAAGAATTTTGAATAAACTACTTGTAAATTATGGTGGAAAATTTGTAATTGGTTACCCAAAAACAAGCAGGATTTCTTATCTTCTGTATAAAAGACAGTTGTCGACAGCTTTAAAAAAAGTCAGAATCCAAACTCAACTATGGCCAAGACCAAAGAGCTGTCCAAGGACACTAGGAAGAAAATTGTAGACCTGCACCCGCCTGGGAATAGTAAATTTACAATAGGCAAGCAGGTTGGTATGAATAAATCAAATGCAGGAGCAATTGTAAGAAAATGGAAAACATACGAGATCATTGATAATTTCCCTCGATCTCTGACACCACAAAAGATTTCATCCTGTAGGGATGAGCAAAAACTGTGATTTTGGAACGGTGAGCAAAAATCTCAGACCTACAGGAGGGACCTGATGAATGTCACACCTCTGTGTGGGAACAAAGTAACAAATCTGGGACCAAAGTAACAAAGGCTAGCATCGGAAACAGACTACATCAAGAGGGACTTACAGTGCCAGGCATGTTTGATATAAAGTTAACTTCTGATGTTTGGCGGAAGAAGAAAGCTCTGTACCATCCCAAGAACACCACAGGTACAGTGAATCATGGGGGTGGAAACATCATGGTTTGGGGCTGTTTTTCTGAAACGGGGACAGGAAGACTTATCCGTTTTAAGGAAGAATGAATGGGGCCATGTGTCATAAAATTTTAAGCCAAACTTTCCTCCCATCAGTGAGAGCACTGAAGATGGAATATTGGCGGGTCTTCCAACATGACAATGACCCCAAACACAAACACACGCTTGGGCAATGAAGGAGTGGCTCCGAGTGGCTCCTGGAGTGGCCTAGCCAGTCTCCAGACCTCAACCCCAATGGATAATTGTGGAAAGAAAGTCCATGTTGTCTTGCGACAACCCCAGAACATCACTGCTCTAGAAGCAGATCTGCAAGGAGGAATGGGTGAAGACTTACTCGAAACATTTGACCTGTCATTGCTAACAAATGTTATGTAACAAATAATTGAGTTGATTTTTTATTGACCAGTTATTCTCTTCCATAAAATACAAATAAATTGGATAAATGGGGCTGCTGAATGCATAAATGTAAAATATAAACTTAAAACTTTACGACAACATTGCCTATAAGGTTAATAGTATTTTTGTCATAAAGGAAACATCCCATAGTTATGAAGCTATAGACCTAGACGGCTGGGAAACCTCCTGTGATGTACAGCGCCATACTCTGTTCGCCTTTTTCTCCAAGGACATGTAACATTATCGAGATTAAGTTCAGTTTCTCTTTTTTTTTTTCTTTCACAGCTGATATCCATGAGCTGTTGGCATCCATGAGCTGTTGTAATAGTGTTTTTTGTACCTTTTGTACCTCAGCTGGTCGAGTCTGGTTCTGCAACAGATGTTTTTGTGATAAAATAGTTGTTTTTTCATTCCAGACACCTCATACATCCTTAAGAAGGGGGATTGGATCAAAGTAAAGATTTTGCACAATCAGTTTTCTTCGTTAGCTACAACACTTTCTTTTGTTCAGTATGAATTGGACTAATTTAGAATGTAATAATTAGCCTTGAGTGGTTCCTTGTCACAACGTCTTTGTTTAAATTTCTAATTATAAAAGCACCCATGCCTCCATATATGAGCCATTTTATATGACAAACAAGTTCCAAATCTTTCAAGGAAAATATGCCTGAATTAATTATTTTAGAAATGGAACAAAAATGGTTCAGCTGATGTGTCAACCAGCTGACTTATGCAGTTGGTTATGGCAGATCAGAAATGTACAATCAAGTCTAATGGATCTCACATCCAAACATTTATGAGCTGCAATGTGTGGGAATAAACCCCAGTGTTTTAGTCAGTTCTACAATGACGTCAATTTTGTTTTTTAATCAGGCTGTTGAAGTCAGTTGGAGACAGAATTTTGTGATATACATGAGCGACGGCTGCCACTGCTTGTGGGAAAATGCTAACTGAGGGCTTGTGCACAAGAAAAGGTGAAATGCTGAGCAGACAGCAGGACAATGCCCATAATCAGCAATACAGAAACTTATCACTACCAAGAATGTATCCCTGATGGAATCAAATTACATACGTTTGGCGAAAAAAACAAAGTAAAAGAAGCCAATTGTATAGCTAAATGGAATGTATGGCTAAGTAACTGAGTGCCGCAATAGCTATGTGCCATATTAGTTAAGTACATACAACGAATATGTCTTGTATGTGTGTGTGAGTCAGGGCATCACTTACTGGGTAACAGTTCTCTGTCAGCAGTTTCTGTACAGATAGGGTAGGGATAAAACAGATGACCTTTCTCCAGAGGATATGGAATCATTCTGAATGCTGTAAACACACAAATAAGAAGATTCAAAAAGACCAAAAACCATAAGCCTGTTTACTGAAGTTCCTCAAATAAAAATACTCATGCACATGTCAGCAGCTTTATTCTAACAGCAACCGTGTTTGCATTCATATGCATGTGGGTGTTATTGTGTACTTACTGCCCTCCCAGGTACAGTGCAGCAGGTTGAGTGCCCCCTCCACCCTTTTCCAGTGCTGTAGGTGGAAGAAGGCGTAGGCAATGGCTTCACTGTCGCCTCTCTTCAGAATGTGTTCTGGAGGAAGAATCAAACTCTTCATCTCCAGCAAATACTATTAATGAGGAGGAGGAGCGGAGAGGAACAAAGATGACAAACAAGAATGAGAGAGAACTGCCTTTAGACAGAACAACAACAAAGCATTCTGATGGTTTTGCCTGCAACCGAAAATTACAAAAAAAAAAAAAAAAAAAATGATGATGAAAACTAATGCAAGAACAGCTTATGTGTTTGGGGAACTTTTCACCTCCTTCACTGACCATTAACTAAATGGCATTGTGAGGGCAGCAGGAGTGTTTGTGTGTGTATGTGTATAGTATGAGGGGTGCTGCAGAAACTCACTTTCGGGACATGAGGGTTAAACTCCACTGCTCTGTGGATGGCTTCTACTGCATTCATCTCTGCTGTGCTCAGCCCCCGCCTTGACGCTGCCTCTGGAGAAAACCTACACACCCGCAAGTAATGTCAGAGCACATCAGCAAAGTGATAAAAGCTAGTTTTGACCCAGACCTGTCAGTTAACACTAACTGTTCTCTCTGGATGAATGAATGAATAAATTAATCCCTCATGAATGGGCTTTATACTTAGACATTTGTGAGGAACAAAGCAGGAATATTCACCAGATCACACAAAATGCTGGAATGTACTGTGGAAATGAATATGTTAAAGGGAACTTTTTCTTAAAAGTCAACTTCCACGAAGAAAGGAATCTTAGTTAAACCAGGTTTCTCTAAAGTTCCAAATAAAGTTTCAAACAAACTAAATGACATTTGAGTGTAAATCACAGCATGTGAACATGTGCAGAATGTAATGACAGGGTACAAAATTAAACATGAAGAGATAATTAGCAAACACAAACCCAATTGGCAAACAGTGACTATATGCAGCATTCTACATTCATAAATTACGTATCCTGCACCTGTGACAAAAGCATTAAGTGTGAGATGGAAAAACTCCCTACTAACAATAACATTGATTACTCTCTATAGTAAGCTTTCTACTACTGAACCACTACTCAGTCCTCTTCTCATATTCATGCTGAACATAGTCCTGTGCATTTTTCTGCTTTATTTTTAAGCCTTAAAGAGCTGTGCATGGACGTTAGAACCCTGGTTGAGCAGTATCCAGTGAAAAACAATACTCACTTGTCAGATACCGCCCTCGCTTTCAGCAAGGCAGCTGTGTAGCATATTGTTGCAGATTTGGGTAAGCTAATATCTGTGGAGAGTACAAAAGGCACACAGAGGGGAGGGAAGATAATGGGACAAGGGGGTGTTAAGTGAATGTAGTTAAAGTTTGAAATGACAGGTTTATCATTAGTGGGGATGCTGCTGCCTTTCTGTGGGGACAGCTAACAAAGATGATGACTTTAGGTCTCAGAGTTTCAAGGGTTTTGTCGGGTATCTAACAGCTTGGCATCATCTTTTGTTTTACAGATCTGACATAGTCACATAATCCTAAATGGGCTATAGGCCTATAGAATCACCGTCTGAAACAACAGGTATTAAATAAAACCTGGAATTTGAAATGCCTGGACTCTGTCAAGTGTAAATAAAAAGAATGCAGGTATTTGTACATATTCTAAAACAACATCCTATTCAAAAGAGAAAATATGAAATGTTGATGGAGAAAGATTGTAATATTTCATGAACAATAATGCATCATTTTGTATTTTATGGCAGCAACATGTAAAAAAACCTAGAACGGAAGAGGTTTGACACAATGTCGCACCAAATGCTAAATGTCCAGTTACCAGACTCTAATCACAAAAATACATTTTGCTGTAAGGGAAGCAGTTATTGTTTAAATATGAAGGGCCTTAAAAAATATACTTGTATAAACGTCTCCCTGAGCCCATGCAGTGATCTGATTTGTTGCTGTTTTAATGTGGGCTGCCAGTAGAAATTATTTTCAAATTATCTGCAACTTGTTGATATAGTTTTTTGTTCGCAGCTCAAATTGCACCCTTTATTACTCATGAGAGAATCTACCAGCTCTTTTTTTTTATGTTGGGATGAGCTCAAAATGTCACAATTTGACACGTAATACCATTTATCACTTATATTATTGCAATCTGGTCACTCTGTCGAAGGTAAAAAAAACAAATGTTTTGGATATTTAACTTTTATATCTAGAGCAATAGTTTTTTTCTTGGCTCATTCTTTCAGCTTTATAACATATTCCTTTTATTCTGTAATGATGACTCAGGGTGCAATGATGACTTAGGGTATACTCTACAAAAGGCAGGGTACACCCTGGACAGGTCGCCAGTCCATCACAGGGACAAACACCAAGCACACACTCACATTCACTCCTAGAGGCTATTAAGAGTATTCATTTTGGACAGTCGGAGGAAGCTGGACTACTCAGACAAACCAAGATAGGTTTTGAAGATAGGTTTTGTCTGAAAAAGACAACAGCTGATCACAATGACCATGGCTTCCACTACCTTACTGAGTCAGAGGGGTGGATGTGTTTATCAATGAACTATGTGTGTCTCTCACCGTCATACTTGGCCAGAACTGCCTGAACGTCAGCATAATTCTGGAGCTCTAGTAGTGACTCCAACAGGTTTTCATGGATGTTGAACATACTGAGGAGAGGGAACTCCTTCATTAACTGGAAAACACACAACTGTTGTTACATGTAATATCAGGAAGGGATCAACATAACAGATACAAGGTATGAGTTAACGAGCAAACTCGGAGAATGCCTCTGTCATATTCATATAATGTGAATAAAATCTGTAACAACTTTCAAGCTGTCGTGTGCTTTTATCTCAATATAGGCAGGTACTTACATCTCTCATCATTTTAACTGCTTCTCGTGTTCGGCCAAGCTTTCTGGAGCACATGGCCAGTCTTCTTTTTATATACACCAACACATTAGTGTCTCTTCCTGGTTGATAGACACAAAATCAACTGTTAAAACAACCCCATCATATAACTGGGAGCTTTCTAAAATATATGGCACCCACAAACTCCTCTAACAAAATAGTAATACAATTTGGTTCTCATTGGCCAATGGTGTTACAGGATAGTTAAAACTCACTGTGCTGGGCTTCATACTGTGTACCATGATGCTGGAGCTGTTGACTGCGGCGGTAGCACACTTCACCAGCTTTTAATGCTTGTTTAAATAACCTCTCAGCCTCCATGATGGTGGTGGCCTCCTCTTCGGCCAGAAGGATGTATGCTGTTGCACAGCTGCAGAATAAGAAAAGGGGAAAGTCAAGGAATTCAATTCAAATGCTGTCTGTGTGTTGTGTTAGAGCCTCAATTTTTACTCAGAATGCAGACAATCTTTTTTATTTTTTCCTGGGGGGGCATCTTTACAACCTCAAGCAATATTAATATTTTTCTACTGAGAAATGTTACAAAGCAAGAGTAACATAAATGTAGGAAAATGTATATTAAAATGCATTTACCCTACAGTTAGTACACCTGATTGTGATTGAACATGGTCTTTAACCCTTATCCTGCAAGTGAGGTGCTCATACTCCTAAGATGCAGGTAAGAAAATGTAAATAAAATGCATTTACCCTACAGTTAGTACACCTGATTGTGATGGAACATGGTCTTAACACTTATTATGCAAGTGAGGTGCTTTTCAAGGTAAGTTCAACTATCTAAGGTTCTGCTGCAGTGTCATGCTGAGCTCTCTCTGAGGGATGTAGCTGTTAGTAACAGGAATGCCCAAAGATAGTCATGTGCCATCTTCTATTTATGCTGTGGACAGAGTTGGTAGCTAGCATCTGATCCACTCCCCTTTCTCCCCCACATGTACATCTATACACTACTGCATACACTGAAAACTTTTAAAGGTTTTTATGTTGAATAAACACTTACCATTCAGAACTAAAAAAAAACCAACAAACAAAAAACCCTATGATTACTCTTTACAAAAAAAATAAAATAATAATACTATTAATATACAATACACTAAAAAGATCCCTAAACATTGCTTAAATATTGATAAAACACAAATAAACACTCATTATCGGCTATATGAATCACTGTCTCTCACTCTGTCTAACTGCGACTTTCAGCCTCCAGAATTCGTAGAATTACAGTAATTAAAAAAACTGCATGTTATTTGCTTTCGCCACTGGAAGAATGAGGTTATAAGGAATAACAAACTAATCACAATACCTCATGCAATTACATATCTTTAATTTTACTTTCCTTTAAAGAAACCTCTCGTCAATTCCATCCATCCATCCATTATCAATACCGCTTATTCCCTGATGGGGTCGCGGGGGGAACTGGAGCCTATCCCAGTGGTCAACGGGCGAGAGGCAGGGTACACCCTGGACAGTCCGCCAGTCCATTGCAGGGCCACACACAGGACATACAAGGACAAACAACCACTCACACTCACATTCACTCTTAAGGGCAATTTCCCCAATATCCAATCAACCTAACATGCAGGTTTTTGGACCCAGAAAGGTCCTGGTTCCCCCGGGATTCGAACACAGAACCCTCTTGCTGGGAGGCGACAGTGCTAACCACCACACCACCGTGCCGCCCCCTCTCGTCAATTCAATACAAAAAAATGAATAAAATATGGTTTTAGCTCTTCTTTGTGTTTCTTTTCTTGCTACTGAAGAGTGAACAAAACAACTTTTCTGAACATGAAAGCCCCTGTCATGAATACATAAGAGCTACATTTTCCACTTTTTTCTATTTAGGGAAAGCATTCCAATGTGTTAGTAATGTGTTAACATTTTATATCCTCTTCAGCTCAGCTAAAGCACGCGTTGCATGTCATCACACAAATGGATGGATTTTCATATCTTATCATTTGAATCTGACAGATCACACCAACAAACATACAAAAAATGGTTTGTTCCATATTTTGCTACTCTATAGTTGTCTTGAGATTATTTCCTTGCATCCCCTATGAATTTTTAAACAATACTTTTAATTTCTGTCAGAGTTGTAGTGCAGCAGCTTAATCTCTAAAAGCTGACTGCACTCGGGTGACACTGAAGGCCGTGTTCACATGAAGTGAAAGATAGGTTTGTCTAGGTAGGTCTTTTTTTCTTATCAACAAGAGTTATTGTGAGCCTAAATCTGTTAATCAAAATGGTGCTTGCAGAAAATGCAATTAAATTGCCAGGCATTCCTAATACATCAGAATGGAAGGGGTGTGATAAAAGAAATCATGGCATGAGTTTAAGTGATCTGACAACCAACACCCCCCTCGCCTTTGTTTGCTCTAAATATGGTATCACGCAATATGACATCAAATGCTGAATTAAATTATTCCTTTTATATTTTGAACAAGGATCAGATCTCTGAACATGTCATTACAAAATACTAACTGACAAAAAAACTATTAAATACATAAATATAATATATACTAAAATATATAAATAAATAAATATGTTGAAAAAAAATTAAATAAAAAAGCAATTGTCTGAAAGAGGACAGCTAATTTCCCTTATTTTCCAATATTGTCACTACTTGAATTATTACTGCATTGGAGCTAGTTAACTGGAGATAGACGGAAAAGTAACGACAAAGAAACAGACTCACTCCTCAAGCTCGAGAGCTTCGTGTGCTGCTGAGATGCGAGCCTGCGGGTTCCTTTCTCTCCATGCCTTCTGCATGACTGCAATCGTACAATCAGACATGCATGTGTTTATTATGTATAATGGCCCATATTACAACTTGTGAACAATATAACAAACAACAACAAAAAAGTTCTGATTCACTGTTCAGCGTATGTGTTATCTTACTGGCGTCAGCAGGTCGCAAGTGGTCTGAGTCGCAAGTAAAGAAGGTTTGATGGTCTTGTGCTGACAAGTTCATGTCATAATATGTCAGAGGCTCGCGACCAGTTACCCATGTATATCTGGATAAAAGCAAATAAACTAAATTAGACATTAATTATTACCAACTGTTCCAGATTGGAAATCATTATTTAAATGCACTTCATATGGGACACAAATTCAGTAATGAACACATAATGACCGACTACTTAAAATCATCAGCAGAAGAATTGGAAATATAAAATATGCACTGACAGCAGACTGATGGAAACAAATAGAAGAAAAAATAAAGAAATGCACAAACAGATGACAGTATGAGAGGAACTAACAAAGAGTTAGAAAAGTTTAAATGAAGAGTTTTTAAAAAAGGACATAACAGTAATAAGAGTGAACTCACCGATTATATTCTGCTCCACGAAATAAATTTAGAGGATTTCTCCATACTTTACATTCTGCATCAAAGAAACAAACAGAGCATTACTCTTGAGTTTCAAGGGCAAAACCGACTCTTTTCTGCTCACTTCAAAGGTTGTGCATTGTGACATCTACCCTGCAGCTCTCTGTGTAGCACATTGATCTCTTTGGAAGCACAACTGGGAGTAATAAATAACCTTAAAACTTCCTCTGCACAAACACTCAATGTTTTTGAAAAAAACAACTACAGTACATAGCTCTGTCTGTATGGTGTGGTTTCTAAAATATCTTACAACTTACAGAGAGGGAAACTGATTTCACATATAAATAACATTTCAAGTATGATGAGTGGCCTTTGCCAGATGGCTGTGTATTAACATATGTGGCCGGAGCCATCTGAAGTAGCTGCTGAGAGTCTAAACGGAATTTTAAATTCTTCATTGTCTGGTAGACTGAGACATATGAATTTATGCGAAAATAACTTAACTGAACACATTTTTGTGATCATTGCAATAATTACAATCATTTTGTGATGTAGGCAAGTGATTGATTGTAAAATGAACAAAAATGATCCTGTAGAGAAACATGTGGCTAAAAAAATACTTTGATAATAATTTATGCCTCAAAACTAATAAGGATAATCACTTTCTGGCATTTAAACTATTTCTGCTCAGCTGTTAAATCAACATCCATGAAACCTTAAACATATAGTAATCCGTTTTACTTTTTTTTTGTGTTAGCTCTTGTGTTTGGAAATAAAATGTATTTTAATAAACCTATTGATCTCAAAGAAAGTAAGCTATGAAATCTGGCCAAATATAAAACTTAATTGCTGTTTGTCCTGACAATCACATCATGTGAAAGTTCTTACCAGACACACTTTGCCGGTTGGAGTCTGCCTCTCCATTACCAGTGTTGGAGTTAGTGGGAGAGTTGGTATCCACTCCCCCCAGTAGGGGGCGGAGGTGGCTCACAGACACCTGCTCTATGAATGATGTCCCATACTTTCTGAAATACCACCACTCAAAGATCTGAGACGAGATGAAAACAGACAGCAGAGAACTTTAGTTTACTGATAAGGATTATGGCTTGTCTGAAGCATAAAGTCTGTATAAATAAGGAAACATCTATGGGACCTACTTGTTTTAAATTGTGTTAAAAAACAGAGTTGATCAGAGGGACAATTATGTTGTATTTGATAACTAGAGAAAACAATATTAGAAAACATTGTCTTAACTGTGTAAAGTAAGATAAAGCTTTGTCTAAAGCAAAAGTTGCCACTATTAACTTTTTTCTTTTTTACCTAACCAGACTGCAATCTCTATTAGACATTTTTCATATAGTTGTCTAGAGCCCTTCAAGGAAGGGAAAAAAAGAGAAAAAAACATATTCTAATTACAAAGAAATGCCCAACACTCCTCAGTAAAACCAAAATTCTTCATGATCCTTTGAGAACATGTACAAAGATAAAAACTTTTTTTAAAAAGCCTATGCAAATTGGGCAAAAGCCCAAAGGAAAGAGAAAATAAGTTTATTACAAGGGGCTATTTTAAACTGAAAACCAAACACTGTAGGGGTTTGCTGTCTCTGTGGACAACACAGAAAAAGACTCAACATCTAATGCATTGCATGGCTGGCCCCTACACAGTCCTGTTATTCCATCCCACACTAAACACCTCAAATGTGTTCTCAGTAATTTGCAAAGCAAAACATAAGAAATTCATTATGAAAGACTATGACAATAGATTTCCACTTACAGTAGATTTTAGGGGCTTCTGAGGCATTAATTCAACTTAACAAACTACATAATAAACGCTAATAACAAGAACATCTTACCAGTATGAGTCCTGATATGAGGGATGAAGTACCTGTGAGAGCCACATAGAACTTCGGCGTCAGGGTGTTGAGAAACATGCTTACTGTAAAAAAAGACAAAAAAAATAAAAGAGGCAAAAGTTAGAGCTATTTTGTAAGGCGTAATCATAGAGACCTTTTTAAATGAAAAATGTAAACATTTGTGATAACAGAGGGCTAAATGTTTCACGTCATTTCAGAAAAGTGTTTTCACATGCAATATTTGGAATTTTGCATAGAGCTCTGCTGCACACATGTGAAATTATACAACACCAGGGGGCTCAAAGGAGGCTCTAACTATTAAGAAGCTATGCGATGTGGGTACAAAAGCAGATGGGAAACCAAGCTTCACTGGTGGCCTGGAGTCAGACAATCTTAAACATAACAAATGGTATCTAGATAATGTCTAGTAGAGTACTAAATTACTGCAGATAAATGGATTGCCAAGAATTTGACTTTGTGATGTTTTTTCCAGCTGGGCTTAAAAACATAAAGTCAACAATTATCTTGAACTCTTCCTTCAGCTGATTATGAAGTTGAAACAATGTCTCTTTGACCATACCACTGACCATAAAGTTTAATATACTTTTGATTCATCAGCAGTGTTGGAGGTTTTACAATAAACAACGATGATATGATTTTCCTTTTCAATTCATAAGACAATGATATATGGACCATATGCCAGGTGTTATTTTCTGGTTCTCAGTGCTAAGCTTAAGTAGTAGCTTATAATTTACATTCCTGCAGGATGAATCTACAACAAAAAATAGCACAACTCTCCGTCTTTCACTTTCAACGAGATCAAAGTCTTCCTTTACATCGGTTGTTAACAGGACACAGACTTGGACAGTGGTCTGAGGAAAACCAAAAGAGAAGCATTCTCCTCCTCAAACAAACATCTTGTTCCCCATCTGATAACCTGGATAAAGTCTCTTAACACAGCAAGGTGAAGCGGAAAAACAACACAAAAAGTAAAAGTAAGAAGGAAGTTAATGCCTGGACCTGAGACTCTGATTATTGGGAATGCTGCTGTGAAGGATGTAAGACGTGTGGGAAACGTCTGAAAATGGTTTTCTTTCCAGAGGAGACGTGAAAGACAACATTTTGCAAATTCTGGCTACACTTACAACACTCAAGACCTTTGTTCTACACCTGGGATATTGTGAAACAGCAGTCGGATTTACTAAAACAGTATACAGTAAACGGAAGTTTTATCAATGGTCGTGTGCACTGATTTTGACTGTTTGGTCATAACAGGGGACCTAAATGTGGATGCAACCCAAGACAAGCATTGTAAAGAACTTAATGCTGTCCTTGAGATGTTTGGTCCAACTCAGCATGTGAACGCACCCACTCACAACAGATGACACACTCTTAAGATGTGATTATTTTAAAGGGTGTTGTTTCAAGTGTGGATGTTGTTGATGTTGCTTTTTCTGATTTTTGGGGGGTTTTCTTTGACCTGACTGTTAAACCCAAACCAACAGCTGGGTCTACAGTTGCTCAGAGTAGACTCAGAAATGACAACACCAGGAGACAGTTTTTTGGAATTGATTAGTTTGAAGATACGCCGTGTTCTCATGTTGATGAACTGTTGAACTCTTACACATCAAGTGTCTTAAAGGTCTTGGATGTCATTGCTTGGTTAAAGGTTAAAAACAGACAAAAAAAGCAGCATAGAGAAAAGAAGACTCGGCCAGGGCACAGAAAAGGTAGTGTTGGAAAGCCAAACGGGAATGGCGCCAGTCAAAGCTCCAGGTTAATGTTAAGATCTACAAAGAAAAGTTGTGTGTGTTAGACCAGACTTTGTGTTATTTTTCAGAAACTGCAGAAACAACTTTAATTTTCAGTGAGCTGACCAACAAATCCTCCAGTCTCATTGCTCTTGTAACTGGTTTCTACATCCAAATGTTAGGAGTTTGTAATGGTCTTTAATGACAAAGTTCAAGGCTTTCAAAATGAAATAAATTCCAAAACACAAATAACTACTCTGCCCCAGTTAAACATCTAGAGCTGACAGTTTACACCAGTCACTAACAAAACAATAAAAAGAGATCATCTGCAGCCTGAGTCAATCACATGCTACCCACCAGATTCCTAAAGTCTGTGCTGAGCAGTTTGTTACCATAACCGTCTCATCTAGTCAACATCTCACTTCAGACTGGAACATTTCCAAAGGCCTTAAAAACCAGATCTAGAACGACTAATCCATGCATTTGTTTCCAGCAGGTTAGACTATTGTAATGGCTTGCTCACTGGGCTCTCTTAACGTGCTGCAAGACAGGTGCAGAACATCCAGATTGCTGCTACTAGAGTTCTGACCAGAACCAGGAAATACGACCTTATCAGTCCAGTACTCAGGTCTCTGCTCTGGATTCCGGTCACTCAGAGAATAGACTTTAAAACAGCTCTGCTTATGTACAAGTTTCCTTATGGTCAAATACATTCCTGATGTGTAAGAGCCGTATGAACCAGCTCTGATTCTGAAAATCTCAGGTAGTGATCTCCTCCTGGTGCCCAGAGTCAAACCAAACAAAGCGAGGCTTCATTTCAGTTTTGTGCTCAAAAAATCTGGAACAGTCTTCCTGAAGAGGTGAGACAGGCCCCAACTCTTACAATGCTTAAATCCAGGCTGAAAACGGTTCTATTGCTAATTGCATGTGGAAATTGAATGTATTTTATCTTAACCATTCACTTTTAATCCATCCATCCATTATCAATACCGCTTATTCCCTGATGGGGTCGCGGGTCACTTTTAATCCATTTAATTTAATTTTTCGATTAATTTTTTCTTTGTTTTCTGCCTTTAAAATCTTTGTAAAGCACTTTTAATTGTCTTGTACATGAAATGTGCTATACAAATAAACTTGCCTTGCCTGTGATGAATCCCAGTCTCATGAATGCATACCGAGTGCAGCTGGATAGCTATTCAGTGCAGTGAAGTGGAGGCTCTCATCTCCACTGAAAAGGTCTTTCAGATAAGCTTGTAGAAAAACAGGCTTTCCAGCTGCCTTCGGTTGGCTCTAATGAGAGAACTCTGCTATTTGGCTAATAATTTATTCTTCATCAAGTGGTTATATTAGCTATGATGAATGTTTTATAGTTTTCTTTTTTAACTTATATAGATAAAATATTGTAAGATAGGCACACATAATCAGAAAATAAAATAACAAAATACATTGAAATGATACAGCAAGGTGATAAGGTGATAGGCCAAGCTTTTATTTCCGGTGTTTGACACCAGTCATCTAAATTATGTGACCCTTGGCAATGAAATGTAATTTTAACCCAGAGGTGGTCACTTGAATTATGACTGAAAGGAAGGACAAAGTAAGACTTTTGTTTAGACAGACAGACAATTAGTAATATCAAAGGGAACTTTGAATTATTTCCTAAAAATTCAGACTAAATTGGAAAACCACTCATATACATAACAATATCCCTTACTTATTGTGAGTAATATATTTATGTGTTTGTATGCACACCTGCACACTTACTTACCTACCTAAGTAGAGTAGTAATAATTTAGGTATATTTTTATTTACATGAGTGCTTTTCCAATTTGGTCTGAATTTTAAAGAAATAAGTCAAAGTTCCCTTTGATATGACTAATAATGAAGGAGAAGAAATACCATTTTCATTAGTTTAATATTTATTACCCCAAAAATGTTGACAACAGCCTCAAAAACAAAAATTATCAATGTCAGTAGTGGGTTTTTCCACATTTACTGCAATGACAGCTTGACAGCGATGTCGCATGCTCCTCACTAGCCTCATTATGTTGTTCTGAGGCAACATTCCACTCTTCCACAAGTGCTACATGCAGTTGCGCCAGGTCACATGGGTGGGCCATGATCATCCAGTCTCTGCTTCATCTGGTCCTGGACATAATCTTTGGGGTTCAAGTCAGAGGACATTCCTGGCCATACCATGCGAGACACTGACTTCCTGAAGTCGAGCTGTGACAATTCTGGGACGATGTGAAGGAGCATTACCATACTTGAACAAAAAGTTCGGGGTATTCTGGCAGAATTTGGGTATGATAATGGGTTTTATGATGTCTCTGAGGTAAGAACATGCAGTGACTGAACCATCTACAATAACCAAATCTGTTTTGAGCTGACTGGTTGAGCCTGCTCAGACCAGTGCTCCTCCATCAAAGAAAAGCCTGGGGACCATCAGTGAACAGGACGGTTGACCCCTGCTGCATTGTCCAATCAAAACTATGAATTAACACATGTGGAATTATATATACAAATGTGTGAAACCACTGGAAATATGTCTTATATTCTAGGTTCTTCAAAGTAGCCACCTTTTGCTCTGATTACTGCTTTGCACACACTCTGCATTCTCTTGATGTTTTTCAAGAGGTAGGCACCTTGAATGGTTTTCACTTCACAGGTGTCCCCTGTCAGGTTTAATAAGAGGGATTTTTCGCCTTATAAATGGGGTTGGGACCATCAGTTGCTTTGTGCAGAAGTCAGGTCGATACACAGCTGATAGTGTTACTGAAAAGACTGTTAGAATTTGTATAATGGCAAGAAAAAAGCAGCTAAGAAAAACAAGTGGCCATCATTACTTTAAGAAATGAAGGTCAGTCAGTCCGAAAAATTGGGAAAGTGTCCCCAAGTGCAGTCGCAAAAACCATCAAGCGCTACAAAGAAACTGGCTCACATGAGGACCGCCCCAGGAAAGGAAGCACAAGAGTCACCTCTGCTGCGGAGGATAAGTTCATCCGAGTCACCAGCCCCAGAAAGCGCAGGTTAACAGCAGCTCAGATTAGAGACCAGGTCAATGCCACAAAGAGTTCTAGCACCAGACACATCTCTACAACAATTGTTAAGATGAGACTGTGTGAATCAGGCTTTCATGGTAAAATAGCTGCTAGGACACTGCTAAGGATAGGCAACAAGCAGAAGAGACTTGCTTAGGCTAAAGAACACAACAAATGGACATGAGACCAGTGGAAATCTGTGCTTTGGTCTGATGAGCCCACATTTAAGATCTTTGGTTCCAACCATCGTGCCTTTGTGTGAAGCAGAAAAGGTGAACGGATGGACTTTACATTACTGGTTCCCACCGTGAAACATGGAGGAGGAGGTTTGTTGCCCCCAACAAGTGCTAAGCATCTGTGGGAACTCCTTCAAGACTGTTGGAATACCTATACAGGTGACTACCTCTTGAAGCTGTTCAAGAGAATGCCAAGAGTGTGTAAAGAAGTAATCCAAGCAAAAGAAGAACCTAGAATATAAGACATATTTTCAGTGTTTTCACACATTTTTATTAAGTATATAATTCCACATGTGTTAATTAATAGTTTTGATGCCTTCAGCGTGAATTTATTTTTTGGGCGCATGCGCGGAAGCTGCCTGCTGCCTTGTGTCCGATCCCACACGAGCATTGGCATCTCCTAAGCCACAGCTTTGTGTCCTAACCATTAAGTTGTTATAAGAGTAAATCCCTGTTCAGCAAGTAAGTAGGCTAAGTAACTTTATTACATGCTCTGATGTATCGGATTGGAAGTGCAAATACAATATCGGTATCGGATCGGAAGTGCAAAAAGCTGGATCGGGACATCCCTAATGCCACTGCTGGCAAAAGGAAATGACTTTTCTAAAGTATAATATAAGCTTGATTTGCTTGTTAACCTGCCCATTGACTAGGTACCAGATCCCCATCGTGTGAGATGACAACAATTTGCACCTACTGGAGCACCTACTGGGAGATGTACTGCAGTAAGCATGTTGACTCATTTCCATTTACGGTGTTTGTGTGGTGGTAGCGCGTTTTTGCTGCTCTCGCTAAATACCAGCTCTTGGTAAATACCAGATAAAATTGTTAGATTTCAGTAAGTCTGCCTATGCACAAACAGTTCTTTACATCTTCAGTGACTGCTGTTCCATCTTATTGCTGTTTTGATTAAAAGTTCTGGTAGCCAACCCTACTGTACTTTAGCTTAGGGTGGTAATCGACCCTACCCAGTCATATAAATACTCACATTCCTCAAAGCACAGGCTAAAGAGGTGGAGGTGCAGCTATCTTTGACTCTAGCCTTGTAATCAGCTCTAAACCTAAACTGAATTACAACTCTTTTGAAAGCCTTGTTCTGACTCTTCAGGGTTAGGGTTATGAGTTTTTGTGAACTTTAGTCCTTAAAATGGACTTTAGTCCTTAAATAAAGTTATTATCGTAGGGAATTTTAACACTCATGTGGATGTTGAGAGTGACAGTCTCAGTACAGCATTTATCTCTATGTTAGATTCCATTGGCTTCTCATGGTCGGTTGATGAGTGTTCATCAACCGACTTGCTGTTTTAACCACACCCTTGACCTTGTTATGGTGTATGGTATTGAAATTGAACATTTAATAGTGTTCCCACAGAATCTGGCTTTATCTGACCACTGTTTGCTAACTTTTGAGCTTTTACTGCTGAATTATCCTCCATTGGGCAAAAATGTCTATTCAAGATGCCTGTCTGATAGTGCTACAGCCAAATTTAAGGATGCAATTCCATCAGCTCTAAATTCATTATCAGGTCATAAAGAAACAGAGGACTCTTATGTTAATTTCAGTCCCTCCCAAGTCCATCATCTTGCTGATAGTGTTGAAGGCTCGCTGTGAACAGCACTCGACTCTGTAGTTCCCCTAAAAAGAAAATACTTAAAGGTGGTTAGCTCCATGGTATACTACTGAAACCCACAAATTAAAGCAGATATCGCGGAAACTTGAGAGAAACTGACGTTCCACCAAGCTGGAAAATTCTCGTTTATCTTGGCAAGATAGTCTTAAAACTTATAGGAAATCTGTCTGTGATGCCAAAGCAACGTTCTACTAGTTTTTAATAGAAGAAAATAGGAACAGTCCCAGGTTTCTTTTCAGCACTGTAGTGAGGCTGACACAAAGCCACAGCTCTATCAAGTCAAGTACTCCCATAACTCTCACTAGCCATGACTTCATGAGCTTCTTTAATGATAAAATTCTAGCTATCAGAAACAAAATCCACCAAGACTTGCCCTCAACTGGCACCGACTTATCTTTAAACTTTTTGACTGGTTTGCTTCCCTCAATCTTGGCTAACTAACCTCAATCATTTCTACATCCAAACCATCAACCTGCCTCTTGGACCCCATCCCGACTAGGCTGCTTAAAGAAGTCTTACCCAAAGTCAGTATGAATATGTCTTTATAAACAGGCTATGTGCCATGGTACTTTAAAGTAGCTGTAATTAAACCTCTTTCGAAAAAGCCCAACCTGGACCCAGATGTTTTAGCCAACTATAGACCTATTTTTAACCTTCAATTTATCTCCAAGGTCCTGGAGAAAGCAGTCACCAAAAAGCTGTGTGCCTATTGATATAGCAATAGCTTGTTTGCAGATTTTCAGTCAGGATTTAGAGCTCATCATAGTACATAGACGGCACTGGTGAAAATGACTAATGACCTCTTAGCGGCATCAGACAAAGGTCTTGTCTCCGTATGGGTTTTACTGGATCTTAGTGCTGCTTTTGACACCATTGACCATCAGATCCTATCACTGAAACTGGAACATTTCATTGGCATCAAAGGAGCTGCTCTAAGCTGGTTTAGGTCCCATTTATCAGATCGGTTTCAGTTTGTGCATGTTAACGATGAGTCCTCCATGCATGCCAAAGTTAGCTATGGAGTTCCACAAGGATCTGTGCTTGGACCAATCCTCTTTACATTATATATGCTTCCTTTAGGTAATATTATCCAGAAACACTCCCAACTTTCATTGTTATGGAGATGATACTCAGTTATATCTATCGATCAAGCCAGATGAAACTTATCAGTTAGCTAAGCTTCAAATCTGTCTTCAGGACATTAAAACCTGGATGACCTGCAATTTTCTAATGTTAATCTCTGATAAAACTGAAGTTATTGTTCTAGGGCCTAAGCACCTCCGTGACGCATTATCTAGAGATATAGTTTCCCTGAATGGCTTTGCCATGTCCTACAGCATCACTGTGAGAAATCTTGGAGTTATCTTTGATCAGGACATATCGTTTTACTCTCACATTAAGCAAATTTCAAGAACCTCCCTCTTTCACCTACGTAATATTGCAAAAATCAGGAGCAGCCTGTGCAAAAATGATGCAGAAAAACTAGTCCATGCATTTGTCACTTCTAGGCTGGATTACTGCAATTCCCTATTATTAAGATCTTTAAAATCTTTCTTCTAACATACAAAGATCTTCATGGTCAGGCACCATCTTATCTTAAAGAGCTCATAGTACCTTACTGCCCTACCAGAGCACTGCGCTTCCAGAATGCAGGGTAACTTGTGGTTGCAAGAGTCTTCAAATGTAGAATGGAAGCCAGAGCGTTCAGCTATAAAGTTCTCTCCTGTGGAACCAAGTTCCAGTTTGAGTCGAGAGGCAGGCACCGTCTCTACATTTGAGAGTAGGCTTAAGACTTTTCTTTGTGACAGAGCTTATAGTTAGGGTGAGTCCACCCTTAGTTATGCTGCCTAAGGCCTAGACTGCTGGGGAATTTCCGATGATGCACCGAGCTCCCCTCTCCTTTCTCTCTCTGACTCTCAGTGCAACCTCATTCCATTAATGCATGTTACTAACAGGAGTTTTTCCCTTTCCTGTAGCCGTGTGCTTTCTCGTCCCTCTCCTCTCTCCTCCTATCACTTCCTGCATGTGTTCATGGAGCTGTGGAGTCTGGATCTGTGGCTGAGATTCTTCTCCTATCACTTTTCCTGCAGGTGTTCCTGGAGCTGTGGAAGCTGGATCTGTGATTGGGAGTCTCCAGCTGCGACAATTACAATCACTGTGCATAGTCTTATTGCTATTATTACTGCTATCATTATCAGTACTATCGATTTCTTTACTATTTTTTATCCAGTCTGTGTTACTGTGTAGGCTGCCTCCCTCTGCTCCCTCTGTCTTTCTCTCCCTCTCTCTCTTGCCCCCTCTGAGCCATGGTTCTGCTCGAGGTTTCTGCCTCTTAAAAGGAAGTTTTTCCTTGCCTGTGTCGCGTAGTGCTTGCTCTTGGTGGGAATTGTTGGGCTTCTGTAAATAACTTCAGAGTAGGGTCTGACCTGCTCTTTTTGGAAAGTGCTGTGAGACAACTGTTGTTGTCTATATAAGCTATATAAATAAAATTGAATTGAAATTGAATTAATCACTAGCTGGATGTTTAAGTGTTTGTGGACAAGACATTGGACCTTTAATTGCTTGCAATTCTTCAAATAGGACACACAGTGTTCTGTGTCCTGTTTTGTGCTGGCCCCAAGCCCAGATAAATGTGAGGGATGTGTTAGGAAAGGCATCAGAAAAAATCCAATGTCATTCAAGGTTAACACACTGTGGCGACCCTGACACAAAAAACGGAAGACATACAACACTTAAGCAGGATTCTTAAGGCTGAGCCATCCAGTTATATATCAATTAAATGTGTATTGACACCTCTGATAAGAATTTAATATTTTCAGAAGATTTAAAAATAGAGTAAACAACTTAACAGCCTGTATATGTTGAATGAAACAAATTAAACAGAGGTTTAGCTCCATGCAGGGAGTATGTCTGACTGCTTGAAAGAACATATAGTGGATGCAATGACAAATACAAACGTAGGAGAGGATACAGATTCCCAAATTAATTAGGTCGCTATTTTTTAAATTTTCTTTATCCAAGATAGCCACATATTCTTTTGGTGAAGCACCTTCATGCACCAAATATATTCAAACCCTGCTTCCCTCTCAATTCCCAGGCATATTCGAGGTTTATTAATCCTCAACTTTAAATATTTATTAGTCTTTCGTTTGTCCTTTGTTCAATTTTGAGCGAATTTATGTGCAATCTCAAGAGTTCCAAAAGGAACAAATAGGAAAATGACACCACAAAAATAGCAGCTTTTTGAATACAGGTTGAGCAGGTATGTAGAGAACCATTTAGACATCTACGATGTTTACTGCCTTCCATGCTATTCTGTGACGCTAACGTCAGAACTGGAAATTAACTGCAGACTGGTGGATGCTTTGACTCCTTTATGCTTTATTACTTCCTTTGTTAATTAGCAGATACAAACCAATATACATCTCCATATCTTTGTTTCATTCTTGTAGAGTTGAACTGTTGCTGCTCGAGTATTTACGTAGTAATAATGTGAACTTTTCGGAGCCTTAAAGAAAGCACATTCTCTTAGGCCCAAAACTTTTTCGACAGTGACACAAATGTTTTTTAGCCGTTTACAAAAACATATTCAGGATACATCTTATAATCAATATGGGCTTAAAGTACTGACTCTCAGCTGTAATTTGAGAGTATTTACATCCAAATCAGTGCAAGGGTTAAGGAATTACAACTCTTCAATACATAGCTGCCTCTTTTTCAAGGGACCAAAAGTAATTGGACGATTGACTCAGATGCTTCAAAAACGATCAACAAGGCTGCATGAGCTCTTCCCTTATTAACATGTCATGAGTTAAGCAGTTAAAAGGTCTGGAATTTATTCCAGGTGAGGCGTTTGCATTTGGAAGCAATTGCTGAGAACACACAACATGCAGTGGAATATTCTGCAATGGCCAAGTCCATCACCAGATCCCAGCCCAATCGAGCATACATTTTATTTGCTCAAGACAAAAGTTAAGGCAGAAAGACCCCAAAACAAACAACTGAAGACAGCTGCGTTAAAGGCCTTGCAAAGCATCCCAATATAGGCCGTGGGCCAGAATCTGTACGATGACTTTTCGTTTTAACTTTTTTGGGGCAACTTTCCTCCAGTTTAATTATATCTCAAAAAGCCAATGTTCCCATGTTTGCACTTGCACATTAATGAATTACAGCCTATAAAAATGTCGGTACTTCCACATCTGGCCTATAGGTGGCTAAAACTAATAAAATCTCCATATTTTTGGTTTGATATTTACCTAAATACTTTAAAATCATTAAGGTTGATCACCAGGAAAGGTTATTTTATGCAAGAACTGCTGGAATCAACACGGAAATGCAATTTTGACCTGTAGTTTCGATTTTTCCCGCCAGACGGCCACTGAACCTGAACTACTACACATTTTCCACTTTATACAGCCATAGCAAGACAAAGGACAATAATGTAATATGCAAAAACCTTGTTTTTTGTCCAAAAAATTTGTTACTAATTTAATTATTTAACCAACATCACTTTCTTTCATATTGCATTTATTAACCTAATGAGAGGAAAACAATGTATGGTTAAGGGCGTTAATAAACTGGTCGAAATACCTTCTATAAATTGCTAGCTGGTATGTAGCTCACTTAGAATGTTGTCAAAGACAATCCTCATTGGTGGAAGAGATTTATCTGATTTACAGAGAAGTTTAAACATTCTAAACCTGGCATCATTAACCCGGTTACAGTTTTTCTGTCCATACAAGTGACAGACAAATTCTTCAAGCTGAAGGAACAATTCATCATCAACATCCCAATTTGTCCCAAGAATTTGAAAGAAATTAACAGCTGGCTCTGATTCAAGCATCAGCCTTAAGGCTTTAACTTTTCCTTTACAGGCACTTAATGCGTCACATCCAGTAAAAACATGAAAAGCAAGAATAGCTTGACCTTTCCTTGGACCATGAATACTTGCTAGATGAGAAATATTTACAAGTTTTGTTGCCAGTCCCTGTCTTAAAATAGACACTACTCTCAAAACAATGCACACAACCTAAAGCAAAGACCATGAAATCAGTGTCCGGGCTCAAGATAACAATATCTTTATTTTCCAAAGAAGCACGCTTTGCACGAAGTAGAACTCTGGTATCAGCTTCTTCATGATCACAGCAAAGAGTGCTTAGGGTTCGCTCGCGTACAACACGTTTATGTGCTCTCCCAATTTTAAGTAGCACTTCCTATGGTACCCCAGCTCAGTGGGTCTCGGCGACTCAACTATGTACTGAGAGAAATTCTCGGCTATTTCTTTCTCCCTGCCATCCAGGTCTATCCAGGACTTGCAACTTTCAATAAATAGCGGCCAACTGGCACCAGAAAATGAAATAATTGGATCTTCTTTGTCTTGAAACGAGTGTAAACAACATTTCATGGGTGCTGCCATATTGAAATGACAGAGCTCCCGTGCTGAGATTCATGCATCTGATTGGCTGATAAGCAAAACTCGAATCTTGCAATTTCTTAGATTACGGTGGAACAAATTATATTTTTAATTAAGTATAACTAATTAATGTGCAAGTGAAAGGGTGGGAACATTGGCGTTTTGAAATCACCTTTTCCATACCTCAGGCAGTCATTGCCTGCAAAGGATTTTTAACAAAATATTGAAAATAAACATTTTATTTATGGTTAAGTTTATTTGTCCAATTACTTTTGAGCCCCTTACATGAGGAGGGTTCATTATAAAATAGCTACAATTCCAGCATATTTAATCAAATATTTTTGTTCAACTCATTGAATCAAACCTTAAAGTCTGCACTTCAATACCGTTATAGAGGTTTAATTTTAAATCCAATGTGGCGCCCAAATCATGAAAAATGTGTCACTCTCCAAATATTTATGGGCCCAACTATACTTAATGGCATAGACTAAAAACTTTAAGCTGTATCTTCCTGCTGCAGACAGCTAGATACAAATCTACCTTCTGTGGGCATGTTCCAAACATGAAGGAAGACATTTTTACCAAGCAGGAGTTACAACAGATTTCACTGCCGCCTCTAGAAGCAAGTTCAGTCACCTTGAAGCCGACAAGGATAAGATTGTGAAAAAAAGATAAATTTAGGCATTACGTTATTAGTAATGTTTACAATAAACAACAAAAAGTTGGGTAACAATAAAGTGTCCCAGGGTTGAGGAAATAAAACAAGGAGGATTCACAGATCAAGTCAAAGAGTAATTATAAATAAAAATTGAACTACTCAAAGGAGAACCACAGTCCTACAGGAAATCCAGTTGAAATAACACAACCTGAACTATGAACGAAAAGCTACCAAAGAGGTAGTCTCCCTTCCACACTAGTAAATATTTCCACAAGCCGCTCAAGCTACTGCAGATCTTCACACTAACACTAGCTGTCCCACTGACCCCTGAGTAGTGTATCCCTTCTCCTTTGAAAAAGGTTTACCCCCCAGGGAGCTTCATACCTAGCTGTAACACATGAAAAGAGGATTGGGCTGCAGCGTAGCCTAATGGCTAGAGCGGGCGGCCCATATGCGGAAGCCTCTGCTCGCAAGCGGGTGTCCTAAGTTCGATTCCAGCCCATGGCCCTTTCCCGCAGGTCTCCCCCTCTCTATCTCTGCCCCCTTTCCTGTCAAGCTACTGTCATTAAAGGCCACTAGAGCCAACAAAATCTTAAATAAAAAAGAAAAAGAGGATAAATGCATGCATGCAATTTATACAATATATGACCATCGGGTTGTAACACCCCTACTTCTAAAAACAAAGCACACTTCTGTTTTAAAATGTCTACATTTGACTAAACATTAACTTTACATCACATATGGGAGAAATCATTGGCTCCCACATTGTCCACTCCTTTTTGTGTGGGATTTCTATGATGGACTTGTGTACTAGAAAAGGGCCAAAGAAAAATGGTGTTATCAATGTAAACAGAACTGCATGGATAGTCCTGTGTGTCTTCCAGTGTAAGTTTTTCAAAGTTTCTTTACAGAAAATCTACCTGTACCATTAATCAAAACCCATCAATGGGTGAAACCCATTGTCTTAGTCTCGCTTGTGTCATCACAAAACAATCAGGGTAATCAGGTACTCTGAAACAACTAGTCGGTTAACCCTGTGACTTTCTAGATGAACTAGACAACTTGCTCTCTTCCATCCATGAACATGACTATCCCATCATTATGGGATCCATGGTAATATCCACCCTAACAGTGTTAACTCTTAAGATTTCATATCATCATTTGAGCTTCAACTGGTCTACAATCTTCTGACTCACAAAGCAGGCAAAGCACTAGATCTCATTTTCATAGGAAAATGTGCCAAAGAAGCCCTCTGTTACACATCTGTGCTTTTCTGACCATCATTTCAACCTGCTTTTCTTCCAACCTTTAATACATTTTCCTCCCTTGAGGTTAATGAGGCCACGGAGTCCCTCTTCCAGACATTGAGCTATTCTTTGAATAGTCTGTCTTTTCTATACACCTAACCTGCTTGATCCTCAGTGCCATCCATGGCTTACTGATACACTTAGATCGCTGTGGACCAACCTCAGAGCTGCAGAAAGGAAATGGTATGAATCTAAAGATCCAACAGATGTAACTAAATTCCAGGCACTACTGTCAGAACACTTAAGTGCCACTGATACAAAAAAATCTTTCTATATCAATAAGATTCACAATACTACTTACTAGGGATGTCCCGATCCAGCTTCTTTCACTTTCAAATCCGATACCGATATTGTATTTGCACTTCCGATCCGATACCGGCCTATCAGAGCATGTATTAAAGTTAAAAGTTATTTATCTTCTTACTTAGTTATCAGACTCATAATGAACAGGGATTTACTCTTATAACAACTTAATGGTTAGGACAGAGACCTGTGGGTTAGGATATGCTAATGCTCGTGTGGGATCGGACTTTAAAAAGAAAAAAAAAAACTGGATCGGCATTTTCTCATGCCTGTCGATACGCAGTTTTTTGCGAAATATTGGATCGGATCGGGACGAGCTTACTAGTGACAGAGACCATTTTCCATCTTCAAAATTCTACTGTACAGTTTACCGTAGTGCCCACCTTCTCAAAGAAAGTATGCCAGAAAGTTAGCATGCAAAAATCCAACTGCATCATTTTCTTCATTCACCCCTTTCACAGACAGCAGTAGGTCTAAATGTCGCACATGTAGCAGTCCTACTACATACCTGCTAGACCCGATTCCAGCTAATTTCTTCCAGTCCATAGTTCAAAAGGTAACTGTAGCAGTCACCCGTGTGACTCATCCTTAACTGAAGTCAGGCACATTTCCTACCACACAAGTAAACTCGGGTACACTGCTGCTCAAAAAAACGTTCTCTCCCACCAACTAGGGTGTAAAACTATTGGTCTAACGCCTCCCGTTTGTGTCTAAGGCCACTGAAAGCGAAGTTTTTAAGCATACCTATCGCGAAACATCCTCCTTGACCGAGATAGATCTGGTTTTAAAAGAGGCCACTCCACTGAAACGGCTATGCTTGCTATTACAAAAGCCTTAAAAATAAGCCAGAACTACAGACAAGTACTGAGTGTCCTACTTGAGTTGTCTGCTGCATTTGACACATTCAATCATGACGACTTTCTGTCTGTATGCTCGAGCATGAACATCTCAGGGAGTGACACATCACTGGTTGAAATAATACCTCACTGCCAGATTATTCAAAGTAACCCGGCTTGCTCACACTTCTGCAGCGCATCACCAGGCAACAGGGGTCCCCATGGTTCAGGATCTCTTCTCTTTGCCACATACCCCACCTCACTAGCCCAGATCATGCGATCACATGGCTTCTCATACCCAGCTCTATCTGTCTTCCCCTTCTAATGACCACGCGGTCTCAGCACGTATCTCAGACTGTCTCTCAGACATCAAAATGGATGAAAGCCCATATTCTGACGTAATCCCCATAAAACTGAACTGCTTGTCTTCCTAGCCAATCCAACAATATACCACAGTATTCCCATTCAAACTGAATTACTCTCTCCTGCTCCATCAAAAATAGCGAGCAACTTGGGTGTCATGACTGATGACCAGCTGAACCTATAACGATTACGTTGCCTCTATTGCTTGATTGGGTAGCTTCACATTACTACACTTAAGAAAGATCAGGTTACACCAAACATAATATGCCACCCAGCTCGCGGTGCAGTCTATGGTTATCTCCAGTGGTGGAGAAAGTACTCATACAATGTACTTAAGTAAAAGTACAAATACACAAACAAAAATGTACTCAAGTAAAAGTCAAAGTACCACATTATTATTTTACTTAAGTAAAAGTAAGAAAGTACAAGCTTTTAAAACTACTTAAGTATTAAAAGTAAAAGTACTTGCCAACCATAATACCTAACGGCTTATATAATGTCATTAAGTGTACATGTCGTATTTAGTTTTAATAAATCAGTAATGTACCATTTTAATGAGCAATGCTGCAGATAAAGCATGTTTTTATTGTGTTTACCCCCTGTGACAGTTTAGATTTAGATATTTTATTCTATGCATCAGAATTCCAGGGATGACCTGCAGGGTTACATGTAATTAGGCAAAATGAGAGAAATTATTATACCTTTGAAATGTTTTATTTAATTCAAAATAAACACGTTCAAAAGAAAATTGTTTCCCTGAAAAAAGGGACTTTAAACTGACCTAACAAACATCAAGGGATTTGGAAACATCTTGCGACAATTGCGTCTCATTGGAACCCATATTCTAATTTATTGAATATGACTGTAACTGTTACATGGAGATTATTTTAATGGCGCTAACACTTATTTAATAACCAGGACGTGAAGGAGTTTAGCGTCAACTTATATGTAACATTCATGGCGGGAGACGTGATCACGACCGCAGTAATCACTGTTACTTGCAAGTTCATGCTAGTTTATAACAATATACAGTAATCGTATTTATTTACTGCAGTCGAGTTCAACAAAAAGCTTGCTAAGAAAAGCTGCTCTTCTTGAAGGAGGGCTTAATGGTTATTTCCCGCTTTGGATTGGTTCAGCGGACTGATTCTGCTCTCGCCATTGGATACTTTCAAACTAACGAACAAATCAAAAAGCCGAAATGCGTCTTGGATGTAACAAGTAACGAAACGCTGTATAGAAATGTAGTGAAGTAGAAAGTACAGATACTTACTGTTAAATGTAGTGGAGTAAAAGTAGAAAGTATCCATTATTAAATCTACTTAAGTAAAGTACAGATACACGGAAATTGTACTTAAGTACAGTAACGAAGTACTTGTACTTGCACTTCGTTACTTCTCCTGCCTTGACTATTGCTACGCTTTCCTGATAGGTCTCTCAGCCTGTTCTGTAAAGGCTCTGCAAATGGTCCAGAACAACCAAAAACTTACCATGTCTATCCTCTGTTCATTGAGCTTCACTACCTACCCTTGGTGCCCGTATTCAATTTAAGTCACTGATGATAGCCTACAAAGTGCTTAAAGGTCATCTTTAAGCACTTCACTTCTCCCATCTATGTCACAACTCTGTCATGCAATGGATTTTCATCTATCAAGTTCTTACACCACGCTTAAGACAATCTAGACTCTTTTCATGTGCCATGCCACTAGAGTGGAATAAGCAACTGAAAAAAACAGTGGCTTCAAGAAAATCTTGAGGACCCAGATTTTCAGAGAGCATCTCCTACCCACCCCCATACTTCTTCTCCTGTACTTTCCTTTATCTCTACACTATCACCACTGTTGCCTCCAACATAGAGACTGACTGGTGATTTCTCTCTAGGGTTGTCACGATACTAAAATTTTCAACTCGATACCGATACTCAGGAAAATACTCGATACTCGATACCATTTTCGATACCACAAGGATAAAAACAAAGACCCCAAAATTTAACTGAATTTTGACAGGTTAGTGTCTTTAATTTGAAACTGACCTGTTACTGATGTTATCGTGGCTGGTGGCCCGAATTAATTACCCTAATCCTGACCCTAATCCTAACTCTAACCCTGACCCTGACCCTAACCCTCCACCCTTCATAATTGTGAGAAACAATTTTGGGGTTAAACTTGTTTGGACTTATTGTACAAACCTATTTAACATCCACTATTTTAACATAATATTATGGATAGAGTTTAATTAAGTGTTTGAAAGATTAATTTCATTATTTTTAAATTAATGTCTATATTGCCATGATGCATTACTATTTTCTTACCTGGGATTTCCCTTTTGGTGACGTAATCAAAATGGCCGATTTGGATGTGGGCTGAGACGGATATGTACTTGATTAATGGTAGCATGTTATTATTAGCCATTAGCCGCAGCTAGCAGTTCAAGGCTAACGTCACGTTAATGATCATAAACAACGTAAATAAATACATAAATAAATCTGAAAGAAGGAGCGCAGCGACGGCAGGTCAGCGTCGCGCGCGCGCTTGCGCGGGCTCGCGCGGACTCGCACGGGATCGCGCGGTGGTATCGATACTTTTGAAAATGAGTATCGTATCCGGATACAACATTTTAGTATCGATACTTTTTTAAGTATCGATACTTTTGACAACCCTATTTCTCTCTATGTAGATTATTGTTAGATTGATGTTAACTGCAATGTTTTATCTGCATTGTAAGTTTAATTTTTGGGTTACATAGAGGTTAAAGAGGAGCAACCATCATAAAGAGGTTTTTACAGAAACAACTTTAACCAGTCATACAAAAGAAAAAAAAAAGGTGGGTGTTGAATACTAACATCACAGTTGTGATTTTAGCAACTATCAGTCCAATTTGTTCCACTTGCTTACTTAAAAACGTGTCAGTCGCTTTTCCAAATTCACATTTTGTGAGACTGAGTGCCGGGTTGGCCTTTGAAAGCTGCCGAAGAAATGCTTGCAAACATATGGCTAGTATCAGTAATTGGGATACACCACAATATCGTCAAAGTAAACATTACACTGGTACACTTTGTGCGTTAGATGTTATGTGGTAGGTGATGCATTCTTTAAACCAAAAAGCCATAACAGTGCAAATGCATAAAGTGATCAGAAGTAACAAATGCATATACAGGGGTTGGACAATGAAACTGAAACACCTCTCATTTTAGTTTGGGAGGTTTCATGGCTAAATTGGACCAGCCTGGTGGCCAATATTCATTAATTGCACATCGAACCAATAAGAGCAGACTGTGAAGGTCCAATTAGCAGGGTAAAAGCACAGTTTTGCTCAAAATATTTCAATGCACACAGCATTATGGGTGACATACCAGAGTTCAAAAGAGGACAAATTGTTGGTGCACGTCTTGCTGGCGCATCTGTGACCAAGACAGCAAGTCTTTGTGATGTATCAAGAGCCACAGTATCCAGGGTAATGTCAGCACACCACCAACAAGGACGAACCACATCCAACACGATTAACTGTGGACGCAAGAGGAAGCTGTCTGAAAGGGATGTTCGGGTGCTAACCCGGATTGTATCCAAAAAACATAAAACCACGGCTTCCCAAATCACGGCAGAATTAAATGTGCACCTCAACTCTCCTGTTTCCACCAAAACTGTCCGTCGGGAGCTCCACAGGGTCAATATACACGGCCGGGCTGCTATAGCCAAACCTTTGGTCACTCGTGCCAATGCCAAACGTCGGTTTCAGCGGTGCAAGGAGCGCAAATCTTGGGATGTGGTCAATGTGAAACATGTATTGTTCTCTGACGAGTCCGCCTTTACTTTTTTCCCCACATCCGGGAGAGTTACGGTGTGGAGAAGCCCCAAAGAAGCGTACCACCCATACTGTTGCATGCCCAGAGTGAAGCATGGGGGTGGATCAGTGATGGTTTGGGCTGCCATATCATGGCATTCCCTTGGCCCCATACTTGTGCTAGATGGGCGCGTCACTGCCAAGGACTACCGAACCATTCTGGAGGACCATGTGCATCCAATGGTTCAAACACTGTATCCTGAAGGACGTGCCGTGCATCAGGATAACAATGCATCAATACACAGAGCAAGACTGGTGAAAGATTGGTTTGATGAACATGAAAGTGAAGTTGAACATCTCCCATGGCCTGCACAGTCACCAGATCTCAATATTATTGAGCCACTTTGGGGTGTTTTGGAGGAGCGAGACAGGAAACATTTTCCTCCACCAGCATCACGTCGTGACCTGGCCACTATCCTGCAAGAAGAATGGCTTAAAATCCCTCTGACCACTGTGCAGGACTTGTATATGTCATTCCCAAGACGAATTGACGCTGTATTGGCCGCAAAAGGATGCCTTACACCATACTAATAAAGTATTGTGGTCTAAAACCAGGTGTTTCAGTTTCATTGTCCAACCCCTGTATGCACACACACTAACTTCCCACAATAACGTCTTCTTGTTCAAATTATTCACAAGGCTGCCTTATGTAAGGGAAAAACTCGGCCAGAAACAGCACAATCTACACAGTTAATCAGGTATAATTTACAAAAGTCCAAAAATGTAATAAATTGAGACTTACTCTATAACAAATATAATATCATGCTATCAAAAATCTAAAATCTTAATAGTCCTCTGATGAATATCATTCAAACATCCATGTCACATCTTTTCAAAATGCTATGATGACAAAGAAATTCAGACCATGCGTGTCACTTGCAATACTAAATTCTGACAAGCAAGGGGAAAGGCTGCCATTTTTCCTTCCAAGTCAGTCTGAAAATACACTATAAACAATAGTCACTCTTATGGACCCCTATGTAAATTAAAATAGTTCACATTAAATATCTCTGATAGTTTTGTTATCTGAACTATTCTGTTTCTATAGACTTAAAAGAAGGCAAAGCTTGAAAAGTCCAGTATGGAGCTAGTACCTTTAAAGCATATCTATCTTATCAAACACATGTAAGTATGTATAATAATCATTATCGTGCAGTTCTCTACACAGACATAGTCCAGGCAAAAGTCCATGTAAGAGACTGGTGAATATTAATGGGAAAAAATGTCTTAAAACCAAAACAAAACATTCCAAATCGTTGACACATGATGCTTGTGGTAGTGAAAAATTTTTCTTCTGTTTACTTATCAATTTTTTTTAAAATCCATGTATATCTTTCCGTGTAGTTTAAACATACACGTTTTAAACGTACATGTTTTTAAACTAAACAACGAATCTTGCACAATTTTTTGGTTCAAATAACAAGACCCTTGAAATTCTTATAAAAAGGATAAAAAATTTGATGGTATTTTTAATTGCATTGTAGAGCTCTGCAAAAACGTCAAAACCATTTAAAGTCCAAACACAAGGTGAAGGAGCCAAAACAAAAAAGGTACACTGCTGTCAAACTGACTGAATTTGGCCCTCAAATGACCCCTTCATTCCAACAATCTTGAATTAAACCCAGGATAGTTTTACTGAGATGTGACGTATTGCAAAAACTTAAAAATGTTGTATTCACAGCTGTGAAAGTCATAAATACACATTACAGACAATTCAGAGTGCCCCATAGGCAGCTTTTGATTGGTCCAACCGACAGATTGCCAACACAATTTGTGCTGTTGTTGTAAGGCATATGAACTCGGAACCATGTGGGGAAAAAAACACAAGACAAAACTTAAAAGTTAAATGCAGCTTCCACTGTGCAGAATCAGTAGGTAGTGCAGTGAGCCATTGTGCAACTGATCAAAGTAAGAAGGTTTCATGCGAGGCTGGGCAGGAGGATAAGAAAATTCAGCTCACCTTCAGATCAAAACAAACTCCTCTGATGGAGGTCAAGAGCTGAATTTCCATTAAAGACAAACGTGTACAGACAAATAGCAGCAGCGTGCTTTATTAGCATGAGAAACATAGCCAGGAAATGCAGGGCTCACTCCATACAGCAATATGACTGAGCCAGAAAAGGAACACACGGGAGGCTGATGCTTCTGGAAACGATGCAATGCTGCCAAAAGCATCCATCTTCTCACATGCTGAGTCTCAGAAATGTGAACATGAACACAAATACGATTGTATTCAGCACTCTCTCTAAATAATAATTTTAGAAAATATATAGATACAGGAGGTGACCGCATATATACACAGAGACACATAGTAGCACTGAGAGGGACAAAACCCATGGCAAGCACTAAGCTCAGCATGACCAGCTAGCTTGTGCGAACCCTCTGTGCTAAAATGGAAGAACCCAGATTTCTCCCCATGCATTCTACCACCAGCAACAATGGAGGCAAAACATGAAAGAAAACAAAAATAAAGGAGTAGACAGATGGAAGAGCAGAGGAAATCCATCAATTCCCTGCTTCTCTATAAGCTTACATTTATAAAGGTACACAAATACAGCAAAAACACAGAAGAGATGAGAGGATGGTTGGTGATACTTACATGAGGACTCCGTGCCGAACATGGCTGGGCCAGGAGCTGTAGGAGCAGGAGGAGGAGGAAAGAGGAGAAATGGGGAGAGAGAGACAGAGGGGAGGTTGATGAGCAGGCAGCTACAAAGTGGGGATCATCAAAGCAACACAATGTAGCCAGCCAGCCGTCACTGCCTCCCAGACGGCCAGATGCCCCGGCTGCGCTATTCTGCTTTAAAAGATCCTCTGAGCACACAAAAAACACCGAGCGATTTCAGCTGCCAAAGACGGAAGGCTTTCTGAAGAGTTATTTATACAATCAAATAAAAATAAAAAAATGAATAAAAAAAATTGGAATCCTTCATAGCGATGGGAAAATGTGTACAAATCCAGACAGGGAAATGTGGCTGGGGCTAGCTACTGCATCTCTCTGGCTTCTGCAGTCTGTATCCTCCTTCTCATCCTGTCCACTGTCACTCCCTCACTTGTCATTCCACTGTAGAATTTACAAATAATAAAAGCAGAGATGAGTCCTTCCAGGTGACAGAAGAGCAAAAAAGGGGCACAAAAAACAAAAAAATCTGTTTGGGAGCTGTTGCCAACGCAAGTGCTGTAAGACAATAGCTATACAAACGGTGAGTGACGTCAGGATGGTCGGAGGTAGAGAGAGCAATACAAAGACTGACTGCTGCTGGATGAAGAGAGGGAGGGAGGCAAGGAAGAACAGGGGGAAGAAAAGGGGAAACATGAGCAAATGGAAGAGAAGCATGGAGAAAAAGGGGGTATGAGAGGCTAGTCCAAAATGGGCAAATAAGCAGAGGAAAAGGGCAATAAGAAAACAAAGAAAATCTGAAAGTAGGTACAGTTAAAGCAAAAGGGAGAAATGAGAGGAAAGGTGAAAAAGAGGGGACAAAGAAAACCCAAACACTGGAAGAGGGAACTAATGTGGGATGTGGGGGCAGACATACATGCCCCTCCTCAGTAAAAGACGCTGAGAGGGGGCAGGGGCTGTAAACTGTCAGTTTGACAAATTGAAATGAATCTGGAGCAGAGCACTGGAAACGACTGTGTTTAGGAAAATGCACAGAAATAGGGTACAATTGAAATATGCTGTTAACTTCATAATTCTGCTATGAGACCTACAAAGGCTTTAAGATGTAATAGCTCCAGAAAACACATCCAGATTAACCTAAATTAACTGGTACGCTATAAAATGGATGTTCTCTTGTCTCCCACCATGTGTGGGGTGAAGCAGTTGGTTTAACTCAGCTGCAAAACAGTGGATGGATGGGGAGGACTGTTCTTTTGTCTAATACACCCTCCTCTTCGCCCCATGTCTTTGTCCTTCAAGTACAGGCCAGAGATCCCGTCTGTATTCCTGCTACACAATGCCATAAACTATATAGTAAATATGAGAAAACACTTTTAGTTGAAAATGATTAAACATTTGTCTTTGTCTTACACTACCATTTAACACAAAGCAGTGCAGTCACATAGATGGTAGATATTTTTTTTACTTGTTTATGTTTTATGTTTTACATTGACCTTTATCTGAATTAAATATCCTCACATTATAACAGGTTCTGATAAGCCAAATCAGTTTTAAGATTCATCCGACAATTTCAAATGGGTCGCTCGCTTTTAGCAAATGAATATGCAGCAAAAAAAAAAGTATATCTTTTTACTGGCATTACTCTACTCGTTAATGCAGTTAATGCAGCCTATGCTATTTGACAATGGGCGAGAGGCAGGGTACTTGTTTTTGGACAAAACACGAACCCTTCAGCTGTGAGGGAACAGTGCTAACCACCATGTCACCCAGTCATCCTAGAGTGAAGATTTATTCATGCAACAAGGGGGCATGTCATGAAATTCAAAATATAATTTGTTTACTCTTAATTTTCCCATTTTAAAAGTAAAAAAAAAACATCAATTTTCTGACAACTTACGGGGACCATTAGAGCACCAGTGTCTCCAAAGAACAGGAGCTGCTGCTTACGACACGTTGCCCATGCTACACATTCGTGTATAAACACCAAAGTAGGATTATATCATCAGCAAATTCAGCCTTGATATTCAATTGTAAAAGGTTATTTGAGCCACACTTTGCCAACTGCTGATGGGTAGGGTGCGAACTTAGGTATTTGCTCTGTGATAGAACAATACCATTCTTCATTGAATGCTTTGATTGTAAGCCGGCACTTCATTGCCTTTCTTCCTCCAAACTATTTTCATAAGCAATTTATTTCTGAACAATGTGCAACTCACCCCGCCCCCGTTCCAATCACAAAGTACCACCTCACAAAAGCACCTTACCCTGGTTGCTAGGCAACTAAAAATAAGCAAGAGAAAGAGTGTGACCATCATTCAGAGAGAGGGAATTTAAGGAGAAGCATTGAGGTGGAAGACACCTCAATGTTGCAAAGGGTTTAGCTAATGTACACAGGTACAGACTTGAAGCATGATGTAACAAAAAGGTACATCAAAAACTGAATCTTTTAACTTAATAACATTCTGGAGAGAAACCAAAATTTTTTATATAATGCAGATTTCCTGTCCGTGCCAGTTGGTGAAGTCAAGTAAACAGCAGCACGATGTAAATGAGTAACGGATATGGCAACCATCATGGCTTACAGCAATTGGTCAAAACAGAGCATTGTGTTTTCCCAACATCCCTTATAACACTAGAGATCTTTTTTTTGCTTTTGATTCTGTGTAGAGTCAGGAGAACACCAATGTTTTAAGAAAAAAGAGAAAGGAAAAAAAATGAAAACGCTCTATGCCAGCATCCAATTTCCATTTTCAATCCACTGAGCTTTGGACAGGACAAACTAAGATGTCTTTTAACATCAGGACCTGGAGGTATTCACAGACAGTGTGCTGTGCGACATCAAGAACTGTATAGACAGTGTAATTGTGGAAAATTGCATCTGGGTCTTCCCCAGCCAGAAGCCATGGATGAATTTGGAGGTCTAGCTTCTGCTAAAGACCACAACTACAACTTTCAGGTCTGGGGACAGGACCGTCGGCCCGAGCTATCCTGAAAAGAGACATCAGAGGGGCCAAATCTGACTGCAGGGCAAGTGTAGCAGGGAATTCAGCATCTTACCAACTACAGGGCCAACCTCACAGCTAAGGAAGGCGACGTCTCACTGGCATAGGAGCTGAACTTCTTCTTTGCCCGCTTTGAGGTAACGTCAACAGAGGCAGCCACATCACACCAAGCATCCCACAACACCACAATCCTTGTTGTAAATGAACACGCGGTCAGGCGCACACTGTGGGCCGTCAACCCAAGTAAGGCTACTGGTGTCTTTACCAAGATCTTCAACCAGTCCCTGGCCCTGTCCACTGTCCCATCCTGCCTGAAATCCTCCACCATAGTCCCCTTACCCAAGAAACTACACGTCAGCACACCTAAACAATTACCAGCCATCCCGGTGGTGATGAATTGTTTTGAAAAACCGGTCTGTGGTCACATCATAGCACTTCTCCCTCCTGACCTGGATCCCCACCAGTTTGCTCACAGACCCAACAGAGGACACAGTAACCACAGCTGTCCATGCTGCTCTGTCACACCTTGGGCAGCAGGGGTCCTATGTCGGGATGCTATTTGTGGACTACAGCTCTGCTTTCAATACCATCCACCCTTACAGATTAAGGGACAAACTAGAGGACCTGGGTCTCTCTCACTCCATCTGCATGTGGAGGACGATTCATGGAACCGACTCCATCACAAGAACCCCACCAATTTTATACACACAGCAATAATGAATATGACTTCTGCAATCGTCAACAAGGGAAATGGTTACACTTATACCAACACCATTGTCCAATTGCAAGGTGCAGCAGGCACATCATCGCCACGATGTCCTTCATTGTTGTCTTGTGTTTGTGTCTTCATATGAATGAGGTCATGGGAAAATAGCTAAATAGTTTTGACTCTCACTTGTTTGCACTGAGCTGAATGCAGACCAGGAATAATTCATGTGGGTTTTTACAATCAAAACTACTAGATGACATTTGTAAAATGTAGATGCCTTCACAGACAGCAATTCCTTTATGGGGGTAAAAAAAAAAGTTTCAATGCCATCGCCTCACAGCAAGAGGGTTCTGGGTTCCAGTCCCGAGGGACCCAGGACCTTTCTATGTGGAGTTTGCATGTTCTCCGTGTGTTTGTGTGGGTTCTCTCCGGGTTCTCCAGCTTCCTCCCACAGTCCAAAAACCTGCATGTTAGGTCGATTGGACATTCTTAAACTGCCCTTAGGAGTGAGTGTGAGTGCATGTTTGTCCTTGTCTGTCTCTGTGTGGCCCTGCGATGGACTGGCGGACCATCCAGGGTGTACCCTGCCTCTCCCCATCGACACCATTCTTTAGAGCAGGGCTGGCCAACCCACGGCTCCCAAGCTACATGCAGCTCTTTGCCGGACTTCTTGAGGCCCTTACGTTCACGTGGAAGTTTCGCTTCGCTTGAGTTCAGTACAGTATTTCACGTCAAACGCACATGTGCGGTTAATGAAAATATCTCAAAATGTCCCAATATGAACAGGACAATTTAAGTAAACCTTTGCGTCAAGTTCACCCTTAAATGGCAGGGGAAAAATGTACAACGAAACAAATCATATGAAGATGAACACAGGACATTTTCAACAGAGTTCATATTTTTTTGTTCAACGTAATGGCAAGCCATTCTGCCTTTTATGCCAGGCGTCACTAGCACATTTCAAAGCTTTAAATCTTTAGCGCCACTGAATTTCAAAAAGGGAATGAATTTCGCAAGCACACGTTGGAAAAGTCAGCATAAGAGCAGGCAAAGTTTTTCCAAAAATAGCACTCAGAGACTGTAACGCTTGCCTATTGTCAACTGGGTTGGAACATTGCATGGGCCAAAAAGCAGTACAATGAAGGGGAGTTCATCCAAAGAAATGCCTTGGTGACTGACAGTGAAATCTTTTCTCTTGAAAATGACAAACTAAAACAAATGCTACCAGAAGCCCAACTGTCCACTACACTGTTGAACACAGAATATGTAATATTTACACGGCTATTCAATCACGACAAGGCTCAATTGGTAATATTTGTATGGTCTGTGCAAAAGGATTATTTGACCAAAGAAGAACTTCTTGATACTGTCCCATTTAAAGACAGTGGCATAGATGTGAAAGATACAATGATGGCTGCATTTGTGAAAGCAAATCTGCACATAGCTAAACTAATTGCAATAGCAACAGATGGAGCGCCAGCTATGATCAGATCTGTGAACAGGCTTGTGGGGGCTGTGCAAAGCTGACCGGACATTTCCAGAGTTTTAGAATTTACACTGCATTATCCACAGGGAGCAACTCGTGTCTAAATAATTACATTTAGACAACGCCTTGAAGTCTGTGATGGAATCCACCGGCAAATCAAGAATCTCTTCGCTGAGCTGGACCAAGGGCTTCCATGTGACCTACCAAAGGCCAGGTACTCTTTCGCTTTTGGATTTTCAGCGTTTGGATGCCGTGAGACTGTTCGTGGAAAAGAACAAGGAATATCCCAAGCTCTCTGACCTCGAGTGGACTATGGATCTGGCCTTTTTTGGTTGACATACTGTTTCACTTGGACAAACTGAACCTGACCTTGAAGGGCAAGTTAAAAATACTGCCAGACCTTGTGTTTGCATTTGTCAACCAATTGAAGATGTTCGCGGAGTGTATTGAAAAGGGAAATTTAAAACATTTTCCCACTCTGCTAAAAGCCAGTGGGCAGGTCACCAGCGCTGCCCTGAATAAGCAAAGAGCAAGATATGCAACACTGGTTGAAAACCTGCAAGTAAGCTTTGTGGCCTGGTTCCATGATTTACAACTGAAAGGCCACAGATTATATTTGTCAACCTATTTATTGCTGAGACAGACTATTTGAAAGCCGCCCTAGTCACAGATGAGGCTGCGGCTAAGTTAGAGATTATTTACCTTTGTGAGTAGGACCAACTGAAACCTGCTTCAAAGGAAGGGACCATTGAGTTTTGAGAAAGTGTGACAATGGAAAACGAGTTGCATTTAACATGCTGTTAGTGTTTGGGTTAACATACGTCTGTGAGTCCGTTTTCTATTCTGAAACATGAAACTGAAGTATCGATCTGTTCTAACCGACATCTATGTGAAAGAAAGGCTTCGAGTGACAACAACGGAATACAAGCAAGATTAGAAGAGGATTGTTCAAGGCAAGGAATGGGAGAAGTCCCACTAAGCAACATGCATAGTAGAAGGAAAAGGGTATTGTAAATGATTATATTTTTTTTAGTGGACCAGACTGTGAGACAGTGCACACAATGTTCATTGTTGAAAATGACTGGCCTGTGGTCTTTATAGTGTAGGAGTCCATTTCTGTCAATATGTCAGTGTGGCATTTACTACAAATGTGACTGGTCATGTGTGTCCATGTGTAAGATGTGGCGGTAACAAACGTGGCTCTTGCCTGGTTGGCCACTTCTGCTTTAGAGGAAGGAAAGATGTCGTCACAGGATGACACAGGTCAAAGATTTTTCTTCATAAATGTCTGTCTTTACTTAATTTCACTAATAATCATCCAGGTTCCGGACCAAAATAAGCAGCACAGTGCCCAAAATTTCAATCTCAAAACTTCCAATATATGAATCAAACAGAACAGAGCTCTGTACCTGATGAGGCAAATAATTTTCCTACACAGTACAGTACAAAGTAAAAATCTAATTGTACAAATAAAGACCAAAGTGAGAGAAAAAATCTAATCTTACCAACATAAAACAAATAAAAGTCAACAACTGATGGGTGCTTCAGGTAGACTGTGTTAAGCGAATTTTGTTTATTTCTTTTGCATGGATTCAAATATGTTCAGGCATTCAAATCATACCTGTATTTAAATACAAGCTATTTGACATGATATTCATCAAACTGTGTTTTTATGAAAAGTAGGAAGTCCATTTGGTACGCAGCTAATCTTACAGACGATTGTTTCACTCTTTAGTTTAACTCTGTTAACTCAGTTAAGTTTATCTGATAAACCGTTTTTTTTATCTGATAAACCGTAGTTTTATTAATTTTCCATATTCCTTGCAAAAAGATTGGCACCACAAATTTTAGGGAATATGTACTGACTGGATGGAATACTTTTTTTTTTTTTTTTTTTTTAAGAGGTTTGATCTGTACTCACACATTTAGCTTTTATTTTTTGCAATACTTTTCCAAACAACCATTTTAGAAAATAAATGTCTGGGCTACCTGAATTTCTTAACATAAAAAACAAATCCATTCATTAGAAACTGCCACTGTAAACTAAATTCTGTTAACCCAAGTGCCTGATTAACTGAATATTTTCACCCTCGACCACTTACTGGTGAGTAAACATATTAATTAGCTATTGTCTCTCTTCATGAACGACCCATTTGGCTTCACTCAAAAATATTATTATAGTTATTGGAGCATGCATCTTAAAACAATACCCCTTGAAGCCTTTGATTATGTACAAGCAGACAATTCAAATTCACGCGAACCAGGAGGAAGGTTTGCGACTGTGTTGAGGTAACAGCAGGTGAGCTGTTCATATATCTTAACCATAATCATTTACTTTTATTGTTCTTATGTAGCCACTGGGACCATAGCCAGTGGTTTTGGTCAATATTAAAATAAGTAACAAGCATTCATCTGGACGTGTAATGGCAAAGTGTGGATTCAGCTCATTTAGACTGAAAGATTGGTCAACAATCTAAGTCGATTATAATTAAGAATTATATTCTCTTCCAAATGAGCTTACAGCTTGAAGGTAGAAAAAATATACTGGAGCACCTGCACCCTACAAATACTGAAAAAAAAAAAAGAACATAGGAGGATGGTAAAACATTTTTACCACTAAAAAAAAGAATTCATGTAAAAGAGTCCATGTAAATGACGTAGGTTTCGAGAACTACTACTACTACTACTGAGTATGTACAATAATTGTACTGTTGGAAGCGATAAAAACTGGGTTGAAATTTGCAATTCAAGTTGATTTGCTACAAATTCCAACAGGTATTATGTTAGCAGCCGAACTTGCATAACAGACCATCCAAGGGTCAACACTTCGCTGGTGCAGTATTTGACTGGGCATTACAAGGGGGATGACAACTGTGAATGACAACTGTCTTCAAGCTGGCAGATAAAGTAGCTGCATTTAAAGCCAAATGGGATTTGTGGGGACAACGCATGAACAGAATCATATTGGGCACATTTCAAATAATAGCTGGGATTTTGGGTGAGACTGAGCCTGAGTCTTCATTCTCCCAGCTGGTGCATGATCACCTGTCTTTGCTTTTAAAAAAGTCGGAGAGCTACTTACAAACCTCTAAAGACCCACAAACTGGCAAGGAATGAGTCCTATTTGTCAACAAACCAGGTATTGCCGGTGTTCTGGAATAAAGTCAAGGCAGAATACCCTGACATTACCACCATAGCACTGAAAACCCTGTTGCCATTTCAAACATCCGATCAGTGTGAAGCTGAAGTGACAGCAACCAAAAAAAAAAAACACACAATGGAGTAGACTGGGCATAAGCAAAACACTTTGGGTGTCATTTTCCCCCCATCACTCCCAGACGGGACCATCTCGTTGCAGAGAAACAAGCTCAGGGCTCCCATTCATTTGTCGTTATCGTGAGTTCAAATTTTCATGAAATTAAAATGTTCTTTATGCGTTTTTGTGGCACATCAGTATCTTATTTTGAAGGGATGTTTAAATGTTACCGTAGTGACCAAAGACAGAGCGTTAGGACAGTGTCGAGAAGAGAAGTGTAGAGCTTGTTGTTCTTAGTGGGCACACCATCATGCAGAAATCTTAGCTGATGGTTCAACTACCCCTAGGCCGCAGTTCAATTGTCAAGCGATGACCAGTCCGTGGTGATAAAAAAAAAAGGTTGGGGACTACTGGTATAATTGACAGTGGTGGTTAAAATTTACTCAAATAAAATCAGTGTACATATATCCCTTATTTGCCGCAATTGTTAGGTTCCAGGACCACCCGAGATAAGTGAAAAACCGGTACGCTAGTAGATACGCTATATTTAGGTACGCTCTATAGTAGGTAAGTAATATTTACTTTAATATTCATACATTATTTTAATAGTTACACACTATGTTAAGGTTTTATGAGCCCTCCCCACACACTTATACACTACATAACACTTTCCCCATTATACCCGTTACTTTTAAAACACTCCTTAGCGGAGAGGGGTAGGCGAGTGCGAACAAAATGCATGGGACCCACGAAACAGCAAATCCACCAAAATTTAAACATCTCTATCGAAAAGGAGAATCACACGCAAAAGGAAAAGGAGCAGAAGAAAGTAAAAAAACTTGGTAACGGCAAGGTGGACGAGGGGGTCAGCACAGAAATGCAACAGGACCAGATCAGAGCCTAGAGACTCTTCATTCTAGTTAACACCACACCTGGAATTTATCTGAAATTCTAGACCTGAACAATCTTTAAGGACACAACAGGTTCTATCCATCACCAGTGCAACTCTGGGATCTCTATCCATCTCTGTACGATCAAAAATATCTAAATTATTGCCAAAGACATGACAATTTTGGTGGATAGTGGCCTTTCGCACACATTACTGAGCACAATCTGTGTGCAAATCATGGGTTGCGTGTTTTGCATGTTTATGCTCACATCCACACAAAAATGAATTCCCCCAGACACATGCTTCTTTACAGTTGCATTGCAGTTCCGAGGTGTTTGTCCTAACCAATCGTTTTAGTGCACTTGCTTTTTTTGTGTGGTTGATTGTTTTCCCTGCATCTGCATGCAGGTGCTCCTCATGATTCAGACTTTTAAAAAAATCCATCTTAACATGTTACTCATAGAATAGTCAGACTTCTCTGCCAGACTAACACATATTTGGGATTTGAATCACTGCCTTCACACTTTGAATCAGCCTTGGAATTTTGTACATGTCCAAAAGTACAGCATAATAGCACTAATATAGTTGAATTTACACTTAAGTTAACACTGTATTGTATTCATATTTTTGTGGTGCATTTATAATTTGCTAAAGTCTAAAGAATGATCAAACCTCATCCTGGATGTTTCCAATGGGTATGACTAAGTGAAGGCAGACAGAAAGGGGACTAAGCAGGGCAGGGCAGTCTGATCTATAAAAGAGCAAACATTTCTGCCTGAGATCACATTACCAACATGCTGAGCACATTCTAAAAAAAGGTTTCGGACTAGTCTGATCTGGCTTGGTGCATGAGCTCTGCCTGCAAGCAGCAAAACACTTTACCACTTTTATTTCCTTTATATTCTTCAGTTTAGACACATTTATCAGCAGCTAGACTTTAAATTGAATTGTAATTTTTAAAGTCAGAGCTCAGCTACATGGAGGTGTTGTGTCTGTAACTGCAACAAGGGACATCAAGAAAACACACTTCTTACTGACTTATGTAATGTAATGCTTAGCATCTTGCTCTAAGAGTTGTGAACCTTGTTTGATTTGGATATTACTCCATTACTCCATCAGAGGCTGGAACAAAATTGCATACTAAAATGAATTTAGGAAAAAAACTTCTAAAAATACATTCTGTTTTATCAATCAGTTTTCTTTAAAAAATAAAAATAAAAAAGAAGGCTGGGAAAAAAATGTGAAATGTGAAATCTCCAACTGTTAGCTAATAAGAACAATATACACGTGTATATATATGATTTAAGAACAAAATATATGAAGAATATAAAAACAATCCATGCTTGATCCCCATCATGAATTATAGCAGTCCTTTTTTCAGGGCTATTTTATACATTTATGCAATGACCAACCTTTTCTATCAACTGCATCACAAACACCAATCAAGTTTAGTTATAAGCACAGTTATGCATGCAACTGCTTGCTTACAAAATACCTTAAGCAATGTCAGATGGACACATAATGAAGTACAAGCCACAAAGGCTTTATTGCAAACCAGTCCGAACAAAAAAAAAAAAAAAAGACCTCAAGGCAGTGTGGACAAAACCAGTGAAAATGATTGGTCAGATTATTTTTACTCACTGCTAATGTGCTGCCTTATGAGCAACTGCTATTATAATAACCACTAAAACTCATACAATCTCAGACAGGACAATTTGGAAAAACTTCTATTTTTTTTAATTTATTTTTTTTAAAAGAGGTCGAGGCAAATTGCCTAACCAGAACCCGGGAATTCAAAAGACTCAGAAGAAACAGCTGTATACAGCAGTGCTTGTGAGGCAGAAGACGTGCAAGTACATCATCAATTCAGGTCTGCTTAGGGTTATCACTGAGTCAAATATATAATAAGAAAGACATGTAAAACTGCGCAATTGCCTTCAGTTCCATAGTTTCATTGCCAGCAGCTGATAACTTTAACTTTAAACCTAGTTCAAGACCTAGCAAGGCAATAGCTGTGGATTCCTTAATTTTGGTCGTTAGTTATCAGTTATTACACATTTTTCGGCCACAAAGGAGAAAGTGATGTTTGGTAGTGAGCGTCTGCATTGGCAGTTTAAGACAGTCAGGGTTATGTCACAAGTACAAAGGAGATTTCTGGATTCAACCATAATAAGAAGTTATTCACTTGAGTATTTTTTCTGAGTTCTATGAGGAAAGTACCTTGGTCTTTGGATAAAATAAGGTAATAGCTTATATGAAATTCATTCTAGCCAAGATGACATATGTTGCATGGCTCTAATGAATAAAAATACATCCATAATCTTCCATCTTTCCAGACTGATCAAGGAGGAATGGGTTTTGTTATCCAACCAATTCAGAGGAAAGCAGAATTAACCCCTCTCTTCTCATGATGTGGCAGAGTGAGCATTACCAGCATGCGCACCACATTTCACCCATCACAAACTTCCAGAGTCCATGAACTTTTAGTCCTGAGACTTACGTTCAAGCACATACACACAAAGAGGACAGTATATCTCCTCAAGCAGCCAATATGTGCCAACAGGCTCTCCTGCTCTCTCCCTCTCTTGCTCCAGCCAGCTGGCTTTCTGAAAGACCACATTCTTCCATCTGTTGCTCCACACAGTCACAGGAGACTCATCATTGGCTGCTGTGGATGCAACGTATGGCGGGTTAAGGGTGACAAATTTAGAAAAATTAAAAATATCATGAAATAGTACATGATAAAATTAATCCCTGTAAACCAGTGTATCATAAAATATATAATTAAACAATTAAATACATCATGAAATTATAAAATATGCAATTCATTAATTAAATGTCCATGTGAAACAATGAAATCTGCCTTTTTAAAATCATGAATTGAAATACTAAAACTTCCTTTTAAAAAGGACATTTTTATCTATAAATATTTATTATCTCACTCTGTATTGATTTATTTCATGCTCCTATGCAAGTGATGTCATGAAATAATCTAAACTGAAACCCAGCCACCCAAATTCAGTGGGCGGAATTTGTTTGGCGTTTCCACAGACTCCAGCGTCTGATTGGCTGCTTTACATAAAAAAATATTCCATAATTACATTATGTTAATAATTATTGTATGATGGGTTTCATTATTTAGTGGTAAATTAATTATCTATCAAATAATTGTATGGTATATTTAATTCAGTAATGGGAAATGTATAGGCACTTATTTCATGACATGTTTGTTTCATGATACATGTATCAAACGTTGTCATCCCTAACCCTCCACAGTGAGAAGGCTAGTAATCCCAAATAGACCAATGAGTGCGCCTTGATAGACTAGATCATAAGATTAAAAGTTAATAAAAAGTCTAATAGACCAACATACAATGGTTAATCTGGGGTCTTAGTTGTGATTTAGATAGTTTTCTATACCTTTAAATAGAGTTGGGTTCAAATATTTTCATATGAGAAGCGCTTGCCTTCGATAAAAAAATGAGTGAATAAAAACAGAACATAAAAGTAAATAACATTGGTATAAGTGACACCTAACGTTTTAAGGTAACAGAAATAAGATACTTCACTGACAAATGATGTCAACTAAAAAAACTTTAAAAAAAACAAACAAAAAATGCAGCGTTCTACGGGCTTAACTTCGATTCTACTGCTTGTCAAGGGAAATGAAATAGATTATTTCTGGAAAAATCGATCCTATTGGTGTGGGAACATCTTTAAGCATTGTGAAAGGTTTTCCACTATACTTTGCTAAGCAGTACTTCGGCTAGCTAACTGCTAACATGAGCTGGATAGTATTTGCCAAACATGAAAACTTGAAAAAGCGACAAAGCAGCAAAATGAAAGGCAGAGACAGCTGAGATACTAAAACAGATTCGTGTAAATGTTTACCTTATTTTTTGGACGCAGGGAAGGCTGTAAAATCCTTATTCGTAGCAAGCATGTCTCCTACCGCTACTTAAAACGTGTCTTTGACTGTGTGCATACGTATTTGTAAAATGAGCTAGATTGCTAATGTGAGCTAGCAGCTGCCAGTTAGCTACGTGTCCTCAAAGCTGGATGATTTCTCTCCGCTTGATCGGGTGTCGCTAATTGCCCCACAATTCAAGGGGCAAACGAACAACCTCCCAAGAATAATACACCAATTTATGAATCGAATACACATGTATATATACATATATATATATATATATATATATATATATATATATCATTGAATGCGTTTTTTTTATGGCTTACACAATAAAAGTACTGTGACACTCATTGTGACTGGTTTGAGAAACATTATCTTGTTAGCTTCAATATAGACTATTCATCTATTCAATTGTTTTTTGTATAAAATATTTTGTATATTTTTTAATTCAATTTCAACTAACAATAACTTTTTAATGTGAAATTATTTTAAAAAGTGTTTAATTCTTAGAAACCACCTATCGTAATTCTTAAGTTATTTTCAGGTATATACACAAAAACCTAATTTAGCTATTTAAATCTGACATAAAATCTACTGTGAAGATGCCATCCAGCATGACTTTTACTGAGCTCCCACAAGCAGAACCAACCAATCAGAATCAACATTCAACAGGCTTGAAAAATGTTTTAATTCAAATTCAATTCTATCTTTTAACCAAACAAATGCCAAATACCCATTTTAGTTGTCTCAAAATGAATGTGATTCAATTGCCCTATTGTGTAATCTTTTATAGCAAAAGAATGGCTCACGAAAAGGCATGCTTTAGTTTCACAGTTGATCCCTTTCAGCCAAGTGAATGACATAATATCACAATACCGGTGTGTAGTAGAAATTATGAGACTGTATTCCGCCAAAAAATTATTGGATTCTTGGGACCAAATTGCAGTCAAGTAGAACACATTAGGGTAAAGAGTGGTATGGTAAGTTTAACATATTTTTAAAAACTATAACTTTTAGACAAGAAGAGTGAGTCAGCAAATAGAAAATTCGTCATTTAATGCAACATAATTGTGACTGAATTACAATTACTCTCATGGAAATAAATCACCAAACTGACAGGATGTTTCATACAGGTATATATTACAGTGTGCCTTGTCATATAATACAGTCAGATTCTGTTGTTATTAAAAATAAGCACTGGAGGAGAAAGTGATACTTCTCGATTTTATTGTAAATTGGACATTATGCACATTATTTAGCAATTCATGACTTTTTAATTAGGCTTGTTATGTAGTCACAAAACTCCCTTCATTGAATGAGAGTTCTGACAATGCCAAGTCAAAAAGGATATCAAGCCAGGAGCACTGCAAGCTTGAAATCGCACATACAGGACAGACGGAGCGGGAAGTACCAAAAAAAGAACACTGAGTGGCCGACAGTGGTAGTTGCATGGCCTAAGATACCAGTCAATGAACACAAAACCATTTTCTTTGCGTTTCAAATTTTTAAAATTAAGTGTATGGGTCATTAATTGTGAAATGAAAGTAACTGGTTTTAGCTGTTCCATCTGAACTTTGCAGTAGATGAAAACTAGATTCTCCCAAAAGATTATTCGTTTCTCACCATATTTTGAACTGTTTTTCATTGGGACAAACTAAAGGTGTGGTCTCACTAACACAATAAATATTGCACACATGAAATTGTACTCAATATGGGTATTTTTGCATACAAGTGTTAGCCTTCATTCCTATGTGTTCGAGTTTTATTTTTCCTTAAACAACCTTTTTCATCATAGACCCAGTATACAGAGGACTTAACAGTTTCTGTGTAAAGAAAGGCAGTAGCTCTATGTGTAACGTGACGTCCGGCTGTGAGACCAAACCTTTCTTTGCCCTTTTACTGATTTTTTTTTGTACAAAAACAATACAACTATCCAGTCATGCAATGTTGTTTTAGAGGGGGTAAGGTGATCTGTCTTCTATCTTCTCGTTTGTTTTTAAGCATTTTGCATCTCCTTGCCAATCTTGTAGCTCAGGATCTTGTTCCAGTCAATCTTGGTGCGTGTCACAGGAAGCTGGCGGCGTAAGGCTTTGAAGGTAGTGTCCGACATGGTCTGGTAATTCTCATTGATGGCCGTCTAGAAATAGACATTTTTTAAAAATCATTATTTTTTTTAAAGGAAAGAGAACATTCCTGCTATCTCTCTGATGAGTTTCCTATATTTCTCCAGGCTCAGGATGGTCTGTTTCACTGCCATCGAGAGCTCCTTTGACCACATGTTGCTGTTCTTTTTTGCAGCCTTCTGAGTCAATCTTCCAATTACTTTGGTCCCTCGAAAAAGAGGTGGCTAGATATTGAAGAGCTGTAATTCCTAAACCCTTGCTCCAATTTGGATATAAAATCACTAACATTACAGCTGAGAGTCTGTACTTTAAGACCCCATCATGCAATTCTATCCTGAATATTTTTTAGTAAACTGCTAAAATAAACTTTCACTGTCTAATTATATTTGGGCCTAACTGTATATGTATCAAAACATGAGATAAAGATACTGTAGGGAGAAAAAAAATGCATGTGAAATCCATTTTCCACCACTTCAGTTGACATACTTGATAGTCGTTCTCTGCAGCCTCCATGATCTTGACAAACTCCTTTGCAGTTGAAGCCTCATTCTAAAAAATAACAAGCAAGATATATTCATGCTAGCACAGAGGAGAAATTATGACATATACAAACAATTCCAGAGTATAAAGTCTATCCGCTCTTCCAAAAAATAAATAAATAATTTGGAGGAATAATTTACTTGGTTAAAATGGCCCCTTACACATATTAAAGAGCAGCTGCTTTGACATTATAGAATTCCAATCACTATCAAAGCATTAAACAGGTATAATTAATTTGTCGATTTTGAGCGTTATAATCATACTCACTAAAATTGACATGGACTCTTGAACCTCTTTATGGCTCACGAGCTGAACATTTCCATCTTCATAGTAATGAACCTGCAAAGATGAAGGTGTCAAAACAAGAACTAAAAAGTAAGAAAGCATTCCGTGAAAAAATCCTCTCCTCTGCTGTTCATTAAAATAGTTTCAAACCAGGTACTTTTGTACACTGCAATTTCTATTGCACAATGAAAGGAGCTGATAAATAAGGAAGCAAAAACAACATTTCTCAACACCTCTCAAGCTGAGTACGCTAGTTGTTGACAAAATCCTTGAGCCTAGTGAAAATTATCCGACAAATCCATTGTCTGCACTGTTGACTACCACCACTTGGACGCGTGATGGTACCAAAAAATTGTTGAGAGCAAACACTATATGCAAAGTGTGATTGCTGTATAAATCACAGAATCACAAATTCAATCAAAATACCTGTATTTTCATTATCCCTGCCACTTGAGTGGTGGAGGGGGAGATGGTAAATTTCCACTCTGACCTCCATCGTCCATTCCTGAGCAGAGGTGTAAAGAGAAAAACAGTACGCCATCACACCTCTTACTTCAATGACTGGGGAGCAAATTTTCCTAAATTTCTTCACAAGAACTTTCCATCAAGGAAGACCACGCATAGCCTAATCTTGAAATGCACTTACTAAAAAAATGAACAAAAATATCAACACTTGGATTTTCAATTCCGCCATGTCTTACTTACTTACATTTATGCTGTTATTAAGTTAAAATGACCAGAGCATAAGCCAAGTCTAGGTCTGCGCACGTTAATAAGAAACATGTGAAAATGAGAGATTGAATAGAATCTAATAAACATAAACTCCAAGTAAACGCACAATTGCTTTCACAGTCATTCATTGTCATCAATAAGAGAGATGGACCTGGACAAAGTTGCACACTACTATTATTTAAACAAATTTAGGAACAGTGGATGTGCTGGATACTACTTCCCTTGGAAACATCCTGTTATCTATGCATTTCAGTCTGCATTACATTTTTTTTCCTTAAAAAAAGTTGTGTAATTACTGTTTCAAATGACTAGATGGCACAACTGCAACTGAAAGACACTATTCTGGGAAAAACAAAAACACTGAAAAGGCTTATTACGTACTGGAAATCCAAAAACCCCTTAACTGTTCATTTTCAACAGTAGTGGTCAGTTGTTCCACTAACACATTTTGTGAGGTTATTATACCACAAAATTCTTAAGGTCAATTTATCTAAACAGCAAAGAGGAGTAGTTGAGTAGTAGGGTAAAGAGAGGTGTGGTAGTAGTGATTGTTATTCTATTTATAGAACAAAAACCAGAGACACGGCACCCTCCGGATTTGAGTTTGAAATAACGTGATGAATGTGCCCATTTACAACCTGTTCATATCAACAACAATTACCTTTGTTTCTGTTCAAAAAGGACATGAAACTGACATTAAAAAAGTATGTTTTATCACAAATATACCAGAAATTTTTGGGTTGAAACTGATGGCATTCGATGCATACGATGATGGTTTGATGCCCGTCAATGGTTTTCCCGTAAATCTGATGAGAGAAAAAGAACGTTAAGAAAAGTAAGATATTAAATGTGATTAGTTTTAGATTTCACATGGACAGCTTCATATTTTTTTAACAAATACAATTCTTGCCCAAACCTTTTTTCTTAAGTAATGGATTGTTACAGTGCCTCGAAAGAAATAAAAATAACTACCACTAAACATGCTTTATATGGTGCCATAGCCTGATTTACATTTAATTCACATTGTATTCATATAGCACAAATCACTATAAATCTCACCTCTTGGTACTTCAAAGATACAGTTACAAAGCCAATTAGAATCTAATTTACTGTAATTCAATTGTAATCCAATCAGTTCTATAAACTGAATCGGGTCAGTTTATTAAACTCCAAATGCATTCAATTTACACAGCCAATTAAAAAGTTTCCAAGTTGAAGAAATTAGCAGACTGCACAAAATCAACAACACTTGAATGCACAGGAGCTTTGGTTATTTTTGGACTTTTCTACATCGTTAATTTATTTTGTTGTTAGAAGGCTGGGGTAGAACCATAAAAATAAATATCACGATGACACAAAAATATCTGTTTCAATGAGTGTAGGAAAACTGTTTTTCGAACTGCCTTTTACATACAGTGCACACTCCACAGGGATAGTGCTCCTTGACATAGGCCCTCACGGCAGAGTCCACAGCACTCCGCCAGCCTTCCAGAGAGCTGTCCACATCATGGGGCCGTGGGTCACTGGCCTCTTTTCTCAGATGGTCAAACTTAAAGGAGATTTTATTCTTGGGGTCCAAAACCCGACCGTTCCCAAGGTCACCATGCTCTGTGATTAAGACCTGAATTGTAGAGATGTAAATAATAAGAAAAGTATGAAGAGCAAGGACAGAAAGAGATCGCTGCTCCCACAGTGGGGAAATTAATTTATAAGAGCAGTACACATTAAACACAGTTGTCACAAAACAGTTGTTGTGAAAAAGTATGTAATTGCAAAAAAAACTAAAAAATAAAAATTCAATAAAATCAAATTCAATAACGATATAATCAAGCAATGTGCACATAAATATTGGGGAGAATAACCAGAGCGCAATATAAAGGAAAAGAAAGGCAGAGCCAATAAAGCCTGTCAGAAAAAATAAGACAAGGATAAAACAATATTAAAAGAAAAAAGGACAGAAACCACAATGATCTGAACTTTCATATCAAGCAGGTCAACCCGTCGCTCGTTCTGCTAAGTTTAATTCAGGAATTTATGTCAGTGTTAGAGGAACTGAAGGACTTGATAACATCTTTTCTTAAGATCATTCCTGAGGCTGACACACAGCCTTATTCATTCACTCTGTTACTCAGAAACTCACAGACAGAAGGAAAGATGAAACAATCAAAGCATGATTGTGACTGTCTGAACATCTTAAGCTTATTGCCTCTAATTTAAAACATTTCTGACAGAATGCTATCAGAGTAACAAAGACAATAATGAGGGACACATTATTTGCAATAGTAAGACCAGTTTTGATCAACTATTCTATGTTAATCACTGTGCAGCACTTAACTGAATGGATATTTTCTTCAATGTGATGTATGTGACTTTTTTTTATGAGCATTCTTATGAACGTTCATTTCACTTTCTTCTTTAGTGTGTTGCCAGTGGTAACATACATTAATAATTGCATGGATATCTTTTTCAGTATCATTAGACGGCTTAAAATGGTTGAGCTCACCTGTTCTTCATAGCCCTCGATTTTCACAGGGGTAAACTGGTCCAAGTTGTACTGTGCAAATGCACTGAAAAGAGAAAGCAAAAGTGATTATTTGTAAATAAACAAATATAAATAGAGATTAATTTAACATATTCAATGAGACAATATACAGACATAAACCAAAGAATTATGGGCACTCACAGCGCAAGAAAATATTGTTCATCATACTCTTGCTACTACACCAGAGAATCAGACATGAGTCTATTTTTATTTCCCAGCCTTTTTCTTCATGCATAGGATTTGTGCTACTTTGATGAGAGCTTAATATTAATGCGTTGATCGGTGTTCCTGATCAGCAATAGTCACCTAAGAATCAGCAACAAAAGGTCTGTTCTGTGGCAGCTCGAACCCACAGCATTTTCAGCAAACGTGGTCATTTATGTATTAGCTCCCCAAGTTTGAGAAATGTGTTTGAAGTTTCATAGTGGAAAAAATTCTATGAATCAAGAGAAAAATTCACGAAACAGCACTTGGAGATACTTACTGCGCTGCACCCTCCCTGAGAAGATTGTCATTGTTGAGCAGCAATCGCACATCTGAGGGAAAAATTAAACGTGAGAGTAAGATAAAACTGTTTAGTAAGTACACAGACTACCAAAAGAAAGATGCCTGTATTAAAAGTGTGCGCCATCTATGCCAGGGGTCTGAAGTTGATATGGTAAACTAGCTCAGTGGGAAGGGGCGGCAAAAATCAAGAGATGAAATGGGGCAACATGGCAGGAGAGGAATACGTTTTAGTGTGCATGTCTGAGTGTGTTTATCTGTGAGGCTGTGGCAGATAAAACATGTCTGTTCCTTGTAGTTGATGGTATCTATGATATCACATCATGTCTCCACAGAAAGCTTCAATTGGCCAAAACATCAGTCTTGTTTTGTTTTATCAGTGATCACAGCGAAACCAAATGTCTTTGTATTAACACTTTAACAACTTCAAACAGTATTTAGGAGATCAAGAAAATGCTTTAAGCATCTCCAGCTGTGTCACAGTGCGTGTAAAAATAGTAAATATAGCTGGCTGAATATTCACTGAATAAATGGATGTATATCAAAAAAGGAACAATACATAGATCCTCATCAGGAAAAAAATTTCTTGTCACAATGGAGTATCTTATCTAGTAAGAATTGATGGCTATATTTCATTTATGTGTTTTTTGAACTGACATAATTTCACCTGAACTTATATGGTTTACATCTTGTGTTAGCTGTATGAGTTACATCTATTTATTAAAGACAAACTACCTGCTTTGTCCTAATTCTAATTAGTCCTAATTCTGTAAACAGATTAGCAGTGGAAAAATGAAGAAAGCTTAGAAATGCAGTATATAATCAAAAATAGATTAGTTTGAAGTCTCACCATTGAAAACTTCGTTGAACTCTCCTGGCGGAGCATGGATGACGAAGTTAGCTGCTATACGAACCTACAAAGACATATGGTAAAGATTTAGATTGGGTATCACTTTTAACACAGATAATTGTAACATCGTTTTTTTTTTTTTACAAGAAGATTGCATCTCAAAAATGTACTTAACCTAAGAACAGAATTTAACATCTTATAACCATGGATCATTTTTACAGAAAAAGGAATCTGTACAGTATCATCCATGTTAAAACAGACCCATACATTTACTTTCTAACTTTTTCAGGTCGACAATTTCCTTTGCAGTCCTTCTGCTGCAAAGTACAAATTTAAGAAATAAATATATATGTGGACAGCAGCCCACAGAGGGTGTGATTTGACTGAATTTCTGGAGGGTGGAAGTCAGCTATTTGTGGTCTTGCTCTTTCAGTCTGCAGCAAAAAAAAAAAAGCCAATACTTGTTTTCCTTCTTTATTACTCTTCTTCTGTACGACACAGAACTTCCTGTTTCAAGATCACATGCCCAACTGAATGCAAACAGCCTCTCTGCACTGCTTGGTTTACAGCCATATAAGGACATAAAAATGTGCTATACGCTTTATTCCCCTACCTGAAACTTTTCATGTTGCTTTCATTGGCAATACATCAAATCTATCTATCTATCTATCTATCTATCTATCTATCTATCTATCTATCTATCTATCTATCTATCTATCCATCTATCTATCTATCTATGTGTGAGTCAGTTAAAATAAGTTTTAAAAAAGTAGTAAAATCTTATTGTGTGACTCAGTTTATTTCATACATACGGAGTTGGTTTCATTCAGAGACTTTTTAAATAGGCAGGCAATTGTATTAAGGTGATAGACAATTCTCACTTTGTGTTTTACACGTGATCGTCTTACTGTATACAGTGTGCCTTAAATAATGGGGCCCAACACCAAAAACCTAAAAGACAAACCTTTTCAACATGGCATCAATTTCAAAATTCTGTGGGTATTAATAACTGGTATTGTCAGTAAGTCATTCCAAGTTCATCTTTCACCTTGGCCATAGCATGCCTCCATCTGGAAGGTAGTCAGATGTTACTCATGAACTTGGTGTGTATCAAATGTCATCAGCAGACTTGCATCAAGACAAAGAACTACAGGCAGAGTTCGGGACAGACTCAGGATGCCTGGGTCCACATGATCCCTAGGGTTCGCTTTGGCAGAGGAGGTACAACAGTCCGGGCAAATATCACCATTCAGTCCAAAACAGTTTTGGTTATTGTAAATTTGGCTCAGTCCAAGCACATTCTTACCTCAGAGACATCATAGAGACACAACCATCATCCCCCAATTCTGCCAACATACCCCCAACTTTCATAGATCATAACACTCCCCCACATCGCGTCAGAATTGTCAAACTCAACTTCAGGAAGTAAGAGTGACTCATATGGTAGGGCTAGGAATTTCCTCTGACCTGAACCCCAAAGAGCATGTGTGGCACCAGCTGAAGCAGAGACTAGATTATCGTAGCCCAACAGCACGTCACCTAGCAGAACTGCATGTAACACTTGTTGATGTTGAACTTATGGATTCTACCAAGAGCGGAGGGGCGAAACACCAGCCCCTGGTAGATAGGGCAATTACTTGGTACTTTGTTCATGTACTTTGAGATGTGGTGTGCTGCACTTCATTTAAGGTGGCTGTGCCCTATTGTGCAGAGCAGGTGTTGGACGCGCAGCCCCCTATCTGGGATGCCTTAAGCCGACCATCACATTTCCCAAAGATTTCCTAGGAGCAAATATTCGATGTTCAATTAATGCTCCTGTTGTAGACCAGGGGCTGATCATTGATTGCCCTCAAGAAATCAAAATAAGCAGAAACACTGTGTGTGTGACACCAAAGTCATGAAAACAATTTAATACTGAAAGGGTAGAACAGAAGCCGAATTAGATGAGATATCATTTGAGATTAATTACAAGTGGAAAGCAGAGGAAATAACTTCATAAGTGCACTGGATAGTTCAGTGACAAAATCATCTATGTAATATAATTTGTGTGTGCGTGTCATATATATATATATATATATATCTTAAAAAGTGTCACAAAGTATGTGACACTTTTTCATGACGGAGGTAATTACAGCATGGCTTCTAATATGAATGTGGAACTTCCGTGTTAAGTGTTGCTTCAGCATGCTGCACTGGGACACAGATTGCTAGGGGCACTTTGGAGCTCTGAGACTTTTTCAGTTTTGAGCACTGCGACTGTGCTATGACGGGTCTGATCTTTGGTAACAGGGAATAAGTCTTTGGTAAATAGATATTAAATCTTATCAAAAATACTATTAACTCCCACCTGGCTTGCTAAAAATGCTTTAAATTTTCTTGCTCAGTCTAGAAAGACATGCACATCAACAACAGAGAATACAATTAAAAGGGCATAAATAAACAAATGATACAAATAATAAAAACAATACTTCCTGTTTTTGTTTTTTTTACTACTTTTGTTTTGAATGAATAAATAAATACAGCTTTAATTGAAAATTGGGATAAGTGATCATTCTTAACCCAAAGCACATTCGATTCAGTTGTCATGCTGCTCCTCTTGTACCCATTGAACTGTGGTGATGCAGGGACGCACTGTGAGGGACCTTCTCACCCAGAAGAGAATGTAATCAAGGTTTCTTGATTACATTCTTCCCTTTATTTGAATGGATGTTTAAGAGTCCAAACAGGGCTGCAAATAGTTATATCTACCTGTGGATTTTGCAATTCCACAAGCATTCCCCTTTAATATTCTAATCTATTTTGTTTATATTAAGATGGGAGGGATTAACACAACAGATGACTATTGGATATTGAATTCAGAATTCATTGTCAGCTGTCACCAGTGTTGTTCGAAATCTCAAAGGAAGACTGGAGATTTAGAAGTGCATCAAGTTGCAATGTAGCCAAACAAGCTGGACTTTACTAAATAACCCCCATATCTTAAAATGAAACACAGGTTCATAAGTTCACAGACCCGCTGCAGATAAAGCCTCCTGTTGCCTGCAGCTGAACACATATTCCATGCTCACAGCTGGCTGCTGTTATACCGTTAAACTTTTTTTTCAAATAAACACCATTGTGCAAAGACTTTACTCTATTTTATGGCAATATTTGGAGTCTTAATAATGCTTGTGACAAAGTTGGTGGGGACCACTAAAACTGTGCAGGTCATCATACACAGGTTAGTCCATCATCTACAGTACCCGTCTGGTCAACTGCAACTCTAATTTCATTCTGCCCTGTGAACAACAGTGTATTTTTCAAAAGAAACGATCCCACAGACCTATTATAGAATGATGATGAAGAAAAGATTTAGAATCAGTTAGCTATATCAGCATACAAAGATCCCCTTCCCCCAACATGAAACCGTCACAAGGTTTGTAATGTAAAAACAGTCCAAAGAAGGAAGTGCTAGCTGTTCCGGGATAAGCAGTTTGCTGACTAAACCTCAAACATTTTTAAACTCTGCAGAAACACCTGCAGTTCCGCTGCACTTCAGCTGTTCCGTGTGGAGAATTGGAAACTTATTTCATTTTCAGTAAATAGCAAGTTGAAGGAGAGCAAACATTTTAGTTATACAGATTATTCTAGGAGCTTATTTGAGCATCTGACTCTCAGATACAACTATATCTTTTCAATGAAGTGGAAGCTCCATTTATATGGTAACATGCATATTCATATATACTCCAACTTAAAATCCTAATTAATAAATTAGCATCTCTAAGTCTTAACCAACTGAAAAACCCAAGAGCCATTCCATCTTAAAAGAGGGGATTAATATTAAGTTGTTTTTTTTGGCTTTTAAGCAAGAAAAAAATTTCTATATAATATCTATGGGTAAAACAGCTTAATCAAAAAACTATTATGGACATTTTCCACTAGCATCTTCAATTCAGTTTAGGTCATTCTCAGTAACAAGTTAGGTAATTGCAGCAAGCTGGCTATACAGTCCCACAATGTTATTTAAATGCAAGACAGAATAGAGAGTAATTAAGGTTAACTGTGACTATACCTGGTACTCCTTCTCATTGGACCATGGTGTCAGCTTTACAGTTTTTTTAAGACAGGTAAACCAAACTCCTGTTCTTGAGGGCTGCTGCTATTGAGTTGAATTTAGTTTTACTTTTTGGGGGGTCTGATACATTGGGAAATACTCTTTTCTCTCAATTATGTGAACAGTATTGCTATTAGTTTCTCAGCTTTTTGTAGCCCCTGAAGACATTCCTATTCTAAAAAATTCAGAACCTGTTTTGCGTGTGATGTATGATCTTGAATAAAACACACTGTCAAGTTGCTTAAAGGGTATGTATGCCATAATTATATTTGTCTTTAAAACTGAGGTATTTTCAAAATTAATTAAAAAAAATGTCTTAAAAAACATGATGTTAAGTGCTTGAATTTTTGTTTGCGGTACCTCAATCAGGACTCGGAGCGGGCTGCAATAGCAATCAGATTAAGTAATAACAGTTTCCTGTAAAGACTGCGGTTTCTTTGCTGAATCTAGGAGGCTGACTGGTTTTCTACACAATTCGCTCAAGAGGTCTGCTTGCTTTTCTTGATAGTTACACAGCAACGACGGCACAGGATGGTTGTCATTTCCTCATTTAGAAATGGTAGACCCTTTTTATATTCCAACCAAGGAGCTTTTAGGTTTGAAAATAAGAATGACACCTACAAAACTAAAATAGAATAAAGTTCTCTAGCTTCATTTTCAATCATTATTTTCTTTGACAAAGACAACTGCAGTTTCTGAATAAAATTTTAAAAAGATAACTGAAAAAACATTAATTTCAGAACATAATTTATAGTCCCTAAAAAGTAAATTTCACATTTATCATTCAATGTGGTGAAAGTACCATCAGTGGAGTGATGGGGCTTTTCTTCTTGCAGCTGATCATTTTGTTCACTCCAAAAGTCTGGCAGACAACCAAAAACACATTTAGAGTTCTATTTTTAAACTTTAAATCATTAACCCACCAGATGGTTCTTTCACAGAACTACATAGGAAGACCCTCAAATAATCATTTTAGAAAAGAACAGGCAATTTAAAATATAAAGGACCTTATCAGTAAGTGGGTGATGAACCAAGCAGTGCCATAAAGAAACAGTGAATGGAAAGCAGCCTTATTGTCATCACACCAAAATGATGTAGATGCAGGCAAAAAGCATTTTCTGCAACTGTGATTTTGTGAATCTCACAAGAGATCCAACTACCTCATAGGGGAGACTAATCATTTGACAAAGAAACTGATAAAGCAACTTTATATTGTTAATTCAATAAGTTATTAAATGCTTTCTGGTTCAGGCACATATAAACCTTTCTTTCACAAACTTTCATTTAACATACATATGAAATGGATTGTTGTTCTGTGGCAAAGCACCACAGACAGATTTGAAGATAAACTCTAGCATTTTTAGGGGACATATTTATCTAATAAGAGAACAAATACAATCACAACTTGGCCTCACTATCCACATTAATAGAGTAGGAACTGAATAACTTCTGAAACTAAATGGTGACTACAGTATACTGGCTATGTCTCCTTCCCTAAAGCAGAACAGGAGGTATTATGGAAGGATTAGACAACAAAATAAGCCATGCAGTCACAGAAACTTCACACATATTGAAACCAATGCGAAGAGACCTTTCTCTTTTTTAACATCTTTTAAATTGGTCAAACATTTCACACACAAGTTCATTATCCCACACCTCCAAATAGCAATGCTGAGTCTTGCATATTATGAAAACGGCAATGAGTTATCACTGATTACCACACCCTGCTACTAAATGCTTAGGTCACAGCTGGTGTTGGTGTGTTGATGGGCTTGACAGGGTCACACCCACTGGTCAATATAGCAAAAAACAACAACTTCTGATTCAGACAGTAAATAATAATGCAAAATTACCCTGTAGAGCTATGGCACGCCGAGTGGGCACTAGTGCAAATGTAACATTAGTGCCTGCTCAGCCCTACAGAGTTTAGGAGAGTTTTCTTTATAAAACATGGCCTAGCAGAAAGACGGCGGTCGGCCGGCGCGTGACATCAACCAGCAACAATAAACCAACTGTTGTTGCATTTCCATTAATGCCTACTCAGCCTGGCACACCTCTACAAGGCATTTTAGTATTTCGACAAGGGGCTGGCTTCACGAAACAGTTACAGGTTTAGCGTCGAGCTGTCCAGCCGGAAGTCACATGGTTAGACAGCAACTCAGTCAGGTAAACCCCGCCTATTTTAAAAATGGGGCAACAACGAACGTCAGATTTAATTATTTCTGTGATAAAAAAAAACGTTGTAAATACCGAATGCACGAACCAATAACGCGCTCCAAAACCGAGGTTTAGTCGGTTTACAGTTGCCGCTTTGTCTTCGGTTTTTGTACCGTGCTCGTGTCGCGTAAGAATGACATCACGGTTGGCCCGTCTCTGGTCGGCCGTAATTTCTGATGGAAAACGACCTAAACCGTGTCGTGCCGTGCCAGGCCAAGCCGTGTAGGGCTAAGTAGGCACTAGGAAAAACGCTATATGTCATGTTGTAGCGAGTTCGTATCTGTGTCGCGCGCACTCACGGCTAGCACTGACAGACGCCAGAAGTGGTGTCATGGGGCGTGATCGGAGCTAATATTACGAGCTTTGTCATTCTGTTTGCAGGGTTGTTTAATTTAATTTAACCAATTAAATATTTTAGGACTGTTATGGGAAAGATGATTATGAAATAATCTTTATCAAACAACTATTCAATAGAACGGTAATGGTGTCTTTAATGGTTACTTTTTTAACGGATATCCTTGAACAATATGCTCGTTGTTCCCATATCTACCCCACTGATCAAACATTACAGACAGCATACTATTTGAAATACATTTATGAATAAGTAAATGAAAGTAATATCAAATTTAAAAGGGCTGGCTATCTGTTAGCTGGCAACAGCAATGCTAAATACTAGCGATCTTTTGTACATATAAACTTCTCAAACACGGGTAACCAAAGACAAAGGGTTGTAATGACAAGTCCACCAAAGGATAGCGGTGACGGGGTGTAATTGGGAATATGTTCACGCTTCCTATTTTAAGTTAGGACCTTACAAGGAGCCTCCGTTTGAGATTCGCAAATGAGCGGAAGTAGAGCTAAAAATAATAAAAGCAGAAGACATCGGCTGTGCTCGGGCCTGGGTTTTCTCCAAATTCCACTAAGTGAACAAAGGACATAATGCATCGAAATATCCTCTCACGTGCAAGTCAATATTGGAACATTAGTAGTTCCCATTGAGGCTTAACCTATAAATAATAAAAAATATTACCTTTTCCTCGTCGGATAGCTGCTCCTCATGATCCGCCATCTTTTCTTCCGGCACCACCAACTTGTCAGCGACCCAGTGACGTCAGCACATGGGTGGATTCCCATCCTGGATTCAGTGCTCATCAGGGGTGGGCAACTCCGGGCCTCAAGGGATTCTGTTCTCTAGGTTTTCCTGCTTCAGCGAACCTGATTCAAATCAACACAATATCAGCAGAGCCTTGCAGTGCTTAACAGTCTTATATTCATTGAATGATTTTAGCTGTTTGATTTTATTTTCACAAATTATTGTTTTTACTCATAACCTAGCTTCATCTACATTTCCACTTTCTGTCTTGGACTACTTGGATAACTTTCTCCTCCTGAGAATGATTTTTTTTAAATAGACATGACATTTTTATGAGGAGGTTCCTCATGTTTATGCTGTTGATTTTCTACACAACACATATTACCCCAAGTTAGTTTTATTAATATATAAAGGAATGTAGATATGGATTCTGTAGAATATGGCAATAACTTTAATACTAATAACATCTTTGAAAATAGCTAAAATGTTATGGATTTCTTTCATTTTTTGATGTCTTTAGATCTTAAAGAGCAATGTGATTATCAGATAATCTTTAGTTATTTCTGACAAAGTTTCACCACTAGAGGGGGAGAAAAGACTGTTTTCTAAAGCCAGAAGGTTCATTGAACTCTCAGAAAAAAATTCGATAAGAATATATAACAGCCACTGCGAGTTTGAAATAGTGAAAGATTTGTCAAATATAATCACGCACAACATAACCACTGGTAGCATTATTATATCTGAAGAACTTGATTTGAACAAAGAGCTGATGGAAGACTTTAACAAATATTCCCGACTTTTTTTTTTCAGTGTCATACCAGTCTTGTTTATTCATACTCCTCTTGATAACATTTAAAAGAACAATCTATCTATTTATTTTTCAAGGGACCTGCATGAGGCGATGTTGGCCTTGCAAAATAATGGGCCAGATTGACTCAGGAAACATCAGCTGTTATACATAAATCACTCACCATGACACAGCTCTGATGAAGATGGAAGTATTCCACTGTAATGTGTCACGTATGATTTGATTGCAAATAACAGCTCTGATAACAGAAGAACAAAAACCCTTGGAACGTATTTCCAAACTTACAAGGTTATGATATGAATCGAACCTTGACATGTTAAAATGTTTCAGAGTTTAACATAAACATTACTACAACTCCTCTATTTGTGAGGAAACGTTTAACCCTACACTGAGCCGAAAATTAAACTCTTCAAACGAGGTGTTTGCAGTCTGCTGGGTAAGCTATTCTCCATTATTCTGGCTCTTTTTTCCCTCTTTAAAGCTGGTAATTGTCTGTTATTTGTAAAGAATCAAAATGTTCATTTGATGCCAACTCTGCTGCTCTCTGTTCGCACTGGAGAAACCATTTTGGTACTCATTTTGCAACTGTATGGTAGCACTATTACAGGGAAATTGTGGTGATATGATGATGGTTATCGCATCCAAAAAACAAGCCCTTCTTTGTTCATCTTCAACCTTCACTTTCATCAGTGCCTTTTTGTTGAGAGAACAATAGTCTCCCCTAATATTTCATCTGTCATTACAGCCTGCAGCATGTAGTTAGACTCTTTTCTGATCTTTAAAGACCTTTTCCCTGTCCTTGTATTGAAATTAATACCAAACAACGAATTAAATTACCTTGTCTTTCTTTTAAGAGATTCACTTTACTTATGTATCAAATTATAGCTGATTGTTTTCATTTCTGCGTCAGTGAATCCCCATAATCTGCAAAATGGTTAAACTTTATTTTTAGGGATCACTACCAATGCAGTATTAAACCAAGGGACTTTTAAAAAGACAATAAACCCTATAATCTGCCTTGAGTTTGAATGGACTGCACAACAGCCATTGTGTGAACACCAGAGCTACTCATCCCCCTTTGGTGACTAAAAGGAGTATTGAGGGCACAATATCTCTGTATCAGAAAAAGGAGCTGCTCTGTGAATCACACCTAGCCGCTGGTTAGTCACCTCAGACACTATTAGCAGTGTTCTAAATTAAACTACCTAGAATATTCAAAAGAAACGCAATAAATGAGGTATAACGTGTAGACTGCTGAAAACAAACACAAAAAGTAGTTCATGTTTTTACTAACTTTATTCTTAGTTTTTCTGTCTTTCTCTAGCCCTTTGAATGGTAAATTATTCCTTGGCAGCACATCAATTGCCAAGGACAAAAAACTTATATTTCCACTCTTCCAGACAGTATTTGGTGGGATCTGCTTTGTGCCAGTTCAATAGCTGAATGAAAACAGATGGACGTCTTAACCTGTATATTTTCTGATGGACTTTCATATATTTTACTGATTGTTTTATAATTAGTTTAGTACTAGCTTATGAGGACATTAAAAATGGTCATAACCATACACGATGTCAGCAGCAGTGTTTAGCTCAAAGCAGTGCCTCACTGGGATAGTGGTACATTTATTAGAATTTATCATTCAAGTAAAGAAAGTCCCAATCTTGTGGATAAAAACGTAGGTTATGTAAGTTGCATGCACTGTGATTTGAGAAGATTGTTTTCGGTTGTAATTTGCTGATTGATAAGACTCAGAAGGACTGAAAATGTTGACAGTTTATGATTCACAGTGCCTCATCTCCAGTTGGATCTCTGGGACTTTGGTACCCTGTAAACCACAGATATGGGGTTTTCAACACCAGCCTGACAGTGAATACACTCCCCCAGAATTCCTTTGTATACCAGCACACCCAGCCCTGATTACTGCCTCTTGCCACAGCTATTACATTTTTGTGTGTGTTTCACTCAAAAAGAAATACCATATTTACCTCTCTAACAAAGCTAAAATAGAATCACAGCTTAATGCAGAAGTTGCGATAGTTTTTTTTTTACACAGAGTAAGCCTGTCCCCAAATACTGAGAAGATGAATCATTACACCACAAAGCATTGGCTTTGAGCTCCAGCTTTGGTGTATTTTACACAAAGTTATTTGTCACTGTAAGCTTTGCTTCCATAGAAGTAGTTTAAAAAAAGCAATGTCAGAAATTTAAACCTAGTGAAATTGAGAAATATAACATTTTATACACATTTTGTGGGTTGTAAAGGGACTGATGCCATGTAATTGTTCTTGAGGCTCATGTGTCATTCCTGCCATTAAGTTTTAAATCACTATTGCCCTTTTTTGTGTTACAGCGGTAGCTTCTCAGCATCAACTAATCGTAACTTATCTAACTATAAAATATTGCAAGTCAGATGGCGATCTGGGACTTTCCAGTTGCATTTGTCACAAATGCTTTAAAGTCAACACACATATCTTTCAAGCAATACTTTTATAACTTAGTTTCAGTGCCCATGTGGATAATCAAATATTCCCTGTATTTCTAAAAAATAATGTACCATCAACGGGGGTGCTAACCACCTAAGAGCATGCTCTCTCTGCTTCAGAGTGTAGATCTTAGTTTGATACAAATTCCATACAATCTTGTTACATTATCTTAATAAGGCTGATGCAGATCCTTAATACAAAAAACTTAAAGCTTACTTTATCTGCGCAGGCAGACTTTGTGGGGCAGCCAGTGTAATACACGTCCCAGGTTTCACTCTAGCAAAAGCCATGAATGAGTATAATTTGACTCAGCAGGTCAGAATTGCACAGGCTGACTTCACCTTATCATGAAGATAACAGTCTGTCCATGAGTAGGTAATGGTTTGTTTCAGTGGTATTTATCCAAAACTTCTCAAGAGTCAAAAACAAATCCACTATAGGCTTGAAAGGACTGATTTTGATGGTAAGTATGTGTATGTAAGGCGACTTTTGGTGAAGTGCTTACATGCATACCAATGCTACTTACTCACTTGATGACTGCTGCATCAAAATCCTGTATGTAATCTTGCCATGTTTCAATCCATGGTCACACCTGTCCCCCCTTTGAACATATGTGTAATTATGATTTAAGCAAAGAATCACTTGCAGAATGAGACAGGCACAACCACTCAAATACCCAAATTGACACTGGTAGATAACAACATAGTTGAGGAAGACTAAAAGGCTGCTGTTGACTTTATCAGGGATTAGTAAAAGGAAGTGTGAGCTATACTTACATGACTGAGTTAATGTGTTTGTCACTTTAGTCAGACTGCATTTCATTTTTTCATGATTACCTTATAAAAAAATGTATGCTGAAAATAATCCTTATCATTTAGTACATCCTTGAGCTAGGTTTTTAAATGTGTACTGTGTTGCTAAAGAACACGTTTGGTCATAGGAGGCTGGCAGCATTAAAAGCATCAGGGTGAAAGATTGCTAATGTGGAGTGATGAAAGACAAGAAAAGCCTGTGTGAATAAGTTGGATTCTTAGAGTGAAATGCAAAGTCAGACATGCCTTCAGCTCATGTTAGCTGGTGTTTAACACAGTTGTTTTTTAGAAAAAATGTAAACCATTGAACATGGATTAAAGCCACACTCTCCTGATGTCCTGGAAAATTCCACTACTGCATTTAAAAAAAACATGTTTCTATTGTTATTATTTTGCAGGCTTCTTTAACTCGAAATAATAATAATAAATTGTTGTTTGGAATACTGAAAAAAATATTTTCATGGCTTATCCCTTGTACAAAAAAAGTGCAAAACCAACAACAAATTATGGAGGGACTTCCGGAGGACGTAAAATGGAGTACTCACATTTTCCAATGCTCCCACCTCTAACAGTACAACTGTACTAATATTTCACAATATATTTGTGAAGTTACTAAAACCTTTTATGTCTTATTGGAATTTTGACCAGTTGATAAGACATTACATACAGATAAGACAATTACAAAGAAGTGCAGAAAAAGATTGACTGGACCATCATGGCTGTGCTGCAGACCAGAAGAAGTCCATTTCAGTAGAGTTCAAAGCAGCATTTACAAAGCTATATACAAAACTATAACACTCTGAATCCACCACTGCTACTCATCACCAGCGTATTTCTTCAGTGGAAACCGCTGCTACTACCATGAGCGACGACATTCAGGCAATTCAAGCGAGGCTGGCCATGGTGACTTGAGAGACTGGTAAACCGAAAGATAACAAACTTAATTTAGAATGTTGGAGTTGCCGCAATAATGCTAGGCTGGTGGGGTTACCTGAAGGCATAGAAGGATTGTGTCTTACTATATGTTTCTCTTGGCTTCATTGGAATGTCTTCAGGGGAGACACGCAGGGGAAGGATCCAGAATTGGATCATGATCACTGGATGCTGACAGCGAAACCGGGTCCCAGTTAGAAACCCAGAGCTGTAATCTTGAGCTTCCACAATTATTAAACCAGGGATCTTATTATAAGCAAAGCCCTGGAGAGGCAAGGCAAGTTAAAGTATAAGGATACCCCATTTAACATTTGAAAGATTACTGTACTGATGCATTAAAACTAGACTAGACTAGATGCTATCATGTGGGAACTACTAACAGATAACTTTTATAGAGCCAGTGCACTGTGTTGCCTTGATCCCACTGTTGAGTTTACGTGAAGCTCTTCCATAGGTAAACTGGTTGAAATAGCAATTGTCTGGTTTGAACCGGTTACCTTTCTATGAGTGACCTACTTTGTTTTGAGAAGGGAAAAGTATAGGCTTATGATGAAGAGAGTCTTGCAGGGAGTCAGAAATGCCCTGCTGTGCAATGGAGATATACATTTATTTTTTTGCATTACTGGGGTTCAGGGTCCATATATGGGTGTCTTTGGTGGAGATGTGAATGTTAATGTCCCACTCATTGACTTTACAACACACAAATATGACAATTGTTCCTTAACACCAGACGGCTTCTTAATATTCTTCTTCTTAATTTGATCCATATGCCAGGTAGCTTATCACCTGAAATAGTCGTATCACTTAACACCAAACACCTTATGACCAGTTTCAATGTTTTTTTTAATATGAAACAATAGAGAGATTTGGCTTTGATTACAATTTTATCCACTGGGTTAAGCTGTTTTATTCCTTGCCAGTGGCCCCAATTAAAACAAAAAATATGGCGTGTCCACCCTTTCCTCTTGAGAGGGGCACTAGGCGAGGATGGCCCCTATCCTCTCTATTATTTGCCGTCTGGCTGCATGCCAAGGTGGGGATCCAGGGGCAATTACAGATCAAATGTAACCCATAGGGCATGCCTTTACGTGGGACGACCTGCTATTGTACAGCTCTGATCCTCATACACAGGGGTGCACATACAGGGGTTGGACAATGAAACAGAAACACCTGGTTTTAGACCACAATAATTTATTAATATGGTGTAGGGCCTCCTTTTGCGGGCAATACAGCGTCAATTCGTCTTGGGAATGACATATGCAAGTCCTGCACAGTGGTCAGAGGGATTTTAAGCCATTCTTCTTGCAGGATAGTGGCCAGGTCACGACGTGATGCTGGTGGAGGAAAACGTTTCCTGACTCGCTCCTCCAAAACACCCCAAAGTGGCTCAATAATATTGAGATCTGGTGACTGTGCAGGTCATGGGAGATGTTCAACATCACTTTCATGTTCACCAAACCAATCTTTCACCAGTCTTGCTGTGTGTATTGGTGCATTGTCATCCTGATACACGGCACCTCCTTCAGGATACAATGTTTGAACCATTGGATGCACATGGTCCTCCAGAATGGTTCTGTAGTCCTTGGCAGTGACGCGCCCATCTAGCACAAGTATGGGGCCAAGGGAATGCCATGATATGGCAGCCCAAACCATCACTGATCCACCCCCATGCTTCACTCTGGGCATGCAACAGTCTGGGTGGTGCGCTTCTTTGGGGCTTCTCCACACCGTAACTCTCCCTGATGTGGGGAAAACAGTAAAGGCGGACTCATCAGAGAACAATACATGTTTCACATTGACCACATCCCAAGATTTGCGCTCCTTGCACCGCTGAAACCGACGTTTGGCATTGGCACCAGTGACCGAAGGTTTGGCTATAGCAGCGCGGCCATGTATATTGACCTTGTGGAGCTCCCGACGGACAGTTTTGGTGGAAACAGGAGAGTTGAGGTGCACATTTGAATCTGCTGTGATTTGGGGAGCCGTGGTTTTATGTTTTTTGGATAGAATCCGGGTTAGCACCCAAACATCCCTTTCAGACAGCTTCCTCTTGCGTCCACCGTTAATCCTGTTGGATGTGGTTCGTCGTTCTTGGTGGTATGCTGACATCACCCTGGATACCGTGGCTCTTGATACATCACAAAGACTTGCTGTCTTGGTCACAGATGCACCAGCAAGACGTGCACCAACAATTGGTCCTCTTTTGAACTCTTGTATGTCAGCCATAATGTTGTGTGCATTGCAATATTTTGAGCAAAACTGTGCTCTTACCGTGCTAACTGGACCTTCAGAGTCTGCTCTTATTGGTTCAATGTGCAATTAATGAAGATTGGCCACCCGGCTGGTCCAATTTAGCCATAAAACCTCCCACACTAAAATGAGAGGTGTTTCAGTTTCATTGTCCAACCCCTGTAACTGGTATGCAGGTACGCGTATCACTTTTCCAAAAAAAGTATTTTCTCCGGCTCCAGCTCTGTTTGTTATTTCGTTCTAGGTGGCGAAATATTAAAAAAAGCGGAGCCGGAGCCGAAGAAAATACTTTTTCTAGAAAAGCGGCACGCCTGCTTAAATGTTGCTCCCAGTGTTTGAAATCCGAGATCAATATGGTAAACTTTCCGGTTAACTACCAGAAAAGCCAATTATTTCCCATAAACTTCCTGGCTAGAAACCTTTATGGTTAAATTTTACCATTTAAATGGGCAGATGCAGGGTTTAGCTATTTAGGAATCTTTATTTGCTCCTCCATGGAAAACATGATGAATAGGAATTTTCCACCATTATAGTGCATGGAGAAAGATTTTGACCAGGGGTCTCTGTTACCTTTATCTTTGGTAGGATGAGGGAATCTAGTTCAAATGGTTGTCTTTGCCAAATTTCTGTAACATGTTCCTATGTTAATCACAAAGCCATTCTTTGGTAAACTGGAAGGAAAAATATTACAATTCTTCTGGCTCAAGAAAGTGGCCAGACTTCACAAATTGGTGCTACAGTCCCCAAGTTTAAGGGTGCCCTTGCCCTTCTCAACTTTAAACATACAGCTGACATACAGAAAATCTTACACTGGAGGTAATTACACCCACGTAAATTGAGAAAACGTCTTACTGTTGCTGATTGTCCTCTCTGTTTTTCTCCCATAGAGGGAAATTAGCTATCTGGAGCCAATTCAGGCAACAGCTTGTCCTGCATGGACCTTCGATACATACACCGGTATTAAAAAAACTGCTAATTTATTTTCTGTTACTCATTTAGTTCTTTGCCTATGGCGTGACAAAGTGATCATATTCTTCTTTTGCTGAACTGTAATCTAAATTGTCCAATAGCCCAATTCTCATCTCTCATATTTTTCAATCGACCTCCTAAAACTCTTTCGGATACTCTCCTTGTAATAGACCCTTAATGGAAAAATTCATTTCTTTCTCATGTAATTCCGTAAATATTGATAATTTGAAGTTTGCAGCTCTGGTTAAAACGGCATTGGAGGGGGTGTTGGGTGTGGAGGTGCTGGAAGAGCATGTTATGTTTGGGCCTTGACTGGGGTGTGTTCTGGGAGTTGGGGTGGGGGGGTTGGGAGGAGACAGCCTGCATTTCTTCTTGTCCATCCTCATTTATGTTGATGCCTTTTCATTGTTCTGGAGATTAGTATTGTGTTTCAAGCTGTTGGGAATTTAATAAAGATAGTTGAACCAAATGCTCTGTAAAGTGTGCATAATGATTTGGTTGTGTACACCCAGGTTGAAGGAGTCACTTTCAGAATTGGTCTTACCTCTTTGATGTTCAGAGCAAGATGACTGAGAACTACAGTAGCTATAGAGCCATAGAATTGGAGCTTGTCTGAAACAACTTGACTTTATGCTATACGCTGCTTCAGCCTGATTGATAGAAAAGTAATAAGTATAAAAGTAGAAGTAGTATTATTAAAGATAATGTTAAATCATAGACTGCAGATTAGGAGGTGTTGGAAGATCATCCATCCATCTATTTTTATCTTCTTCTTGGCAACATATCCCAGGTGATCAGAAGGTCTTCCCAGGCTAGACAGGATATATGAGGTCCGCTTTCCAGTTGAGAACCATTGCCTCAGATTTGCAATAGCTGACCCTCATCCCTGCCACTTCACACTCAGCCACAAACCACTCCAGTGTCTGTTGAAGGTCCTGGCCTGAAGAAGACAACACAACCACGTCATTTGCAAAGACAGATACAGTCCTGAGATATTCAAATCAGTCACCCTATTCTCCAAGACTGCACACAGAGATCCTGTCCATGGAAATCACAAACAGGACTCCAACATTCAATTCAATTCAATTTTATTTATATAGCGCCACATCACAACAACAGTTGTCTCACAGCGCTTTCCAAACAGAGCAGGTTAGACCCTACTCTGAAGTTAACTACAGAAACCCAACAATTCCCACCGTGAGCAAGCACTAGGCGACACAGGCAAGGAAAAACTTCCTTTTAACAGGCAGAAACCTTGAGCAGAACCATGGCTCAGGGTGGGCGGCCATCTGCCTCGGCCGGTTGGGGGTGAGGGGAAAGAGAGAGCAAGAGAGAGAGAGAGGGCGAGAGAAGGACAGAGGGAGCAGAGAGAGGCAGCCAACACAGCAACACGTAGAATAGATTAAAAATGGCAATGATATTAATGCTAATGATGAGCAGGAACACGGGGGCAGCAGGAAACTCCCAACCACAGATCCAGACTCCACAGCTCTAGGAACACCTGCAGGAAGTGATAGGAGGAGACTCCCAACCACAGATCCAGACCCCACAGCTCCAGAGCCAGGAATATCTGCAGAAAGTGTTAGGAAGAGAGAGGAGAGAGAAGGGGGACGAGAAAGCACACGACTACGGGGAAGGGAGAGAGTCCAGTTAGTAACATTGTTAATGGAATGAGGTTGCACCGGGAGGGAGAGAGAGAAAGGAAAGGGGAGCTCGGTGCATCATGATGCATCCCCCGGCAGTCTAGGCCTATAGCAGCACAACCAGGGGTGGACTTACTCTAACTATAAGCTCTATCATAAAGGAAAGTCTTAAGCCTACTCTTAAATATAGAGACGGTGTCTGCTTCCCGGACCCAAACTGGAACCTGGTTCCACAAAAGAGGACTCTGATAGCTGAACGCTCTAGCGCCCATTCTAGTTTTCAAGACTCTAGGAACTGCCAGTAACCCTTCATTCTGGGAGCGCAGTTCTCTGGTAGGGCAGTAAGGTACTAAAAGCTCTTTAAGATAAGATGGGGCCTGACCATGAAGAGCTTTATACGTAAGGAGAAGGATTTTAAATTCTATTCTGGATTTAACAGGAAGCCAGTGCAGAGAAGCCAAGAAAGGAGAAATATGATCTCTTTTTCTGGTTCCTGTAAGAACACGTGCTGCAGCATTCTGGATCAGCTGAAGAGTCCTAATGGACTTTTTTGAAGACCCTGATAACAAGGAATTGCAGTAATCCAGCCTAGAAGTAATAAATGCATGGACTAGTTTTTCTGCATCATTTTTACACAGGATGCTCCTAATTTTTGCGATATTACGAAGGTGAAAGAAGGCGGTTCTTGAAATTTGCTTAATGTGAGAGTTAAACGACATGTCCTGATCGAAGATAACTCCAAGATTTCTCACAGTGGTGCTGGAGGCCAGGGCGATGCCATCCAGGGAAACTATATCTCTAGATAATGCGTCACGAAGGTGTTTAGGCCCTAGAACAATAATTTCAGTTTTAGCTGAGTTTAACATTAGAAAATTGCAGGTCATCCAGGTTTTAACAACCTGAAGGCACATTTGAAGCTTAGCTAGCTGATGAGTTTAAACTGGCTTGATCGATAGGTATAACTGAGTATCATCTGCATAGCAATGAAAGTTGATAGAGTGTTTCCTGATAATATTACTTAAAGGAAGCATATATAAAGTAAAGAGGATTGGTCCGAGAACGGATCCTTGCGGAACTCCGTGGCTAACTCTGGCATGCATGGAGGACTCATCGTTAACATGCACAAACTGAAACCGATCTGATAAATAGGACCTAAACCAACTTAGAACGGCTCCTTTAATGCCGATGAAATGTTCCAGTCTCTGTAGTAGGATCTGATGGTCAATGGTGTCAAAAGCAGCACTAAGATCTAATAAAACCAAGACGGAGACGAGTCCTTTGTCTGATGCCATTAGGAGGTCATTAGTAATTTTCACCAGTGCGGTCTCTGTGCTATGGTGAGCTCTAAATCCTGACTGAAAATCCTCAAACAAGCTATTGCTATGTAGATAGTCACACAGCTGTTTGGCTACTGCTTTCTCCAGGACCTTGGAGATGAATGGAAGGTTGGATATAGGTCTATAGTTGGCTAAAACATCTGGGTCCAGGTTAGGCTTTTTCAAAAGAGGCTTAATTACAGCTACTTTAAAGTACTGTGGCACATAGCCTGTTAATAAGGACAGATTGATCACGTCTAGCAGAGAAGTACCGACTAAGGGTAGGACTTTTTTAAGCAACCTAGTCGGGATGGGGTCCAAGAGGCAAGTTGAAGGTTTGGATGAAGAAATGATTGAGGTTAGTTGACAAAGATTGAGGGAAGCAAAACAGTCAAAACATATAACTGGTTCTGGTCCTACAGTTTCTGAGTTTAAAGATAAGTCGATGCTAGTTGAGGGCAAGTCTTGGTGGATTTTGTTCCTGATAGCTAGAATTCTATCGTTAAAAAAGCTCATGAAGTCATGGCTAGTGAGAGCTATTGGAATACTTGATTCAATAGAGCTGTGGCTCTCAGTCAGCCTGGCAACAGTGCTGAAAAGAAACCTGGGATTGTTCCTATTTTCCTTAATTAAAGACGAGTAACATGCTGCTTTGGCATCACGGAGGGCCTTCCTAAAAGCTTTAAGACTTTCTTGCCAAGATAAACGAGACTTTTCCAGCTTGGTTGAACGGCAGTTCTTCTCAAGTTTCCGAGATATCTGCTTTAATTTGCGGGTTTCACTAGTATACCATGGAGCTAACCATCTTCTTTAGGGGGGCTACAGCGTTAAGTGCTGTTCGCAGCGAGCCTTCAACACTATCAACAAGATGATCAACTTGGGAAGGACTGAAATTAACATAAGAGTCCTCTGTTTCTGTACGACTTGATAATGGATGTAGAGCTGATGGAATCACATCCTTAAATTTAGCTATAGCACTATCAGACAGGCATCTTGAGTAGACATTTTTACCCAGTGGAGGGTAATTCAGCAGTAAAAGCTCAAAAGTTAGCAAACAGTGGTCAGATAAAGACGGATTATGTGGGAACACTATTAAATGTTCAATTTCAATACCATACACCAGAACAAGGTCAAGGGTGTGGTTAAAACAGTGAGTCGGTTCATGAACACTCTGAGAGAAGCCAATGGAATCTAACAGAGAGATAAATGCAGTACTGAGGCTGTCATTCTCAACATCCACATGGATATTGAAGTCCCCTACAATAATTACTTTGTCCGTTTTAAGGACTAAAGTTGACAAAAACTCTGCAAATTCAGATAAGAATTCAGAGTATGGACAGGGTGGTCGGTACACTATAATAAATAGAATAGGTTGCAGTGATTTCCAGCTTGGGTGGGAAAGACTCAGAACAAGGCTTTCAAAAGAGTTATAGTTCAATTTAGCTTTAGAGCTGATTACAAGACTGGAGTCAAAGATAGCTGCAACTCCACCTCCTCGACCTGTGCTTCGAGGAATGTGAGTATTCCTATGATTGGGAGGGGTGGATTCATTTAGGCTCACATATTCTCCATCACCCAGCCAGGTTTCAGTAAGACAAAATAAATCAATCTTATAATCTGATATGAGTTAATTTACAAGCACACCTTTAGAAGAGAGAGATCTGATATTCAAGAGTCCACATTTTACTCTGTTATTTGCATGCACTATTTCTCTTGTGGTTTTAACTTTTATGAGGTTTCTATAGACAACTCCTCTGTTTACCCTTAATTTAAAAAAAATAAATGACCGGGGGACAGACACCGTGTCTATAGGTTTTTCACTAAGTAACTCCTGGAATGGAGGAGCAGAGAAGAGGGTTACATTACAACTCTGCTTCCTCATGAACAAGAAACAGGTTTGACTTGGTGCCAAGAATGTAAACATAGCTCTTGCATGGGTATACAGGTACCAGATAGCGTAATTCAGGTATCCCACACTCCATCAGCTACCCCCACAAACCCCTCTTGGAACACAATCATTTGAATTTTCCAGGTTTTCCACGTCTACAAAACACACATGGAATGGATGGTCAAACTCCCATGATCTCCTCCTATTATCATTTTTGGTCCCCTTTTCTTAAGCTGGGGACCACCACTCCAATAAGTAATTCCACAGGCATCATGTCATACCTCCACATGACCCATTGACATTCCATATCCCCAACCTCTCTAGGGACATGAGAGTAATTCTTCCTGAGATGTGATTAAACAATCTCCCAGATAGGGGGCTTCACCAGATGCTCACTCTCATTTCTCATTTGAGTTTACAGGGTTTGTCCAGTCTTCATGTATACAAGTTATCACCAACAAGTGGTCAGTTGACCATCCTGCCCCTGTCTTTACCCAAGTGCTCAATACATTTAGCCAGAGGTCTGATGACATGTCAACAAAGTAAAGTAGACTCCAGGTGGAGATGATCAGTTATTAGTTGGGAGATGTTCAATCACAGAACAGCCATGAGCACTGTGAGGGTGGGTAAAGACACTGCAGGAAAAGTTTGTTCCAAAGAGAAGGAGCTGGTGAGCCATACATTGTTTTGAAGTGTGGAGATATTATAGATGAATATATTAACTTATGGTGCATTCCATCCATCCATCCATTCTCCTCCGCTTATCCGGGGTCGGGTTGCGGGGGCAGCAGCCGAAGCAGGGAAACCCAGACTTCCCTCTCCCCGGCCACTTCCGCCAGCTCCTCCGGGGGGATCCCGAGGCGTTCCCAGGCCAGCCGGGACACATAGTCCCTCCAGCGGGTCCTGGGCCTTCCTCTGGGCCTTCTCCCGGTGGGACGAGCCCGGAACACCTCCCCAGGGAGGCGACCAGGAGGCATCCTGATCAGATGCCCGAGCCACCTCAACTGGCTCCTCTCCACGTGGAGGAGCAGCGACTCTACTCTGAGCCCCTCCCGGATGGCCGAGCTTCTCACCCTATCTCTAAGGGAGAGCCCAGCCACCCTGCGGAGGAAACCCATTTCGGCTGCTTGTATCCGGGATCTCGTTCTTTCGGTCACTACCCAAAGTTTGTGGCCATAGACGAGGGTGGGAACGTAGATCGACCGATATGATGAAAAAGGAAAATGGTGCATTCAGATTAAAATGTTAAAATGTTCTGAAATGTTAAAAAGGACTTATTTAAAATGTGTGTTTAAGAAAAAATACTAGAATGTAAAAATGATCACTGAATAATACTTTAAATATGTTTTGATTTTGGGTGCTTAAATTTTATAGTATATTTTATTCAGGGATCATTTTGAGTTATTTAAAGGGTGTTAATCATTGTTTTCTGTGTGTTTATGATTAAAGGTTTTCACCTACTACCATTGTTGATTCAACAACTTTCAAATAAAAGGGAAAATAATGAAAGAATCCATTTGTGGTGTCTTTTAAACTGGGGTAAAACCTGCAGTTTGAATCTCAAACAAAAAAGTGGGAACCACTTGACAAACATGGTGTCTGTTATGGAGAATCCTTGACTGGCACAGAAGTCAGTGACATGTACATGTGGAGTTGGCTTCCTGACTCTTTTTTAGCTGATCTCTATCAAGTCGCAGGAACTAAGTATCGACAAAAGGTGCTCACTGATGAGGTGAACGCCTGGCTCCAGGCGGTTGCCCTATGAATCGTTGATTTGAAAGTCTCTTGAAATATCATTAACAGACTCACTCTACAATAACAAAAGAAAACAGGCCTTTTTAAAACAGTTAAAGAAGGGAAGAAATATTCTGGATTTGTTTGCAGGCTAATATCATATAGTTCTGAGTGTATCCAAAAACTGAATGATAAAACCAAAACTGGAGCAAATCCACACCAGGCACCCTTGAGATGTTGTGGTTACAAAACACACAACATGCCAGTTACATAATTCAGCTTACTGTGACACTTTATGAAATACTTAATTAACCATAAGCACTAACCACTTGTCATCACTGGGATGAAATTTTGAGTGAAAAATATCTTTGAACATACTGTTATATAGAGATGAAACCAGATCTCTGTGATTTATTTTAGCTGTAGAGGATTGATCTTGTTTCCACAAATGTCAGTTCTTCTTTTCAGATGTCATTTTAGTGTAAAAATGACCGAATAGATGATTGGATTGAGGAAAGAATCCATTGTCAAAAGCTAGCTTATCACTTTCTAGTTCAAATGACTTAAAAAATGTGATATGGTGTTTTAACCTTCTTTTGCAGTTAGTTTTCATCAGTTTATGTGATAGTGACCTTGACTTGGTTCTTTGCAACCAATAGCAAACTTCTTGGGCCTACAGGAATCCACTAACTGTAGGTCCAAGTTGGTGTCTCTTACACAGGGTGTAAGGGACACCCTCTGCCTCACCTTGTACCTGCTAGTCAATGTCAATGCGTTCAGTGAATACATTGTCTTAAGAGTCAGTAGAGTTCTGTCTTTCATCATGGATATTTATTATACACACTAATATCTTAGTTGATTAAATGCTTAGGTCACCAAGCCACTGGAGAAGGATAACCTGTCTACACCATGATATTTGAAGCAGAAGGACATAGTAGTAAAGGGGGCAACCTTTACCTAAGAGCAATGGGAAGAGTCTGTGAACAAAAGGAAGAGACTGATTATACAAAATGCACATGAGCAAAGATTATGTCAAACCTGTTCAATATGTGAAGGTATTTTAAAACCATAATCATTGTACAACTTCACAAACGGCTTCTTGTAACTGTTAACCTGGTCCAGTTTAATTTTCTATAGCATCGAAAAGGCCACACTAAAAATAATTTTCCAGTTGTGCTTGATACTTTGCCTCTTTAGTGTAAAAAGGCATTAACTTTAATAGCATACACTTATTACATTTTTATTTAAGTTTATTTGAAATTATGACAAAAATGTACCTTCAATATTTTTTAAAGACAACAAATACACTCTTACAAACACAAACCCGGTAGTTTTAAGCACAGGCAAAATGGTGGAAAATCAAATGATCAAAGTGACGGCAACATTTGAGTATCTTGAACTGGTTTTTACTGTTCTCACAATGATATCGCAATAATGATAGGAAGCTTACTGAGGATCACACAGTGCTTCCTCTGCTGTATTTACAAAATGGCACCACTGGTCACTCCAATGACCCCAATGAATCATGTTTAAAAGGAAAAACATAAAAATACATACTTTACACACACACACATATATACATATATGTGTATTTATATATATCAATTTGCTTGTCATTGCAAACATTCATACCTGTCCAACAATGGCTCAATCACACCTGTGGCCATTCAAAAGAAGTAAATAATGACAACTAAAGACAAAAGCAATCTTGACTAGATGAGCAGTTTAGAAGTTGTAACTCTTCAGTTCAGTTTAACCACGCCTGGCCTCTTGTTAAAAGAAATCCAGTTAACCATTTATTTTCACACAATCTACATAATAATGATATCAGGCTGTTAACACTTTAGCTGATTAATCCATGATAGTATGAGAGAAGATAAAAAGATCAATAGTAATAGTCAATCTTGCAATCATAATCTGAAACCTATAGGGCACATTTCAAGGCCCACCTCAATTGAGGTGCTGTAGAAATGGGCGTACGCCAGTGGAATTCTCCAAAAGTTGCACCACTATATCACTGAATGCCAACAGTAAGTTACAAAATGTAATACTTTTGTGTTCTGTGACATTCAAGGGAAGCAAATAGCTGTTGAGTCATCTTAGTTTTGTTAGATTGCTACAAGAAACCTGTAAAATGAAAGTTTTTGCAGAGATTCTAGGTGAGACTTTAAGAGTTGAGGAGGAGATAGGTCTAGAGCTATTTGAACAAATATTGTTTTGGACATTATATTACAAAATCTTAAACTGACTTTGATAAATGTGGGTGAAAAATCTAGCTGCAATACAAAGAACAAAATGTTAGGCAACCAAGAAGACAATGCCAGTTAAACATACAGTAAGAATCTTGGGTTAGTTTACCTTACCCCCCCTAAAAAAAAAAGAAAATAGGAAATACCTCTCATTTGTTTAGAGTCCCATTTAAAGTGTGAGAATTTGTAGTGTTTATTGGAATGATTAAATAACTGAGGGGACATGGGACTTTACACAGGTGAATTATACTGACATTACAATACATTTTTTTCAAAGCCCATAAAAAGCTAATAATCCAAAGATGATTAAACAAATAAATCATCAGCGATCTGCACACAGCAGCAGGGATCTTGCTTTTATAACCTCCCTGCCAAAAAAATGCCCTTTTGTTTGCTCATTAGAGGCACCAGTCTAACTTTTGCAAAACATTAATACATCGTCATGTGTAACACATTCACATTACAGAAAGTGTTAAGATGAAGAGCCACATTTACGTCTTGAAGCGCATGCCACCCGGAGAAGAGTAGAAAGCTATCCCCTTGGGTAAGGGTGCAGTGGTTGATGAGAGGGAGGTGGTTGACTTTGCTGCAAATCTTATGGAGACATCCCTTTTAGATAAAGGAACACACCCCCTTGTATTCCTCAGGGTCAGCAGGAAAACTTAGTAAGGTCAGCCCAATGGAGGCCACTGTCAAAAAGTGAAAATAATTTTTGTACACTGTCCAAGATTCAGAATCTGTCAATTTTCCTCAGCATGTAGGGTCCAGTGTTTGGCAATGACATACAGTAGTTCTCAAATCACTTCATGTTTTCTTCTTTGTTCTCTGTTCCTGAGTGTCTTTCTAAGTCCCGTTTTTCTTTTTCTCTAATCTCAGGTGCAGCAGTCTCGCTCAACATGCCAAAAGAATGGAGAGTGGGTGGGCAGGGACATAGATGTAGAAGGCTCAGAAGAGGAGGATGATGATGTTGAGGAAGAAGATGTTGTGGCAAGGAGGGAAGGGTAAGGGCTCATCTTGTCAATGTTAACGTATGTTGTATTGAGAAGGACATAGTGCTCTCCGCTGAAGCCAGAGAAAATGCTGGAGATTTGGGACACCAACTCAGCGAAGGAGGGCCGCTGCTGTGGCTTTGGATGCCAGCATTTGATCATCACTGTGTATCTGTGGGTGGAGAAGAGACACATCAGCACATGACATAGACAGGTTGCAGATTCTGAGGTAAGGCTAATCATTGCCCGATATCTTCGAGGTGTCTACAAATTCTTAGTCCCAGTTTTTGTTTTATCCAACCTCAGGGCAGATTTCCATTTCACCTGAGGCCATCATGAGTTAACCCAGTCTCACAGAAGGTAAAATAGTCCCTGATTTTTGTGTAAGCACACAAACATTGAACCATGTTTGATGACAAAGTTCCAAAGTGCATACCGTGATTTCCTGCCCCTAGCAAAAATACTTTGTTTTGTATCACTGACTAACATCCCGGCTATTAAGCAATGTCTTATCAACCTAGTCGGCAGGTTTTTATTCTATCCCTATTTATCAGTTTGTAAAGCAGCAAGATTTTAAAACTGTATTTGCATTTGTTGTGAAATTTGATGCTTTTAATCAAAATGTTCTGACCAGAAGCAAATATGAACACATTTAAAAGATATTCAATTCCAAAAACTTTTTCAGTTGTTTTTTTTCCGGCACCTGAAGGCATCTAGGGAGGTGTGGTCCCTGGGTCCCCCAGGACTTAAACCCAGAACCCTCTTGCTGTTAGGCAATGGTGCTAACCACCACACCACTGTACTGCCGTTAATTAATTCCTGTTTTACTTTTATTTTTATTTTTGTATTTGATTTTGTGTTTTTTCCATTGTGGCAGTATTTTGTTTGGAACTTTCCTGTGTCTTTTTACAGGTAATTTATGGTTATACTTTTCGAAAGAGTGAAATTTCATTGTACTTTTTTCATGTGGCTTCATGTGATCTTTACTTTATACTTTTCCAGAATCTGTTTGTACTTTTACCCTGCTGTATAGCGATGATTTTTCATTCTCCAATGAAATAACTTTATTTTTGATTCAAGAGATTCTATTTTGTTACTTCTGAGTCCCGGCAAGTGAATCTGCATTAAATAGACCGTTAAAACAACTTCAACTCATAAGTCAACAATCTAACTGGGTGTTGTTTTTTCTTTCTCCTACTTAATACAGAAATCATAAACTGTCAAAAAAATGAATCAACATGACTCCATTACTACATGTCCAAAGTAACTAAAAATGTGTGTTACAATTCAGAATGATTAGCAGTGAGGAATAGCAGAAATAACTGGAAGCATAGATCAACTCATGATTTTTTGTCTTAGCCTTTCTCTCAACTGAACACATCCACTCTCCTCCCTTGACTTTGCACACACACACAGGTGACCTCATATGGCCACTCTGTGAGATTCTCCATATTTTTTTCAAGTTTAGTCTCCTGCTTTTCATCTTTTTATCCAAATAGCGCTTGTTCTTGTGTTTGCTGGATCATTTTGTTCATTTTGTTTTTCTGACAATCAAAATGTATCCTGTCTAAAAATTTTGCTTGGTAAACTCAAATGTGAACAGGTCCAAAGAATACTGCAGAAACAAACATTCAAGACAATAAGGTTCTCTAGTGACCACACAGTGCTGATTGATGACTGATCTTTTGAAACACTTAGGTTCCACAGCAACAAGTGCCAGCAACAAAAGAGACTTGATATATTTTTCTTGGATATCCATTTACATCTGCGACAAAACAATAAAAGTGACTCTTATTTGATCCACAGATGTGATCAAATTTACGTCTGAAATTTGTTTGAGTCTCTTCATGATAAAGATGGATTGCTTGACTTTGGACTGCTTTTTATCTATGTTTTCCATTGTTTATACATCTTACATCACCATTTTACCTTGTTGTTACGTCCTGGTATCTTCTCCTAATGTGCGCTATCTGTAGTATATCGCTTATGTTAACTGAGGCATGGCTTTGTGCTGACTGAGCTAGAGGCTAACTGTACACTCACAGAGAGTCGGGGCAAAACTCTGGCTGCAGGAGCCTTCTCCCCTGTAGGAGGAACACGGTGATGTCGAAGGAGTTCACATCAGAATATGGGGGGGCTCCACGGGTCATCAGTTCCCATAGTAACACACCAAACGACCACTGTGGGAGAGAGAGATTAAACTTCTTTTTAAATAACCATTATCCTATGCTAACACCACATTCTTTTGTTGCAATGTACAATTGGACAACATAAAACAGAATTTTTCTGTACAATGTGGAAGAGTCCTCACCACATCTGACTTGGTGGTGAATTTGTGGGTTTGGAGACTCTCCAGAGCCATCCATTTGACAGGTAGCTTTACTCCACTCTTGTTGTGGACACTGTAATATTCTTTGTCGTAAACGTCCCGAGCAAGGCCAAAATCTGCCACCTTTACAGTGTAGTTCTCATCTAGCCTGTAAGAACAATAAGGAAATTACTTTTGGTGTACTCCTGTTATTTGTTAAGTTAATCTTGTGTATGAACCAAAAATACTTCAGCGTTTTCGTATCAAGCAAACAGTTAATAAAAGACAGAATTTCAGAAAATAGGGAACCGAAATTAAGGAACGCCTTTAAGGTGGAATTTATATATATATTTTTTACAAACAAGGTCTCAGATTGTTCATTGTCCACTCATATACATAAATTTGCCATTTGTCATTTGAAAGATACCAAATTTGGAAGCACAAAATCATTTCTTACTTCTTATGTAGCACTATTTGGCTAAATGTTATTTGAAAAATAATATAACATTCACTGTAAAGCCAGTCTTTAAGACCACAATAGGTCAACAACTCATATTAATGGAGACTGGAGAATAATGCAAAAAAACAAAAAAACTAAAAAACTAAAAACTAAACCAAAACCATCCAAACGTAGAACTATCATTCAAAGACAATCTAGAACTGTTGTGATCCTAGTGTGTGTATATTGCTTTGTCTCGTTCATGTTTAGCAGAAGAGCTCACATGCAGTTCCTGGCAGCAAGATCTCGATGGACAAACTTCTTGCTGGCTAGATACTCCATCCCTCTGGCAACCTGCAGCCCGAAGCCCATCAGATCCTTAACCGTTGGGTTCTGCAAGTCACAGTAGCCATTACTTTATTTCAGATCATCTTAAAGAAGCATAAGATCTCATCAAGCTGTCTTAAAAATTTCATGTCTACTTTTTCCAATCATGTGTGCCCTTACATGCCCCTCGTCGCGAATGAAATTGCGCAGGTCGCCATGTTTCATGTAGGGCAGAACCACCAGCGGGGAACCCTCTGGTGGAAGACAGATGCCCAAAAGAGAGAGGACATTGGGGTGACTGAAGTCCTTCATGATGATACCCTCCTTCAGGAACTGGGACACTTCTTCCAAGTCTGTGATACCTTGTTTAACGAAAATAAAACAGAGAACCCACTCCATTTTAAACTCATGCTTGAAGTAAACTAAAAATGATGTGTACTTGTAAAAATTTTGTGTCAGTAGATGTGAAACAGAAGAACATGCTTGAGGTAAGAGGACTATAAGTTAACTCCTTTTTTGCCATCAGCACCAAGGTCTTTCCTTTGATATCTTTAATGAATGAAGAAGATGATATATAGTTCATGAAAAGATAACCCTTACCCAACTGTCCATTCATCTGCCAAATTCACCCCTGCTTCTGGTGTTTTGGACTTTAGCCTCTCTGACTTTATAATCTATTTATAACGACAGCTCTTGAAGTGGATGATTGCCTTCATCTGAGATCAGAGCCCAAGCACACAAAGAGATTCTACTAAATTCCAGAGCCTTAGTGAAAGTTACTGAAGATAAGTACTTTATCACTATGAGGAGGATTCTTGAGAATTTTAATTTGACTTGATCATATTTACTTTATCTTACTATCACAGCTCAATTAAAATAAAAGCATAGACTGAGCTCTCAGATGCAACAAAGGCTAAAAATTAGGATATTGTCAGTTCACTTGAATTAATAAAAAAAAAATTCAAATCCCACTAGACCAGACCCTAGGCAACCCAATCTAGTCTATCTCATTGTGGCTTTTACCTCCCTGTGACTGTATAACTCTTTCCTCATTGTTCTGGCATCCACCTTCTTGCAATCTTCCAGCAGACAATTCCATTATTAAACTGGAGCATAACCTCTTCTAATTGAAGACCTTCTTCGGTAAAGACATTGCCAGTCTAGCTTTACAAGTCTACTGAGCACGGCATACTTATTACCTACAGGGTTGTAACCTAGCTAACCTTTACCAAATACTATAAACCACACTCACAAAAGCCTCCTTCTCTGTCGATCTGCAGTGAGCAGAGCCGACATCATTGATACTTATGCTAACTACCTATCTGTGGACATCCTTTCTCTCATTGAGATATACATCAATTGAGAAAAGATCTACTCATCCTTCAAGGCCATCTTAATTCCTTTGAACACTATGCCCTAACGGTGACAGCACAGGCAAAAATCTTTGTGGTTGTTATAGATATGCCACCATTATAACTGGGTGATTTTCCTGACAAACAATTTTCCTGTCTCCTCCATCTCCTCCAACACAATTTTAGCCATCCTTGGTGAATATATACGTTGATAATTCTAAGTCTAGAGGCTTCATACCTCTAGAGTATTCTTTCACACTATTAGAGCTACACAGTCTACCAAATCACAAGGCTGGCAAGTAACTTGGTAACATCTTCCATTCATGTCAATGTTGGCCTCCTAGAGTGGCCTTCTTCAAAGTTTGGGTTATATACAGTATATCCATACTAAGTGACTTCTGGGTGTGCTTGCACCAGCCTCAGTCCTCATATACTCTCCAGTTCATTCTCATCCATTGCCTCCTGTCAGTGGAACGAGTTACCACGTGCTCACATGATAGGGATTCCCCTGTTTAACTTTAAGAAGCTCTTAAAAAGTTGAAATTATTTTTTTATTTTACTTCTCCTCTCACTTCCTCTCCCCCTTTCTTGTTTCTGTTGCATATCATGAACTGCACTGCTGCTTCCTCACACCATCCAAAAACATTAATGCTAGGTTAATTATTTGTCCGGAATGAATGTCAGTGGTGTGATTGTTCATGTCTCTGTGGCCTTGTAATAGACTAACGAGCCATCCACAGTA
>CAJRST010022223.1:1946881-2005421 GCA_907169785.1 Menidia menidia | reverse complement strand
ATCCATCCATCCATCCATCCATCCATCCATCCATCCATCCATCCATCCATCCATTTTTTATAACCGCTTATTCCCTAATGGGGGTCGCGGGGCGACTGCAGCCTAACCCAGTAGTCAATGGGCGAGAGGCGGAATTCACCCTGGACGGCACACAATATTCAAATTCTAATAATTCTAGAGCACTGCTGGTGTTAGTTTAAACCATGCACAGTAAGGAATTCCCTGCCAGAATAGCGCTAAGCCCAATAAGTAGGGAAGCACGTAGTTAAGAGAGAGAGGTGAGCGAGTCAGGTGTAGGTAGGGGGAGAGGTTTATCTGCTTGACATACCCTCCAGCAGGGTTGTTCTATAGTCGACTGACTCATGGGACACCATTTCATTAGTGGGGCTGACGCTCCTTGCGTTGGCCAGCCTGTCCAGATGCTGGATGTGACCCCGGCCATCATACCACACTTCAGACAGATCTAGAGAATAGAGTGGTACAGAGTAAGATATGGAAAGAAAGATGAGGAGGGGGGAAAGAAAATGAGATCAAGATAAAGTGAAAAGATAGGGTGAGAAAAGGAGGGGAAAAAGAGAGGAGGGTAAAAATATTTAAAAAAAAGTAGGAAGGATCACGGAGGATCACGGAGTATTCGTGGTGAAGGTAGAAAGGAGGAGAAACAGAAAAAAAGGAAAGAGAGAGGTACAGATGAATTACTGAGGAAGGCAAAGCATTTCCACCAGTGCGCCCCACATTTTAATTTCCTGTTAACCCATCAGACAAAACAAACCCAGCACAGATGCACACAGGTAAACAAGGAAGCACGGAATTTGATTGTAAAAAAATTCAAATGTTAGAACACAACTCAAAGCTCACATTCCAGTAGTGTAGTCACAATAACTTATAGTCAAATAGTTAAGTAACTAATTGATACAACTTTTTTAACTATATACATCAGCCGGAGCTGAAGGAGCTTTCTCTTTACAAAGCAAACAAACGTCTCTTTTCTTACCATCAATGTGTTTGTTTCTTGTCCACATCAGCAGCGTCCCCAGTAGCAGCAGCAGCAAGCTAACACACACGCAACCCACGATAAGGCCTGTGTAGTCCTGCTCCTGCGCCAGTGTCACTTTGCCCAGATGCCTGATAGAGTCAGCCTGGCGCCACTGCACAATGGGAAGGGATTTGAGGTGTTGAAGGGGTAAGGACGATGGATTCAAAAACACAAATACTATCAATCTCCCTTTCAACCTCAGATGATCCCAGTTGATGCAATTCATCACCACAATCCTTTACATAAAATTAAAAGTTCTGGGTCAACATTATACTTGAGATGCTACAAGAATGACAGCGGCAGACTATAACTTGCAAGCAGATGTCAGTTGTCTGATTATGATCTAGAAGCATGAGGCAGCAGCACTTTGACACTGCACAAGCTACTGCTCTGATAGCAGTATTATATTTTATCTTTTACTTTATTGTATTGATTGAATTTGCAACAGTATATCCACTTTTGCACTTTAGATCTGCACCAGAATTTCCCAAATACATTAATCAGAAGAAGTCAGAACATGTGATTCTGTGATATTATCATACGTGTCACAACATGTTGCTAGCAATCTTTACCCACATGTGTCTAAAGTTGTGCATTTCATTTCACAATGTAGATTGGTCCAGTACATCTTTCTGTGTATAGAATGTGGTTCTTGTACAAAAATGCATGGACATGCCTAGAAAATATATATATTGATCTGGAACTGAATTATCCGATCATAGGACAATACTTTGATGCATAATGGTCCAACTCACATTTTGTAAATGCCTGTCTATAGTCTGATGACATTGTAATCTAAACCTTTCTTTCAGTAATATCTGTTAGTTTGATTGTTCAGGTAAGGCTTGTGCCATTGTCATGAATGCACAGAGGTTTCTCAAATTCATTGAATGATTTTAACATGTCATGCATATTTCAAGGCTTTTCCCAAAAGTAAAAAATACGGAAGTCTCTCCTTGCTCATCAAACACTGGATATGTTGTGGATGCTGCTATTGATTGCAGTAATTAATGTCATCTGTTTGGAAATAACACTTTTACACTCCTTCTACACTGGTTCCAGTCCTTATATTGCTTATCAGAAATAAAAAGATGGATGAATATTAACAAATGAAATGATTGTTCAATGAAAGTGAAAGTAAATGTATGAAAATGTTTTTTTCCAATTATTTATTTATGTTTTACTCAGCTTTCTTCGTTAGACCACTGTTGACACAAAATCCATTTGTGTATGTCACACTTGAAGGCATGAAGCTGGCATTCAGGTATATGCTTTTGTACAACCATCCACGCAAGAAGACAATGTCTGTTGGCATCATGTGGGGACAGATAACATCAGTGATATTGCTTCTGTCATTATCACGTTGCTGGAATGACACGTGTACACAACAGGGCTTGTGTGTAATTTAGACTGTCTGGGCATGTCTGGAGGTTGAGGATATGTGGCCGATCCTTCCCTGAGATAAAGGCTTTCAGTTCACAAGTCACCAGTGATGAGTCTGATAGCATTTGGTCTGGAGACGTATTATCTCAGGGAAAGACATGAGTGAGTCTGTTGCTCAGTATTCAATATTTGCTTTAATGTTTGCTTATATTGAGAACATTTCAATAATCTCACTGTTTTGTTTAGAGGGATCATCAAACAAAGATGCTTGAATTAAGAATTTCTCTGACTACGAGAATATGGGTTATATTTCACTTTACAGGTTTTTACATAGAATCTGCACAGCATAATTGTTTAATAAGAAAAGTCTGTATGTAGCCCCTCCCTGGGCTGCCACCTTATCGTGGTGGAGGGGTTTGAGTGTCCCAGTGATCCTAGGAGCTATGTTGTCCGGGGCTTCAAGCCCCTGGTAGGGTCACCCAAGGCAAACAGGTCCTAGGTGAGGGATCAGACGAAGCGCAGCCCAGAAGACCCTTATGAAGAGAGACAAAATTGGATCCAATGTTCCCTCGCCCGGGCGCGGGCTACCGGGGCCCCCCCCCCTGGAGCCAGGCCCAGGGGCGGGGCACCATGGCGAGCGCCTGGTGGCCGGGCCTTCACCCATGGGGCCCGGCCGGGCCCAGCCCGAAGAGGAGACATGGGTCCCCCTTCGCACGGGCCCACCACCCGTGGGAGGGGCCATAGGGGTCGGGTGCGCTGTGCCCTGGGCGGCGGCCGGAGTCGGGGATCTTGGCGGACTGATCCCCGGCTGCAGAAGCTGGCTCTAGGGACGTGGAACGTCACCTCTCTGGCGGGGAAGGAGCCTGAGTTAGTGTGCGAGGCGGAGAGATTCCGGCTGGACATCGTCGGTCTCGCCTCGACACACAGCTCTGGCTCTGGAACCAGCCCTCTTGAGAGGGGTTGGACGCTTTGCTACTCTGGAGTTGCCCCCGGTGAGAGGCGCCGAGCAGGAGTGGGCATACTCATTGCCCCCCATCTCGGTGCCTGTACGTTGGGGTTTACCCCAGTGAGCGAGAGGGTAGCATCCCTTCGCCTGCGGGTGGGGGGACGGGTCCTGACTGTCGTTTGTGCCTATGCGCCTAGCGGCAGCACAGAGTACCCACCCTTTTTGGAGTCCTTAGAGGGGGTACTGGAGGGTGCCCCCTCTGGGGACTCCCTCGTTTTGCTGGGGGACTTCAACGCTCACGTGGGCAACGACATTGGGACCTGGAGGGGCGTGGTTGGGAGGAATGGCCCCCCCAGCTTGAACCCGAGCGGTGTTCTGTTTTTGGACTTCTGTGCTCGGCACGGATTGTCCATAACGAACACCATGTTCAAACATAAGAGTGTCCATATGTGCACCTGGCACCAGGACACTCTAGGCCGCAGTTCAATGATCGACTTCGTTGTCGTTTCAGCTGATCTGCGGCCGCATGTTTTGGACACTCGGGCCAAGAGGGGGGCGGAGCTTTCCACCGACCACTACCTGGTGGTGAGTTGGCTCCGATGGCGGGGGAGGATGCCGGTGAGACCCGGGAGGCCCAAACGTGTTGTGAGGGTCTGCTGGGAGCGCCTGGCGGAGTCCCCTGTTAGGCGGAGCTTTAACTCCCACCTCCGGGAGAGCTTCGAACACGTTCCGGGGGAGGCGGGGGACATTGAGTCCGAGTGGGCCGTGTTCCGCGCCTCCATCAATGACGCGGCCTCCCAGAGCTGCGGTCGCAGGGCTGTCGGTGCCTGTCGTGGCGGCAACCCTCGAACCCGCTGGTGGACACCGGCGGTGAGGGATGCCGTCAGGCTGAAGAAGGAGTCCTATCGGGCCTTTTTGGCCTGTGGGACTCCGGAGGCAGCCGATGGGTACCGGCAGTCCAAGCGACGTGCGGCTCGGGTGGTCGCCGAGGCAAAAACCCAGGCGTGGGAGGAGTTTGGGGAGGCCATGGAAAAAGACTTCCGTACGGCCTCGAGGCGATTCTGGTCCACCATCCGGCGTCTCAGGGGGGGGGGAGCAGTGCCCCACCAACACTGTTTACAGTGGGGATGGTGTGCTGTTGACCTCAACTCGTGACGTTGTGGGTCGGTGGGCGGAGTACTTCGAGGACCTCCTCAATCCCACTGGCGCGTCCTCCGTTGGAGGGGCAGAGCCTCGGGATCCGGAGTTTGGATCTCTAATCTCCGGGGCTGAAGTCACCGAGGCAGTCAAAAAGCTCCGCGGTGGCAAGGCCCCGGGGGTGGATGAGATCCGGCCGGAGTTCCTTAAGGCTTTGGATGTTGTGGGGCTGCGTTGGCTAACGCGACTCTGCAACATCGCGTGGACATCAGGGGCAGTCCCGCTGGATTGGCAGACTGGGGTGGTGGTCCCCCTATTTAAAAAGGGGGACCGAAGGGTGTGTTCCAACTATAGGGGGATCACACTCTTAAGCCTCCCTGGGAAGGTCTATTCAGCGGTTCTGGAGAGGAGGGTCCGTCGGATAGTCGAGCCTCGGATCGAGGAGGAGCAGGGTGGTTTTCGTCCTGGCCGTGGAACGCTGGACCAGCTCTATACCCTCAGCGGGGTCCTAGAGGGTGCATGGGAGTTCGCTCAACCAGTCCACATGTGTTTTGTGGACTTGGAGAAGGCGTTCGACCGTGTCCCTCGGGGTATCCTGTGGGGGGTGCTCCGGGAGTATGGGGTACCTGGCCCCTTGTTACGGGCTGTTCGGTCCCTGTACGACCGGAGTCAGAGTCTGGTTCGCATTGCCGGTAGTAAGTCGGACTCGTTTCCGGTGGGAGTTGGACTCCGCCAAGGTTGCCCTATGTCTCCGGTCCTGTTCATAACTTTTATGGACAGGATTTCTAGGCGCAGCCGAGGTGTTGAGGGTGTCAGTCTTGGTGGCCTTAGGATCGCATCTCTGCTTTTTGCAGATGATGTGGTCCTGTTGGCTCCATCAAGTCGGGACCTACAGCTCTCACTGGAGCGGTTTGCAGCCGAGTGCGAAGCGGCTGGGATGAGGATCAGTGCCTCCAAGTCCGAGACCATGGTCTCTCACCGGAAAAGGGTAGAGTGCCTTCTCCGGGTCGGAGCGGACGTCCTTCCCCAAGTGGAGGAGTTCAAGTATCTCGGGGTCTTGTTTGCGAATGGGGGTAGGGAGCGTGAGATCGATAGGCGGATCGGTGCGGCGTCTGCAGTAATGCGGGCGCTGTACCGGTCTGTCGTGATGAAGAGAGAGCTGAGCCTAAAGGCGAAGCTCTCAATTTATCGGTCGATCTACGTTCCCACCCTCGTCTATGGTCACGAGCTTTGGGTAGTGACCGAAAGAACGAGATCGCGGATACAAGCGGCCGAAATGAGTTTCCTCCGCAGGGTGGCTGGGCTCTCCCTTAGAGATAGGGTGAGAAGCTCGGCCATCCGGGAGGGGCTCGGAGTAGAGCCGCTGCTCCTCCACGTGGAGAGGAGCCAGTTGAGGTGGCTCGGGCATCTGATCAGGATGCCTCCTGGTCGCCTCCCTGGGGAGGTGTTCCGGGCTCGTCCCACCGGGAGAAGGCCCAGAGGAAGACCCAGGACCCGCTGGAGGGACTATGTGTCCCGGCTGGCCTGGGAACGCCTCGGGATCCCCCCGGAGGAGCTGGCCGAAGTGGCCGGGGAGAGGGAAGGGATTTCCCTGCTCCGGCTGCTGCCCCCGCGACCCGACCCCGGATAAGCGGAGGAGAATGGATGGATGGATGGATGTATGTAGTGTTGAAATGGGTACTCCCATAATATTTCCTTCTTGCACACCCCCTTCCTGAAAATAGGAGTTGTTTGGCTTTACCTTTAAGTTACGAGTTGCTGAGCCCATTCACGCACCACACTTTGAAAGTGTCCCTGAGCTACTTGTCATGAAAGACTACATCAATACAGGGGAGTTTTTGAATTTTTTTTGTTGCAAATTATCTGGAACATTTAAGGAATGTGGTTATTTCCAGTCAGTTGTTACTGACTTGGTTTGTTTCAATCTATTTTGGTGTTTTTGTCTTTACTTTACTCTCATCATAGTACATTTTGAATAGATATGGAATTAAGGAAACCAGAAATAGATACTATAAACAAGTACCATTAAATTAAATCTACAAAACATAGCCACGATAACTAAAAAGGAAGCACTAAAAATATCCATCTTTTATCAGAGTGTATTATACTTCTATGTGGCAGGTCTGCCTCTTTGCCATGAAGATATGGGTGCTGTAAAAATAAATGGTGAGAGCATTTATAGCTGAAAGTCAGTTTTAAGCTTGATAGTATCAACAGTGGTGTTTTTTCATATAAATGCATTATGAGTATTTTGACATAGACTATCAGTTTGATTTTCAATCTGTGTGCAAATATACATTTTTACTCAGAGAACTAAGGTTAGCAAAAATAATGACTAATATTTTTGCATTTATTACAAAAATATGCATATATAGTTATCATTAAGCAAGTTATAATAATGTTGGATATTCACAAGGTATTTTCGAGAATGAGACTGGATGAGAACAATGGATCTGTGCATGGTTTTGAAATACATTAAACAGAGCATGTATGATTCATTATTCCATACTTAAGAACAAATAAATTGATACTGCAAGAGACAGTTTTAAAAAACTCAGAAGTCAGTGGTTGTTAGGTTTGACAAATACAATTTAACATCTAGGAAACTATGACTTTTGATGGTGCAACATGCTGAGTGGTAGATAGTTTTGAAAATAGTGCGCAGGCATCATGACTGCCAACTCTACACGTCCCTATTGGGACCTCCATCCATCCATCCATTATCAATACCGCTTATTCCCTCATGGGGTCGCGGATGGAACTGGTGCCTATCCCAGTGGTCAACGGGCGAGAGGCAGGGTACACCCTGGACAGTCCTATTGGGACCTTTGTTTTTTTATTTTGTTTCTCGCATGTTAACACAATACGGTGTGTATTGACATCACAGTATCACTTTACACATACACAGGAGTATTTTGAACCACAGGAACAAAATCTCCATTGAATGGAACATATGACATACAGATATAACCTGTGGTTGGAGTGGACTTGTGTGCATGTTTGGGGCGTTTGATGAGTTTGACCAAATTAAAGGCTATCTTAATAAAAGAGTCCCGGCCGGTGAACTTATGATGGAGACATGCAAGAATCTGAACACTGCTCATGTCCTGTGTCTGTATATTGAGAGTGTATCTCACCTCCACCTGCAGCTCCGTGGCAGTGGTCATTTGCAACTCAGTGGGAACAGTACACTCAAGGGTGTTTTCAACCAGAATCAGACTTTCACAGCTGTGGTTGGAAACGGTCAGGACCTGACACTTCATTGCCTCCTTGTCCATCCGATCACCCTACAGCACAAAAGAGTTAGGGATAGAGAGTCAGAGTGAGATACAGGGATTAACCAGTTGAGAAGACAGAAGAAAAGCAAAAGAGAAGACAGATGGGTAGAGGTAAACAAGAACTGAGGCTAAAGATATGCAATGCCACATGCTTTGATTAGGCTGCTAAAGAAAGACATTTTGTTCACGTTTGCTTTGAAACTCAAACTAGCAGACAGTTTTAATAATTGTCAAATTTTATTAAAATTGAAATCCCAGTTATGTTTCTGCTATCAAAGGTCCCTGCTGGTAACTGACATGTGTGTGAAATATGTTTTAGCCAAACCTCCATATGCCTAAAAAAACTTCAACAATGTGCCATTTGCAGTGTATTTGCACCTCAGCCTATATCTATTGGAACTTAACAAAACGTAGCTTAACAAAACAGTTCTTTGTGTTGAGCAGAAATAAAAAATATCCAAACTCATCTTTTCTCAGTAGGATAAGTTCATGTGGCATGATGAGAATCGTAGCTAAAAATATCTATATATTTTAAATATATATTCCATACAAAGCACTCATTGCATGCATTCCACTATTCATCAATGTTGAAATATCTAATTGCAAATTTTAAAAGCATGGTGGATATTATCACCATGACTAAAACAGGAACTACACTTCTTATGAGTTCAACAGAGCAGCCTTTTCCAGTTATGTGACTCCTAGCAGGCCAAGAACAAACACCCCTTCTGAGATCTGACTTTAAGCACACAAAACTGCAGGCAAGATGGGTGTGGGTTGTTGAACGAGAGAGTGTATTTATCACAGTTCATAGGGAAGTTGTTTAAAAGCCTAATTGTTTTTTTCTTTGCTTTCAGCTCTCCAACTCTCTTCTTTCTGTCATTTTCTTTGTTTCACTTATTCAACTTCTCACTCTCCCTCGTGCACACACACATACACATGTACACACAGGCTTGTTTGAGTGTAGCAGAGGGCAATAAAGAGAATGATCACATTCCTTGCGTGACAGTTTGGGATTTTCCAATTTGACACAGAGTGGTGCCTCACACCTGTTCCCGTACACGCACATTTTTGCTCTCACACAAACACACAGCCCTTTCTCAGCTCACACACACTACAGGACTACTTACTAATTCACACACTTCTGCTTGCAATTAAGCTGCACAAAGAAACAAAGCACATTTATCAAACAAACACAATCTTGTGTATTTCCCATCTGTGCAAGCAGAAATAGCATGCAGAATGTAGGGAGGAGCTTAAGTTACCAAAATGTGTCACAGTAAAAACCATAAGATAAACTGTCAGAATAATAATTGGAAGTTATTTTCATTCTCCCGACAGTGATAAGAACCTGACTCTAAGCCAAAACCAACAGCTTCTGCTTTTCATGTGGTGTAGAGTTGTCAGTTAGAGGTAAATATCCTTGTGTTTGGCTGTTTGCTTAATCTTAGGAGCTCATCTTATCAGATAGTACTAAATGTGCCCAGCATTCAGAAGCTATTGCAGAGCAGGGTTATCAAATGGCATAAAAAGTGGCCTGTTCTGGTGTGATGCCTCTGCCAAGCCCTCCCTCGAGTAAAAACAGGAGATTTGTCTGGCCGAAAGAAGGAATGAAGGAGGGGGATGGATGTTGGGCTTCTGGTGGGTTTAAAGTTGGGGTCAAGGTCATGTCTGAGAAAAAAGCCAAGATCCCTTGCGTGAAGTTTAGAGCAGCTGCCACAAACTGTTGCAGTAAAATAGAAAAAAAGAAAAATGGATGAAATATGTTTTTCATTGTGTTACTTATTTCAAAAGTGGCATTAATATGTCAAGAGCTTTGACCTCAGAAAGAACAATACAAGTCAACAGAGAGTGTACATAGAGAGGTATAGCAGTGAAGGAACGACTGGGAGGTTGGGATGTAGCGTGTACAAGATGGGAAACAGACTTCACATCCTGTTTTTCTTTCTGTATTGTTTCCTTCCTAGCCTGACCTGGACTCTTGTCAGCTATATGCGCGAATGTGTGAGGAATATGAGGTGAAGTGTTCCGACCAGCGGACATGAACTTCCACCTGGCTCAAAAGAAAGACAAAGCAAACTAGGAGTAGTAAAGATTAGCCAAGTCTATTACTGAAAAACTTTACATTTTTGTTTGGTTTTTATTCATGCTACTTTCTTGTTCTTTCTGTTACAACTCAATAGTCAAGGTTTTCTCACTGCACGTCCACAAACAATAGGATTTTCTGGACCTTTCCTGAGTTTTGCCAGTGTCTCTCTTGCAACATAGCAGACTACTAAACTATATATAACAGATGTTGCTGTTTAAATGTACAAGCAAGCACCCTTACTTTGAGCTCCACAATACTCTTGTTGTCCTTGGAGGTGAGCTTTGGGTCCTGGAAAAGAGGGTCCTCAACATAAATCAGGTCCCACTGCTCTGTCAAGTAGCCATCCAGAACAAACGCAACCTTGGTGACCACCGGAGGCTGCAAGGCCAGCTTTGCCAGGGATGGTGTGGTACACTGGATGGAGGTCCGATTTTCACCATAGACACAGATCTGAGGAGGAGAAGCGTTTGCCACAACAAAGAGACTTGAATGGTTAGAGCAGGGGTGTCAGAATCCAGTCCTCGAGGGCCGCTGTCCTGCAGGTTTTAGACATTTTCCTGCTTCGACACACCTGATTCTTATTAAATTGGATCTCCTCTGGACATTGTTGGGCTTTGCACCTGTCTAATGGCCCTTTGATGTAAATCAGGTGTGTTGAAAAAGGGTTACCTCTAAAACCTGCAGGACAGCGGCCCTCGAGGAATGGAGTTTGACACCCCTGGGTTAGAGAAACAGAAACCTCAAGACTGTAAAACAGAACAGCTTTAAGACCACATACAAGCATTAAAATTGTAGTTATTAGGTTAATATATCAGGTCAGTAAGTTATTTAACAAAAAACATCCAATATATTCCCCTCTCTTCAAAAAGGAACAAATAGAACTGGGCTGCGTAGGAACCCCTGCCATCTTCCCACACATACAACTTCCAAGTGGGTGCAGCATAAGGAAAAATACCCATTGAATTAAAGGAAACCTCAGTCAGTTTCATTGTTCAGTCGATGTCTCCTCTCATTTAGTGAAAGGAGGTGAGGGGCTATAGGTGGGAGCAGCTGTAAATACAATCGCTGCATGAGAGGGGCAGCCAGAAAGCTGAGAGGTTTACTGTGGGGTGATGAGAGAAGCAGCCATCCCGAAATCTTCACCATCTCTAAAGGATCGTTCATGGGAACAGTATGTAAAAAAGCCAAGTCATGAGCTCCCACCATACAAATGTGCTTGTCAAACATGAGTGATTGATACAAGTGCAACCTTCTTTTATTTCTTATTCATGGGATTAATCTGACAGACCTGATTGTAAGTTATTGAGTATGAATCTGTGAGTATTAATACTCTGGACCTTACAAGCACTAACAGAGCATCAGAATCTCTTTTCTCCTTCAAGAAATCCTTGAAGACCCAGCTCTTCCGAGAGTATCACTTGTCTTGGCCACAATGTTGAATCCTATGCCAGCATATTTCACTCAAGGTAAGGTATTTCTGTAACTGGTGTTGTACTTGTATGTTAAACCCTCTTTTTGTAATTCGCTTTGGATAAAAGCATCTGCTCAATGCATAAATGTAAATGAGTATAAATGTCAATATAATTTTACAATGGTAAGCCTTTAATCCATCATGGAACTAAACTGCATTCTGATGGAGCAGCTGTACAAAACAACCCCTAGATTTAGGAAAAAGCTTACCAGATTTATAAACAGTGTATTTTGTTTTTAATGTAGAAAATATTGTCTGTGGAAAGTGTTTTAACAGAGATTTACAAGCACACACAATCTGATTGAATGAACTGTCTACATATCTGCGAGAAATCTTGGAGTTATCTTTGATCAGGACATGTCGTTAAACTCTCACATTAAACAAATTTTAAGAACCGCCTTCTTTCAGCTACGTAATTTAGAAAAAATCTGGAGCAGCCTGTGTAAAAATGATGCAGAAAAACTAGTCCATGCATTTGTCACTTCTAGGCTGGATTACTGCAATTCTCTATTATCAGTCTCTTCGAAAAAGTCCATTAAGACTCTTCAGCTGATCCAAAATGGTGCAGCACGTGTTCTGACAGGAACCAGTAAAAAAGATCATATTTCTCCTGTCTTGGCTTCTCTGCATTGGCTTCCTGTAAAATTCTGAATATAAATAAAAATCCTTCTTCTTACATACAAAGATCTTCATGGTCAGGCACCATCTTATCTTAAAGAGCTCATAGTACCTTACTGCCCTACCAGAGCACTGCGCTCCAAGAATGCAGGGTAACTTGTGGTTCCTAGAGTCTTCAAAAGTAAAATGGGAGCCAGAGTGTTCAGCTATCAAGTCCTCTCCTGTGGAACCAGGTTCCAGTTTGGGTCCGGGAGGCATACCATCTCTACATTTAAGAGTAGGCTTAAGACTTTCCTTTAAGATAGAAATTATAGTTAGGGTAAGACTTTTCCCATGATGCACTGAGCTCCCCTCTCCTTCCTCCCTCTCCTTTTTCTCTCTTCTTCTCAGTGCAACCTCATTCCATTAATGCATGTTACTAACTGGACTTTTTCCCTTTCCCGTAGCCGTGTGCTTTCTCGTCCCTCTCCTCTCTCCTCCTATCACTTCCTGCAGGTGTTCATGGAACTGTGGAGTCTGGATCTGGATCCCCAACCGGCCGAGTCAGATGGCCGCCCACCCTGAGCCATGGTTCTGCTCGAGGTTTCTGCCTCTTAAAAGGAAGTTTTTCCTTGCCTGCGTCGCCTAGTGCATGCTCTTGGTGGAATTGTTGGGCTTCTGTAAATAAATTCATAGTAGGGGCTGACCTATTCTGTTTGGAAAGCGCTGTGTTGTTGTTATTTGGCGCTATAAAAATCAAACTGAATTACATAGCAGAATTTTCTACAAGCAGAATGAGAGCTTGTGAATATAGTGACTAATTAATTACTTAATTAGTTAGATTAATTTCTTTAATCTTCGGCTTAATTTCCTTGACCTTGACTTAAAAATTTCATGACAATAATTGAGATAACAGGATAAATACTTAATAGCTACAGAGCTACATTCAAAATCCAACCACATAACATTAATGTCCTACATGCACCAGGATCACCGAAGCCATAAGTGTTTTGGGGATATTGAACAAATAGTACATTAGATGCTCTCTTGATTGCAACCTTTTCATATTGGTATACGAAGGTTTAATCAAATGTACCATATTGGTATAATAACAAATTCCACATATATTATTTCATCATCAAGGTTATTGTTTCAAAGAAAAGGAAAAAATGTGAAAAAATCGAAAGCCCTGTGCTCATGAATGGATTAAAGAATTAAACTCCTTAGTATTTAGATGAAAACAACTGCATTGACAAAAAACGTTACGTCAATTCTTCCAGTTGGTGCACTCAGATAGGAATTTTCTGAAGCAAAAAAGATTTAATTAGACCCCCGTCGATGCAACTAAGGATGCTAAGGGTCCGAAGTATCGTACCTTTGTGATTAATGGACAGTGTGAATATTGACAACATGCATTCGCTTACAATTTTGATTTTGTGACAATTGAGAGAATCTCAAAAACCTGAAGATTAACCATGATTTTTCAGGACACATCTGACACAATGATACCCAACTTTCCTCCTACACCTTTCCTGATTATGTTTTCAGTAACTAAAACACAACGCTAAAACATTTTGAATTTGATAAATGAAAGGAAATGAATGAATAATCAACTTATGTCTGTTGTTTTGTAAGTGCAAACGGAACAAATTCCCACTTTTTCCTTAGAAGAGAATGTCATGTTTTAAAGTTAAACAAATGACCTACTTTCATCCAAACTCTAAACCTCAGTCAACAGTTCTTCTGGCTTGGAATCACCTCGACTGGAAGCTATATTACTCTTTCACCTTCAATGATTTCCTGCTCAAAGGCAACCTTCCAGGTGTTGGGTGTATGGGAAAGGAAAGTAGCTTTACAAGGCATTGAAATTCCAGCTGGAAAGATTTAGTCTTCAGGGAGTAGATAGGAAGAGGAGACAGACACAAAACAAACCAATTCGTGAGTTCAGGTGACAGGTGTCAATGGACATGGTGAAACTGCCTGCTAAATTTAAATATCTGTCCTGATGCAGCCCTTTAAAGCAAAGCCTGCATCACGAAATCCACTGGACAAGTGTGCTAGGAAAGGATAGCACTGCTGCCATGGTAAAATTCAAAGACCACTAGTGTTGTGTGTATATGTAGGTTCCTTTGGCAATGTGACCACGCAGGTTTTCATGACAGATTGTAACCAAAATCTCTTTCATATTTGTGGGAAGCCGAGATTGCCTGAGACCAGGCTTTGCTGGAGATCTAAAGGATAGATATCAAGTCAACACTATTTTTTTATGTTGTGCTTTGGCATAGACTTTGAACCTCTGTTGGTATTTTTTAATAGTTTTTGGTTTTCTTCTCCCGGCCTTGGTGCGAACATTTCATAGGTGCTGGTCTAATTCTCTGACACATTCTGGACACTGCCAATGTTAATCCTAAACAATGTTCACTTGGAGATTTATCATGTGTCCTACATTTCTGTTTATGAGCATCACTTTGAAGGGATGACAAGCTGGCTCACATTACCCGGTCTGGTCAGGATAGAAACCTTTCCGATGTTGGTTTGTGAGAAATCATCGCTACTGTTTTGAAGGGTTCAGAAAACAGGATACAGCCCCCCTACCGTACCCCCCCTACGTACTGCGACGTTTCTTTCCATTCAAGAGTGGGATGTGAACACTGTCAACAACTCCTCAGGAGACAGATACCCCCCGAAAGCTGCTGTTTCGGATTTTGTCTCACCAGCCCACTTGAGGCACTGCGCTGATCAGCTGTCTCCAGTGTTCACAGACATTTTAAACACCTTATGGGAGACATGTCATGTGTCAGCCTGCTTCATGCCTGAAAGACATCACCAACTCCCTCCTGGACCCCCGGTAATATGCCTACAGAGCCTACAGGTTTGTAAATCAACCTAGCTCTTCACTTCATCCTTCGGCACCTGGACTCCACAGGAACCTATGCCAAGATCCTGTTTGTGGGCTTCAGCTCTGCCAGCTCTACTCAAGCACAAGCTCTCCCAGGTGAGTGTGAGCGACTCCATCTGCAGGTGGATCACTGACATCCTGTCTGACAGGAAACAGCGTGTCAAGCTGGGGAAACATGTCTCTGACTCTCTGACCATCAGCTCCAGATCCCACCAAGGCTGCGTTCTTTCTCATCTGCTCTCCTCCCTGTACACATACAGCTGCACCTCCAGTCACCAGTCTGTCAAGCTTTTGAACTTTGAGGACAACAGCACCCTGATTGGACTAATCTGTGATGGTTACAAGTCAGCCTACAGGTGGGAGGTTGACGATCTGGTGAACTGGTGCAGTCAAAATAACCTAAAGCTCTAAGCTCTAAGGACAGTGGAGATGGTTGTGGACCTCAGGAAGATACCAACTGACTCTACAATTAACACCGTCGACTCTTAATGCTTCCTGGGAACCGTCATCTCACATAACTTCAAGTGGGAGCTTAACATCAGCTCTTTCTTCAAGAAAGCCCAGCGGAGAATGTACTTCCTGCTTCAGCTGAAGAAATAGGCTTTGGGTCCACCCGGACCAAAACATCACACTACAAGAACAGTTTTTTCCAATCTGCCACTAGTCGAATTAACAAGGCCTGAAACCCACGCTGACATTCTTCTTCTCTCCCAACCCACCTCTGCATCCACACGTCACATGACATGACTCTTCACCCGCAACTCTATGCGTTACATTTACACTCAGCTCGGACTTCGGGAATTTCAAGAGCAGCAGATAAAAAGAATTCGATCATAAAATACAGAAGTCGCAGTTTAACTATGGAATGTTCAACTGTACAGACTGTGTACCTGCACATAAAGAGATATTGCACCAACAAGAAAATTGCAAAGAAGGATTATTGCACAGTGATTAACTTAATTAAGGGGAGTGGACTACTGGGACCAGTGCTGGTAAAACTGATATTAATAATGTCCCTTTTTAAGCTAAGCAATAACTAATCACGTTTACTGGAAAGAATTGAATAAGCAACAGCTGGAGTTCTATAAACCATGATCCCTCTTTAAATCATTAGTAATAATACACTTATTTTAAACAAGCCTTTACTTCATGTTTTCTCTCTCACACAAAGAATAGTCTCTTGGTCAGGTTTGAAAAACCCTAATCATCAAGACTTGCAAAGTATAAGATATCATAGTTCTTGGGGCACTTTACATGTTTTTGCATCCCCATATACATCCCTTCAATATACAGTGGACCATAGCAAAAAGCAACAGACTAAGAAACAATATCGCAACTGTCAATGACCATTTCCATGCTAAGTGATGACATCCTTAAGACGCAACATTTTTTATCAAAATGGTTGCTGGTGCAACAATTTTGTTGTTTTTGTTTGTTACATTCAAATGTCCATTGCACAGTAATTTAGAACTAGAAAAAAATCTGTTTATAAAAACTATACTGTCTATGAGAGAGCGATACACAACTATGACATTTTTTTAAAGAATTCCTTGTAATTAGGAGTAAAGTGATATTCTAATTTCTATTGTGTGAAAGACAACACATTGTTTTGTAAAACTTCCAAGAACAACTGACTTCTGAAAGTCACTGGGAAAAACAAAAACTAACCCTTTTCCTATTTTGAGACCCCATATTGGATCTTGTGGCATAATGAATTCAATATAAACAATGTTCTATGCCCCTAAAACTGTGTACCTTTAACTGTCTTGGTTAACCCTTATTTTCCAAGAGCTGCCTAAACATACTGCTTCATTTCCAAAAAAGTCACACATTACTTTGCAGACATATTAAAGTGCTGTTGCTGATGTCTCTCAAATAACTCAACTAGAACAGTTGGAAATTGATTAATCAAAGAAGCATTAATAAAACACCTGGAGGGGAATAAACCTGATTTTTCGAGTATAAACGAGATCTCAGTCTTTAACCTCCATCTACTCTAACTGGTTGTGTGCAAAGAAACCTGAGCACTATGAAGGGTCATCAACCACTGACCTGAACATAGGTCAATTACCAGAAAAAGGGAAAGTGAAAGATGAGACAGAGGGTAATCTTCATGTGTGCGTGCATAAATGTGCATACAATGAAAGACTAAAGTTAAAGTCATATTTTCTGAAAAATGTTTGAATTGGGAGTGTTTTTTGGAATGGAAGTATTTGTCGTGTACTTGTGTGTTTACTGAGCAAATTATCATCTCCTGACTGAACTGAATCAGCATGTGCCCCTGGATGGCAGATATATTTATTATTGCTTGTTCTCAATTTGCTGTCTTATGGCAAACATCCATCAACCAATGACATATTTTTCCTATGTGTTCATGACTTACCAGGAATCAGGTACATTTTAACACAATGTGTCTTAAGATATGTGTAATTGCCCCGTACTAGGAAAAAAATAATAATTAATAAAGTCACAGATGTTTTTATGAATGTTCTGTGCTTATTCAATGAAGAATAATGTAGTGATAAAGTATTTTTGCTTTTTAATGTCTGAAAAGAAGAAAAATTTGTATAACTGTGTATCAAAATGTCAGAAGGCTGAGTTGAGTGGATTTCTGGTCAGCATTATTACTCGGGACGGTGTTGAGTCTTTTATGTCTGTTACGTTAAAACTCTGCTGAGACAGCACAGAGATGGCCAAAGGCATGTTGTTTTTTCTCCTCCCCATATGTCAAGTCTGAGTTATGCATTGGAGGTCTTCTTGTTCAAGTGAAACTTGCATATCAACCAGATAATCGTATTGAAATTCCAAAAGTAAACCATTCCCGTTGCATTAGCCCATATAAATGTCTATATTGATTAACAATAATTGTTTGTCTGTCTCTTAAAACTGCTATAACAAGATATAATTTCCTTAATCCAAAGATAAACTGTAACATATGTTTGAAAATGTCTACACATACTTTTGTATTGACCAATAACATAGTGCTAATTTTGGAATAATAATAATAATAATAAAAAAATAAAAGGCTATTATTTTGAAGGTGTTGGAGGTGAACGTTTTAACCACACCACGCCTGGTCCATAGTTCGGTGGATACCTTGTAGGACTATCCTTGGATCTAAAGTTGACCCCTCCTTTTGGACCCGGTTTACTGGAATGCTCCAAGCGCTAATACGCAAATTGAGTGTTGTTTAGATTGACTTTTAACGTTGCATTTAATTTTGTGCACTTCCATTTGCATCACTACACATCAGCACTTTAACACTGTCTGGTGTTAAACCTAGAAGAAAACTATAATGTGAAATTTAACCAGTGTAGCCGTATTGGACCAATTAACACTGTATTACGATAAATATGCATCTTTGTTGATTTGTTTATGTTATTCCTATGCAGAGAAAGAGCTGCGGATAATTTCAAGTTTACATAGAACACAGTGATAGAAAGATAAGGTAGGTCAGGCTTTACTGTTATTATTTTCAGAAACTGTTACAGTTGTAAATTTCAGTAAATCACCGCAACGAGCAAAGAAAGATTTTCCTGTCCTCATTTAGGTGTCCTTACAGACACTGCATCTTCTATACTGAATTTTCTAAAACGAGGTAGCCTAAGCAATACCCTCCAAAATAAAGATAATGATAACACTACTTCTACTACTACTACTACTACTACTACTACGACTACTACTACTACTAATACTACTACTAACTACTACTACTACTACTAATAATAATGATAATAATAATGACATATATTATGCAGTACATGCTTTTAAACTATAATCACATTGGCCTGGGTGACATTCTATATTAATTACACACTTTGCTATGCTTTTTACAGGGGTGTGGAGAGCCAGAGCATCCTAAGAGGTGACAGTTGGATCCTACATATAATACCGTGGCTTTTCCATTTCCCTTTTTCTCATCTAGGTCTGAAACTGTAGCTCGTTCATACTGTCAAGAATTCTTTTTCCTCTAATAGCAAGGAGTAAGCATTTATAATGACATTACCATCCATATGACTTTGTGGTAAGGAAATGTTTATTTTCCCACTCTGTCTGCCATACAACTTAGGCTATCACTACTCGGTATTTATTCAACTGAATCAGTCCAGCATGTGAAAAGCCTCACCTGAACTACAAAAACAAATTAAACTAGAATTCAAATGTAAATACATTTGGGATATTTATATTTGCCTTTCTACTGGATGTCAAACAATACAAGAGTGGAACAATGGCTTTATTTGTGATGTCAGTGTAATGTTTGAACAGGTGCTATAAAGTAGATGGGCAGGTATGGACCTCATAAGGAAGAACCGAAATATCTCTTAAAAGCAAGCATGATCACTTTTATTATTCATGGTTCTCCTTTAAAAAAAACTGTGAAAGTAGTCAGCATAACTTTGTTTTCTATTTCTCACTATATTGCTCTGGAAATGCAGATTAAGTGAAGAAAGCAAGAAATAAACAAACAAAACAAAAGTCCTATCTTAATGGCAAATACTGATACCTATCTTAATGGGAAATACTGATAGCGATAAGAAGTTGTGATGTAAAAAAAAGCCTGCTCAGTAACTTCAAAAAAGAATATTATATCATATCTATATGATATTTTATTTTATTTTATGATTTGTCCATAAATCAGTTTTCTGAAAAAAAAAGGGCATGATGTTTAGAGTTTAGAAAATGTATGGGTGGATAAAATTTTCATGCACCACTCTTGATTTGTTTTATATGTGATACCATTACATTTTAAGGAAGTTAATATCTTTTATAAAAAAAGTCAAATTTTTATTTAAACGTTTTAGACGTGAACTCTTCACTGGGTTGTTTTTCCTTTCTTTTTTTTCCTTGCACAGAGTACCTTCTTTTTTGTTGTTGTTTAAAATGGTGCAAAGGAACAAATAAGTAAATTTAAATTCCAACAGGACTGAGGGAAGCTTTTCATTAAGAGGGTTTAACTTATCTAAATTTGTGAGGAACTCACAAATGCAAAGTTTTTCTTTTATCTTCAGTAAACATTTCTTTCTCAATTTGATGTACAGAACCAAACTGATACCCACCACATGGAAGACTGCAGCATCCTGACCGGTGCTGAGAACCATCAGAGGCTGTAGGCCAGATTGAAGGAAGAAGCCATGAGCAGATACAGTGCAACCTCCACTACAGTGAGGGGGACAAAAGCAGACATCAGCATTTTCATCAAAGACACCTGCATGGTGTGAACCACAAAAAAATTAAGATTAGCTGAGGTGATTTTCACAAAGAATGATAGTGAAACCAATGGCCCCCACCACTACCACCACTGAAAATAAAAAATAAAAACAGCTGTGTGGGTGCTGCAGTGTTGGCCATTGACATATTGACACTCTTGGAACATAAAATTAAACACGTTAATGGATATTGTGCAATTTGTGTACTAGTCTAACCTCACAAAGGACCGTGAGGGCTGGATGCTGTTGATGATAGGATCTTGGTTGTAGGTGAACATCATGGGGGCAGGGCATTCAACTGAGTCCACAGTTAGCTTTACAGGCTGCTCTGAGAGAACAGCTTGTGGCGGCGTCTTACAGATCAGCATGGTAGATGACAAGCTGATGATGGAGACAAGGATAAGGGAATAAAGACCAACATTGACATATTGTTTTCTGGCTATACACAATGTAAGATATTTGACAATTGTATTGTACAATTAATTATATTGCATATAATTAATCCCTTCAAAGCAGATATATAATGATGGTGCACAACTTTATATTCCTTTTGAAGAAAATAAGAGGCACATACATTAACTCTCAGGAAGACAGAAAGGGTCTATACTAACCTCTGGATCTTACAGATGGACTTTCCTACAGTCACCTCTTGTTTGTTTCCGGCATCTAGGAAGGATCCTCGAATGGTCAACATGGTATTTCCAGATTTTGGCCCAAAAGTTGGAAAGATTTCTTTTATTTTCGGTTCCTTTTTGGACAAAAAGATAATTTCATAAACATTATGTTTTTAAAAGTAAGACTTTTCCATGTTAAAACTGGCAAAAAAAAGAAAAGATAAATTACAAATCATTATTATGTTCAGCAGTGCACTAACTTTGGAAACGTTTTACTTGGAAGTTTCTCACAATCTTTTTTATTAATAGTTATATAGTTATCCAAAACCAGGTGATTCAACACTCCTACCAATTCACTCAAAGACTTAACAGATTTTCTGAACTCACTGTCACATTTTTTGGGACTATGTTTATGGTTGTTGGTTTGTTGAAATGAAAACATTCATAACGTGCTAGCTTAAAAAATTTTGAGAAGATTTACATCAGTCCTATCTATATTTTCTTTATTCAGCCTTTTTCCTAACCAGACTATTTTCCCAAACCTTGTTGTAGAACATTCTCATGGTATGATGTTGCAATTATCACGTTGGACTTTAGAGATAGATTAGTGATTCTCCGTAGCTTGTTTCAAATTTCACAATCATTGTTTCCATTAAATGCATGGCATTTCTTCTCATAGTCTTACTCCAAATTTTCAGATGGATGCAGTTTCAATGTTAAAATTTGAAAAAGCTTTTCATGAGAAACAGCAGTGAGAATGACCACTGACACTGAATGAACATACCAGAAGATGCCCAAGAAACTTAAAAATCACTATGAAATATGAGAGTTGAAGAGCAATAGTTAAATAATATGAAGCTTTTGAAAATAAGCTGAGAATCACAAAAGAATTAGCTCAGCTTACAAACAGGGGCAAGCAGCCTCTCCCTTCTATTCTCAGCAGCCTCAGGTGCTTTACTATCTGAGTCATAGACGGATCAATGTCAGTTTTCATGGAAGGTTCAAGCCAAACTAATGGTCGCTATTCAAAAACTATGAGTCAAATCTGAAAAAAATAAACCCATTTAAACCCTCAGCACCAGGAGGAATTCAGGAACATGATAATGGCTTTCATTTGCAAATGGAGGGAGTGATCTAAAAACATGCCACTTTTACGTCCTCTTCCACTGTTTGCCGCCTTGATAGTTACATTAGCTAAAAGAGGCCAAGGTTACCTACATTTTAAAGTATAATTTCTATATGTAAACTGAAGGATCTAGGAATAAACTGTTTGAAGATTTGTTTGACTTGTGAAATGTGCAGCAGGAGCAAAGGTGTGTCAGATGACTCCTTTTATCAGTGGACTCCAAATTATTCCCAAATACATACATTGTAAAATGTGAAATAAGCAACATTTCAAAAAATTATTTTTAAATTGTCATGTCCATGTTTTAAAAAATTGGTATGGGCTCTCCTATCACTGGGGCTCATGTTGCTGATCAGTGGCAGAGCCCTGGGGGTAGACAAGTTCCGCCCAGAATTCCTTAAGGCCCCGATTGCTCTAGGGCTGTCTTAGTTGGTGGTCTGTGGAGGTTTCCCTTTTTAAGAAGAGGGCTGCCACCGAGGCTGTCTTTTGTCGCCGATTCTGTTTATAACTTTGATGGAAGAGGCGCTGAAGGGATCCAGTTTGGTGGCCTCAGGATGTAGTTCTGTTGGCTTCATCGGGCCAAGATCTCCAGCTCTTCCTAGAGAGATTTGCAGCTGAATGTGAAGCGGTTTGAATGAGAATCAGTACCTCCAATTCTGAGACCATGGTTCTTAGCCTGAAAAGGGTGGAATGTCCTCTTTGGGTTGGGAATAAGGTCCTGCCCCGGACGGAGGAGTTCAAGTATCAGGGTGTTGTGATGAGTGAGGGACGGACGGAGCGAGAAATTGACAGGTGGATCGGTGCCATTTCTGCACTGTTGCAGACTCTACATCGGTCCGTTGTGGTGAAAAAGGAGATGAGCCAAAAGGCCAAGCTCTTGATTTACAGGTCAATCTACATTCCTTTCCTCACCTATAGTAAAGAGCTGTGAGCTCTTGACCAACAAGAGTGCCTCATCCCCAACAAGAGTACCTCCTACATGCCTCCATGGTGAACTGTTCAAAGAATGTCCTATCAGGAGCAGACCCTGCGGAAGAACCAGGGCATGCTGGAGGGACTATGTCTCTCAACTGGCCCCGGATCCCAAGTCTGGGCTTCCCTACTTGGCCTGCTGGACCCGTGACCCGACCCCAAATAGGCGGAAGAAGATGGATGGATATTTTTATCAACGAATGAATAGAATTTGGTGATCGCTGGATGCCCTGAGACCCATTTAAAAGTTGTATGGAGTTTCTAACTGAAAGTATGCTGAAGTAGTTAGAGATGAAAGAGGTCATACATTTTGAAGGATTCTCCATTAATTTCATTGATAGTAAAAAAATCCTAAAAAAGTTGAATGATTTAAAAAGTTGAAAAGATATCCATACCAAAAGACATAGCAGCTATGTGCTGAAACAAAGCTGAACAATCTGATGCCTCACTTGTTGAAACAGCTTTAAGGCATTCTCACAATGAGAAAATAACTCTCCTGACCATAATAACTTGATAAATGATGGGTATTATCTATTGTCACCATCAGTTTAGCTGGTTAACTATCAGGCTTAAGTCATTTGTTTCCAGATCACTTAGTCCTCCTGTATCTGACTTAGCAGTCAGAAACACAATGTCTGGTGTTTCCAAACTTCCTCCATTAAAGAATCACAAATGGCACTTGTCTTGAAAAAGGTAATATGTGTTTTTCCCAGATTTTTGACTTCAATGCAGTCCCGTCTTATAAAGCGTCAATCATTTTAATGGTGAATCTCAATATCCAGTGTAAAACAGATTTAAGACAAGGAATGACATTTTCAATACTGTGGAAAATGTATTCTGAGAATTAGAGTATTTCAGTAAGCAGGTTTAATTGATCTTTTTATTTTGACAGAAAAGAAGCATAGAATTGTAAAAAGAATTATGAAAGAAAATAATCTTGATCCAGAAAAGGGGGGGGGGTGGATTAAATAAAAACACTTCACTTCTTACCACAAATGTGAAACCTTCTATCTCTTCTTCTTTGTGACCACTGGTGACCTTCACTGTATGTCCGGACGGGGTGAAGTTCCCACTGAAGACCGGGGAACACTGGATCTCAGTCCATCTACAACGACCCCCCAAACAATACACAAACCAGGCATTATACCCTCTCACAGCTCCCAGCATTTAAGCTAATTTAATGATTATGCACTACCCTGCAGGAATGCACAGAAGACAACATCTTCTTCTGGGACTTTGTGGGCATTGCTTTTAATTTTGTTCCGTCGGCTTGTAATGAGGTTGTTTGCGGCAAAAAAACAGATTTTGAATTAAGCATGGCCATAGTGGAATGGAAAGTTTGAATTCAGCCATTTTTCCCAGCAATTTATCAGTTAAAATAGTCATGTGTTAAAATTGGCAGGCTGTAGCAAAAAGAGAGAAGGAGGGCTGCTACTTAACAATCTCCCTGTAGTACAATAACTCCTATTAAACCTGTTCCTCTAAGGATACCAGTGTACAGATCTTCTCAAGATCCTCGTCTTTACAAAAACTTTGTCCCTCACTGCCTCAAAATAGTATTTGGTCACACACGCCAGGATACCAACAAATGTACTCATTCAAAAAGCATACACATGCAAAACTCAATGGGTTTCTGCTGTCAGAGGCAAAGACATGCATACTCACAGGAAGATGCAAACAAACATACTTGTTGATATTATCTTTTAGCAATTTGCAAGGGGCTCCTGCCACTTCTACTGAGACGAGTGAGGCCTTGAAGTTCTCTGTCTTGTCGAAGCCAAAGTTGCGTCCACAAATCATCAACACAGTAGACCCTCTGACTGGTCCAGAGGTTGGAAACACCTAATTTGTGCACAAAAAAGGCATTTTAAATGATTAGCTGGTTGTAGATGCAAAAAAGAAGTAATGGCAAAATGAAATGACTTTTAAGTCTGCTGGGAAAGAATTTTCAATTTTCAATTTCCCAATTTACCGGTAAACTTTTCCAGGTCTTTTATTACCTCCACCCAAGTTCTTTGAAACGTATAGTTTCAATCAAATTCAAGATGAGCAAAGAAAGGCATATTCATAAAAAAAAGGTCACATCCAATATGATGGCTATACTAATTTGCTTAGTTAAATCAAATGGGAAAATAGTAAAAATAGTAAGTCCAATTTTTAACATTTGATATGTTTTTTCTGTGTTTTGAGAGATCCTAGCATATTTCAACATTTCTAATGGCTAAATACTTTAAGAGAATGTTCAAATATCTATTTATGAGCTTTTTACCAAGTTAACCATTAAAAAATTATTGGATGTGATGAAAAGAATAAATCACAAGATTGGGAGGAAAACATCTTAGTACTGAAGTTTGAAAAGGAACGTCTATCCAATGTTGATTCTAAAACAGTAAGAGGAAGAACTAGATTTACAAGTTCTGTCCCGCTAACCCTTTCTTAACATTTGCTGTGTGTTTGTTTTGTTATAAGGAGACAGTCAAGCAGCATGGGGTGGAACAATAAATTTATACGGAATAAAAAGCAGGCACAGCAATAAGTAGAGAGCACAGCTGTAAAAAGTCTGCCTTTCAGGAAAGACCATAACTATAACCATAGCCCTAACCAGCTGCACAAATACAGTGCAAAACTATGAATATCACATATTTTATAGACAAGTTATGGAAAGTGTTGGCAGGAAGGAGGAATGAGACACTGTTACAATAATGTCCGAACTCAGCATGATGGTGTCTCAGTAGACTCAATCAGTAGGAAGCTGCCAAGCAAAGTTACGTTGCTTTTAGGTTTTCAGGTTATTTGCCGTGTAGAAAGAGCACATATAGACGTTTAAAAAAAAAAAAAAAGAATAATTAGTTTTAATAATGAATAATCTGACTGTCCAAATCATGACAGTGGCTGAAGAGGAATAAATGACAACATTATGATGTGTTTCTGGAAATGTTCATTGAGAAAGGTAATTGTGTTTACTGTTGTGATGACGGGTGTGCAGTAGTCTTGAGTCCACTCAGAGGAGGAGGGACACTGATGCTTTCTGGTGCATCGTCCATCACACCAACCACACCCTGTCACCCTTGATGACAGCAAACACGATGGACAGCTGGTCAGCTGATCACAGCCAGGGCCAATGAGTGGTATTTTACTGATCTAGAAAGTGAACAGAATTAAGTATTAAGTAAACCCCAACAGGCAATCAAACACACAAATGAGGCACTATTCTGCCTGAGAAATTAATTGTTTCCTTTTAGGCAACAATGGAAGACAAGCCGAAACCAAAAAATATTTGGATTAAAAATTAGCAGAATCTATGAACATAAGTATCTTATGACTCAACTCCATTGCTAATTGAGATAAGTTTTTGTCATCTTTTTTAAAAGAATCTACAAAGATTAAATCTAAGCAGAACTTGCATCCCACCTTGTTTCCTGTGGCCATTAGCAGGGCTCCATCCCTTTGTGTAGAATCAAGTAACACCACACTGGCAGACACAGGTCGTGGGTCCAGTTGGATATTCACATGGGGAGAGCTAAATCGGGAGAACTGCACCTTGAAGACGAAGGGGATATGATGAAAAAGACTTTAAAATGTGTTTAGTAAAACTGAAAATTAATCATAATAAAAAAGATTATTCCATTGATGAAAGCCAAGCAAGAAACCCATAATAGATGGATACAATTCAAAATATTCTAGTGCAGTAGTAAGTATAAACTCAGAAGTCTTATTTAACTTTACTCAAAATATTCAGTGTCAAAAGCATCTCAGCATATCAATCTAGTGTGACTTTTTGAGCATAGAGTCACAAGATACCTGGTAAAGACATTAAGTGTTTTCCCATCCCTCCTTTTTCGTCAAGTTAAAAGAAAGGTTAAAAAAGCTGATAAGAGCCAATAACTGAAAAGAGGGGACATTTTGTATGAAGACTAGAATGTTTGACAATAGTAAAACTGGAAGATATAAAAAAAAATTGCCAGCTCACCTTGGCTGGCACTTTCTGCACGAAAATTATTGGGAATGTCTTATCTCTCTGGAGAGATATCTAGAGTTTAGCTCATTTAAAACAATCTGAAGAAAACTGGCCCATGTACTCAAGCTCATTAAGTTTTAAGAGCAGAAAAGAGATAATGGACGCCAGTAGCAGTCCAAAATGCTGCATTAAGTCCTAACACTCTCACATGAGAGGAAGCCAAAGGACATAAAAGAGAAACATGGTCAGCTTGAAAATAGGCAGACTATAATAAACAGTGATGCAGGTTTCAATGAGCAACAAATCTGACACCTTCAAGTTACAGGGTATATATCTTTTGGAGAAACAGTTTCCTGTCTGTTTTGCTTATGCTAACAAATAATCGAATCAGGAAAGTGCTAGACATTTGAAATTGGTCTAACAAAGATCTTTGGTATCTTTTGATACATCTCTCTTACTTGGACCTTTTAAACAAAGCCATCACTACTTGGAAGTGTCCAAAAACAATTCCTAGTGGCCGTTTGTTTTGTTTTTCTAGAGCCTCATTTATGAGAGCAATATATCCCTGTCTGCGGTTCTGCTTCTTGCGCTGCCATTTGCTATGACTCTGCATGGTGCTCAGGTATTCCCTGCACCAACAAATCCAAAAGGTGTCTGCCATAACTTAAACCATTTCCACTGATTTGTGTTGAGATCTGTTTGTAAGAACTCCCTAGGTGGATGCAAAATAGCACCAAACCTCTGAGAGAGTAGTGGCGGGTGTCAGATGATTGGCATATTTACATTAAGTTGACTGTATAATTATCTGAAAATTATTGTTTCAAATACACATAAAATCTTGGACTCTGACTCCAGATGTATCCAAGCACGACTCTTCGGTCAGTATAGAATGTGACACAATTAAACCTCTGAACAAACTCTTCTCCTACACGGTTTAACAGCCCCACAGCTAGGAGAGCAGCACAGATCTCAAGCCTTGGCATTGTGAGCTCTGGCACAGAAGCCAACCTGGCTTTCCAAGAAAAAGGCCTACTGCAACATGGTCATTTTTTGGCTGTGACTTTCAGATAAGCCACAGCGGCTATTGCTTTTACTGAGGCATCTGAAAAGATGCAGCGCTCAATGGTCTTTCTTTGTGAAACAAAGGACCCATAAGTCCAAAGAATGTGTAGAGGAAGGAGCAGCTGCAGTAATTCTTCCCATTTTCTCAATTCTTCATACATGTCTTGGCAAAGAGGAAGATCTAATTCTGGGTCTTGTATAGAGAGTTCGCTAAGAAGTAGCTTTCCCTGAATGATAACTGGAGCAATAAAGCCCAAAGGATCAAACACATTTTTAAGTGTTGACTACACACGGCATGTGAAAGGTCTTATCTATTCTGAAATATAAAAGCAGAATGTATCCGACATGAGGTTCCAAGGCTAGGAAGAACCACATTTAACTTGTTCCAACACAGTAGTTTTAAAAAGAAGAATAGATAAGGAAGCTAGGTTGCACATATATATCAAGAAAATACAGTAATCTCTGGAGCTGCACATAGCCTATGTGAGCAAAATGGTATTATCTGGAAAAACTGTTCACATATTATGTGAGGTTCTGTCCTCAATTAAAGATTCTGTTAATGACAACAGATACAGATTAATTGAACCATCGGCCCACAGGCTGAACCACCGGGTGAACTGGTTGGCGTGATGGCAAGTATGCAAGAAGCTGCTGCACATGGCTGCAAAGCCGATCTGTAACACATGAACAAGCGCCTCAGGGCCGGCCAGCTGAGCTGACAATAAAGAGCAGAGATCAGAAAATAAATAAACAGGCGCAAAATAAGAAATGCCTTAGTTGTGCCTATTAGTGTCACATTCCTTAAAGTAGTCTCTGGCATCCAGCAGAGATAAGACAAATCATCAAATTGATAATCAAATTAATTAAAAATTAAAGCCGTTTCACAACAGCACCTTTAGGTTTTATCCTCATGGCTACTCAGCTAGATGTACTTAAATGCTGGAGAGTGATAAGATAACAGATGTTGTAGCTGAAAAGAGTCTGTTACTGCAGAGGCTACTCATAGAGTAAACAATGTAGGTTTACAAAAGCAGAAGTTTTCCAGTTTTTCTTCCAATCTTTTTTCTCAGGTTCACGTTTTTTTTAGTATAAAGGTTACTTTGTTAATGGCAAAAAATGTGTGGCTTAAATATAGTTCACCATTTGGCTATACATAAGTGTATGTTGTTGCATTAAATTACATTGGTCATGAATCAGAATTAATTATATTCTCTATCAGTTTCTATGATCCCACTAGAAAAAATAAAAACTGAGAGCTAATGAATATTCTGGAGGGCTTTCACTTGTCAGTTATAGATCTTTAAAAAAAAATGCTGAAACTGTCCCATGTATCCATGCATGCTTGACACTTGTTTAATGATTAATGTGCTGACTGTTTAGGGTTTAGTTCATGTCACAAAAAGAAATATCGGGGACACTATATGAATGCATGGATCCATCTGCATTACTTATAACTGTATATGCTATTGAATATTCTACAGGCAAACTGACATATGCTTGTCAGGCCTAAACACAATTACTCACTTAATAATTCATAGAAAATTTCATACATGTGCCAGTTTTATCTTTCACTGTCAAGTTTGCTAATTGCAAACACCAGTTATCTGTATTTCATCTTTCTTTATCGTGTAAATACACACACACACTATATCTGGCTGTTTCTGCTGTTTAGAACCACATGTCATATACTGTACATACAAGCTCTGCCACCCATTCAAACGCAATAGCACAGAATTATTCAATGCCCACACGTATGCATTCAACACATCTGAAAAAGTATTTATCAGCTGCTGCATTTCAGGGTTTAGAGGTAGAATAACAAAATACTGTCTCTGATGGTGTGTGTGGTTACTCCAGTTAAATGAGATCTTCTAAATTACACACTCTTATACGCATTTACACACACACATTTTTGCATATGCTAATGGGTGGTAGTAAGACTACAACCAAAAAGTACGTACAAAATACAAAGCAACAAACTCTGGTATCACCAACCAAACGCATCTGACACTTTAACACACACTTGGCTGTCTGCAACACCATAAGAGATAAACGCAAAGTTTTGAGTGGTTGTGTGTGTGTGTGTGATTTACTGCTTTATTAGCACTAAGCAGTGATTTAAAACTGCTGACTGCTTTGAGCTCTTATTGTAAATAACTATACATTTGGGCCTTCAGAAATATCTTAAACAGCATTGTTTGCATTAAACAAATAAAAATATTTGTGTAATTTGGTTGATACACTGCTCAGACTCAGCCTCAACCTTAAGAAATGTCTTGTTTTCCAGAATCATTCCTCCTACTGATTGAGCCTCATGATCAACGTTAGCTTTGTAACAGTGGGCATAATAGATGACTTTCTGCTAGGGACAGAGCAACACAACAGCAGTCTCTCTGGAGGTAATACCAGTGTAAATTAAAGCTTATTGTGTTATTCAGACTTCGGGGATGTTTGGCCGAAAAACACACACTCTGTGTTTTTCCATCTGTGGCCTAACTGAAAGTCGAAGGAAGCACTTCCTGAGCCAGTCCACGGAGGGGGCAAACAACTAACTTTTTCTTTCCCTCCTTTTATTTAATTTTCCTTCCTGCCAACCAGAAAACTTTAATTCATGACAACTTTATGTTTTTTATGTTACAAACATTTAAATGAGTTGCAGTGATTTTGATGACCAGACCTTACATATTGTTGTTGCTCCTTCACATTTCGATTTATGCAACAGTTGGCGTTAGGGTCACCAGTTCAAATAAATGCCTATCCAAATCAGGACTGGAAGAGTGAACAGAATGTGGTACACTTGGTTGCACTTGTGAATCATGTGGGAGCAAGGCAATGTCTGAAAGATGTTAATAGCATAAACACAAGTACTAACATGGACTGGTTTTGAATAATTGTAATCTCATTTGCACTATTCATGTACGATACTGCATCCTATTCAGGATCATAGAAGAGCTAACTAGCTGTCATCAGTGTGAGGCAGGATACACTCTGGGCAGATCTCGAGCCAATCAGACTGACTACACAGAAACCCCTTTCACTAACTCAAAGTGTCAGTTTCTAATTACCCTAACATGACTTTTGAACTATGGGAGGAATCAAACACCCACTGACATCACAAAACTAATTTACTTTATTTGGAAAAATCTTAAAAATGAGCCAACACAAAATATAAAAGAATGTTGTAATGCGCCACCACAAAATCTTGCCTAAAAGAGCTCCATTTTACATTGGCATTCAATTCATTTTGTTTTATTCAGTAGATTGTAGATAACCAATTCAACCATAATAAGTAAATAATAAGTTATACCTGGCTGCTAGAGCAGAATATGCGCAAGGTAATTATACCACAATTAGGCTGAAGTAAAAAATGTCAACATTTATACACCAATCCTGCTTCAAAATTTAAGAGGGCCCTTTTATATCACAATAATAGATTAAAATGCCGTAAGGCTTGTCTTGTCTGTTCAATTGACAATATCAAACATCTTATCTTCAATGTTTTAAAGTAAGAATAAATTCCAAAAACATAAATTGAAAATGCTTTACTTTCATAGATTTTAAATTTAGTATATAAAAAAAAAATCAGATTAGTGAGTTTCGCAGCCCTGAGCAACTAGACTCCTCATAAAATTTTGAGCTGAAACCATGAACCGTTTCAGTCCGTCTCAAAAAATACTGCAAGATTGGTCCGGGATTTGAATTGGATGGTGGTTGATGTTAGAGAAACACGCTGCAACAGCTGCATGGGATCCTCAGTAAGTAAAAATGCCGTGTGAAGGAACATGTCAGTGAAGTTCACCATTAACGTGCCGTTCAGCTTGTAAGCCCCCTCGCACCCCACTACCACTGTCTCTACCCTCCCTGCCCTTCCGTGCAGCTGTCAGTCTTTTTTTCCAAGTCTCCCTTGCTGCTTTTTACCAGGCATGTCTTTTCTTTCTTGTGTTTCAAAAACACGTGAGGTAATTCAGTTTTGCTTCATGTGTTGTATTCACAGCCATAGTTTCTTACTGATGCACCAATGCATCAATACTTGCTGCAAGTCAGTTGCAACCTTTACATGTTTAGTATTTATTTCTTATAGTGGATGGGTGAAATATCCAAAACCCCACATAAACCACAGTCAATAAAATGACTCACTGTCTGACATGCAGATATACTCTATTGTCACACTGTATTATTTATACTGATAGTCAAACTGCAATTATTATCTTTGATGATCAAAATAAACTAAATAAACTGACACCTACAAGTTAAAATCTGCACTGACGGTACATTGATGTTACACTGACTCTAAAATCAACATATATGGTGAGCTAGTCATTAAAAATACAAACTGCCTATTCATAAGATTCCCATTTATATCGGTATTGCAAATTCAATTAACTTTGTATGTCAGGCCTTAAAATCAAATTAGATTGATCAAAAAATATTAGCTTCAATGCCACAAACCAGTTTACATATTACATGTATTACAGTGTCTATGTCATATAGGCATTTATTCAAAAAGATTCTCTGCTGTCAAAAATATTAAATGAGTGACTCTCAAGCATGAATACACGCTGAGGACGTTGCCCCACTTAATTCAACTAAATACCTTTTGTCAATCTACTTATGCTAGAGAAAGATTCTTGATGTGTTGTGTAACAGATGCTGAAAGCTGCTAATATGAATAGGAAAGTGGGGTTCACCAGTGCCATATACATTTGTGGGCTAAAAGGCACACTATTTGCTCACATTGCAGGTCGTTTAAAAGAGTAACTGATCATAGTACAACAAACACTGCAAATACATTCTGCCTTTCAGTCATTAATTCCCTAAATCCACTGACTCTCTGTTATATCCTCTACATGTCTCATACACAATATGCAGGAGTCTCTATGTATGCCAAAGCACTTTCCATTTACAAGTAACTTTAATCCATACCTGTATGTGACGTCCGTCTGCTGTTCCTAGGTATGCTACAGTGCGGCCACGGACTGGAACCACGGTGATTGAGGTAACCAAAATGTTTGCCAGGTCTTTGTGGAAGAACTCCAACCTCTGGAAAAACTGAGTCACCTGCAGACGATACATGCCCTCTTTCCCCTCATGGATTCCTTCATGGGGGTCACAGTCATCTGAAGAACTCTGCAGAGAAATCACAAGTATCAGTGAAAGAGCGCTTTCTGTTTGGGTTGCAGCATCATAGTGATATGGCATAGGATGTAGCTAAGAAATGTCAGACAAGTCAGTGTGCTCAGGTTCAGGAGTAAGAAAACATCCTCTTTGCAGCAATAAATAAGTCATCAAGACTTGACCATCAAAAGATGTGTTTTGAGTTAAACATCCCTCGGAAAAGCACATTTGTTTGGCATAACTGTAGTGTGAGAACCATTCTATTGTCATGATACTGGAGACAAAAAAAAAAAACATCCTCTTGTGCATGTTCACACACAGACACACATTTGTGCTCATAATATAAGAGTTGTGCTGAACTGTAGTTTTGTATATTAGTATCAACAGTCTTGCTCCATACTTTTTCTGCCGGTATTTTTTTTTTTGCTTTTTTGTTTTTCTGTTCATTTTTAACCATTCTGCTTGCCATGATGCTGGATATGACAAAAGAAAAAAAAAAAGAGAAAAAATCTGAGATGGCGAAAAACTAATGCCGATTACCAGAAAAATGACAGCACTGCAAAGGGGGTGAGATTGAGATTGGTGTATTAAATTGAGCCTGTAATTTGGTAATATCATGCGGAACTATCTTCTTTCATATCCAACCCAATGGGGGAGTGTTATGAGCCAAACTTTATAAGCCCCTCTTAGCTACTCTTTCATCAGACTATTGTAATGGTGGTCTCTAAGGCCTTTAGTTCTTTATCAATACCCTCCCCCTTCTCGACATTCCCCATTTCCTTACTGCCCTGTCCTGTTCTCATTGTTCTTTTTATGTTTAGTCATGGCCTCCTGTTGCAGCCTCAGGTTTCATTAATTATTAATGACCGAGAGGGGTGGGAGGCCTCCTGTTGCTTTTAAAGTCCTTGACCTGACCGCTTGACCAGGCGTCAGCTTCGGTTGTTTTCTCTGCTTCAGTGGATGACGACCTCTTCACTGGAGTCTCGAGTCAAGGAAGAGTGAACACGCAAAGTTATCATTATGATCATTATCAGCCTTAATTCTCTCAATTTTTTTTTTTACCACTAGCAAGAGACTCCTGGGCTCACAAGGCCACAATTTGTTGTTTGTGTGACCCTCAATGTGTCATTTCTTTAGGCAATCTTTGAGGACGACAAGAACAATGGTGGTATAATTTTTTCCCCTGCTTCTTGGTAATTGAGCTGTAACAGCAAAAAAGCCCATGAAGGAGAAAGGTGAAAAGGGGAGAGAAACCTGACTAACTTGCAAACTCACAAAAACAAACATTGGATAAAATTAAATATCCTCAAGGCCAGAAGCTGCAGTTTCAAAGACAATGTAATGACAATTTGAAAGCTGGCAAAAAGACTGACTGGTTTTAAGAAAGGGTAGATCAAGAGTAGATCAAATGGGATGAAAAATGCCTAATGAGTTTGTGAGTTGAGTCTAATAAAGAGTTGGATGATAATACAGACATGCAAGAAAAGTAGAAATAATAACAATTAAAGAGAAATGCAGAAGAAATATGTCTTCTTTGAACACAATGGCAGGATACAAGCTTTGTGTCAGTAAGAGCGCCCTAAAAAGGCCAAACTTTTCCCAGGAAATGCAGTCTAAAATATGATACGTTTTTAGACTGAATACACCTGTTTGCACTTTTCAAATATAGCAGACAGCACTGAGCACTGGGCTGTGAGAAACATAAGAATCTGCCAAAACTCCTGTGACTTCTCAAAAACTCAAATCAGAGAGAAACTCAAATAGTCCACAGAGATGCTATTACTGCAAAGATCATGCCATGCTGATAAAAAAAACAGGCTCAAGGCTTATTATTTTCAGAGCAAACAAGAAGGACTTCAGGGTGTTTGTTGAAGCGCAGAAGTATGTTGGGATGAAGGTCTGAAACGGTCTCACAGGCATTCCTCTGCCTCAGCTAAGATATTTTTGAAGATCAAGGCAATGAAATTAGTCAGTGGAAAGGGTGTTTTGACAAGTATTTTTCAAGCTCTGCTGCTTGGATTTTTCATGACATGAAGACAGAATTAACTCTAACCCTTACCTAAATGTTATTATTATCATTATTATTTTACATAAGCCACTGAATCTAAGAAATACTGAAAAAAATTATATGGTAAGCTACCTAAGACTACTAAAATAAATCCCCTGTGCGTACAAGACAATAATAATGACAAGAAGGTAGTAGCTGGCAACAGTTGGCCATGTGCATGTGCAATTTCTCCAGTTAGAGCTCCAACAGTTCAGGGTAGGCATGAATATTGTTTAAATATCTTTTATATATGCTTCATTGTAAATGGAGGAAAACTTGTTTTATTCTAAGTCTTTCAGCAAATACAACATATTTTGAAACTTACTATGTAATTCAAAACTGCATAACCTTGCCCACTGACAAATTATCTTACATATTTCTTAAGTAAAAAGAGAATGGTTTTTAGAATATACAATTATCAAACCAGCATTGATTATACCCCCAGTTGGAAGTTAAATTTTCACTTTCCTTTGGTTTGATCTTTAAGAAGATTTACTGATAAAGCAAGCGCTTCTGGTATTGTACAAATTCAGACCATTTTGTAAATATGTCATTCAACTAAGGAACAAGCACCATGGGGCAAATGTGGAAGATACTGTACACCCCATTTGCCCCATACCTAACCACAAGTCATTGTTCCCAGAACAACAGGACTGTGGTAGGATTTCTGTATTGTGAAGCAGTCAAAGCCTGCAGCACTGCTTGGGACAGTCAAAATGGAAGGGGAAAGGTGATCCTTGTAGATTCATGTCATGAAGCTGCAAGGATCACCTGTGGCCCCTCGGCCCTGTGTGAATAAACAAACTTATACCTGAATTATAAATCACAGATGGGCTATTGGAAAAAGCAGCTCAGAATAAAAACGCTGTATCTGCAATCCAAAAAATAGAGTCTACGCTGATATTTCTGTTGTGTGGAAGCTTTAGCACATGCACACATCTAGTCTGTCTCATTACAGACCTAAGAGCTGAGTGGCTCACTGGAAAAACATATCCCTTGACCTATGGACTGTTTGTGCAATGGTGCAGTTCAGAGAGCTTTGGTTGTCGTTGGGATAAGTTTAAATACATTTTAAGAGAATGTAAAATGCAAAAGAATTTTAAATGCACATATCCTTTTGTGTGAGTGTTTAGGGAGGGGTTGCAGCCGTATTGTTGGAACGTGCATTACTGCACCCCACCTGGGCTCAGTAGCACATTACTCTGCAACCTGACCCTGTAGCTGTAATGCTATGAAAGTGTATATGGGGGTGTCACACAAATGGAAACAAGTGTATGTTGTCACATGTTAATGTATGTTGGATTGTATATATGTTGTGGAAGAGAATAATCAGTAAAGTGAGAAAGAAAGCAATGAAGCGAGAGCAAACTCTAGCACCCATGGTGAATTTAGCCTCGCCCTCGTATGGTACTAATGATGCTAGGAAAGACAATAGGAACCATAGCCATGGGCAAAAAATTGCTTCACAGATGAATGAGGTCCAACAGAAAACAGGGAGTACAGTAACAATATAACATAAACATAAAGTAAAACCTCTTTATTTCTTTTTAAAGACAGATATATTAGTTTTATAGCCAAATTTTAATGGTTTAATACTAGTTAGTGTTACCGGTGCAGCGCTACGGGTGCACAGCTTTAATGTAAAATGTTTACTGTGAAATATAAAGTAATGGATGAAGCATTGCAACCCCATTGAAATACAAATAAAGCATACATAACTAAACTAAAACTAAAATTGTGCTTCTTTTTTAGATTGACAGTTCAATATGTTTTAAAAAAAAAGGTATCCATGGGGCCATCTGCACAAATCATTTACACTCCGGCCCTATAGTTTAGTTGAAATATTTCCTCAGGTAGACACTTTTCTAACCCTCACTGTGGAAGTCCCAGTACAAAGCAAAGAAAATCCTTCTTGTATATTTCAACCAATTAATTTTACCAACCATTATGGCAAAGAGTAGCAACAATTGTGAAATATTTACTCTGTTGAAAGTATGAGACATGTACAGTGAATGAACAGAACAAATGTAGCATCAGTAAGTATACCAAATTTAGGGGATAAATGCAGCATATAACTTACTTTCCTCTAGCCCACAGAAATTTGATTGTATAAAACCCAAGCCCCTAAATTTGGAAAAACCATTTCCAATAGAAATTGGGTAACAGTGATGAGTGCTTGAAATTTTCACTAAAAAAACCTGGATCTTGACTCAGTTTTTACAATGCCACACTTCAAACCTGAGAGAATGGGCAATTTGGGAGAAACCGTTACACAGCTATCTTGAACAGTAAATAATTTTTTATTGCTGTGCTGAAGTATTAAACATTATATATTTAGCCTTTAAATGAACAGTAAAGGAGCATTTGCCCAGTTTACTAATAACATTACACTTAATGTCACAACTCCACTCAAGAGAGCTTAACAAAAGCAATGACACATAACAAAAAATTGTGCATGTAAATTGAAAAGTAAGAAACCCAAAAGGAGAAAACAACATATTTTTTGTCACTTATTGCTTCGTCCAGCTGTAGAGCCAAAAGAAAACAGTCTCCAACCATTTTTAACTTCCTTTCATCTGATTTCTGTATCATCTTTGTCCCCAAAATTAAAAAGTGGTATGCTCGTTCATACCTGTCTGATTTCTTTAAACCTTGTAATCCATCTCATGCTCCCTGTTTTACGGATAAAAGGTCCTGCCTGTTCTCAGAGTTAAACTAAATCAGCAGACTGTTCTTTGCTGGAGTATTCCTTAAATGTAAGACTTTGAAACTGAACAGCTAACTGGCTATTCAAGAAAGACACCCACCACAGTGTTTGGATTTAATGTTTTATCCTACATTTGAAAGAAGATACAGTTTTAACTTCTATTATTCATATTCCCGAAAAAGAATTTGCATTTGGGATCTTAACCTCATTTTTCAAAGGTGTTCAAGTTTGTGATTGAAGTTATTTTTCAAGTGAAAAGGCATGATTATCTTTCTAAATAACACTTGACCAAACCAAAATTGAGCACAAACCACCTGGAGAAGGATTGTCATGCCTGCACTTCCTGAACTTACATGTTCAACATCGCCAGCACTACTGATCACTGGTTTTGACACTAGAATTCCCAGGAGTCCTCTGTTCATGTCATCATTGTCTGCACCTCTGTCCTCAATTACCCTTATGTGTTGGACCAGTCATCCTTCTATTTACATACAATGTCATCCAGCTTCCTTGTGTAGTCTTATGTTATGGCACAAAGTCTTTACTTTGAGAAATAAACCCTATAATAATTCTTATGTTTGTTTCCATTCGTTACTGTTTTTATTAACCATTCAGCACCAGGATGGAGACAACAGACATCCCTCTTCCGATTGAGGGTTCTCCTTAAGCCTCTGAGCAATGGCTGAGGGGGTACTCAGAGGCTGAAGCTTGTCGGTTTCATCTGCCCTTCCAACATATTTCGATGGCTGTAACGGCTACTGATGGGACACAAACTTAGCGGGAGTTCCGTGACACATCTCATCTGCCTCATCAAGGTCATGATTTGGAACCATCATGAGCCCATCTTCCTATTTGTCCTTCCTCACTCTCGTCACCCCTGGCTCACTCTTATCATCCACAGGAGTGAGAGAGATATGGAAAATCCCTTACTATTACCCATTACCTACACTGTGGTTTAAACATGTACCTTCACATCCTTTAACCCCCCCCCCCGAACTTGCATCAAGTAAGCAAAGCACACAGCCTACCGGATTGCTCACAGATACTGCTGTCATGCCTGCTCTTCTTCTACTTCAATGTTCGGCCTCACCACCGGTCCTGACACAACAATTGTCGATTTACTCGGTTCATATTGTGTGTGTCTGCACCTAAGTCCTCATCATTACCCTTTTGTGTTGTTATCATGATCCCGCTACTTATACCAGTGTTCATCCAGCATCCTTGTCTATCTTATGTTATGTCTCAGGTCTTTACCTTAAGAAATAAACTCTATGAAGAATTATCACATTTTTTCCATTAATTTCTGTTTTTTTCTGACAAGGATACTTATCATTTCACAAAAATGTTAGGTCTTACAGTCATTCCGTATTTCCTTTCATTCTACAGTTAGATCTGAGCTGTATTTTGTCCCTCATCCTATTTTATTCCTTGACAAACCACTATTTTTAATATTTGATTGGGATGTATGTGTGTCAGTGACATCTGTAGGATTCTTTAACAAAGGACCAATGTCCAGCTTCATAGCCTTACTTAAAGACCTTAATGATATGAAACCTGCAATAGTGTGTTCATCCCCCGTCTTGTCCACCACCTCAAAAGCCTAAAATATCATCTTTGAAAACACAGTCAAGAAGGACTTTTTTTGGAGTGGATTTATGCGATTCAAAACACAGCGAAGAATGATGGCCCACTGATTTTGTTGGAGTTGTACACAGTATAATAACTCTCAAAGAAGCAGCAGCAGATTTTTCAGCTTTTGGCCAGACTGGCATAGCAGTTTAAGTTACAGTCTGCAGATCAAAAGGATATAGCTGGGTCTGCACCTTCATACATTTTGGCCAAAAAAGTACCTAGATAGAAATTTTTCACGTTTCCAAGTAACTGTAATTATTCAACAGACTAACCTCTATGACATTTACATAAGATGATGAGCTTTTCTTACTGATTGGGACAACATTTATGAGGCTCTAAGTGTGAGCCCTGAGAAATCCTGGAAGTTTATTTATAAAATCATTACATTCTTTTGTTTTTTTATCTTTACAACCACTGTTTTGCATTTTAGGCCCTTTAAAGGACTCTGTTTTCAGGTGTTACTGTAACTCCACCTCACTATTTGTCTGCACCTTTGCTACTCAGTTGTGACTTAAGGTTAACAGAAAGGCATCAACCAACAAAGGAGAAAGGGGCTAATCTGATTTTTCAACAGATAAACTGATAATATCTTGCTCCTTGGGCAGGTCACTAATAAAGTGCCACTATCAGAAAAGCTTGAACTTTCTTCTTGCAACAGTGTGTTCTTCATGTTTCCAAATGTAGATGAAGGCTTCATATTATATATACATCACTCACACACAAAACAAACTGGAAAAATAATAAAATCTCAAAGAGAGCTGAAAAACCAAGGTGAATAAAATCAAAACTGCCATATTGACTACGAGTTAATTCAAGCGCATTACATCTGAAAGAGTTTAAAATTTTCTTGAATAAATGTTCCAGAACTGCTTTTTGTTTTTTGTAGATAGTCCCCAAGAGTGTAAAATTCACACATGACTTTACTAGCATTACCATAACTCTTCAATTTATTACTACAGTAAGAAAGGTTTTTAATGTACATCTGTTGTACTTTGCAGAGGCAGATTAAACTGCAAATATTGGGATACTTTATGCTAATTTTTTTAGATAGTATGAACAAGAACATTTTGAAATCATACCAATACTTATAACTTATACCTATACTTAACTATATCTATAACAAATAACTAATACCAATAAGTTATTTGAAATGAGTGTGAAATATGTTACTTTTTTTTTTTTAAATAAATGCTAAATGCTTGATTCCAGTATGAAATAATCAGATCTATCTAGCAGTGTAGGCACTTGGCATAATATTCACATTAAAGACTTTACTGTAAGAAGATATAGCCAAAAAATCAGTTGAACATTTATGATATGTCGCCGCTTCTCTTGTTTTCAATTATGAGGGGTGTAGCAGAGAGGTGCTTCCTGAAGCATGAGGTAACGTGGATAAACAGCAGCTGGAGACCTGCAGCTCAACAGCAGCCGTTGAAGAGCAGCCAGATAACCTCAGGTTGTAAACAGCACCAGCCAGCATTTCAGAATCGACACAGCATATCAACCAAAGGTCAACACAAGGTCTGACTAAACAAGCCCTCTCATCGCAGCATGGTCCTGGATGAGATGAGATCACTATTATTGTACTGGCTGCGCACCTGAGAGAGAAAGGCTTGTGCCCTGTGGAGAGCATTTTTCTTCTAAGTTCTTCTCCACCATGTCTGGCTCCAATCTTGCTCTTCTTTCTCAGCTGCGCAGTCATTCACAGTTATTTCTTTACATGAAGTGCAAATGTAATTTTCCAGCAGCTAAAAATAACACAGTAGACCCATTGATTAACAGCCCAAATATTATCAAAACCCTTCTGAACACACTGATTTTGACAGACGCCCGTCTTTTTAAAGCTGCCAATAAATATTTCTCAGTATGCCGTGAAAGCTTGCAGGTGGCACCCATTTAGTCACAATCCCCAAAAACCAAGCAAGAGATTATGTCCTCAGACAGCTGACTGCAATTGCAACAATGCATTTCTGTTCTGTTTTTTAAGACTTGTAAAATTCCTGGAAGCTGGCATCAGGCTTTGCCATTTTTGCCCATCCATCATCTTATACGCTTGCACACATGTGCCAACATTATTCAGTGATCAGGCTCTAAATAATTGTTCTGCATCTGTTTGCACTCACTCACAAACTTGAGAGCTCTATATGATGACTCAATTTCAAAGCCTCAGTTTCATGTAATTTTCTTGTCAAAAGAGCAGGCATAAAGGTATGTGATGTTACCAAACATTTGGTAATTTTGCTCAAAAGAAAGACTGAACTCTGATTTTATCCAAAAACAATAAAAGCAGACATTTTACAGACATGTAAAAGAATAATTCTGTAGAATGTCTTGGACAATCTTGACACACTCCAACCGCAGACAAATTCATATATCTAGTGTAGTCAGAATGCAAATAATTTAAAAGAAAAGCTGACCAGTCCTTTCAAGTGTGACTTTTCCTTCTTACAGCTGTGTGACTCAAGCCAGGATCACCATAAGGAACTATAAGATCAAAGCGTGTGGAGGCAATGTGTACAGTGGATTGAAAAGATAACCATTGTGTTGTTAGGAATTGTTTGGGAGCATACCAGGGTGAAAAAAACTTCCTGGACTAGAGGTAGTAGGCCGGGTATATTCCTCTGGTTCCATTTCTTGAGTACATAGTCAGACATAGTCCCTTACTTTCTTTCTATTGATGATTACTTATTGAATTGAGGTAGATAGGATTAATACAGAATCTTTAACACAATTCATGTGAACTGACTTTTAAAGGATTTACCTGTACACCATGGATAAACTGTTTTTAGGTAGGCATGCATCTCCAAAACAAAGTTGGAGGGTTAGGTTGCCCATGTGTGCAACCTCTACAAACAGTCCCAAAGTACAAATAATATGGAGAGGAAATCTCTGTTGGGATCATTTGCTTTTCCACTAAACTTTGGGATTATGAGCTTTTTAAATGGGTAAACTCAAAGTTTATGACTTTAGAAGAAGGATCTAAGAGGTTGAAATTAATTTTGGTAGCTGTTCAGGATAGCAGGAAGAGGAGAGATTGCTTTTGGGCCTTCGTTTGGAGCATGGTCGGCTGGTAGATAAGCATCCACATGCCTCATTGTGTAGAGGGCAGGATATCACCATGTGATGAAATAGAAGAGAGGGAGGCATGCAGCCGATTAGGAAATAGCTTTGAGGCCTTGACTCATAAGCCCAGCAGAGTAAAGCTCCTCCGTATTTGACACTAAATAAAAGTACCATGAATAGCTTGTGGCACTGCTGGCAAGTTGCTCTATGCTGGTAAGGAATGCATTTAAGAAATCAAATCAGAGATCTAACATTCATCTGGATGGCATTTGCAGAATGTATCTCCTTTGCAACAGTGTCAGATCAGATATGAAATGGCCTTTTTACAATGATCATCAAAGTACTTTGGGTAATTGGCTAGAAACAGAATTTCTGTTTCTGTGGTCTGACATCAGCCTACAAAGAAGGATGGATGAAGAATTCACTATATACATTATATCTGTAAGTTGGATCAAAGTAATAATTTCCCCAAAAGATGAATCACTTAGTTTAGAAAATTCCACAAAAAAGTATTTCGAAAAAAGAAAAATAAATCAAATTGTGTCAAGATTACTATTAAAAACTGCTAGGTCTAGAAGATGTTATTGTTTTCTAAAGCTACCAAAAGATATTGGGACAAAAGTTGGTAAAATAAACAACAGAATGGTTATTTTGTGCTTGTTGTGACTGGCATTGCATTTTCAATTTCCTTTGCAGGTTTAATAACATAATTATTTATATGACCAGGAAAAAATATTTTCTTACTGAAAAGCAGTAATAAAGATCTTAGCAGCTTGGCTAAATTGAACAGCTTTAGGCTGATTTAGCTGATGCCAATTTCTCTGCCTACAGAAAGACAGCTTGCAGCCTCTGACGGTTTGCATATTTACTATTCCTCTCTTTATCTTAGAAACAGAGATAAGGTGTGCACACAAAAGTCTGAGTAAAAGGCTTTACATACACATCCAGCTTCGCAGCAAAACAAGAAACTAAAGTCATGGGCTAATGATTTACTCAGCGGGTTCAAAACTAAATAATGCTATTGAGCTAATGTGAAATCATGTAAAAAATGTTCAGGTAATGCCTGCAGAGCTTTACATTTCACACCTGATCAGAAAGGACAGTGTTTTTAAACAGGGTAAATCATGCCTCTCACAGGCTTCATCTTCCAAAGTTTAAAGAACTGTAACATACACATCAGTGCATGTTAATCACTGAGGCGTATCATAACAATGATTACACATTAATTGCATGTAAATGTGTTATTTCCGTGACATTTAATTGATGAATTAATTAATTGCTTAAGATTTACCTTATAGTCAAGTTACATTTCTGTTTAACTCTGCTGCAGGTGTGCAGGTGTGCAGATGTGCGGTCCATTGGATGTGTGTTTGGATGTGTTAGTAGATACAGGTATCTAACCAGAACACAACAGCTCTTATGTCATACTCAGTGGAACACAGGGGACAAGACATAACAAGAATGTAGTACTCCCACTCTTTTGTTGATTCCCCTTTCCTGCATCATTCAGCTTAGTGGTGGTGGGACAGGCTTGGGCATGCAGGACAAAGGCTGTGACGTATATGTTAACAGAGTAAGAGAATGTGGTGGCTCATGCTGGGTTCTTTTTTATTTAGCTAACTTTTTAACTTTATGTTCATGCTACCATAACATAATTTCTCTATGCTGTAATTCTGCTTCTACAACTATTCCTAGAGAGAATGTGTTATGAATTGCTATGTGAATTGAATGTGTTATTCGTTTGTTTGTCCTAAGGGTGAAATAAAAATCATTTTCAGGTTTAAATCTGTTGCAGCCTTTAAAGCAAACAGTCAATTTCCACTTTATTTAGACTGAAAATGCACATTATGCCTACCAGTAGAGGTAGACGTTTTTGTTATGTTCATTCAACAATAACTAATTAAACTAAAGGACTAAAGAAGAGGATCCGGTAACTTTAGGTTTTTTTAATGAGGTGGGAATGTCAAAGCATAGACAAATAATGGAAGTAACATCAATAAAACATTAATTGTTTACCTTATTCATCTGAATATGGCCTGACTCTCTCTCTGGTACAGATCAGTCCCAAGATCATTTTCCCCTCAATCCCAGTATATCTCAGTGCTCCCCACCATCAGTTAGAACTGAAGAGCCTCTTGGATGAGAGGCGAAACTTCTTGTAGAAAACTTCATGTCCAGTTGCCTAAACTGAACTTTTCAAGCTTGACCACGACCTGGATGACTGAGAATCTTCACATATATTTTCCAAAATATTCTCAAAGACAGCCATAAGAAGAATTGACTGTAATTGGTGACAGACTTGGATCACCCCTGTCTTCATAAAACTGTTTGGCACATCTGGTGTGTCCACCCACACAGATACAAACAACCACAGACTCACATTCTATCCTAGTGGAAATTTAAACTGTCTAATTAACCTGACATGCATGTTTTGGGACAGTGGGAGGATGCCATAGCCACACAGACAAGGGGAAAACATACAAACTCCACATAGAAAGGTCCAAGTTCCCCCAGTGACTCGAACGGCAACCCTCTTGTTGTGAGGTGACGGTCCTAACAACCACAACACACCGTGCCGCCCATCTGGTTTGTCTTCAGGCAAATAAAGACCAGCTTAGTGATGCCATGAGCAGGTTTGAGCATGCGGGGCTGAAAACCATGACAACTACAGCAGTATCCTCTGAATCAACTGAGATATTTGCACAAATGTTTCCTTTTGTCAGACAGCAATGCGTCTCAACACATCTGTGAAAAACAAAACTGTATGAAAGATGGAGGACATGTTGTCTGTTTTGCAACAGTGAAAAGGATAGGATGTTGGTTCTATGCTTTGATATCAGAGAATCCAAATTGCAATTATTTTATCACATGTTCCTTCCTACATATTTTCAATATAGTATATTGTTTTGAGAAATCTATGTTTTGAATTTTTCCATTACACAGACTAATAGCTCATCTTTCTTTTGTTCCTTCATTATGCTTACTGTTGTTTCAAACTTGTGAATTTCTTTTAAATATGTTTTATTTTTATATGGAGCATTTTTTTTATTCATTTGAATGCCAAATATGTCTTTCAATTAGTATAAATAGATTTTCCATTTTAATATCACAGACATATAAAATCAATAAGCCCCTGTGTCAGCTTGTTTGGCATTTTTTCAAGCCAGCATCTGTAACTTGTTCATTTAAACAAGTACCCTGATCAAAATGACTGTTGGTCAAAAGTGTCTCCCCTACTGGAATTATATTACGCATACATACACAAACACGACAATCAATCAGGCTGGAGATTTAATTTAAAAGCAATCAGCATTTGGTGGGTTTTCTCAAATCAATGCTAATCAGATGGTAACTCTGACCCCAAATGTGACCATTCTATATACAGTGTCTGGTCTCAAAAGCTGTTGCTCTTTCAATGGGGCTTATGGGAGTGGGTACCAGGCGAGTTGGTAGGACTCCAAAACATCACTATATCAGTACAGAAAATGACCACAGAAAATGTCTTTTCTGTTTCAAAGGCAATACCATTTCATTAAGGGACTTTCTGCTGGTCGGATAATAATTTAGAGAGTGTTTTTTATATCAATGAATTTCTGTGAGAGTTGGATGACTGTGACACTGAAAAAAAATTAAAAGAAAAACATGGAGTTTTTTTAGCATTTTAAATAAAGGTATATGATCATATTGAAAATTAAAGAGCTAATATAACATTTTGTCTATTCTTTTAGTTAATTGGTAACGTTTTTTTTTTTATAGGACCATTTATATTTTTCTGCTTTTATTTTATATTCTGGCAATTGAAGTTCTTATATAGCAGGCCATTGAAAACATTGGTTGCACTGATCACAAAAAATCAGGTTTGGGTCAGAAAAACATAGTTGGAAAGCATGGCTTTTGAAATTCTCGAAATTTCATTTATGTACAACTTTTAGTAATTTCTATTGATGTATCATTTAAGCCACTTAATAAAAGTATATCCATCCATCCATCCGTCCCTCCATCCGTCCCTCCATCCATCCATCCATCCATCCATCCATCCATCCATCCATCCATCTATCCATCCATCCATCCATTTTCTACACTGCTGGAGCCTCTCCTAGCTGACTAATAAAAGTATGTGTTAATATTAATATTATACATACGTTAATTCCTATGTTGAGCCTGTGATTACTGGGTATTTATTTAGACGGAAATTACATCTCACCTAGGCATTCAAAATAGCATTCATAATAATTCCACCAAACAGCTGGTTAGTTTATTCTGAAGAACATGAGTGGACTTTTCCCAAGTCACAAAACTTTCAGAAAACTAACAGGAGCCTGAAGGCTTCAAAGAAACTGCAAGAATCGCAGATTTACTCTGTCACATAGACAGCTGAAAAGAGGGCCACTCATCATTACAACATGTAATAAAAATCTTACTGCCTTAACTTAAGCTGAGAGGCATGTCAGAGATGACAACCACCACTTAAAACTTCAAACCTACTCTTGCTCTGAGCATTCAGCCCGATCAAAACCTCTAGTGGGAGTGATCCATCAGGAACACACTGTTTGGTAGAGTGAATGAAAAACATAATTTCCTCTGTGCTTATGTATGTATTGTCTTAACACTTACAACTTTTATGAGTTTTTGACCATGCTTATCTATGCATAACCTAATAATAACAGAATGTCTACCTGCCATATGCCAATCGACAAAAGCCATAAAGCAATCAGGTGGTGCCATGATTAGATAATATACTGAGAGCACAAACATCAGATGGACAGTTGTCCAATACTCTAGAACGGGAAGAACTTCTCTGCTTGGCGGCTGAAAAAAAAAAGGAAAAACAGATCCAGAGAGATAAAAAGCTCTTCTGGCAGTAGTCATTTAGCATTTGACCTGATGCGTCTGCACATGTGGAGTTTAAAACTATGCAACAGAAAAGTTTTGAAACAGCCGTTTTGCACTAATACACTATGCACCAAACATGGACAACAAGTCAAGTTGGATGAAACTGTAAAAGAAACAACTTTCAAACCCAGCTGTTTGCCAAAACATACAAGCTAGTAGTTTTAGTTACAGAGGTACTACTCTGATAATTATAAGGCACAGAGGTGCTCCAAGAAAACTGATGTCATCCCATAACCAAGTGAGTCAAAGGGAAAGAATGTCTATTAATGAAACAGTACACTCTCACTCGGAGTGATCAAAAAAGTAGTTTTAATGCAGTCGGTCACTGTCAAGAACTGACAATTACCTGTTTGGAGCTGCAGGTTTGCTCTTGTCTCATGCTGCAATACAGTTCCTGTTATATAGTTTGGACCCAATGTGAAGAGAGTTATCCTAACCCAACCCGTACCTCTATCACCCCCACAACTCCTTCTGTAGTCCTCTATACCTCTATCTCTTGCTGTCACCACTGACTCTGATCAGTGTTTCTCCTCTGTATAGCTTATCGTCATAGTGATAATAAATGTAATATTGTGCCTACTCTGTAAGTCGCTTTGGATAAAAGCGTCTGCCAAATGCATAACATTAACATAAACATATGAGCTGTTTCTTTTGATTCTGTGCAATCTTTTGTGATAAAGAACTATCACTATCATTTGTTTACCAAAAGAGATTAAGAGACAGAAGGTCTGTGGTTTGTTCCGTGGTTCTGTGGTCCAGAACAAGTCACACTGCCTGAAACATGGAGGTCTAATGCCATTTTTCTAACACAAATTCTGTTAAAAGTAGTTTAATAATGTAAAAGAATGACAAGAAATGACAATACCAAAAAATCACATTATCTATTTTCAACACAGTTAAAACAGTTCCAAGGATTGATGCCATTGCCATTTTCCCACAGGTGCTGGTAACAGGTGAAGGACTAGCGAAATGGGGAAGAGGCTTCACCAATGCAGCCGGCTGACATGGTGGCTCAGGAGGATCATCTTCCCACCCAGCTGCTGATGCCCTGTTATCCAAAATCAATTCATCATGGTTCACTGAGAGTGAGATATGCACTGGCTTCTAACCCCCCATCCAACATCCCAAAGCCCCCAGCATTCCTCACTTTCCCCTGTGGATGTCCACTCCTGATAACTATCTACACAGCGCTGATTGACCCAACCAACCAATACATCCTTTTTTGCATCTATTTGCAAAGCTAGTTTGAATTTCTTTTAGGAACTTATCCACAGATAACCCTTTAGAACACTTTGTAATAGTGTGTGTTTACAATAAAAGAACTGTATTTTATAGTTGAATTATCATACAAGGACTTTTACAAGTAATAGCATCCAAAGTAGAAAAAAGGCATAATTTACATTTCTGCAAAACAAGGAATTCTTCCTGAAAAAGTACAGATTTGTCTTATCTTAGAAATATAGGTCTTGGTTCTTAACGTTTTACATTGATAAATAGCTATGCCGTACATCCCTGAGGACAAAATCTATTAATCTTGTTACTCATAATCATCAAATGTAATTCCATGAAAAGTAACACTGTAACGTCTTTTGTTCCAATCCTACAATCAAAGACCAAGTCATTTCCAACTCAAATATTCCCTTATGAAAACTTCAACTAGGTTATTATGCAAATAAAAATGTCTCCCCAGTAACAAAAATACAGAGTCAATGTTTATACAGGATATTCTCTCAGTAGAGTGCTGGGTGTTTCCACATGACTCTTGTATGTGCTTGCCCTAAGTAACCCTATTCACTGAGTACTATACTGAAGAGGTGGTGGTGGCCCTATACCTAACCAATGATTTGCTGCACAGTTCAGTCTGATGCTGAGGTTAAGTAAAGATGAGGTCACAGAAAGGGAAGCTTGAACAGACCTACTAACAGACCCTTAGTGGTTGACCGTTAACTTTGTGTCTGTATTGTTCCAGTGATCCAGGATATTGACATGGTCATGCTTGATTGATTGGAGGACAGAGACAAAGTGAAACAAGTGACTTCTGAGAACATTAGACTAGAATTAAACCATAACTAAAAGGTATGGTGCAGCATTTCAGCATAGATTTTCAAAAGGCTAAAACACTTGTCAGGAAATCAAAAAAACGATGACAAGGTTTTTGAGGTTGTTTGTGTTGGCAATGTTACTACATTTAAAATAAATAGTGTTACAGAATTTCATAATTTCCTATTTCTTTCTTGCAATGGCCTATTCTTCAGAAACTGAGTAAGATCAGGTCAGGTAACTGACTTATCCAGACAAGAACATTCTGTTATTTGGCCATAAAAATCTTGGTTTCCCCCTGTATATGTTTCGAATTGTTACTCTGACAATTTGCCCAAAAACTGGAGTACCTCAGCACCCCAACCCCTGATAAGAGGAAGAAAATGAAAATGTTGTACACTATTCACTAATGTTAAGGACAACAGTCTTCACTTGAAGCTGAAATTTTGCACTTTCACCAAGGTGTAACTTTTTTCTCAGCAACGAACAAACCGAGTGAACAAAACTATGTTTTAACAAAGAGCTCATTAGCATTAAGTGGATACTGAGGCACACACACATTTGTAAAATCCATTAAGCATATGATCTTCATTGTAATTGGGTTGATGTGCATGTGTACCCATGACCACAGAGTCAGAGTAGCAATGCTGACATATCATCTGAATGTACCTGAGACCACCATCCACATGAGGCTGTCACGCCTGGGGGAATGTCTCGTCTTGATTACCTATTGTGTACACCTGGGGTTTCCCTCCCTCATGTGTTTAAATAGTCCTCGTTTCCCCTTGTCTGGTGCGGGGTCGTTCTTGTCTTCTTGCCTTGTCTCTTGTCCTTTCGTCCGTCGTCACCCCCCACGCCAGGTTTGTTTCGTTATAGTTCTGCCACAGCCACAGTCATAGTCACGTTTTGTCATAGTCTTGTTTATCTTTATTTTGTTACTTTGTCAAGTCAGAGTTTTTGCCACAGTATTGTTTGCTCATTGCTTTGATACTTTGCCCACAGTTTGCCACAGCTTTGTTTTGTACTTTGTCTGGACATTCACCCTGTTTGTACAATAAACCTTGTTTCCCCTTCATTCCGCGACTGAGTCCTCCCTCAAGACCCACCTTCCCTGACAGAGGCTGAAAGAACCAAGGTCCTTGATTCCAAATTATAAAACCTAAGCTATGCTTAGACACAAATGGCTTTAATTGCCGTACTGTGTCTAACAGTACATCCTAAAACTGCTAAATGGTATTCCAAGTTGACCTCTCCAAAAAAAATCAATTTACAGACCTATAAAGGTGTAACAAAAGGAGCCCTAGCAGTCATCTACATATAGGACATAGGAATGTTTGCTCAGTCTACAATAGCTACCCCATTTACAGCTCTTACCATGTTGTAGCAGGACTTCTTGTCTGATCCAGTGAAGTGATATAATTCCACTGTGCTGCAACTCTGCATGTACATCTTGAACATGTTGTTGATGTGTTTCAAAGACATGGCGCAGACGGCCGAGTCAGGGGTTGGCTCTGGAGAATTGGGTTTCCCTCGAGCAAAGGCCAAAAACAGCATGTCGTCATCCTCGTCCACTTTCAGCTGCTTCAGCAGCTCCACATCGTTGCCCACTTTGGTGACGTGAGCAGCCTGAAGAATGTTGAACCGCTTCACATGTTCAACAGAACGTCGTCGCCTCTTGTTGGTGCTAATGCATTCGAGGGGCATTTCCACGTAGCGACGGATTACGAGATCCGAGGAGCACATGCGGACTATACGGGTGTGGTAAGCCTGAGAGTCCCTGCTCACCTGCTGCACCGTGAGGAAATAAGTGAAGGGCCCTCTGTGGAAGGAGTGAATGTAGTGCAGGTAGTAGTTTCCATGGAGGGATGCAATCAGGTCCATGTGTGAAAGGTTTGAGAAGAAAGTGAAGCCGTTCTGGCTCGTCTTCATCTTCCGCTGAGAGATTGTGTGGGGGTGTGTTGATTTGCCTGAAAAATTTCCTGCGCCTGGTATCTCTGAGTTTCCAACAAAGAAATTGATGAGATTGCTCTCGACATTGAGCACCTGAGAGCCCGATGGGCTCACGACAACATCTGAGTCACTAGGCTGACCCACACCTGGGCTTACTTTGTCGGCAAAGCAATAGACGTGGTCATTCACAGTTTTTGGCATATCGTCTTCATTAAGAACATGACGCCGGCACATGCCATTATCTGCTGAGCCGCAACTGTACAACCCTTTGTCATAAATGTTCTCCACCACTAAAGCAATGTTATGGTTATCAACTGTTCCACTGCTGTTTGTTCTTATCTGACCACAGGTCTCATTGGCAAGCAGTGGTCCTGTGTGGTACTCTGAAAGCTTGGTAAGGTTTGGGGCCAAAGCATAAATTCTGTTGACAGCACCCACATAGATGATCCCATCAAGCACCACCATGTTCTGGATTGAGAAGTCTGCTTCAAAGACTGGGAGCTCATAAGTGACAGAAAGATTGAGTTTGCCTCTCTCTGATGAATAACGGCAACGGCTCTGCATACTGGGGCACAAAGCCCACAGTAATACGATGACGTGAATTGAGTGCAGAATCATCCTGTTCCAGAAATAAGAGACATGAATTAGTAAAGAATTTCTGCTGATACACAAAGAACCAAACAACTTATCATTGACATCTCTGAATACTTGGCCTTAATTTTAGATAGGAGTTTTGGGAAAAACCTGCAAACTGTGCTGATTGCCATCTATTGTGTGGATTTATAAACAAAAAAAAATCCTTTGATTTCTCACTTTGCCACAATCAGTGATCATACTCATACATTTTTGTCAAGCTACTCATAGAAGCAACATCCACATGGGTCACAGGAGGCCCCAGACAAAGCAGCAACAGAATTAAAGGGAGCACCTAAGCAGTGCATGGAGTATATAATAGAGATTCTCAATCGACCAGAGCACGAGGAAGACCAAGATAGGAGTCCACCCTACAGGGCAACAAAACTGCGAACCAATATTTAGGAAGGCCCAAGGGAGTGAAGATAAACTCAATTATAGCTAAAGGCCAGGGGAAAGGACAGAGGGACCGTCCAGCAAAATGATTAATAACCCCACTGACTGATTGGAAATCCACTGGGAAATGCTTTTAAGTAAAGGGAGCACTCCAGAGAAAGAGGCAAAGAATGGAGAATTTTCAAATCATGTTTGCAAGCTTTCTTTGTGGATGTCGTCCTAACAGAACTCCCACATTTAACTCAAACAAGGACAATAACAGCTATCTCAGTAAGCCTTGGTTTTTGCACCTAAGCTGTGTGCACTTTTAGACATTCTGTGTTCCGAGTTATCTGATTCATGGATGGTTTTCAGTTTTTACATTGGCAGGATTCGGCACAATGTGTAAGTTACAACACAACAATTTATAATCAGAGCTAAAATATGGCCAAGTATAATGAGAGCATAAAAATACAGCTGTCATAGACTCAATGCACAAGTGCGAGAAAACAGGTTGCATTATAAGGATTATTTACTCACGTCAAAATAATGCTTTTGAAATCACATAATAGACTTATATACTTATATACTTGGGAATATTTCTCTTACCAAGGGCAAACGTAGGCTAAAAAAGGATGCTGTCATGTTTAAAAATGATGAGTAACACGGGGCATATTACTGCGCACCTGCATAACAATAACAAAAAAGACAGAGCCCAAACCCCCCGTCCCCCTTCCCCCACCCCTCGCCCTCCCACCCATCTACCAGCAACAATATTTTCAGTTTCAATGAAAGTGACCCATGGCGAATGGTCCCAGAAAACACACGAGATGATGTTGGCATGGCGCTTGTAACAACAACAAAAACATTTTAACATAGACTGTTGTATCCAAAAGAGGTGGAGAGGAAAGTTCAGGGATATTCTCTGAGCTTTCATAATAAATATATAGAGAAAGAGGTCCAGAGATGAACTCACCTGTGAATGAGCAATAGTGATAGTTTAATTCATATCCGCCGATCTTTCCTTTGAGAGAGCCTCTTCTTTACTTTTTCAATCAGATCTCAAGGAATTCGTCTTTGCGTTTTTTTCCGGGAAAAGAACTGAAAGTATTCTGTGAATGATTTTTACCGCTTTACAACAGTTCCATGCAGAAATAGCTGTCTCGCCGGGGCACGGGAGCTCAACTCTGACTAGACTGCATCCACTTGAGACCCGTTTCTGCACTCAAATCTCAACCCCTCCAGTGGCTTGTGAAACCCCGCCTCCTCTTGTCCGCGAGCCCCCGCTGACGCGTCCAGGTGCTGGAGAGGCTGTTTGCTCCGGGAAAACTCAGGTCTCAGTTATGCCCACAAAAAGAAAAAGGAAAAAAATACACGAAAAACTGAATCCATCTAAATATGAGCTCGACTCATGTATGTTTTCCACTTGTACATGTATGTTTTGTTATAAACCCCAGTGGCTATGAAATTGGCCTGACTGAGCAACAACTTTCTGTGTCTCTGCAAAGAATGTCATTGCAAACCAACTTGATTATGGCCTTCTTTAATTTGATGATCGAACACTGTGTGGCAATCTCCCAAAAAGTCTTTCAAAGTTCTAAATAAAAGGGTAGCAAGGATAAGTTCAAATAGACATTTAGTAGGTGGGGGTCTTCTCTCCCCCTGCTTCCACCGGACTGTCCTCCAGCTCCAGCACTCCTTCCAGTCATCATGTTCAGACGTCTCACACAGCCAGAAATAATGTGCCAAATTACAATGAACCAACTGTGTATACGTGTGAGTGAATCACAGCAGGCAGCCCCAAAAAATTCCTTTGTCTCACTTCCTGAAAAAAGGGCACTCAGAGTGAAGACTGTAGAGGCTGATTACAGAGTGTAGATGCTTAGTAAATAAGTACAAACCTGCGTGGGATTAGCACTATGACCCTCCATGAGGCAATAGCCTGAGCAATGCGTTCCAGTGACAAGATGAGTGGATGATTGACTACAACTTTTTAATCCAGGAACTTTATTTAAGTCTCACTCAAATAAAGTTATGTGAGACAATCATAGTTTCCTTTCACTTCCTCCAAATTTAAAGAAGAAAATGGTCCGACTGACTTTCTGACTGAATATTTCTGTTCTATTCATTCTCAAAGAGTTTCCAAATAACCCCTGAAATCATACCAGATACCATCAAACCTGTCACTGTGTGCATCATCAAGCTTCATCTAACCTCAGAGAAGAGCTGAAAAAAGCAAATTTAGAATTATTTAGACTTGGAAAAAGTAAAGAAACTACTAATGTAACATCGGAAAGAGCCAAAATGTTTTTCTGAATAAGTTAGACCAAAATTAAATTATACTCCTTGACAGTGACTTTCATTCATTAAAACACAAACAAACCCAAAGACATGAATTACATTTGTTTTTAGATTTCATGTCACTGTCCCATTTCCTGACATAGCAGTGGTAACGTAGTGGTAAAGTTGAAATTGCCAAGAAACCAGCAAAGACACCCACACTGAGTCTTTAAGCATAATTAGTGTCAAATAGGCCTAGAAAACATGGTGTTTTGATTTTGTGTGAGTATGAAAGCAATGAAAAGGTGACTATTTTAAAACAAAAAATTAGCACAGATTTTCTCAACGGACCTTTATGCTTACAAAAAGTTTTCTTTTTTCTTTTGAAGAACAGGGTTGCCATACTCCAGAGCATATCAGATGCATTTGCCAAGGAGATGTGTTTCAGACAGGGTGTATGCATGTATGTGTGTTTATACCCAAGAAGTGTTCTGTTTTTTTCCTCCTCGTAACTGTATACTTGACAATGATATATTGAGCCTCTGAAGGTGATATCCACATTAAAATGACCTGACACAAAGCCATACTTTTTTCAGTTTCAATTAACCTTAAAAACACAAGGGACAAAAACTGACAATATATGCTCAAAGTTAGTGCTAAAATTAACATGTGTAAATGCCTATGGTCTTGTATATGTACATATTGACAAGAAAAAAAGATTTTACACAAAAGGAGAATAAGAACGTGCCAGCGTCGTGTATGGGACTTATTATGGCGCCATCTGCTGGTACAGAAGGTAAACAAAAAATCGTTAGTCACTGGAAACACGTCAAGGGGGATTCTGGTAAGGCTTTGTGTTGGTGAAAAATTGAAAGTGAAGATAGTATACACACAAGTTAGTGAGGCATTATTTTGGACGTGCAGGGCCGGATTAAATATTTAACTAAGCGTGTATTTTACACATTCTTGTGCACCGAAATTAGGTTATTTATCATGTGCAGGGTCAATATAACCTCTGCTTATCATGACAATAAACACTAATTAATGCGGTTGATGTCAAGTCCTGGCTCTTTCCTCCTAGAGAAAGACTCTCACACTCCCTCTTTTCTTAGGATACTTTATTTACTCATTGCTCTTTTCTTCATTATATTGCAGCATCTTCAAAGTTTTCTTATTTAAAAAATAAAGAAAAAATGGTAGATTGTTCTATAATTCTGTAAAAATTATTTTTAAAAAGATGTTTTCAGTTTCATTGTCCAATCCCTGTATTTGCTAACGGGGCAATAAACTAAACTGAACTTAACTGAAGCAGATGAACAAGATGTTCAAGACTACAGGAGGACATTCAAAATATTAAGTTTAATAGTTGCTGGTTTGAATCCCTTGGGGCCTTTCTGCGTGGCGTTCTGGGCGTGTGGGTTCTATACAGGTAGTCTTGCGTCCTGCCACCACCCAAAAAGATGCATTTGAGGTCAACTGGTGATCACAAATTGCTTGTAGGAGTGAATGTTATTGTATGTGTATGTTAGTTTTAGTGGCCCTGGGATGGACTGTTGCCCTTTTCAGGGTATGCCTTGCCTATCTACCAACGGCAGGAATTCTTCATTAACTGAATTTAATTTTTTCATCTTTTGTTTCATTTTGCATTGCATCAACCACTGTTGTAGACAGACAGCAGATTTTCACTTGCAGGAAGAAGGAGCAGTACTATCATCTGACATTGCCCATTCCTCAGATACAAGAACTCCCAAGGAACAGGAAATCAAAATCCTACAGCCTGATTCATCACAGGAAATGGTTACTGTAGAAGACAAGAGCACTGTCAGCCAATGAGTTCTGCACACTGCATCGGTATCTCACAATCTGTCTTGAATGGAGTCATACCACAGATGACAGCATCTCTGAAGGCTATCAGTGGAAGCACAAACATAATAATGAAGAGTTAGCATGAGTGCAGTAGAAGGCACACACTGCTTGTTCATTTGTAATGCAACATAGTGTCTCTTACACCATGTCATAATGGCATAAAAGAAGAAAAAGCTAAATTTACATTGCAATAACACATGGATATCTAAATATCTAAAAAATGATGATAGATACTTTGTTCCTACTCCATGCAGTTTTAACAATGTCATCAATGTTAAGTTTCATAATGTAAAAGAATTGATTTTTCAAATCTTGCCATCCATCCATTTATTATGCCTGCTCATTCCAACAGGGTTGCAGTGGATATGAAGCCTATCCCAACTTTCATTTGGTCTAATATGTTTCCCAGCCTGTACTGTAAAACCTCGGCAGATGGTTCAGAAAGTGGTGGCGCGTCTGGTCTTCATGCGCGTGGATAAGGGTAGACAGTAGAGCCCAAGGTACAGGCAGGTAATGTGGGATTTTCTGGGCTTATTGAAAACCACAAATGCCATCGTTTAGGAAAGCATTGCAGTAGTCAAGGTGGGAGATGACCATAAACTGTACAAGAAGCTGGGTGGCATGTTGGGTTAGGTTTGGCCTGATCTTTCTTATGTCTACTAATGACAAGCAACACAAGCAAGCGACGGAGGCAACATTATGTTTAAAGGTCAGCTGTTCATTATTCATGACACCCAACTTTCTAGCTACTGTACATTTGTAGAAGAGAATGTTCCAATACATAGTTGTTTAAATAAGAGTTATGACATGTATGTATACTTAAGATGCATTGTTCTCTGCTGTACTGGGATACAACAAACTAGATTTAACAGCACCATGTCAGAACACCCATGAAACCCACCCCACCAGTCAGCAACTAGGTCAGAGAGTTCACCTCTCTTCTAGCCCCCACAGGGAAAGGTTATAAATGATATTACAATTTTTGTATAGGCAGAGCACCTCTGTACATGGTACACTCACTTTGCAATGGTCTATTTTTGGAAGGTTGTCATGTTTTTCCCCTAACGAAGCATTTGTGTCTCACTTTAAATTTCCACCACGATTCACAAAAAGAAAGAGTAAGGATGGTTTGGATGGGGAAAAAAACAGTTCAGTTTTACAAGAGATTTAGTTGAACATGATGGGCTTTTGTCCATTTTGATATGTCAGAGAGACAGTCTGAAATAGGTCCTGAGACTGTGTGGTCGTCAGGTGGGAATGACAGGTAGAGCTGGGTATCATCAGCAAAGCAGTGAGATGAGAAGCCGTGATGATCCACCCCAGTGAGGTGGTTTATTTGGAAAATAGAATAGGTCCCATTTATACAACTTGCCAGACACACTGAAGAAGTCTTCCGGCTTTGGCTGACCACCAAAGCCCAGAGAAAGCGGACCTGAAAGAGAACCAGTCAGCTTTGTGTCAACAAAGTAAGGTCCACCATCTCTTCTCCCTTTCGGAAAGTACAGTGGTGTCAAGACCATCCACAGCTAGAGGTAAAATTTCTCCCAAAATCTTCAACAATAACTAAAATCAAGTTTTGTCTTATTTCTCAATTTTCCTCCATTTTGTCTGTCTAAATGTTGTTATCCTATGCTCCAATAATCACCATCCTTTCCTGTTTTTGGGTTTATATTCAATAAATAGCCATACATAGTTAACATAGCTGTTTGAATGTTTCTTCAAGTAATTCAGTACAAATGAGAATTCCGTGAATTTGTGAAGCATGTCAGACTGATTTAAGATGAAAAGAAAATGTTCTTTCTATTGAGAAGGTGGTGCCTCCTATTATACGAATAGTGTTAATGTTTCAATCGATGTCATGGTAATTTTGGATTTGTTTAAACCTTATGTCACAGCTGACAGAGCTGTTTCAGTGGAGTATCCACTTTTTTGTGAGAGGTATTCTGTGACCTGCTGAAAGACAGCGCTTTCAAAGGTCTTAGACAGAAACAATTGGGCTCCAACTGAGTGTGGTAGGAAATGTGCCCAAGAAGTTTCAACACACTGCTCTCGGTGGGAGTGGCAAATGAAGGAAATTATACAGTAGGATTTCTCTGTTCTGACTTAGTGGCACAATTGCTTCAAGAGGGTTGAATGTGGGCAATTCGGTAAGCTGCTTGCTTAT
>CAJRST010022223.1:1885542-1946481 GCA_907169785.1 Menidia menidia | reverse complement strand
GCTTATGGCTGCCACTTTATCAGTAAAAAAATGAGGCAAAGGTGTTTGCAGTCAGATTGGTAGTACGTGGCATAGATTGAGGATTAACAGTTTTGGAGATGGAGAATTGTTTAAGGGTGTCAAATTGTGAATCTTTTCAATATAAAAAGTTTTTTTGCATCAGCGGCACAGAATTAAAATGTTGACAGTAGTGCCTGAATTTTGTGAGATCTGCAGGATCTTTTGATTGGTGCCATTTCCTTTCTGCTGCTCTGAGTTTGATAAGCAGCGATCTAGTTGTATCATGAAATCATGGGTGGGACTGAGAAGACAGAGCTGGTTTGGTGGAAAGAGGACACAGACTTTCCAAGCAAGAGCTCAGTGTGGAGCAGAAGGACTCCATGGCCGTTTTAACTGTGTTTAAGTGTTTTGCTGGTTTTGTGAATCAGAGGATTGCAGACCAGTCTAGGCCACATGAGGGCATTAATGATAGGAAATTTGAAAGGTTGGGACTCTATCACAAAGGAACATTATGGGACAGTCATGTTAAGAGAGAAAGATGTTCAGTTCATCTGGAAAGTCACAGAGGCTTGTTGGGGATATGTAACAATCATGCAGATCTGGACTGGTACAGTTCCCAATATGGCATTGTATTCAAAGGTCCTGTATTGGGCATGGGGTATCAATCTGTTGTTTTTCCATTTGTTGGATATCAGCTGGCCCATTGCACCACCTTGCCCAGATGTACGAGAGGTATGGGAGAATGGTTGGTTGAAAAGCAAAGTTTTCAGACTTAATCCAAGGGTCAGAGAGAGATGAGACGTCCAGTGTAAGGTGCTTGGCATCATCAGTTTTGAAGTCTACTTTGTTTACTGCCAATTGGCAGTTCCACAACCCCACACATATGTCACAGAGTAAAGTAATTCAGGTTGCAGTGCAGCATGCACTCCCCTTTACAGAAGCTTTTCATTCTTTTCATCCCTCGCCAGATCCTCAACATCACCACGTGTCTGCCTCTGGTTTTGTTTCCCTTGTTCTCAGATGTGGTCCTTAGTTTTGTTTTTTCTAGGCTCTTTTGAAATTCCAGGTTTCTGATATGGCTTCGTTTACAACTTTTCCAATCCTTTGACTATTAATGAGTTCCATTCATTAAATGTGTAAAAGAAGAGTGAGCTCATTAAAAGACCAGTAGTAGAGCTTATCTGAGTTCAAAGTGTTTTGTAAAGAGCAACAAAACCTTCTATTGTTTTTATTGTATTTAGTTGTTTGCTGCTTAAAAGCCCACACAGAGATGTGGTCAGAGTGAATTATTTTCAAAGAACAAAGAACCAGGTGTTTTTGAGTGAGGAACATCTGTACGGGGGCTGGCACGATGACATCAAGCTATTCCAGCCTTCCTATTGCTTGGTGTCATTGCATGCTTCATCAGTCTCACTGTTGCAACAGCTGATCAAGATTGATGCCAAAAAAAGTCCATAGATCTTTCTGAAATGTTAAACGTGGGTTTTGTGTGAGTATGTAAAATTCTCTCTTACAAAGGAGCCTATTTGAACTTGTCAACCTCTACGAAAACATAAAAAATAGAACACAGAAAGAAAATTTGATACAGCATATTATTAAAGTATAATGTAGGTATCTCATTTGGTTTAATGTTGATATTCCAGAGTTCCCAGATCTCTAAACAACCTCATGCAGATGATACAAGCATGAACTAATTAACTTGTTATATTTTATGAAGTTATAGTTAATCATCTCGAGTCATGTGCTCTGCATTTGTAAATCAGCAAAAATGCTGGTGGTAATTTCAAATTATAAAAAAAACAGCAAAGACTGATTTTTTGTTGATTTATGTGTTTTGAGAAAGAAATATGAAAAGAAACACCCTACATACAAGTGGCCTCAAGACTTTTGGGCATGAGGTCAACACAAACCAGGCAAGCAACAGCTTCTCTGAGGTTTTTTTCCTTTTTAAAACATAAGAGCATACTTGACAACACAGAGGGTATTGTGCATGATTAGCCTTGAGAAACTGGCTTTATGAAACCAACAGATATCTCTGCTGCAGATGTCTGTCAACAGAATATGATGGATTGAGGTCTCCCTGACTGCAAACACATGTGCAATCAGTCATTATGCATTGATGGTGAATCATTTATAAATCACAGCATGACAGACCCAAAAAGAATTCTGAAACAAACTTGAGCTTTGAGCTGCTACAATTTAGAAACATCCACTCTTATCTATGCAACCACCCAAGATTAGTCATGTGCATTTTAACATTTTGTGGGGGTGTTCTAACCTCTGGTCTATATATATCAGAAATACAGACAAGAGGACTCAGATAATCTTTAAAGATTACCCCTGAACAATGTCTACACGACTGAAATGCAATAGGTTTGAATGAATAGCTAGACTTAAATATTTTTATGACAATAAACCATACATTATCTCTCAAGATTGATGTTTTCTGCTCTGAGAGGTAACAGCTGTAAACCACATGGCCCTTCTTTACAGGTGCTGAAAGCTGTCTTTGGTTTATCCCACCTCGTTAGTCTTTCCCTTCGAAAACACGTCTTACACGACTTAGTCATTCTGTTGGGAAGAACAGAATGAACATCCTGTATAATTTATCGTTATGTTACCTACCTGCTATCTTTATCTTCAATTATAAGGAGATTGGGGCCGCCAATAATGACTATATACATGTATACATGCATAGATGGATACGTATATACATACAGTCATGGATGGACGGGCGAGTGCAATAACGACAAAAGTACATGGATGAGAGACAACGATGATGTACACACAGCACAGAAGGAAAATAGAAGGAAAACATTGAAAACATTTTATATATATATACAATATATATATTTTATATGCACACATGCACACATACGTCATGAAATCAACTTCAACATAGGCGTAAATGAAGAACAATGATGACAACATACATTTATGGGTGGAAATCAATGGCACATATATACATATAGACAGTTTTGACAACAATATGCAAACATGCATAATAACATGCCTACAAGGATGGATGAAAATTAGAATTAGATAATAGCGTCTGGATGTAAATATGTTTATAAATTGAAGAGGTTGAGCATGACTACATACATATTGCCATAGATATATACAATCATTAATAAGCATGAGCAAACACAGAAGGAGGAGTAGGGGTACAGCATGCTTACAAAATTACTTACAAAGATGGATTGAAACGTACAGTGCATAAAAATATAGAGAGATGGATGAGGACAAGGATGTGCACTCGCACTCGTCCACATCATACATATATTATATGTATACACATGTGGTCGTAAAACATTGTGGACTGTGTGTATTTCTTTTCATATACACAAAGGGATGTACATACATAGTGTGTATGGCCTGGCATCTATTCATATGATACATGCCGATTGATGGAGGAGGAGGATGACTACATCCATCCCTTGAGAAATACATGCATGATGATTCATACAGAGATGGAATATGAGGAAAACAACATACATACATGGATATAGGATAATAAAATGCATACATGAATATACATAAGAATTTACATACCTAAATAAATACATCTGTACATGCATATGCAAATTCTTACATATAAATATATGGATGGAGGACAATGGCCGCATATACGATTATCCACAAGGACAGAACCAGTAAAAGACTTGGACATAATGTGGTTTAGGCAGGTGGGATGGTTAGCAGCACAATCTCCTTATAGCAAGTGAGTTCCAAGTTTGTTTCCTGGCTTGGGGCCTTTCTGTGTGGAGTGTGCAAATTCTTACTGTTTATATGTGGGTTCTCTCCATAATAGTTCTTTCTGGGTAGTTTAGCTTCCTAACCACTTTCCAAAAACATGCATGTTAAGTCAACTATAGTGCTGAATAAGTGTCCATAACAGTGAGTGCGCAGGGTTGACAATCTCTCATGTGTGACACTGTGATGATCTTGTCGACTACATAGTGACTCTGGATGGACTTATCAACTTCCAATTTTACAGAATGGAATTGTGGCATTAGCATTTATTAGTTATCAGTTCTTATGAAAGATTTTGAGGAAGCCACTTGGATAAAATTATGAAGATTAGGGCATTTTGTGAACATTACAAAACTGCTGAACAAAGGTTGAAATCTATTCTTTCTGTGACTGAATGTAACGTATAAATCAGGGCAAAATTCTAACTAAAATGTAGAGCTTTGCCAATTAAACAGTAATGATGTGATTGCACTCAGTATGGAACATTAAGTATGTTTTTTGGGCCTACTATATGTGACTCCTTGTAAAAAGTGTGCAAAGAAATGGCAGTGATTGAAGTTTGCTATGTGTTCATTATGGAACTGTGGTCATGCGTAATGGATTTGATTCAGATTACAACTACTTCTGATTCCATTGTCCAGTTCATTGGTGGCTCATAGCAATTATTTGTGCTCCTGAGCAAGTCAGGTTCGGTATAGATTATACTTTAATCACCATTTCCAACTGGCCCTTGAGGACAAGAGTTCAACAACTGTGCCCATGGATGGTCCGCCTGTCCAATGCAGACACACATGGACAAACAATCACATAAAGAAAGGTCCTGGTTTCCCCAGGGAATTGAACCCAAAACCCTCTTGCTGCGAGGCGATGGTGTTAACCATCATACCGAAGTGTTGCCCTCCTTGCAATAATTTGTGTAAAACCTCAAATCTTTATGCACTTCTTACTATATTCCACTAGAGGGTAATGTTCCCTTGTAAAAGTAAATGTGAGGCTATCAAAGCTTAGGGAGACTTGGAAACAAAAACTCCTTAAAAATTAGCATAATTTAAATCACACTCAGATACCTATGCCCTGAGCTCTAACTCTAATTCACACAATCTGCTGAGACTTAGCAGCATTATTGCTACTTCTCTCCTCTCTGGAGCGGGTTTTACCAAACCATACAAATAATTTTACATTTCTCTTTTACATCAACAATGTCCAGAAGTAGTAGTTATTACAATCTCAAGTCACATCAAATGTTTTTCCACAAATCTGGGTTTTTACCCTATATTCAGTCTAATATGTTGATATGTATGTATCATTGAAGAACAAAAACTTATATAATGAAAACTTACTTGTTTGTAGCCATAAATTTCCATTCTTGGATTACATCTTGTATCTAGCCACTTCTTTATGTAAAGGCTAACTAATCTCAATCTTTGAAGCAGATAATGGAACCTTGTAGGCAGACAGTGGCTACATCTACCATGGAAACAATCCATCTTGCATACACCAACAGCATCCACTTTCTAGGAAGTCCTGAATTATGTTTTCAATCTCCAGTTCTTCAGCAACATCCCTCTGAAACTGCACTACCTGCTACCATCATTCAAGTCTTCCTTATCTACTTAGACACCATACTCATTTTTCATTAACTATTATCTTCATATGTTGCAAATGTTCTAATTCATTTCATTCTACTCATGTAGATATTCCTGGACTCTCTCCACCTCTAACCTATTTACAAACTACTATCTCCATCACCATTTTGAATGCTAAAGAACAAATTGTACACCCTGCCTACGTTTCTTGGCTTTGTCAACCTGTTGTGAAACAAGCTGTACTTGAGCACGGTCTAATATCCTGGAAACATGCTATCACTAAGTAAACACGACTACATACACCCAGTACAGGCAATTGTTGATATCAAGTATGGACAAGTAATAATACTATACATAAACAAACATGACCTTAACTTTTTTTCGTTGGACATTGCATTTATGGCAAGAATTGCTGATTTAAATAGTGTGCTTAAGATTATTTTAGTGATCTGTAAGTGCATCCACTCCATTGCCAAAGCTTTGTCTGAGGTTTGACTGTAACTGCTTCCATCTATATTAGAGTTTTAAGAGTCTGAAGTATATGCAAATCCCTGACTTCATGATGTGCAAAATAAGTCATGTAAATGTCCAAATGATCATCACCCTTAAGGTGGTTGGATAAGAGGGCTGGAACCATGATCAGAAACAAACACGAAGGGGAAAAAGCAGAGGCTTTTAAAACATCAGATGAAAGTCATGTGTTTTGGGATGATTAAGTTTAGTAATATATTTCTTCCCTACATACAAGAAATCTAAACTTGACTGTATCTATGCACTGCATGCACTGAAACTATCTTTGTGTTAATAATAAAAACTGGTTAAGGAAGTTTAAATTTTTTTTTTAGTCCAAATTTTCCTGCATGGTGAACAATTGTGCAACTGCTTCTGGTGTAATCAACTTTAGTCAACCAGCCACAAATGTCATGAGTGTTACTCATGCTTTTATTTGTATCTCCCGTAACCTAGGAAACATTTTGCCATACTCATAAAAAAGAATTTTCCTCCAGCACTGCAAGCATTTTGCCCCACTGACACAGAGTCTGATACACTGCAGAGGGCACTGCTCCTGGAAATTCTTTTTCAGTTGGTCCAGCTTGTTTATGTATATAACTTTCACAAAACAGCTTTATCTTACTGGTTGCTGCCCTGCACTTGATGAAAACAGTCACTAAAGTTACAGTATTTGCTGTTCTTATTAAAAAATTACATTTGCTATGACTCAGTGTCACAAGTAAAACAAGACAAAAACTCCACTGTTCAGTTAGAATCTTCTTGGATAGGCACAGGTTTATAATTAAATAAAAACCATAGGTGATAAAAATTAAAAATTGACACAGGATTATGATAACTTTTAATGTGCACAGCATGATACTATACAGTAAAAGCAAGGAAGGAAAAAAATCATCATGTTCCTGCGATAAAACGGTAAAAGGAAATATCAGAAGGCTACCTCATATGGATTCACCCAAATTTAAAGTGGGAGGTGTCACATCGATGCCTCCTTGCATCATATCCATAGTAAAAAAACAACAACAGAACAAACCTTGTGCAGACAGACATAAGGTGAGGGTGCCATTTTATGTTCCGGTAGCAAAAAAAGACAAAAGAAATTCAAAATCACACATTGCGCCTCCCATTGTCTTAATTCTATTGCCTTACTCTGTACACAGCACATATGGTTGCAACTTTAACAGCTAGTTCTCTACTCTCTTTGAAAATGCAAAAATGTTTTTAATCAATTAAGAATACTTCTCAATAGATTAAAGCGCTGGAATAAGGCCATTCTTTTCTATATGAACACCCACAAAGACCATACAGGATAACAAAACAATTGCAAAAAAATAAACTTCTTCATATTTATGACAAAGTGAAAACAATAAGACTTAGAGGCATAGATATTGTGCATTTAAATGCAGTGAGTCTCAAAGTAAGATAGAAACTGATTACAAATCTCAGGAGCGTTAAAAGATAAGAACAGGTTTGTTCAGTTTCATTAATATTCTCGGTCACACGTTGCTGCTAGGGGTGATGATGAAAAAACCCGCAGTGAAGAACGTAATTTAGGTGGTAAGTGAAACAAAGTGATTTGAAGAGATGGTTTTCTGCACCGCCGGACAGCTCGACAGTTGTGGCGGAAGCAAGGCGACACAGATATATTCAGGCAAGAGGACATGTTCAGTGTGTCAGACTGCTGAGAGCCGTGGGAGGGAGAGAGGAGGGGAGGCAGGTTGCATTTGATGTATGTATGAACAGAGGGAAGGGCTGCTTACAGAGCGCAGTTGTTTTAAACTTTGCTGAGTGAGACAGAATGTGCTCTTTGTTTTTTCACTGACTATCAAAACCCTGACATCTGACCATCCCAGCCTGTCCGGTGGTTTTAAAAAACCAAACACATGCACAAGACAGCATTGGTACAGTCTGACATATTCCCTCACAGAGTTACTTCAGTGTGGCAAGCTTTCTAAAAGGCAGTAATTAATGGCAGGAATCTACAAGATGTGGCAAAAACTAATGACATGAAACTTGTTTGTGTGCTTATGAAAGGTAATAGTGGGAGAAGATATGAGTTCCAAAAGTTGTACACACTAAAAGAACAAAAAACAAAACAAAACAACAACGACAGATACCCAGATGAATAACCTTCTAATTTTATGTGCATAACCATTTGGTTATGCCAACAGTGGAGAAAATTAAAACAGCTGGTAAGAAAGACAGGATCAGGTGCCATGTGACCATGCCCTGCCACCTCTGAACATCCCCTGCCTGGCTCTGAAAATGTCTCACATATCTCCAGAGATCTATATTTTTCTTTTATAACTTTTCCCTCCATTTGTGATCCTCCAATCCTCTCCCAATTCCCCCTCCCTCCCATTTCCATCCAATTTCTGAATATTACACCTCTTTGGTCATGCGGAATCGAACGTTGCTGAAACATCTGCCCATTGCCTCAAACAGGGGGTCACAGAAGGTATGGATGCAAATGGAATACACGCGGCTGATACAATGGATCTCAATCAGGTAGCTCTTGATGCATGGCACCACAGCCCAGATGTGCAGGAAGGACAGGATGGCAAAGAAGATTCCCCATATCAGCGCCAGTGGGATGCCGACCAGCGCTGTCAACAGCCTGTAGCACCAGTACTTGGTGACGGTGAAAGTGGTGAAACTGGCTTTCCACACACCGTCAAAGCTGTAGGTTCCTGCAGGCTCTGCTATAATGTCCTCAAAATCCACCTGAGAAGGGCAAACGAGAGACAATGCTTTACACATAGACCAAAATTATCATTTGAAGCTGCCATGACACTATTAACTAACTAATCTGAAATTTTTCTGTTCAGCCAAGGAAAAGGAATTCTTCTGGAAAATGCAATGTCAAACAACAGTCCAAAATGTGATGACAACCGACATCTAGTCCAAAAGTTCATTAAATTATCCAGTCAATAAAATTAAATAAATCTATCATAGTCTTTTCTGATTAGGTAAACTGAAAGGACACAGGATGATGTCTACTGCATAAAGAAAAATATGTAGTTGACACAACCCAACAATGAGGACAATTCCCTTAAAAGAAAGTAACATTGATAAAATGCTAATATATACAGTATAAGATTAGGATGAACTGATTATGAAAAACACAGATTTGGATGAACTGAGTATGAAACACACAATCTAAAATGTTTCACAAGAATCCTGATATGGTGCAACTAAAATTACTCTACAGGCTTAATTGGTTGAAGTCATAAAATCCATGTAAATAAAGAACTTCTTCATCACTGATGTGTCAGCTTTGCAGAATAGAGCGGTGGGATTCATGACAAGATTGATGTTTTCTTTGCCACAGCTGGTACACAGGCCAATATCTGCTCAGCTCAAAATACCAATTTCTCAATGCACACCATCTCTGCTTTCTGTAAATCTGCTTTAGGATTTGTGTCTCCGGAGCTGCTTGGAACGTGACTAACAGAACAAACCACTGAAAGACTATGGCAATCCAGCTGTGTTTGACTGGCAGGAGATTTCCAGGACAGAGTAAAACACCTCTCTCATGCCTTTAATGGGAGGCTTTCTGCAAGTGTCCACGACCTGACCTCTGCTTTTTAAGGAATGAAAAGTGGCATCGCAGTGCTTACTTCCCCCTCCTTTCTTGTCTCTTATTCCCTGCAGGCTTCTGAGAGCAGAGTCAATGTTTATTTTGCAGTTACTTGGAGACTGGATCTTGTGGAATACAGCGGCTGGGCTACTGGGAGCTAATGACTATATTATCAATAAGTCAAGCAGATAATATCTCGTGTCACGCTGAAAGTGAGATGGAAAAGTTGAAGTACTTAATTCCTTAGGAATCCAGGATGTGATTCCAATTTGTACTGCCTACTGACACATTTAATGAAAATCATGGCAAGTTTACTTTGGCTATTTTTGGATCTAAGGATATATCTCTTATGTGATTAACATCTTTCTTTTTTACACTTCACACTGATATTGCCTCATGTAAAACAATTGCAAGACTTTGTTGAGAGGAAAAAAACGTCATTGTGCTCTTTTCTCTTCATTTGAAATACAATTATAGCCTGTGAGCTTTTCTTAGATCAGAAAGCAAAAACAATAGTAAAAAATGGAACTCATGTTAGGTGTTACTCTTTGGATGAACAAAAAAATGCTTGTCACATGTCAAAAGCTTTTTCTTTCTGTCACTCACCTCCACTTACTGGTTGTCACTGTGCTTTGTTTTGCCTTAACAAATTAGATGCAATTTATTTTCATATTGTGAAAGGTCTAAACTGAAGGCAAACCACTCCAACACAAAGACCCACGTTTTTGTAAACAGATGTAGTTTGTGCTTTGGCGTAATTTTGTTCAACTGTACAAGGCCTTCCCTAAGACGGTTCAAACTAGAGTAAAAATTAAATCAAAATCCTCTAAGCATCGATTCTGTCTTTCCAGATGTGCAAATAGGCAGGGTCATGGGCACTACAGTCTAAGTTCCTTCTTCCTCGAGGTATCCATTACTTCTGAAAACTATTTAAATCTCCCTGACCAGAGAAGTTTTCCATCTTAACGGAAATGTACAATTCACAATATTAAATATGAAGAAGGTTTATTAAGTAAAGCATATTTTATTACTTAGTTCCTACTAAGAGTAGACATTAAATATTTTCAGTTAATGATGACCTATTTTGGATAAGGGCTCTTTCATTCTAGCGTCTGATTTAGTTTTCCTATCTGAAAATAGCCTTTTGTGAATCCTTTACTCCAAGCAACAGTATCATTGAGCCATCTCACAGCACCAGCTGGGGGTGCAACCACAAAAACCAGCCTACCATCCACTTAAGTTTTCCATTGCCCTTCTGCAGAGAGGAAAAAAACAACCACAACAGAAAGGTGGTGTTTTTTCAAACTTAAATCAGGTGAAGCTGTTCCTTTATGAAGCAGTTTGAAGCAAATCCTTACCCCATGATTATTGTAAAGTCATTTCTTAAAGTTAGCAAGGTTTTTCTCTATAAAACTAAAATTTTACAAACGTACAAACAATCTACAAACCGTATTTAGTTGCGATAGGAATATTGCTTGGCAGTTAGCTTTCAAGAGAAAAGAGCGCCTTTTTGAGCAGGTGTGAATGAAAGGGTTTCAGTTCAATGAGTATAAGAGAGCCTGGAGATAAAAGTGTTTTAACTTCTGCGTGCTGATTAACAATTTAGACCTCTGAAGTGAGGAGTTTGCATGGGTTCTCTCCGGGTTCTCTGGCTTCCTCCCACTGTCCATAAACCGGCATGTTAGGTTGATTCGAAATTTCAAATGACCCCTTAGGAGTGAGTGTGAGTGTGTGTGGTTGTTTGTCATTGTGTGTCTCTGTGTGGCCCTGCGATGGACTGGGGACCCAGTAGTCACCCATTGACTACTGGGATAGGCCCCAGTCCCCCCCCCGACCCTGTAAGGGACTAAGCGGTTACGATAATGAATGGATGGAAGTTCAGTGGAAAGTTTGCTATGAAACAATGGAGTCTTGGGGTCAGCATGTGACAAGTTGGCATGGCAACAGTAATACCGAGTAAACAAAGCAATATGTTTTTTTTCTGAATTTGATCTTGAGAATGTCAGCTTTGCTCGACCGGAAGGAGATGCTCTAAGGTCGAAGTGCCACGGCCTGGTCCATTAATGGACATTTTGTTGTTTAAAGGCTTTTAGTAGTCATGGGGATGTAAAAAATTGGTTTACGGGAGGTGAAAGATTAGGATGATAGTAAGTATAGACACACTATCAACCGATCAAACTCGTCACCTGATGTTCTTGTTGAATTTCATGAATACCTGTTTGTGGCAAATCTATCCAACATGTTGTACCACATTTTTTAACGCATTTGCATAAATCAATGCTTTTTTTGTGTCCATATTTTCATGTGGTATCTTTACTTTACTTGTGTTACATTTAGATGGAGACAAAGCATACTGCAGAGAGGTCAGCGATTTAATATGATGTTATCACTCTCTGAGGAGTCTGTCATCCTTCAGAGATAATAGCAGAGGAATCTTCACAGTTGGATATAAACTATTTTCACACGTCTGTGTTAATACACAGTCCTGATGCTGGACCTCAAACTTCTCTCAACTCTCTCTAAAAAAATGCTCTGTGTGAGCATTTGAACTCTTTTCACCCCTGGATTCAAGCCCATCCTCTCCGCTATAAAAAGAGCAACAACTTTTTCTAAAGAAAAAAAAAAACTTAATGCAGAGTGATCTCCATCTGCATTACAGCAATAGCAGCCGTTTGATGTGGCTAGGTGATTGAGGCCAGCTGCTTCAAAAGCTACAGGAGAACAATGTACAATACTTAGATTACAACAAATGCTATGTGTGTGTGTGTATGCATATAATACGTAATTATGCGAGGGCTTTGCAAGTGTGGGCGTGTATCTGGTGAGGTTTGGTGGAAGGGATTCCCTGTTTGCGTTTTTCACTGTGGTGCACCGAACACACTTCCACTTGGCAGAACTGTTTCATGACCTCAGAGCACCTCAAAGCGGTTGTATAAAGCACACTGTAAAAGCTAGGAACTTGCGAAGAATTTGTTCTGAAATGCTGGGGGAGGCTGTGAGCGCATTTGGGTTTCTGATGTAGGAGTGTCATAACACATGGCTAGGAATTTTTAGATAGCATCACAATGTTTTTTTTTTTTTTTAGAACAGAGCGATATCTTAGTGATGCTATAAGCACACCAAGGTTAAAGGTTTTTAAGTTTTTAACCACTAACTATGTATTTTAAAACCTTAACCAAATTAATTTCCATTAGGTGTGGAGAAGAAAGAGAAAGAAACGAGTAAAAAGTAAAAAAAATAGATAGGTATTGAACTTTGACATTGGAGTTGATAGCAACTCTTTTCTTTATTTGTTAACCTATCAGCACTTTTGGCCCAAAAAGCTGTAATGCAGCGATGAAAAGCCGAAACAGAGAGATTGAAACACCAAACGTTAACCATGTCGGGACTTTAAATACCTCTCTGTAACATTTGTAATTTTCACGGTCCGCACATGTCAGATTATTTCAGCAGCAGCTTGGTGACGTAATTAGAGTGGGGTAGGAATATAATGAAACTGTGTTCTATTCCGAGACTGGAGGGAGAGTCTGACTCACTGTCACAATGAGGGGTTAGGAGGGAGAGAGAGCAGTTGGCAGGGGAAGCAGTGGAGACAGAAGCAGAGAGCAGGAAAAGTTTGACTTTATTTGAAAATCTGAAGGGTTCTTAAAATTTGATCACATGTTTTTTCAGCTGTAAGTTCAGCAACTACAATCACTTTACATATTTAATGTAAGATTGCAGGATTAAGGTTGCCTGCACCTAAACCACAAGTTGCTGTTGGCTCAGATGCAGGCTTGTCTTAAGGGAGGGAGGAGAGCAGTAGAGTAGAATGGGAGGAAGGACAGGAAGATTGGGAGTGGTAAGGGATCCCCTCAGCCTAACCACTTTCTTGAGAGTCTCCATGTTTTAACAAGGCAGAGTTCAGACATTTAAAAGATCCTACGCCTTCTGTCCCCATACAGCGACCTGTTTGACCCCACTCTGATGTGAAAGCCTGTCCCAGCTGGAGAGCAGAGCACTGGGGCTCGGAAAACTGCTGCTCCACCGCAGCATAAAGGCGCGTCAGGTGCCTTTCAGCGCGCCGCTCCCCTGCAATTTAACGGCTTTCTCTCCCGACGTCTTACAGAAAAACAAACCCACATTATTTCCACAGCCAGACCGTTTTATTATGAAGCGAATTCTATTTTCCCCAAAGCAAGACGTGTGGAACAACGAACGTGGGAAATGCGTGTTCCAGCAACAGGAAATACGCAATGTTTCCTCTGGAGCGAGGTCGTGTTGGGCACATTTCACTGTTTTATAATAGCAACGCGCAGACTGGGACCGCTTGACACGGTGTCACAAACGAGCCCTACTACGTTTGGAAAACCTTTTCCTAATAGGGAAACTACAGTGAGTGGCTACACAACTGAAATGGCTGCGCGCAGCAGCGAGAGAGTGTGCGCGCCTCCAACAGCCAACACTAGTTTGACTTCACATAAACTGTTTCTCTGAGTTGATCTTTAAAAAAATGTTTTTACTTTAAGTGTAGCAGAATAAAATACAATCGTAAGACATTCAACACTCTCAAACAAACAAAAAAAAAAACATCGGTTCAGACTCACCTTGACAACATCGTCGTTTACACGCTTGGGGTCACGGTTGACCAGATCTATCTCTTTGGTGTGGACATCCTCTAGAGTCTTCTCATTCAGGCTGTCGTTGTCCATGTCTTTATTGTTCGGCTTGTATATGTTTCCTTGTTTTCGGATGAAAGGCGAATGTAAAAACTCCTATAAAAAAAAGGATCGAAGGGAACAGAAAAAGAGGAGCGTCAGAGGAGGAGGAATAGAGAGCAGTGCGCCGAGAGGGGAGAGAAAGCTGGAGCTCCAAGTCACAGGCTTGCCCCTACAAACAGGGATGGGTTTAAATTAACAGAAAACGAAGCACCACACCCCTGCGCCCAGCCGCAAGGGGTCCTCACCACCCAGATAGAGATACGGAATTTTGAGATTTTCATGCTGTGAGTTTAACTTGCGCCACACCTGTAACTGTGGCAATAGCTTATAAAAATGCATGAAAACTCACATCCCAAACACAAAAGTCTACCATATTCCCAAAGACTACTAAAACTATCTACATAATGTTTAATTTGATCTTAAGTGAGTTATATGTATCTGATTGTGATGTGAGTTGTGAAAACATGCGGTCATTACAGTAATTTTCCAAGTAAACTGCTCTGAAAATAATCTGTTACCGATCCTAAATGCTCTCCTTCTGTCACGGTCTCATTTAGACGCTGGTCCTATAGTTTTGATTCATGAGGAAGATTGATTGTTTCCATGGAACAGATTTGCTCTTCTGCTTTTACGCACGGAGTATTCAGTATTAAACTAAAAGTCGATACGCTGCTTGTGGCCTTTCCCACCGGGGCATGTTTAAGTAAAATCAATGGATCTTCACAATTCCCTAAGCATATGTCAGAGAAGAATTTGGACTATGTGCCAGAGGTTTAAAGAAACAGCTCTTGAAGAGAAAGCGGAATTTTCCCTCGTTTATATAATTTAGTGTGGGCTGACTATAACCACTTTAGTAAGGAAGGATCAGCATTAGCTATAAATTTACAGGACTAAATCAGCCACTGGTAACTGAGAACCATACTGTACCTCGTCGTTCTCTCCGTCCCTCAGTTCTCCTGTCATTATGTCCTCAGGTTTGAAGGCTTTCTCGCGTTGAAACAGGCGACACAGTGCGAGGGGGTGGCGCCGAACCAGATTCAGAGGGGCTTCCCTCAGAGAGCCTGACAGTGGACTTATCCCTGGTAGCTCTGAACGTGACGGAAATGTAATTCCGGAACGTCGAGGGAAACCTCCAGTCTGTGTTTCTTGGGATCCCACTGAGAGTCACTGTGAGCTCAAAGACGAGAGCTACCGCGAAATCTGCACGACTGGAGGAGAGACTGACGTGATCTCACACTGAAGGGGTGTTGAGTGCATGGAATTAGTTCATTTGGGGATCGAGGCAGAGAAAAATAACATACCTGTTCAGACTAATGTGGTTGTTTATTGGGAATGACCAGGTGTAAATGCCTTTTCTTCCTGACATGACCATTTCAAGTTGTTTTGATGTAGTGGGGCAAGAGAATAGATAAAGAATTTCCTAAACAAATCTGTTAAAAACTAAATAGAAACAATAACCATCTAAAGAGGCAAATATTTCAGCAATGGGAGGCGTAATATTAACAGTTTGGTTTCACATGTAATTCAACAGACTGAGGTCTTCTGTTTGTTTGGTTTTGTTGTTGTTTGGCTTATTGAAAGTGAAACAGCTGGCACACCCTTTCAGAAAAAATCCCAGATCAGCAAAATTGAGTCACTGTTGTCACTGACTAATAGGTGTGTGAAGAAGCAAAGTGGACGGATTTCAGCTTTTTTGTGCAGACACAGTGGTGAGAACTCTGAAAGTTGTAACTTTTATTTATTTATCTATTTATTTATTTATTTATTTATGACTGTGTGCTGCCTAAGTATTTGGCAACCCCTTGTTTCTGTCCATCTGTTCACCACAAGGCTACAGGTCTGATGTGATTTTCAGTAGCTCAAGTACATGAGCTTACATTGATGCTTGTGCACTTCTCACTACTTCATCACTATTGCACAGATTAGCACAAGATGAGAGAAATTTAGACAGAAACAAGACTTCCTAATCCTACAACCCCTAAATCCTTTATGTTTTGCAATTAGGCCAATTCAAGAGTAATTTTAAAAGGCCAACATAAGATTAAATATAACATAAACAGAAAATTCTGCTAAACTTAAGGCAATTTTTACTGTGAAACCTTGATTTTACAACATTAAATATCTTCAAATAGTCTTTAGGAATCCGTCAGACATTTGAAAGCTCTACTTTGGATGTTTGCCTTTTTTTAAACACATTTTCTGTCAAGGTGAATCAACACTGCAGTCATTGACCAGAGTAAACTCTAAATGAGCTTTGGAAAGTCTGGAGGACTCTTTCTTAGTGAATCAGGCCCATAGTAAGTTATAAAAAAGGTTTTTGCAGAATGCCACTAGTTTTCATCTAGAGTCTTAAGGTAATTCCCTTTGTCCAAAATAATCAATCACACCATCCAGATTAAGCAGAACATTTCTGGTTTCTCCAAACAAACAGAGCACTGCTAGATGAAAAAACTTTGAAATAGTTAATAGGTGAAAGAAAGAGGCATTGCTTCCTGTGATCAGTATGGGTGCCTTGTAAAAGTGGATAGAACGATAAGGAAGACATACCATTCTGGCAGACAATTACTTTTTTTTTTATCTTTGGCAGCATTAAATCCTTTTACAAAACAGGCTAATACAGTTATAAAGAAAACTGAGACCATTATCATAATTTTGGAGCCAAATAAGGTCCAAGACTGAATTTTACTCAGAATGTGCAGGTATCTTAAATAAAAATGATGGCAAGAAAGTCTTTTGACCTGAAAGACTTTTAACCATGGTCAACACATCGACAAGTATTTGTACGCAACAAGTAAACCTTTATCACAAAGATTTGGTGAGAAAGCCTGCTGTAAGGTGATTGACATTTACAATCGTCAAATATAGTTGATTTGACTTCTCAGTAGGTGAGATAGTTACTGTGTTTCTCTGCCTTAGGCATCCACCACCCCATAAAATCACTTTGACCCAAGGTGATATAAGGTTTGAAAACAGTGTGGGAACTTTCATTTGCTCCACCTTGATTTTTTTGACAGAATATGTAAATGTCACTCAGAACCTGTTTTGAAACCACTAATCATGTCTGAGTGCATCTTGTGAGAATCTGTGTGACAATTTGCAGTTCATGCATAGAAAACATTTTAGTTAACAAAACTTTGATGTAAGACAAACAATAATCAAAACATTTCATATATTTAGATAAACACATATTTATCTAAGTAATTCACCATATTTTACAGAGATATGGAAAAAAGTACCATCAGCAAACATGGATTCTCAATTCTGAGAACAACAAAAACACTGACTGAAGATGTAGCGATGGACAAATACTTGAAAAGGAGCCAATCGCTGTCCCAATTTAATTCCTAAAACATGGAGATTTACGTATTACGAACCCTCTTAACTAAAAAATGACATAACCAAGTATGAAGTAAAGTAGAAATAAAACTGAGTCTCTTTGAGTCAATGTAAATTAACGGCTCTGAGTTGAGTTGTTCATAAATCATGAATGCAATTATCAAAGACCTTATCAAAGACCTGCAGACAAATTTTACAACAGGAGATTACATCATAAGATGACTATTGTTTGTCATATTTTGGAAATTTGCGGTTGAGAATGTCAACATTGAGTTTTTTTCAGCCATTTGGTATGAGGGTGAGGCAGCTATGGTTGGGTTACCATCCATCCATTGTCCACACTGTTTATTCCTAGTAGGGAGCTGGAGCAAGAGGCGGAGAACACCCTGGACAGGTCGTCTGTCCATCGCTGGGCCACGCATAGAAAAACAACCACATACACTCCTAGTGACAATTTACAGCCGATATGTTATATATATCAACATTTTTGTTGATTTGAACTCACTATGGTTTGGGTTCTTCATTTATGTTCAATGACAGCCAATCACAGCTGCAATCATCCAAATCAGACAACTAATGACCCACACACTATACAGTCACACATCATGTCCATCAACAAGCACAATGCTATTTGACGTACCCCCACCCCACCCAAAAAAGGTACAAAGTAAATTATTTCATACGTTTTATAAAAATCAAACAAATGAATACATTAATTGATCTATAAGATGAAGTCAATCAATCAATCAATCAGTCACTCCAGAGGGGTAGTTTGGTGGGCACTCCTGGGGTCAGCAGCACTCCAGTCTCCATAGAGGTTTTGATAATAACTGAGTATCAAAATCTCTGTAACTGATCCTAAATAAAGACAACACCTAGAATTACTTCACATGAAGTATGAAACATTACAAAATACTGCTGATGTAGAGATATTTTGGACAGCGAGCTACAGTGCAAAAGCTGTGCAGGCCTGCAGGTCTAACAGCAAAGCCTCAGGTGATGTTCTATCAACCCACAACTTTGTACAGGAGAACATCTTGTGCAATTTCAGCAAGTGATTTATGACATTTTTCTGGCACTCAGCTGCATATCACAATCCCACTCATCTTCTGTGGCAAAAAGGAGAAATCACTCAAAGAAGTATTACCTTTAGGAAAAATGTATTAATTTTGCTCAATAAACATGTAAAAAGCTTCATTCCAATATTAAGAGAAAAGCAAGTCAAAAGAAGAAAAATAAAATCCAGTCAGTTTTTCCTAAGAGGTTGAATTTATATGTCTTTAATCTAGATGTAATTACAACAGGGCTGATAGAGTCCAATATGGTGAAGAATCTCTTCATATATGTACCTATCTTTTTAAAACCTATGTTTAATTGCACAACCCTATCTATTTTTAATATATCCATGCCAATCTGAAACTAAACACAATATAGTACAGTCAAAACCTGAGAACCATTCCATATATTATCCAGATTGAGATTGAAAAATTCAGCTGCTTGAAGTGGGTACATTTTGACCACTTAAAACAGCTGAATTTAAAACAAACAGTAAATGCTTGGATGTGCTTCTTGTTTCTTGGAATATCTGGATGACCATCCGCAACGCAGTTTTTTTTTTTTTTAAACAGACTTATTGCCTCATAAATTACCTAAATGATCTGATCCCTACCAATATGGAGAGTTTTCAATTCACAACCAAACCCAAATAGTCGATCAACTAGAAAACAACTTAATGATATTTTTGGAGGGAGTTCGTTCACAGTGAAGAGGAAGCTGTAACATAGTTACTCTAGCGCTGAGTTTGTTTTTGTTTTGGTCACTAATTTTCATGTCATTTCAGATCCTGCTCTTCCCTGCCATGCAATCTCTCATTGCCCTCACCTGGTTCTCTCCGCCCATCTCCTCATCTGCAGTTCGTTAGCTCCTTTGGTCCACAGTATTTATACCAGTCCATTTCCACTTCATCCCTGCCAGATTGTCTTGTGTTGGTCCGTGCCAATCTTTATAGCATTTACCTGTTCTGCCTACCTGTTCTGACCTCGCTTTTGCCCTACTCAGACTATGGATTCCTGCATGCCCATTATCGGATTTGTTTGATCTCCTGGTTTTGATCTCCTGGTTTTGACCTTGCCTGTTTTTGGACCAAGTAAACAGATTTTCCCTTAAGACTTGCCTTTAATGTTGTCGTGCATTTGGGTTCTCTGTTACCAGTACCAATGGTCGTGACAGAAGCTCCACAAACCTAACCAATGATGTTGCATAGTCTGGCAGCAGAGTAGCTCCTTGGGTCTAAGAAAATGTCTTTGATGTATTCAGATGTTTTGTATGTAGTCAATGTAACCAGTCTCTAAAGAGTCGAAACACAAATAGAATGCAATTTAATGCAATGTTTGTTTATTTCTAGACAGTGAATCCAAAAGCAGCTTGAATTGGTGTTGACAAATGCCAATGTCTCATTATAAATTAACATTTGAGTATCAAACAAATGCTCTTTAGTGCTCGCTAAACTACATATTGTGCATAGCGGTTATACTGGCCTGAATGTAAACCAAATAAAATCCACTGCAAAAGGGTAACATTCATGTTGCTTTCTGGAGAACAAGCTAAACTGCTGAATGAAAGTATCAGAGTCTCTGCTCTGCTGAGACTTGAACCAAACTCTTCTTTCCTTTTTCTTAATACACACTTAAGAAAGAGATATAGAAAATTATATTATATCATATGCTGTCTAAAAGCAAATGCCTAACATTACTGTCAATGCTCTATGCACAATATTGACAATATCAATACATCATCAACACAGTAATGTAAGCCTATAAATATATGTTGATGTAAAAAAAAACATCACTCTAACTGGTTGACAGCTCTGATTCAGCTAACAGTATCTACCTTTTAGTTTAATGCTATGCATTATCATTAATTAATTATCACTCATATACATCAAGGATAATTAAATTAAACAGCAGTTAATTAAATTTTTTATCATAAACATCCATAAATCTCCATTTGCTGATTTGAAACACATTTGATGCATATGTGGTACATGAAACATTACAAAATAGCCAAATAAATGTTGTCAACAGTTAAAGGTTATTAAGTTTTAACTTGATTTGGCATTATTCGAACCCTAATATCTACACCCTGGAGAACATGACCTGATGTAGCAAGGTGCAGCATTACTGACATAACTTAAGCAAATAAAATCTACGCATGAAAGTACATTTTAGATAAATGTCACATAACAGGATTTCATATTTAGCTTTATGAGAGCTATTTGAATTACTCCAACTTTTACTATTATTCTAATCCTGGCCAATAACTCCTTCTCCTGTGGGACAGACAGTTATCTGTGTCAGTTTTCTGTAACTTGTGTTTGAATGGAGGACAAACATTTTCCCATGCTTTGGAATAGCGGAGTTACAAACATATCCATCAGACCGTTCCATACTTTCTGCAAAGATGGCAAGAACATCATGAGACTCTGAATTGTGGGCATCGCCAACCTGCCGAGACAAGGCAAACAGAAAATTCTTTAAGAATGTAACAGTATGTGGTAGTTGGATCTCCAGTGATGTCAATCTCTGAGCTTTTCAATGTTTGCCAAATAGAGAATTCTAAGTTGTTTACAAAAGTGGCCTTCAAACACTGAGTAATGTTACTTGCTTGAATATGAACTTGGATGAAAAGTTTGACTTCGGTAGCAACAACACTCTCCACAAATGGTCAAATGAGCTGATCTAGAATTTCTAAATCAACAAATACTGTTCAGTATTTTCTATTTATGTTTAGAAAGACTGACTAGATAAATCCTAAAAACAGACAAACCAACGAACAAAAACCCCCACAAATACTGAGTATAACAGTGATTATCCAGGTTTACTACTAAAGAATGACAGACATAACACTGTAAAATGTATCTGAATGCATTGTTCTGGAATATTTATCATGAAAGGGATACTGCACAGCTATGATCGAGCATACTAACACTTTATTATTTTACAGTAATAGTGAAACAGAATGATCAAAACGTCTCCTTACCAGATATGAAGACAGCTAAGCACTCCAAAAACTAATCCGAGGATGAACGCCATGGGTACGGCCAGCAGGGTGGTCAGCAGGCGGTAGCAGAATAATTTGACCAGCTCAAATGCGGCATGACTTCCAATCCAAACTCTGTCGAAACTGTGTGTGGAAATGGGTTCCGCAATGACATCTTCAAAGCCCACCTGTTGGGTGATAAAAGCCACGGGCCAAACGATTAACCTCAGTGAATAGTCCAAACTCTCAAGCAGGAAACAGTTTAGAGATGACGGATCGACGCACGACGCACACTTCCAGGTATTCAGGGTGCTTACCGCTTTTGTTAAGAGTAGTTTTTAAAAACTTCCCGAATGCAAAATAATTCAACTTGATAGTTACGACCCTCTGAAGTTTTACCAGCACAAACAGTCCCCTTACACTGCACAGACTGTACCTTCATATGCGCGTTGACATCATTTAGATCTCGATCCGGAGCCGTTGTCCACAACTCTCCTTTTATAATAGGCTCGATGGACCTATTGAATTCATATTCGTCCATGACAATACTGGTGTCCAATTTTTCCCTTTCTAACCCCATGTTTTTAGGTCAGATATGGGATAGACGGCAGGGGGAGAGAAGCTCGCGACGGGCGTCGCGCGCCGGACTGAGAGGCACTCCGCCCCGTATGGAAAGCAGTGCAGCGGCGCGCCGAGAAGACACAACAAACTCATGTTACTTCCCACGATTATTCCAGCAGTTCAGGCCACAGTGTACTCTATATGCGTGTGGGGTATATGTGTTGCGAATATATGTTGGCTTGCAAAGCCAACAAGCCTTTTACGGCCTCGTGATTCAGTGTGATTACTCCTCAGAAACGTTTCCCCTTCAAAAGAGGAGAAATATAAGCCTCTCCTCTATCTTACATCTGTGAATTTATGGATAGGGATGGAAAATATGTAACTTCATCTTAAATAGGAAACATCACTTATCTGTGTCAACAAGCCTGTAATCTCTGAGGGAAAAGAAACACCTATCTTTGTTTTCTTAGCATTATCTTAAAACAACAGCTTGGTATGGGCTCTGGAGGAAAAGGCATTGCTACACCTGTTGAATTGATTTATTGTGTAGGCTGTTCTCTTTCAATTATTGGTCTACTGCTCTAATTTATTGCTTTGACTTCTTCATGCTTTAAACATACCAAACAGCCAATACTTTTAAAGGGCAGGTCTTAATATGTCTGAAAAGGAACAACAGGAAGACTTTCTCATCCCATAGCTAATATTTCATATGATGTTAAATATGTGTAAATATGAGGACAATGGGTTTACATTATTAAAATCTCAGCAATATATGGCATATTTATGAAATGTATTTAGATTGTACATTTTCAGAATACTGTATATATTGAAATATGATAAAATGCAGTCATACATTTTTTCGGGGTTGTTTGGAGTTCTATTCTTCTTTTGACATTTGACATTTAGATTCAGATTTATTTAAACAACTAAATGTCTTTAGTGTAAAATTTTCCACGTACAAAGAGTTGTTAAAGTGGCTATATAACAATTTTTAGAGGATGCTCTATTGAGCACCATGGAAATTCCTTAATAGTCATGTGACTTTAACCCTACTCAACATTTATGGGACTTTTCAAAACCCCTGACGTCACAGGAGCTCTTTTGGAATGTTCTTGGATCTGTTTGGCATGACGTGAGAACCACGTTCGGAAAATAGCAGCACCTGAATTATGATTATAGTTGGTTAAAAAAAACGAAAAAAAACTAAATAAAGTATTTGAAAGTGAGAATGATGAAGTATAACATAAGATCTGCAATTGCAAGATAACCACATCTATTTTGTTAGCAACCAAAAGGAGAAAGGGAAACTTTTTTCAATCATTGTTGATCCTCCCTTGAGTCATACTATATCAGGGAGAGTCAATGTCGCTGCTAAATGTTTATTTAAGTAAGTCCGGCTGTCCTGTTTATTAATGTGGAAGATTCAGCATCCTTACTAACTAGTGGACAGAATGTAAACAACACAACCTTTTATTTTCACACAAGGGCTTATAAATGAAACAAAGTAGGCCCAAACAGTAACAGTCAACTGAGCACAGCACAGGGATGGTGAGTATTTTAGACAGAGTGATCCCTGGTCATGAACATGGTGACAATACAAGACCACAATCCTCGTGGATTAACACATAATAGACCCTTCTGAAAGGCGAGCATTCAGCTGGCGGTTGGGTTGTGGGGGTGTGGTTTGCGAGCACGAACAGTATTGACATATTTATATGTGCATATGTGAGAGAAAAAGTAGCAGAGAAATAAGTTGTTTCTGGTTTGTGTTACATTGTGGATACCTCAAGATTTTTGTGCAGCTGGCAGCAATTTCTCTTTACTCTAAATCTTAAAATTTGTTTAAATTTAATTAATTGTTAGAGCTCTCTTCCCTTTAGTAAAATAAATACTTTATTGATTTTTTAAGAATTCCCATTTTACACAGCATTCCAACGTCATGATTTGGAATGCTCAGTCATGATTTTGTTAAATTCTTATAATTTCTTTCCACAGTAAAATTATCCAACATCTTTTGCATTCTCTCCAACATATTGCTACAGCCCTAGTCTGGTTTCTGACCTTACATTAGCCTACAAACATGGCAGGTTAATATTGAATTAACACAATAAACTGCCAAAGAACATGTAGTGCAACATTTCCTATACACCTGCCCACCAACATGGAATACAGTGGAGTGCTTCCGATGATTTAATAAGAAACAAACGCTTTGTACAGGAGTTTCCAAAGGGAACAATGATATCAGCTGACCCATTGCACACAGGGATTTCCTGTTACACCCAAAAGACCATCATCACATATTACTTTGAGTTTGATTGGGTTAAAAGTGTGAGCTTGTTTACTTATCTGAATACCATGTGGGCTTGTGCTTGCATTTTAGCATGGAGAAATGTGTACATATATGTTTCTGCACTTAAGTAAATTTGTGACTGAAGGTAAGAGGGAGTTGATGGGAACACCACAACTTTTCTGTACAATGAGTCTTGAGGCATGTTTAGTAAAATCACCACTTAAATTTATTAAAAACATTTAATCATAATTCAGATGACATTATAGAATAGTTTTATATACAAGGAACAAGGTGTCAACATTTCAGAGCAGAACTCAAACACCTTAATCTCAGTGAGCAAAAGCTCACACATAAAACTTTTTTATTAAACAAATGACCCAATAAACTGCCAGACAGGGATTTAAATCCAGTTTTATGTTTTGATTTGTTTTGAAACAAACTGGTTGTGATACCATTGTTGTTCAGACATGGGTCACTGGGGCCACCCTCTGGAGCCAGGCCTGGATTTTGTGGCATGTCAGCAAGCTGGGACTTTGCACATGGGACCTAGTCTAGCGTAACCTGAAAGGAAAACATAGGTCCCCCTATCAGTGGACCCACCACATGCTGGATGGGCCATGAGGGGTCAAGTGCATTGTGAGCTGGGAGGCAGCCAAGCATGGCGGGTGCAAGCACTGGCGGTTTAATCCTCAGCTGCCATGCTCGCTTTGGAGACATGGATTGTCACCTTTCTGGTGGAGAGGAACCTGAGCTAGTTCATGGTTTGGGTGGATCCGGATAGATATAGTCAGACTAACCTCAAAGCACAGCATGGGTTCAAGAACCATTGTCCTCCGAAATGGTTGTACCCTTTTCCACTCTGGAGTTGCTCCTGGTGAGAGAAGCTTAGTGTGTGTAGGCACATTTATTGACCGGAGCTTGGTTCCTGGACATTTGGGTTTACCTCAGTGGATGAAAGGGTAGCCTCCCTTCGCTTTTATATTTGTCAAGTGGTTCCAACATTTTTGTTTGGGACTGACCTGCAGGTTTCCCCCACTTGAAAAGGATGCTTTCTTCCTGAGAGTCCACAGGATTTCACTCAGACTCATAAGTTGATTCTTCCCTTTTCCTCTTTTATTTGAAAGTTTGTTGAATCAACAATATTAGTAATAGTCGTAACAGCAGATGAAAAAACTTTAAACATAAACACATAGAAACCAATTATTACCATTTCAATCTGTACTACAACTCAATCTGTTTGTTATGAACAAATATTGTCCATAACAAACACCATATTCACACATAAGGACATAAGGACACAGTTCTACACTTGACTTTGTAGTTGTATCATTTGACTCACAGCCGTATGTCTTGGACCCTCGGGTGATGAGAGAGGAGGAGCTGTCAACTGATAATCACTTGGTCGTGAGTCGGCTCAGATGATTGGGGACTAAGAGGCCCAAATGTGTTGTGTGTGTCTGGTGGAAGCATCTGGCAGAGTTCCCTGTCCCTCCCCTATCACCAGGGCTGAGGTCACTGAGGTAGTCAAAAAGGTCTGTGGAGGCATGCCTGTCGATGAGATTCGCCTGGATCTCCTTAAGAATGTGGGTGCTGTGGGGCTGTCTTGTTTGACATTCCTCTGCAGCATTGGATGGACATTGGGGCAAGGGTATCTGGACAGGCAAACTGTGGTGGTGATTGGAGGGTGTGTTCCAACTATAGGAGGATCGTACTCTTCAGCCTCCCTGGTAAGGTCTATTCAGGGGTCCTGGAGAGGAGTGTCAGTCAGAGATTGTCAAATCTCTTCTGGAGGAGGAGCAGTGCAGTTTTTGTCCTGGCCATGAAATCAACCAACTCTATACCCTCTTCATGGGCCTGGAGGGGAATGGGGAGTTCGATCAACTCGGCAGTTTGCTGATTTTGAGTACCTGAGCAAAGTGGCACTGTGTAAAGTGACCAGGGAATACTTTGCGAGTATGGAGAATTGCACCTGTCCAGTCTGGACATGAGCTGTCTGGTCCCTGTATGGCCGGTGCCTGAGTTTGGTCCCCATTGCCGGCAGTAAATCGGGTTGCTTTCCAATGAGGGTTGGGCACAGCCAAGGCCGCCCTTTGTCACGATTCTGTTCATAACTTTTAAGGACAGAATTTTCTAGGAGCAGCCAGAAAGAAATTCAGCACCTCCGAATCTGAGACCATGATCCTCAGGCAGGAAAGTGTTAAATGTGTAACGGGCGGAAGGCTAGACCCAAGTACTGCACAGACTGAGACCAGTGTCGGAACAGAGTCCCAACAAAGTGGAGACAGACAAGGGGCGAGCAGGCAGAAGAGTCAGGGACAGAAGGCTGTTCAGGTTAACAGGGCAGGGACGACGAGGACGAGTCAGGGAAAGCAGGGTCGAAACCAAGGAAGCAATCCGGGAGAAAACGCTGGAGAACTTTGCATGCTGCGAAAGACAATCTGGCAGAGACTGAGAGGAAAGAGTGGGTTTAAATCAGGTGAGGGAACACAGGTGAAGGTGGATGCACTGATGAGGCAGACATGATCAGGAAAAGTATTGGCAGAGCTGGCAGTACGATGGAAAACCAGGAGCGGATTATGACAGAATGTCCTCTTCGAGTCAGGAATGATGTCCTGCCCCAGGTGGAGAAGTTCAAGTATATTAGAATTTGGCTATAATTACTCATTACTCATTATATTATAGTATACAGTGCTAGTATGCTATAATATACTCCACGTAAATTACTGATTGTCTTATTCCTTTTAGAACCATACTTTTGTGTTAAAGTTTCTGGCTGTGCCAATTCTCTTTTTCTCTTTTCGTTGCAGTATACACTCTTTAGGTGAACACACACACTTTGTTACCACATTCCAATGTCATCAGCATGAATTAGGACCTGGCCTGTTTAAGTTAGAGGTAACTGGCCAATAGCACTTGGTTGTGTCCAGTCCTCATTTTGAAGGGGTGGGCCCAGCTCAGAAGACAATTATCCATCACACCCGGATTTCGTGTGAGAGCCCAGCCCTGATGTTCAAAGTAGATCTGCTGCTCCTAAAAATCAAGAGAAGCCAGATGAGGTGACTCAGACATTTGGTCAGGATGCCACCCTGGTGAAGTGTTCCAGGCACGTTTAACTGTAAGTAGACCCTGGGGGAGGCCCAGGACACGCTGGAGGTACTATGTCTCATGGCTGGCCTGGGGACACCTCAGGATCCTGGCAAATGTGGCTGGGGAAACATGTCTAGGCTTCCCTACTCTGGTTGCTGCCCCCACGACCTGACTGTGGATGAGTGGAAGAAGATGGATAGGTTATTGTAATTGGTTTGTCCACCCAAAATTAGGTCACCTGCTTTTTTTTAAAGAGAAGCATTGATTCAATGACAAATTGCCACAATCATATATTTTTTTGTTTTTTCTCTTTGTTTTTCAGCTATTTTTTAAAAGAAAATTATACGCTCTCAAGAAAAAGCAATGCTTTTTCCACAATACCTCATTTGAAACCAAATAACTTTTAATTTCACTAGACTTATTTAATATGAGGGTTCTTCAATAAACACAATACATTTCAACTGCCCTTTAAGCAGCCATCATAATCTATTACTTATGAAAACAAAAACACAGCAAAGAGTTTAAAACTTTAGACCAGGATGGTCTGAGGTTCCATCTCAATTAAAAATTTAAATTGTGCCCGAGGGGCTACAAGAGTATGTGTAAATGCATCTGATAGACACTTGCACTTTTGTGATTACAACTCATATATGCTGTCTACAACAAAAAGGCCCACCAAATGATTGAATTATCTTACCTAATATTACCTAATAAATATCTGTCTGTGACAAGAGTATAGCAGAGAGGGTGAGTGTACACAGTGTATCTTTTGGCAATGGTTAAGCACATAGCAAGTGATATGAAACTAGACAAGTAAAAGTTGGCACCCTACGTATGTACAGCATTGTGAAAATCTCCAGCTGCTCTACTGAAAGATTTCATATACAGGCTCACCTCTGGGTCAGTCAGCACAAAGGTTTTACTGTCTGACACTTTTGTATGAATTCAAACAAGGCTTTTCTACGACTGTTTTTATCACACAATATGATTTAGTGTACTATATGAAAAGTGTTATGTGGTTTCTTAATCAGTTACACGTAGCTTTTTATTTTTAGCTAGAAATGTTTACTGTTTCTGGGAACCAGGACCTTTCTGGGTGGAGTTTGCATGTTCTCCCTGTGTCTGCGTGGGTTCTCTCCGGGTTCTCCGGCTTCCTCCCACAGTCCAAAAAACCTGCATGTTAGGCTGATTGGAGATTGGGGAAATTGCCCTTAGGAGTGAATGTGAGTGTGAGTGGTTGTTTGTCCTTGTGTGTCTTGTGTGTGGCCCTGCGATGGACTGGCGGACTGTCCAGGGTGTACCCCGCCTCTCGCCCGTTGACCACTGGGATAGGCTCCAGTTCCCCCCGCGACCCCATGAGGGAATAAGCGGTATTGATAATGGATGGATGGATGGATGGATGTTTACTGTTTCTATTGTAATTTTGAGAACAACATTAAAAAACAGAATTTGAATATGCACATACTTACCAAACAAGACATGGGCTCTGTCTATGGGTTGTAAATAGGAACACAGTTATGATTCATAAGCAGTTCAAGTTTAAAAAAACTAAGAAAAATAAATACATTTAAAAAAAGGGCAGGTCTTCTGCCTTTGGCAAAGCACAGGCCAATGTATCAATCTGTCTAGGGGTTGTAAATAGGTACACAATTAAACTTCATAAGCAGTTCAAGTACAAAAAAAAAAAAAAAAAAAAAAAGAACAGGTCTGTTTTCTTTCTGGCTTCTGCCTTTGGCAAAGCACAGGCCAATGTCTCAATCTATTGCCTTCTCATCAGGTTCACCAGCACTGCCTTACAGTCTTTTCTTTTAAATCTATTTCCAGTTTATTGCCTTTATTCTTATTGACATTGGCACTATTATATAAACCCAGACAAGCCTAGAAATTGTTACATGGAGAAGGATTTTATCCACCTGCCCCCTGTTTCAACTCCTCCTATTTGTACCAATGGTAATCTTACCAACCAATAGCAAAACCAGTAATTTTCAAGTCATAAATAGCGGAAAAAGGGATTGGGCTTTTGATTTTGAATATATATCAAACCTAGAAGAGAAAGCAGTAACGATGAATTAATTCATTGTAAATACGTGTCAGCTGACACAATTTTAGAAACATCTCTATACATCTGAATGTCTGCCTGCTATGCTTTTAAAATAAAAATGTATGCTAGCAGAAGCCTCGCAATTGCTTCAAATGGGCCATGACCAAATTTTTCGACATCCCATTTGAGCGAGACGCATTTTGGTGATGGAGCTAACCATCACACTGCTGCAAAGCCATTTGTTTGCTGATAAATATGTTTCATATTATTCTCTTTATAAATTTTAATTTACATATTAATTTGATGTTCTGACACTTTGTGGTTATAAACTCAAAAACCAGCTATTTTTGTGGTATTTTTGAGTCAATGGACCTTTTATATCACTATTGCACCTTAGTTTGAATATATTTGCTTCCTTGCCTCCCATAACAAAAAAGCATGTATACACACACAGGCACAGAACAATTTTAAAACCCGATAGACAAATAAAAGGCATAATGAATTAAAAAAAGGAAAAAGAATATTAGTGACGTGCTGACCTGTGATGATGTTTTTATTCTTGAACTAATTGTCATTTTAAATTGTTCTTAGTAACCCATCATTATGGAACTCAGTCTTGGTTGACTCAACACTTGAAGTACAATAGGAAATACAATAACGGTGCTGTGCATGATCCAACAACAACTCTGCATACTTTCCAGAACTTTCATCATGACAGAAAAAAAAATCTGCCTCTTTCACCTTACTGTAGCCGACACTCATCACGTAAAACTTGTAATTCTTTGTTCGCCATCCATGAAAGCAAATTATATCCCTTTGGCAAAAATCATGAAATCTCTATCAGCCATTGGATGACAAGGTGTCTGAAACAAAATGCTTTGTTCCATTTTTTTTAAAAACCAGTAATTACAAATAAGTCATTAAAATAACTTATTCCATTAATGATTTCTATAAATTCCATAGTTTAATAACTTGTCATGCTGAATATTTGCCTTTAGTCAGCTTTGGTTTACATGGACATGAAAATAAATATCCACTCCTCCTAAGTGAGAGGCACAGACAATGCGGGTTCATCAGGATAAATAGTTGGCAAAAATCTTCACACATTTTTAGAATAATTTTTTCTTTACACTCATCATGGCAGTAAATTGTTCTTTTTCATTGCCCTCAAAACAGAAGGAAATGTGGACTTCCAGGCAACTAATGAGAGTGAAAGCAGCAATGTATGCCTTGAAGAAAAAAACTTCATGAATTGCTGTCTCAAATTTTGTGTCTACCCAAATTTGAAGTAATTAATCACAAAACTTTAAACTTTCATATACAAGGTGGAATTATTTAGCTCGGGAAAAGTAACAATAAGGGTTTTGTAAGATGTTCATGCATGTTTGTGGAAGTTTTTTTCTTTTTTAGGTAGATGCATGTATGCTTAAAGTTCCAACTCTAAGTTTATTTTTGTGTTCAAATTGAATGCAAAATTTGCCTAACTATATTTACCATCAAATCTGCCCTTTCACATTCCTGTTCAGGAGATTCTTTCCAAAAGTCCTCTACCATTTAGAGAAGCATTTCAAAGACATCAAAGAATTTGTGCAAAATATTGTATTTCTGGATTTAAAGCAGTAAGAAGCCTATTTCATACTTATATGTGGTTATGCCATGTCATTAAAGATTCAGTTTGTTTTGGAAAATGGTTTGAGGGGCTTTTGAGCTTGTTGTGAAACTTTTCCATTGCTTAGAACAAATGAGACAGTCAGTGCTTCAGTATGCTTGGGCCTGTTGGGACAATTCTTTTTCCGAAACTAATTTCCTCCCTCTCATCTCTCAATGCTTCCATCACATCAGGAAGAGGTGCTGAGACAATATAATATATGAGTAAGTTCTATTTCTGATACTTATTCTGCAAAGCTGTGTCTTAAACATTGTGTTTACGGGACCAGTCAACATTCTGCACACAGAGACAAACAACCATGCATACATTCCTATCAGCAATTTAGAGTCTTCAAATAACATGCATATTTTTGCACTGTGGGAGGAAGCAATAGTACCTGTAGAGAGCCCATTTAAATAACTTCAGAGAATGGTCTGACTTGCACTTTTTGGAACGCAAACTCCACTTTAAAAGGCCCATTTGCACCAGTGATTTGAAACCAGCAACCCTCATACTGGTAGTTTAGCCCTTGAAGACTTTTTAAAGGGACATTGTGTAGTATTTTGAATATTGTATTAGCTACAATAATTTTCTTCATTTATAAATGTTTCCTTATTTGGTGTAAAATACCTCTGCAATGATCTGACTTCTCCTCATAAGCGAAGAATTTCCTCTTTGTATATACATGGGACGGGTAAATCCATGGAGGTTTCCATGTCGTTCCACCATTTGTTAGAATGCAAAATACAATTTTACCGAGAGACGGGAGAAATTTGTACACCGTGTACTTTTAAACCTTGTCAATGTCAATACATTAACAAATAACACATTTCAAGCTACATTAGCATATTTATTTTATTGCTACTGTTATATTATTGTGGGCGGCACGGTGGTGTGGTGGTTAGCACTGTCGCCTCCCAGCAAGAGGGTTCTGGGTTCGAATCCCGGGGGAACCAGGGCCCTTCTGGGTGGAGTTTGCATGTTCTCCCTGTGTCTGCGTGGGTTCTCTCCGGGTTCTCCGGCTTCCTCCCACAGTCCAAAAACCTGCATGTTAGGCTGATTGGAGATTGGGGAAATTGCCCTTAGGAGTGAATGTGAGTGTGAGTGGTTGTTTGTCCTTGTGTGTCTCTGTGTGGCCCTGTGATGGACTGGCGGACTGTCCAGGGTGTACCCTGCCTCTCGCCCGTTGACCACTGGGATAGGCTCCAGTTCCCCCCGCGACCCCATGAGGGAATAAGCGGCATTGATAATGGATGGATGGATGGATGGATGTTATATTATTGTACAAACAAAAAACAGAAGAAAATTCAAATTCACCACTCAATGTTATGTTGAATTTAGTTGAAAAACCCTGCTTCACTGAGATATCAAGAGTTATGATTGATATTGGAAACTTGCTTAAGGGAAGTTTGTTCAAGAAATAAACCATATCTTGGAATAAAATTTTCAGTCTTAAAATACACTTGTGGATAAAGCAGTTTTTCTATAGCAGTAGAAGTAACAAATGCAAAACATACCTTATAAATCTGTTAAATCTGTTAAATCTGTTAAATCTGTTAAATCTGTTAAATCCGTTATATATCTGTTAACTCAAAGGTGATTCTCAATAAAAATCTTAAAATATTTAGAAATTGGATTTGTGAAGAGGCCCCAGTTTAAGATTCTATTAAGCCATGGGAGATTCCATGCGTGAATAGTATCTTAAAATGAAATTGGAAAAAGTCAATCCAATTACCAGACATAGGAACTGAGAGATGTTGAGCGATAAATCAATTTACCTATTTCCTGCTTTTTTGACAATACATGTTTAAATGAGGGACCAGACAAGATTTAATTCATAATGATGAGGTGGGAACAGAAAACAATTTAAATAATGTGAGTTTTGAGTTTTTGATGAACTTTTTTATATAATTATCAACATTTACTGTCCAGGTTATGTACTCGATGAAATCGGTGCTAATTGTGAAAAGAATCATACAAAATGCAAATTAAAACAATTGTAATGTATGACTAGTCTGCACTTTGGTTAATTAGGACTAAAAACACCCTTCATCTAGTCCAGCAAATAAAGATAAATGGGTTCAAGATAGTCCAACCTGTTCTCAGTGGGAAAGTAACATAAAATTCTACATGAGCCGAAGCCAATAGCATATGAAGTGATGTCACCACATGTGCCTGCGTGCACTCAGGCGCTGTTTCTGCATGAGCAGAAATAAAACAGTCAGTGTGCGAGTTCCCAGACAGAAAGCACATGCCTGTCTAACTTTTCCTATCATGAATATAAGTTGCAAGATGATATTAACCAATTATTTTAGGTGACTGTTTAAGATAATGACAGGTTATAGTCCCAGTCATCAAGGCCAAAGATGTTCCAGACTTTTATTAAAAGGCCAAATGGCCAGCACGTGTCCTGATGGATACCAAACAAGAAGAGAGGAATGAAAATAGGACACACCACATCCAGGAACGGGACAGGGTAGAGGACAAAACTTTAACTATTTGAAGAAAGCTAATGAATACAGGAGGCAGAGATTACATCTTTATGTTTCTTCAAGATAGTAACTACCCTACTCAAAGAGGAAACAAGAAAGGTCTCATGCTCCACTGCAGCACCACAACACACATTATCAATGACACTGCAAAGTTCAAAACAGTACTAGAGCTTCAAACCCGAGGACCAAGTAATCAAGCTTGCCAACGGGTCACAGGTGAACAGTGTCGCAAAGATGCGGAGAGACACTATTCTGTTTGCTGGACAGTGAAGGACAACAGGACAACAGAATAAGTCATGAAACAGGACAAAAAGGCTCAAGCAAACACTATACATCCCATTGTTTCCACAAAACAAAGCCGCGACAGCCAAACAGAGCCAAAGTCCACCTAAAAGACTGTGATGTCACAAGGATAGCAAAATGTTCAACATTGTTGTGCATGGTAGACTGTGTAACCAGAGCCCAATCGAGGCCAAAAATGCTGATGAAGTGTATGGCTGTCACAGTATCAAACTGGGCACAATATATTTTCAAAATGATTAAAAGTGCTTACAGGGATTTCTATACAAAGGAAATATGACGAAGCCAATCAAAAATGTGAAATATGCACATTACAAGTTCAAGTTCACCCGAAAAACAGAAACAGACAGGCAGCTGCTAATGCTAAAACTGTACGAGAGCTAGTACTGTGGTCCTATCAAACCAGCAGATAAAGATGGATGTCTGTATTCATGCAGTTTCATTTACTGTTGACTAGAGCGGGATAACTTTTCCATATTCTGTAAAAGCAAAACGTGACACAAGGAAAGCTACAGAAAAAAAATCATATCAGATGTAGCTTCACATGGAGGGTGCAGAACATATTCGGCATGTTTTTCCAGTCTTTACTTAGGTGTAACAGAATAAGTCACAAAACAAGTGTACAGACAGAAGCTCAAATCCAGAACAGGTGTTACTGTAAGCAGCTACAGCAAACACCTTACCATGTTTTCACAGGAAAATAATTTGGCTCTTAATGATAGGTGTGCAAGCAAGAAAAAAATGACTTGGATTCCAGATGTGATAGGAATCTTTGTTTGCTATGACAAATGTAGTAGCATATAATGTGTATATTCCTGAGACAGGAACTTTTTTAAAACATAGGCTGGCTAAATCTATCACCAAATATAGCTCAAATGGCTAGACTCAGACAGATTATGATACACCTAAGAGCATGGTCTGTCAGGAACAGCCTAAGGACAGTAAAGAGTCTATTGTAGAGGAGACTTCTGAGGCAGGTCCAATCCAGAAAAATAGTATTCAGAAAGAAGAGGGAGGCATGAGGAAAGTTCCAGAATGCTTAAAGTACCTGTGTAAATCCAAGTGTAATAATAAAAAAAAATGAAAATACAGATTGGATGGTTCAGGATCCCTGAATATATATTTCTTGATGGGGTGTACCAACAACAACACAGAAATGATCGTAATTTACAAAATATCTCTCCTTGTATTATGAACAAAATTGATGCTATTGCATAACAGCTTGTAATGTAACAAAAATAAACTTAAAACGGTTTATAAAGGTGTAATATTTCCAACGAATTGGTCAGTATTGCAGCTAAAAACCTACAAAATAAATGATATGCTCCTTGAACAAGGTTGTCAGCCTTCAGTGTGCAAATGTACTCTCATTCCTGAGGCACATCCACACCTGACAAACATATGGAGGGTGCGGCAGACGAGGAAGCCTGTAGTCACTCGACACGCTGGCTCACTGACACAGACAGACCCTTAGGTACTTTTCCACAGAAATCTAACCCTAAGCTGTGAATGATGCTTTCATAAGAAATAGTCCCAGGTGGACAGCTTTCAAAATGATACAAAGAATCCTTTTAACATAGATGGGTAAATCTCTGTTTTTCATAATTCTACTTTGTAGGAGAGCTTTCTCTGTAGAAGCAGCACACTTTTATCCAGATTGTTTTCTCAAAAAAGTGCAATACAACCCCTCACCCATTTGCATTCTTCTGATGTAAAGTTTTTAACTGTACATCAATTCAGAAACATCTTTCATGCTTGTCTAGTTCATTCATGGACATGGAACAAATGTATTTTAGATGAACAAAATGTATTTGTTCAACTACTGTTTAACTACTGTTCATCAAATTCAGAATTCGTTTCCAGAAAAAAAATGATAAACTTCCTATACAATCAAGTTATCATAGGGGGCAATAGCTTGGAAACAAATTTGTGGATGTAGGAAGACAGCAAGATTTTTAAAGTTTGTGAAAATGGATGTGTATTTTTTAAATTTCGTGAGAAGATAAAGATTAAAAGTTTTGTCTGTTTTAAAGAGTGAATGAGAAGTGGGTGTGTACAGTTCACTTCTCACATTACCATATTGTCTAAACTGTATCTTCCAGATTTTGTTATTAAAAAGCGGAGAAAATTGACTCTTTATATCAATACATTACATCCAGAGGGGGGAAACCCAAACTGATGATAAAACATGAGATTCCACTGTAGGACCACAGGGCAAAATCTTTAGAAGTTTAGAAGAAAAAGGCTCCCAAGCTATACCTTTTAAGTGTTACTCATCTTCTTCATCCGCACTGATATTATTTGTCAGCACAATAACATTGTATGGCTCAACGTTCCTATATGATGATAACTCTCCAAGACTCTCCAACACTGGCTGGATTTTTCTTTGCTCACAGATGCTGATAATGTTGTCGAAGGAGATGCCAGAGAGTGAAAGTTGATTAACCTTTTTGACATAAAAAATAACTGAGAAAGACCAATATTTGATTTGCAATCAGTCACTGCTTTTTTGGACTTTCCTTCTCAGGCTACTTTGTATGTATTTCTGTAGTGATAATGACAGCATTATACCATGATATCATGCTACAAATTTTTAATCTTAAATATTTACAAAAACTATCTCCTTTTAGCAATCATTTAATTGGCATGCCAATTTAAGGAATGAATCACATGTCAAAATCTGGTTCAAACAGCATCTTGAATTTGTATGATAAGGTCAACATGTTTGAATAGTTTTGGTCATACATTTTTGATAGGCCTAGAAACCCAGCTCATTGCCTGGGAAATGCTGATGAAAGAAGCAAATATCTGTGCTCTATCTAATCCAGATGGTAAATTGTTAAATCTTGGTACAACGAAGACTTGGGAGGAATAGTTTCTGTGCCGTGAACAGACGGTTGCCATGTTGGGAAAAATCACAGGCAGCAGTCGAAATAAACAATCCTTCTCTGAGTCACAGGCAATCCTCCCTAACCACACGGCCCCGATCTCACCAGTCAATGGAATTCCCTCACCAAAATCATCCTGACTCATCTGCTGTTACTCATTTGCTTGCACACTTTTAGTTACTCTTTAGTCCTCTGCTCTCTTAGTTTCTCGCTTCTAACTGAAGATCTAGTCCCAGACTCTGCCCAATAGTTAACTTCTCTCTACATTTACTGGCCTACCTCTTAAATCCCTGGTCAGTCATTCAGATTTGATTAAAAAAAAGAAGTCCTGAGTGATGTTTTAGGGGGTTGCTCCCTCCCACTTTCTTTCCACCTTGTTTCACAAATAAGCACTCAACTTCTCTTCGGAGGAGGAAAACTCAATTCACACATTGTTGCCTCATCTGACATGCATTTCCAAACTTACTGACAGACTCCAAGAGGACTAAATCAGATTACTTGAATATCCATCCTATTTTTAAAATAGATAATCTGGACGGGTAGTTTATTCAAATAAAAAAGTCAGGATTATGGAAGCGGAAGGGTACTAACTCTTTTGGTTCCAAGCACACTGCTTCACCACAAAAAATATTCAAGTGGGTACACTACACAATATGTTTTGGAACAAATATGCTTATCATCCTACATTTTCAAAAGTTTACTATTATTTTATTCATACCCCTTCAGCAAATAGGTTTAACTTCTGATACAGACATTTCTTTGTGTGCCTGTACAGATTCTATTTGGCATGTTTAGTAGTTTCTTAATGACTTAAATTTTGGACTGCAAATTACCAGCGGTGGTTTTAAAAGCAGCTTTTCATCACATTGATGCAATTGTATCTCAGCCCAAGATTTGGAATGTGACTGTCAGCTGGGAGTGTCTCCTACATCACTTGCAGGGGAACAGATCAACTCTGGAGAAAGAGTAACATCTTGTGGTGCTAGTTGCAAAGGTCTTTGGAAGATGACAAGAGAACCAAGTCACAGTGATAGATTGTATTATTAATAGAAGTAGTATTCCATTGTAGGCAGTTGCCAGTCCTACTTGGGTTACTATACCAACCCATGAATGAGTTAAAGATGTGTGGACACACAATTTAATCAATTTGCTTGCAAATACTAACAGTGTCAACAGTTTGAGAAATGAATGTGCTTTGACTGGAGTGGTTAAAAAAACACACAACTATATGTCTTACCCTGCAGCTGGACATCAAAGCTGTTTACTGACTGTGTTCATTATCTTTTGGATTGAAGACTGATTTTAATGTCTGACACACTAACATATCTCCCATTTAAATCCCACAAATAAAATCCTGATTGAAATGTTTTGAATGGTGCTATTATAAGACGCACAAACTAACAAACGCACAAAACATTTTCTCTCCCTATTTTACTATTGCATTTACAGAGCAGTTGTTTGGTGAATAGTTGGGTGCAGTCAAAGTTCATGGATGACAATATAATACAAAGCCAATCTCCCTCCTTGCTGTCTTTTAGTCTTTTTGTTTGAAGGTGGAACTCTGGATTGTAAAAATAGATACATACATAAAATAAACAAAAAAAAAAATATGGCAGCCCACACACCTGCCTGTAACTAAGGATGGGCTTGGCTCACAGTTGTAGATTTTGAATGCATTGTCTTCTCTAAGGAAGAGAATGAAAGGAAGATGTGGGAGCTATCATTCTCAAGACGCAGTTTGTAAGGGTTGTATGTGGAGACACAGATGGAAAACAGTACTGACACAAACCCATATTCTCTTGTAAATATAAGATAATACGTAGAGATTTGGTGAATGGAAATCAAACTAATCATCAGTACAACATATACAATGGATGTTAACAGCAATATAAGGAAATAAAAGAAACAATGATATAGTAAAGTGTAATTCTGTGTAGTATCTATGAAGAGTACTCTTGGGAGGGTTACTTGGAGCACAAGTGTTTATACAGCCTGACTGCAGCAAAAACACAGACCTTGTGAACCCTCTCCACACATGTAGCCCATCCCAGATGAAGCTTTCAATTGATTGCAGATTGTCGTTTACAGGGGTGAACACACACATCCTCCTCTTATTTGCTACCACATCTGTTCAGGTGCTTCATGTCAGCTGCCATGCTGATATCCCCACAAACCACAACTAAGGGAACTGCTAATGCAACAGCACTGTAATAAAAGGAGTAGCAATCCTTGTTTGGCAGGTTGGAGAAAAATAGAGAGTATAAGAGTGCTATCTGAAAGCATTCAGATAGCACTCTTAATAGCATTCCTATTTATTTTGTTTTTCTTTTTAGAATATTACAGCAAAGAGACAGTCATTTGTTTTCACTGCAAGTTTAATGGACTTGAAGTGAAGAAATTACATAGTGGTTAGATTTGACAAGTGGAAAAATTGTTGCCTAAAGCATATTTGCAGAGCTGTGCTGACAAGCTGAAGGAAGGGAGCAAACATTAAATTTGGGTGTGGCAAACAGGGTGGGCTCATTTTCATGGAAAATTGAAAACAGCACAAGCCCACTTACCACATTTAAATGAAGTATAAATTACTTATGTAGATAGATGAAGATTAATAAAAGATGTTGGTGGATGAATATCATTTATTATTTTCAATAGTATTCTTTTACACTCTATGATATTCAAGCAGCATTGCTGTACACAAGCAATCACTCTCAAGAACTGTATTTATTCAGTGCAAACTTCAAATAATAAATAATAAATAATAAATACTGATAATACATTTCTGAGAGGATTAATTAAAGATTTGAAGAGATTATCCCATTTATGGCATTCAGGAAGAAAGGTCAGATGCCTCACTAAAGAAAAAAAAGGAGCTAAAAATGTACATAGCTTTAAGTATCTCATGACGCAAAACCAGATACAGATAGTTTATATTTGCTTTGAAATAGCTCCCCTTAATATGGCAATATATACTATTGCAATCTTTTTGACCAACCAAGCAGTAAACAGGTGGCAAGAATCAGATGTACAATTCATTTTGCTCATAAAGATGAAAAAACAGATTACTTAAAAAAGTTATAGAATTTGTGTTCTTTGCCTTGACAATGTGGAACAAATACACTAAAACATTTTCCCAACTGCACGGGAGGCCAGTATAAATAAAAACCATCCACTGAACCAAAAGGTCAACTTGTCATCGAAACAAGGAAGCACACTGTGAAAAATACTACTAATCTTTTTATGGGGCATCATATAATTTCTGCTTAATATGCCCATGGACAAGTGTACGCAAAATCTACCATCATCCCATGGACATGTGATTGTTTACGATCAATCCTGCCTTTCACTGACGGTAAAATTAAGGTAAAGTTAGAGAAAAAGACTTGTGAATAAAACTCCGAAATGATTGGATAAATCAAGTGTCTTCTCTTCTCAGTTATGTTTAGTCATGTGAAGTGACATGATCAAGCTACTGAGGAAAAACGATATTAAAAGTTCTGCTGGTTTGGATGTGAATGTTGCTGTGTATGGTTGGTTTGGCTGGAAATACAAGCAGTTGAGTTTTTGGGAGATACAGTTGGAGGTGATGGGCTTTCATCCATTTTGATATATCGAAGAGACAGTCTGAGATAGATGCTGAAATCGTGTGGTCGTCGGTGGGAACGACAGATAGAGCTTTGTATCATCAGCATAGCAGTAGCATGAAAAGCCATGTAATCGGATGATCTGGCCCTAAGAGGTGGAGGACATGGTGGAGGTCCCACTACTGGACCTTAGTGGACCCATTGGTGAGGTGGTGCACTGAAGAAGTGTTGCAAGCCAGGATACTTTGAATGACCGATCAATGAAGTACGATTCAAACCAGGAGTGAGCTCTCCTTGTGATGTCAATGCTCGACTGTATAGACAGAAGGATGTCATGACTGACTGTCAAATGCACCCGATAAGTTGAAAACGCTAAGTACTGTGGACTGGATCAAGTCACAGCCAGCAGAGCCGATTCAATTGAGCGCCTACTTATAAACACAGATTGGTTGCATCTTGGAGATTGTTTTGTGAGAGCCATTCCATGGCCTGCTTAAAGACTGCCCTTTCTATGGTTTGTGACAGAAAAGGGAGAGACCAGCCAAAGGTTCTCCACCTGAATCGGTTGGACTGAAGGTCTATTGAGCAAAGGTATAAATGTGCCTGATGTCAGTGAAGCATCAATCTCATGTGTGACTGTTGCAAATAACATATGAGCTCTGGACTGGAATAAATTAGTAGGACCAGGGTCTAGTGAGTGTGTAGTAAGACAGCTTAGACACTGCTTTCATTGAGAGGGGTGAATGAAGACAGTTAAGCAGCAGGACTCCAGCGTGCATATGTGATTTGGAAGGGTTCAGGTGTGGGCTGTTCGGTAAACTGTTTGCTTATAGCTGCATCTTTATCAGTAAAACATAAAGGGGGAATTGTCTGTTGTTAGATTGGTAGCAGGTGGTGAAAAGAGCAGGGTTAATTAGAGTTTTAAAGATAGAAAATTGCATACGGGTGTCAGTTGTACTGCCTTTTTTGCGTCAGTTAAAAATAATGTAAACTCTTGTACCAGGAATTTTTCAAGATCTGCACGTTCTTTTGATTGCTCCATTTCCTTGGAGATGAATCCCATATATCTGAGTGTATCATTGAGCCATGGATGGGACTGAAAAGATTGAGCGGGTTGGGTGGATAGAAGACACAGACTATCCAAGTAAGAGCTCAGTGGGATTCTGTGGGCACTTTAACCTCAAGGTAAGAAAATGTGTTAAAATATGGAAACTATGGGGGTGGAAACATAGGGGCTTTTTGGACGAATCACTCTGATTTGAATTAAATAGTGGTCAGAAAAGTGCAGAGGTGTGACAAAGATGGCCTCTTTAGCCCGAGTGAATGTATCAATGATAGACAATTGGAAGAACGGGGGCAGTCAAGGTGTATATTCAAATCACCGAGGAGCATTATGGATGAAAGAGAGCAAGATATCTAGATAATCTATAATGTTACTGAGTTGTCATGGTGGGCAATAAATAATAACCATGCAGATTTTGACTGGTGCAGTTATCAAGATAGCATGCTACTCAAAAGTTGTATTTGGCAATAGGTATCAGTTAATTGTATTTCCATTTGTTGAAAATGAACAGGCCCGATCCATCACCTTGTCCAGATTTACAAGGAGGGTGGGACAATGTGTGTTTGTTCTAAAGTGCACCAGGCTAGCATTTTTTTCAGGCTTAAGACAGGTGTTAGTGAGAGCCAGGATGTTAAGTGACAGATGTTTGGCATAAGCAGTTATAAAGTAAGCTTCGTTTACTGAGGATTATCAGTTCCATAACCCTACAGGGAAGGGCGTGTTACAGAGGGAAATTTCTTTGACAGAGCAGAGGTTATCAACCCTTTTAAGCCTGATCCTAAATAAAATCTGGAAGAAATTATTTCCTTTTTGGAAGTCTTTATTTGTCCCTTTAACAAAATTTGAAAAAAGTCTACTGAAATTCATTTTGAACAGTCAAAATTATTGTCATGTCGCCTTCATATATATCTTATTGTGTACGACTGGGATTTCAGCAAAGTTCTTACCATTAAATGATGCAAAATATCTGAGATGCAAACATTTCAGAATCCGTATCAAATATTATACATTTTGGCATTATAGGGTTTTGTTATGGGAAACCTTCCATGTGAGCCGGCGAGAACAGGAATGGGATTGAGGCCCAATTAAAAAACAGGATGTAAGGCTGGAGATACAGCAGATAGGGCAAATAGGACAGGTTTGCCTTGTCTGGTGGCCTTTCTCTGTGGACACACACAGATAGACCCGCAAGTCTTTATCTTATCAATAAAAAATAAAATGAATGAAATGGAAAATTCGTGCAATGTTATGTTTTGACTTGCTTTACAAGCAAACCTACTCTAAATTCATTGTCTCTCTTTCTACTAAATAAGTGTTTCTTCTTTTGTTTCCTGTCAAGTGTGTCATCAAATGAAATTTAAACTTTCAATAAACCTTAAACAGCAGCAGACTGAGCCTTCAACTCCTTTTATAGAATACATTCTTTTTGTATTGGTCATAGAAAATCAGCTCCAGCCTACATTGAACACATGGGCTCTGACATTCAACTCCAATTTTGTGTGATGGAAGCTATTCTAGAAATAGTAAAGTATGCTTAATTTTTAGCCAATTTCTTCCCAGCAAATGTCAAACAAAGGCTTTTAGTGGGATCAGAAAAAGCTGGAACCAGAAAATTAACTCTATCACGTCCAGAATAATAATTTTCAACACACAGATAACCCCTTGTAAATTATGAAAGAATGTAGAAACTATTTTACTCTTATGATTTTTCATGTATTTTGATGGTTTTTCTGAAAGTTATTTTTCTCACATAAATACTAATTTTAAAAAGATGTTTAATGAAAATCCCAAACAAATGACGTATATTCTCTTTATGCCTCCAATAAATAACAGCTACACTGTAATGGTAATCTCTTCAAATTATAAGCCCCACAAAGAAAGAGTGGGAGTTTCTAAAACAAATTTTTTTTCTCAGTCAGACATTTTTCTATGAGGGAAGGACAAAAGGCACGGGAAGGACAAACTATGATGATCGTCTAGGCTTCACTGACCAGCTGCTTTATTGCAAACATTTACTGTTGCTAACAACTTTATTAGAGATGACTGTGTTGCCTAAGCCAGCAGAATGAAGAAGAAAAGACATACTACACAATCAGAGTTTTTTTTATACAGTAACTAATCCATCAATCTATCATCGTAACCGTTTATTCCCTCATGGGGTTGCGGGGGGGGGACTGGAGTCTATCTCAGTAGTCAAAGGGCGAAAGGCGGGGTCCACCAGTCCATCGCAGGACCACATTAACTAATCAAATATATCTAAAATATTCTAATCATCATCTTTCAAAAAACTTTCTCAGGAAGATCTATGAGATGAAGTTCAAGGCTCTGTTAACACAGCAGCCTGAAGTGACCGAAATATTTTTTTCTTTTTTTGTGAAATCCACGTTTTTTTGCCTGGTTGTTCACATTTCCAAATATATACTAATATATTTGGGATACTATATATGATGATATAGGCTTTTTAATTTTCTTTGGCACTTGAGCCAGGAATATTTAGATCTACGCCCAGCCATTTCTTGAGTGATGCTAACAATACTCACTCGGTTCTGATAAGACTCCTGAAGTTTGGCCAAGATGAACGTGATGTGCTGTGTACAGCTGAGTCACATTTGAAAACCTCAGATATGTACAGGATTTAGGACCATATATCCAAATTGTCTGGGTTGCATTTGAAAAATTACAATTGTCTTGTCTATTCATTATTTTAAATAAAACCTTGGCATGGTATGTTGTTGGATTTGTGGATTTGTTGGTTGGATTTGTTCCCTTTGAAATGGTTAGTCTAGATGTGCATTTATTTAAAATTTAGCAAGAAGCTGAAGGTCTTTAAAGATTCTGTATTACATCTAACTCGGATAGGAACAACCACACAGATACTCACATTCACTACCATGGGTAACCCAGAATCTGTGGGAGGAAGCTTGGGTGCATACACAGGGAGAACATGCAAACTCCACACAAACAGGCTTCTTTTGAACCAAGAACCCCTATTATAGCACCATGCACCACTAAAACTAATTTCTAAAATAATATGCATTCTACAAAGTTGTAGATGTAGTTCCCTTGTACTGATCAAGATATTCTTAAATGTTATTACATTCATTTGTACTGCTCATCTTACTGTTTAACACATCAACAGTACAAAGTTGCTCTGCTACACTCAGGTTGTTCAGAACAGTGCCTCTGATGACCTTATTCCTCAGGAATCTTCACTTTGTTTTGCTCTTAAACAGAAAAGCACAAATACACCATAGTATGCCTGGCACGTCAATGCTGTGCCAAAGCAGACAAGCATTCTTCAACATTTTGCTTGGGAAGTGGTGTAAGGCAGATAACAGAATGGGAAAAGGGAGCATGGTGCACTTCAGTATTCTCTCATTTGTATTTGAGTGAAATTGTGCTATGAAATCTCAAACAAACAACACAAGTGGTCCAGCCAAGGCTAATTAATAACAATCAGGAAGTTTGCGTTTGCTTTCTTTGTGCAGCTGAACATGAAATTGCATGTCTTATCTTGGCCTCTCAGGTCCCCGGTTTCCACGTCTGACAAGAAGTAAAAGCCTCTTTTGACTGATCCGTGTTGGTAAATAGAGGTTAAAGGATGTGGAACAGCAGCTATGATGTTAGGGATGGTCATGATAACATTTGTGAAGTATGCTTGAACCAGTTGTTCAGCTTGATCAGTATTTAGGTATTACAGTTATAAATTGAGCTTTTATTGTTATTAATTTAGCTTTGTAAATTCCAAAATTCAGTCTATTCACCTTAAGCTTTAACTGAAGTATCTATATTCAAACTAATGTATTTAACTTTTAAAAAAAGTGTTGTATACAATACTTTTTAATTAGGAACTAAGTTGCCTTAATTTTTAATGAGTTTTTCCCCTTTGTGATTTATGGGCTTTTCTACTAGCACTTTATTTGCATGGGTTGGCTCGACTCGTTTATTTACATTTCAAGCGAGGACTAGTACCTTGTAAAATTCACACTTTTATCACCCACCCAGCCGGAGTTTCAAGCTGGTAGAGTTGGGCTATCAGCTGACTCCCAGCCACTGATTGGACAAAGAGTCGCATTACTAGGCATATTATCACAGCATCTGCCAATAGTAAAAGTGTGACAATAACTTTTTTAGGAATATTTATACCAACAAGTGCGCGTTTCAACACCAAATTCAGGTGATATATCACCAGCAAATGAAATAACAAGTAAACCAAGCTATGGTGAGGCCAGTAAGCTTTAGTTGGACTGAGCTCTATAGGCTTTTCTAATGCAAAAGCCTCAATACTCTAATACTATAAGTCCAATACATTTCCCTCCCTTTGTCTTTTTCTCCCACTACCTCTTCTACTTAGAAACTACCATCAGCAACCTAAGCTGTAATTTCATAGAGCTGTCTATATTAAGCCTCCAACACCCCTCCACCATACCACACCCAGCCCTTTACTCTGCCTCCCTGCAATCCTCTTTACTTCTCAGCCCAACTGACCGACACAGAGTTTCCTGGCCTCGGTTCAGGAAACTGCTGCTCCGAAGGCGGATGGGGAGGGAGGGAGGGTGGTGAAAACTTAGAGATGACTTATTTGCCTTGGATACGGTCATAAAACATGCACACACACATTCAAAGAGAGAGGATGCACACAGTGGCTGCCTTTGTTATCAGACAAGGTGAATGTCAATGGTATATGGACAGACTTTATGTGACAACCAAACAAATCAAGGGAGAAAAATGCTACACTTATTTTTTCTTCGTCCACATCTTTTAAAATATAAATCCTGGAAAAAGTTTTTCTTCCTCACTCTCAAGAAATGTTTTTTGTGTTCCAATACAGCCTTAAAACACTGTAAATACTAATGCTAGAAAAAAACTTTATCAGGAGCTGTATTTTGTAGCTGATGAACAATTTGACTTATTGACTTTATCATACTTTCTCTTACCTGTCCTTTTGGTTATATTGGCCTTTATTTTCAAACATATTCAACAACCTCTTCTTTCCCAAACATTCTCTCTCTTGGTCATTTGGTTCTTGGTGGTGAAAGAGCAATTATGCCTTTCCTGATGGTGCACCTCAGTTCTAGTAAGTCATTCCTGCCTTTTAAAACTAAAAAGTTACGTTCTTCATTGCTGTCTGACCTGCCTGTATTGTCTCTACCCATATGCTAACATTATCACGTTAAACAATGTAGTGTCTTAATAGAGATTTCTCTGACTGATGCTGACACCAGCAACACGACGTCATAAAACAACACAGTTATTTGATTTAAAGTATTTAATTAGAATGGACTTTCAATGGACCAGTAGTTCTATAAACTGATTTTACAAAATCTCCAGCTGTAAAATTATTTTGCATCATGAACCAGTTAAACCAAATATTTTCTAAGGAATGCACATTAACTCCTATTATTTAAGTTTGTAAAATATAGCTTATAAAGAGATATAACAAGGTCAATGAAAATAACCTAATTTTTAATGCTACTTTAGCTTTTTACTGTTTACTGCTCAGAGTGTGGTATTAGTTGATCAACATTGGGATTCACCCTATGATAAGCTCTCTAAAGAGTTTCAGACAGTGGTATGACAGTAAATGAGGGAGCTGTTCAAAACAGATTTAAAATCCAAAAGCCATCTTTTGCCAAATGACCAGATTAGAAGTGTTACCAAACACTGCTATTAACCATCACCCTTTTCTTTTCAAATGAATTCCCACTTTCATCTTTTTTTTTTACAATTTGCAAATTTAAATTTTAGTCCCTTACATTGGATATCCTAACAAACTACGCAAGAACAGACACAAAGAGAGCGTGACAAGCATGTGGCAAAATAAGACATCCTTACTTCAGAGCCTTAAACAAGATTCCACTTGATATACATTTTTTACAATGCTTACTTCACTCACACCTAAAAATACCTCACAATTAAAACAAAGTGCCAGTGTGACAATAATTCTGTTTGCAGTGCAGGACCACTGTCACAAAAGAATAACTTTCTGTATCTTGTCTTTAAGTTCTTAAAGTGCCCTTACTTTCTTAATTTAAAAAATCAATCAGGGAATGTTGGGATAATGATACAGAATTATGTGGCCTATGACTCCCATGCTAATTAACAAAGCAAATACTATTATGTTAAAACACAATGTTAATCTCATTCAGGTATTATGGAGCAATTATCTTTCATGACTGCTTCCCATCTCTGGTCTCGTTGCAAGCTTTTTTCTTACCAAGAAGTCCTGCACAGCAAGTCTGTATACATTTTTCTTTGACAGAAACATAAAACCATTGCCAAAACACATAAAAATGTTATTTCACACTGATCAAAACTTTGCAAATCTTCATTCACAGGTAAACAGAATGACTCAGTGAGCAATAAGCAATAAACTCACAAAAAAGCGCAAAGCAGTGAACCAGATTTTCTGTGAATGACATACATCTGCCCCTGCCACAATCACCCCCTCCAATGTCTTTTTTTGTCAGAGAGTCTCCCCGTTTTACACATACTTGTAATTTGTTAGTTGTGTTGCCATGACAACACAAAGTTTCCAAGGGATCTTACATAATGATCCACCCCCCCCAAACGCGATCCTGTGGTTTTAGAAGGAGGCAGGATGGGTTTGAATGAGGCCATGTGGCCACCAAAGGAAAAACACATGCCACGGGGAGGGGAGTAAATGAAAAGCATGCAGCTGCTTTATGGTTGACAGCCTTAGTTAGGCGTGTTCCCCTTTATTTAAAAATCATTCTAAATTAAACTGACCTTTGCACCACACAGGTTGTGGGTGTTCAAAGCAAAGGAAAACGAGTACAGTGTAGTATCAACTATACATTTTCTCATAAAACAAGGAGGCAGCTCACTATGTAGATATTGGTCTGCCGACAGGTAGCACACCTTAGCCATTACTTCGTTATTAAATTTGCACCTATGAAGAATTAGCTTGTACACCTTTTTATTGTGATGGTGTTATTGTTATTATTTTGAATTTACAGCCGAAAGTGAATTAGCAGTAATTCATATCATAAAAATTTTACTTTTGGTTGATTTTAAAATTTGCAAAATTTGAAATTGCCAACCTCAGACTGGTCTACTGCTTGTTTGGTTTCTGCTATATCCCCCTCTTCAGAACGTGATTGGCAGGTGCATCTCCTAGGTGGTGTCCATTTACCCTCATGAAGGAGCAGTATTTAGAGTCCAACAGTCCATCTTCACCCGCCAAGGAAGCGATAGAGCAATCCAGTCATAACTGACCATCTCCACCAGCGAGCAACCAACAGCCATATCTCTGCACCTAATGTACTCCCTCTGAATTTCTTCTGTCTTCATAAAATTAAACCCTGGCTCCTTCATCTACAAAAAACAGTTAAATTATAAATCATATCCCCAAGTTCCACATATTGCAGGAAAATCATCCTAGAAAGCATATTATCTCTGTTCGATAAACCTTTATCTTTGTGTGTGTAATTGTTGCTTATGCCAAAGTAATGCAGAAACATGACAGAAAGATGTGTAAAAGCTATGTAGGTTAATCTACTACTGTTGATGTTTGAGAATGTTACTATAAAGAGCATACAAATATATAATGACTGTGTTTTCCTAATTGTGTTTCTGGTGGAGTTGCATCAGTACAGGATTTTTTTCAATACAGATACAGATTTAGTATTTATGTTCACCAGAAAAGATTATTTTCATCATATTAATCATGTTCATTAATGAACAAGACAAACAATGTATTTTCTCTTTCTCACAATTCCTGTTTTTAACACACTTATATGAGCACATGTTTGTGGTTTGACTTAATCTTCATGATTTAAGTTTGAGGCTTCAAAGATACATGGGCCAATGAAATCAAATTTGTAGTTAGTGCTTAAAGCAGCTCTAGAATACATCAGAGGTTTATGAACATAACAAGTATGTGCCTCACACACGTTCCAAAATAAAGTGACATATTTTACACATTATGAGGTCTGACATATCACAGTTCATCATTTTCCACCCCTCCTCCACTTAGTTTATCTTTGGATCTCTGTTCTGAAATATATAGTTAGAAAAATAATCTTTTTACATAAACATTATATAAATTTCAAATAATCTAATTTGAACAAAACATTACAAGAATATCTCATGTTACAAGATATTATACAAGAATATTGTTAAAAGGGTTATCTGAACCTCTTCATGCAATCTGAGTGATCAAAAGGTATTGTGCATGTTCATTAGACAAATGTAAGACTTTATCTACAAAACAAAGTGGTGCCTTTGTAGTATTAATTGAGATGGAGCAAAGAGGTTTTATCCTGAAATAAACTTAAATACTTACATAATTGTTTAATAAGGAATCACTTCTATTTTATGAAGGACACATGTGGAAGAAATTCATAATGGTTATATATAAGGCATTCAGAAGGGAAAAAAGCAAGAGTGTGGAAAGCCTAGCAACCCTGCTTACAACATCTGAGGGAATTCCACGGGATGTAGTAGAGTTTGTCGGGAGCCTGACAGGGAAACCCCATCATCTCATGAAATTCTTTCCATTCCCTCTCACCACATACCCACACAGGCACACCTACTTGCACTTAGTCACATATGAGCTTGAAAAGTAGAAACCAGAACTCGCACACTGCCACACATGCTTGAAAAAACAGAGAATCTAACGGCTGTTCAAAAATAGACGTAAAGTAGTGATAAAGCCTATTAAAAAAAAAGAAAACATCACCATTGCCTCATGGTTGTGGACACCCCTACAGCCACGTGGAGCAGTCCTGGAGGGAAGTGAACCACATGATGGAGTATTTTGTGCAGTGGTCAGAAGCGAGGATTTCCTCAGACTGTTAGTGAAACGTGACATCTGGTGCTCTTACTGGGACTTCAACAGATGTGTGTAACTCTGTCTGTGAATCCAGCCACGCAGGCACACACCCTCATCCTCTGGCTCACATTGTGTCATGCAAGAGTATTGTATACTACATGCTAACTTTGAGGATATGACGGCATGTTTTGGAGTATTGGATGTGAAAACGACACCCAAGAGTACGTTCTCTTTTTACCCAAAGAGTCGCGAGCAGGCAGCTTCCGCGTATTGTTATTACATGGGGGGAAAGAGGGGAGGGAGGATTTGGCAAGGACTCCCCCAGTAGACAATAACATAATTAGGAGGGAAAATTTGAAAACATGTTTGGGAAATTATCCCTGAGGGTGTAAACTACACGGTGTCCTTTTTCCTTTCAGCTGACAGGGGAAGCCATGTCATAGATGATGAAGAAAACCTTGATGTGACAGGACAGGCTTTCCATAATTCTGAGAGCAGTTATTGCAGAACAATCTGTCCTAATGGCATAGTGGATCCTTGAAGGGTTTCCTTTTAAGGGATCTGACGCACTTCTTGGATGCAATTTTTGGTTCAGGCTACACATCTGCATCTCTATTTAGTGCATTCATTTTACGTTGTCCTGGAATTGATTTAGGATGGAGGTTTGTGTGGTGACTCCAAGCTAGAAATAATAGGATTGCAAACAGAACTGCTAAATATGAATGGTTCACATAGATGCGTAGATACATATTTTTCTTTAACAAATTAACAAGAGAAACTATCTCAATACATGTTTTCCTGGGTTCTCATGGTACTCTGGCTTCATCCCACAACACAACCAACATGAGTTTTAGGTTAAATGGTGCCTGTTGAAGTGAATGTGAGCTTGTTTGTCTCCTTAGTTAATGTGGCCCTGTGATGGACTGGCGACTTGACCAGGGTGTACCCCACATCTTTTCCATTGACAGCTGGGATAAGCTCCTTTATTGTTGTGACCGTACACAGAAGAATTGCTATAGGAAATGGATTGAGTGCATGAACCCAACTGAACCCTCTCCTCACTGTGCATAACACTAATGAAACTGTTATGCTTGGTACCAGAGTTCCTTACTGTCGGGGAGTTTGAAAGTTGTTTCTCAGATTTAACCTAGTGGAAAAAATATGGATTAGTTTAACAGTAGTTAGGTAGATTATATCAGAAAATCTGAAAAAGGACTGAGAGAAACATTGAGGCACTGTCTCATGTAATGTTATTACTGAGGTAATTGGCCTCTGGCACACATTTACTGAACCTCTTATTTAGTAACTTAGAGTTCATCTTGTTCTTCTTATGACTGAAGTATGGTCTACTGTCCTTATTTGACCTGCATATTTACCAAATGTTCGTAGCGGACACTCAAACATCTGGAATTTGTTTTGAGGTTCCCACAATTGGGTAATGTTTCCTTTTATTTTTGCACATGTTTGGGGCCAGCCAAATTTCTGTTGCTTCTGTATATTTTAATAAAGGTTAAAGATAGACTGACTTCAAAGTCTAGGGTTATTACTCAGTGGCCAATGGCTTACCATCTATTATCAATTGAAGAGACGTGTGTAGAAGCAATCTGTACCTCGTTCTTTTGGATTTCTAACTAATTGGACAGGACCGTTCACTTCTGATTGGCCTCACAAGCCCACAGCCTACAAAACAGTGTAACCAGGATGTCTGTATAGGAAGCAACAGAAGAAAGGAGCACTCTTTCTCAGGAAGAAACCTATTTAGAACATAACAGTTTCAGAGGAAGCGGCCATATGTTCCAATCAGTTTTGGTTATACGTGACAGGAAGGGAAAATAAATATCAGACCAGATCAGGTATACATACTGAGAAATAGAAGCACAATTTGATAACATAGAGAGCGGTTGAGAAGTGGTGCATCAGGAGAGATCCCTTGGAAATCGAGATTGATATAAAGCATGGTATTGAAATAAATAAGTGAACTATAAACTTCATCAAAAAGAAAAGTTTTATGCCTAACCTTTAAGATAGTGAGTTTATTTCCCCTTTCAAACCGGAACTGGAAGGTGGTCCCACAAGACAGTAGAATTATAACTTAAAATTCAGGATTATATTCTATCTTTTTATTGTGATCTTGGTGCAAGTTCATGGAGTGAAAAAGAAACTTCACATTCAGGGTGACGTTAAAAATGGTGTAATTAGTTTTATATTATGAATTGCAAGCCAAATTCTGTGACTGGTTAATATCTTATAGATTCCATCAGCCAAATGAATAATCAAATCAGTAGTAATAATCAACATTTATAATTAGAATTTATTACAGTGTATTACAAGCATGTAAAAGTTGTTATTTTTATTATTTTACAAGATAAAATAAATGTAACATACATCTTGAGCTTTGGAATGCAGGGAATGCATTCAACAGGCAAAAGTAAACAGTTTAGACAATGGAGGGCGGATCATATCGGGGAAAGCTGGATTGCCAGGTCCAGCTTTCCATGATGAACGGATTCCATCTGGAAAGGTTGAGAAGTAGGAAAATACAAACAATCAGTGGTGGGCCGTGCATTTCACACCTAGGTCTTCACTGGTGCCTTATCTGAATTAGGTCACCCTGCAATAACCATTTTATGGCCAGAACAACCCTCTCACCATGCAGATTTTTTTATATTTAGATCAATAAAAACTCAAAAGGTGTGAATACGCTGACATCATCACATGACTGCTTTGGGACATGCTTTTATTATATAAAAGAACACTTCTAGAAGCAGCACAATGTGGGGTAAAAGCTATGAAAGTAAGAATACAGACTATTTAGAATGATTTATTATGTATTCGTGGATGAAATGTAATCAACATCAGTTGTTGATTTAGATATTGTTTAAGCCTTAAAGAATATCTGAATCATAAAACCTTTAGGCCAGCAGAGGCTTTGTAGGCCCTTATGGCCCACCACTGCAAACAATACATGTGTGCCCCAACACTGATAATTAATCAAACATTCATTTTCTCTTTCAGGATAAATAAAAAGGAACAGACACTCACTGTTCAGCACCTTTCCCTGCATACCCACAGGATTTTCACACTTTGCTCGGTTTGAGTGTTCAATACAGATGGATACATGGCCTTGATTACCGTAGGAAGAGGTACAAACACTGATTCCTTTCATTGCTCCATGGTGCTGCACATTGTGAGGAGCTGCAATTTATTGCAGGCAGAGGGGCCCACTGTTCTTTAGAAGCCACACACAGAAATACTGTGTCCTGTCTGGGTGTACTGTGAGGAGGAACTCTAAGGGCTTTGCAGTGGAGCTAATAACAATCCCTTCGCATGTGAGTGCACATCGTGGGAAAAACACATTGAGACATTTGACCTTTTTCCACTGGAGGTTTCAAATATAGAACCTGTATTAATCTGTGAATTTAGGTCTACATTTAATTCAATATCTAACTCGACGAGAATGAATGTGATAAGTTCTCTTATATATATATAATTTGTGGCCTGTTTCTGTGTTCTCCCTGTGTATGCATGGGTTCACCCTAGGTACTCTAGAGTCACCAATGAACCTGACGTGCAAGTTCCTGGACGTGCAAGAAGCTAGAGTACTATGGGTGAACCCATGCATACACAGGGAGAACACACAAACATGCAGAAAGGCCTCTGGCTGGGATTTGAACTAGGAATCTCTAATCAATTATGCAGGCCACAAACTGCCAGTTGGAGTGAGTTCAAAAGTGTGTGATTGTCTGTCTTATTAGTCTCTGTGTTGCCCTGTGGTGGACCTACGATCTATCCAGGAGCTACCCCGACTGTGGTATAAAAAAGGGATGGATGGACTGTTTATTAAACCCTATACTGTATAAGGAAACTGCTTGTTTCTCCATATAGAAACCCATAACCCATAATCACCACAGCTGTCCACTTGCTAATAATGATGTGTTATTGCTATTTTAAACCATCCCTGAGTACCCCTGTCCCAAGATATATAATATATAGTACTACCAAGAGACAGAGGAATAAGAAAGGAGAGATATGCAGGTTCTATGGATAGGCTGTATTTGTTTTGGAATGTGTGAGCTGGGGGAATACATCTTGGAAAAGGTCAGAGGGAACATGTTGGAATTTTCCAGTTGGCCATGCTTTGAGCTAAAGGAAGATATTTCAGCTCTAAACACTGCATATCTCTAAATAACCATCAGACACAGCAATGTTTGTGTTGTACAATCACAAAAAAGTGGGAAACACATTTTCCAGCTTGTCCTTGGGTTGGTGCTAAAGTGCAGCAATAACTCACTAGACCTACTGCAAAAGGTGGACTTCCACAATACATTCTTTGTCTATGTGAAGTGAGGGTAACATTCAGAGATAAATTATGCTATGTACACTTGTGTGATTTAAATGCTTCTGTGGCTATGCTTTCACACTCCAGTGACTTTAATACCACCCAATCTTGGAGGGAGAGTCCCACTTTCAAATGAAGTAGTCCATGACATTGTAGAAAGTCTGTCGGCCAGCTCAGTAGAGGCCTGTTTTCAGTGACACTGGAGGGGTGGGGAGGGGAATAAAGTGCCTCAGTGCCCTCTGTCCAAATGGTTGGGAAACACACGATCCAGTCATAGCAGGAGTTTGCCATGGCTGTCTGAATAGCCATCTTGGCTGCAAAGCGACATCTTAAGAAATGTTTCAAGTTTGTAAAGTTTGACTTTTTTCTTTTTTTGCTACAATAGACATATTGCTGAGAAGAGGGACCGGAAAGAAAAAAAGTAGATTACATCAATATTTTTCCCATTTTCCTTTTTTTTATTTCATTGTAATTTTAAAAATGCAAGGAGAGAACAAGTAAATACAATAGAAATTACATTTGGCAAAACATTGTGCCATCAATGGGTGGTGAAGTTGATGGTAAGGTTGATTTTATGTTTCTAGTCAAGTGTAAATATTATTAGCCTGTGGAGAAATGTGATGATTTCTTCACGTTACAACTCACAGTAAACTATTTCCTTTCTCTCACAGGCAATTGTTGCTAAAGAATAGCTAATTGCAGCACTCTTGTTACCTTGAGAAAGTCATGCAGCTGCAGCTGAGACATGCTGAGGTTTGTTCATCAACCTGGAATGTGTCTTCAGTATTACTTCATATGAAAAGTGGAAGGAGTTGGCAAAAAGAAAGCTTTGGATAACTTGGATAAATTATCTCTCTCTCTTGATATATATATATATATATGTGTGTGTGTGTGTATCTGTGTGTGTGTTAGTGTTTAAGTGAATTTAATTTATATATTTATTCATATGGAAGGACATACGGCGGCACGGTGGTGTGGTGGTTAGCACTGTCGCGTCCCAGCAAGAGGGTTCTGGGTTCGAATCCCGGGGGAACCAGGGCCCTTCTGGATGGAGTTTGCATGTTCTCCCTGTGTCTGCGTGGGTTCTCTCCGGGTTCTCCGGCTTCCTCCCACAGTCCAAAAACCTGCATGTTAGGCTGATTGGAGATTGGGGAAATTGCCCTTAGGAGTGAATGTGAGTGTGAGTGGTTGTTTGTCCTTGTATGTCCTGTGTGTGGCCCTGCGATGGACTGGCGGACTGTCCAGGGTGTACCCTGCCTCTCGCCCGTTGACCACTGGGATAGGCTCCAGTTCCCCCCGTGACCCCAACAGGGAATAAGCGGTATTGATAATGGAAGGATGGATGGATGGATGGAAGGACATGCATGGAGGTCTGGAGGTTTCTGGTTTTGTTTAGTCAAGTCTTGGTTTCATCATTTCCTGTTTTATTTTGAAAATTAACTTCCCTCTCATTTCAGATCTCTTGCCCTTCGTCATTTGTCACCAGTTTGATTGTCTTCCATGATTCCTAATTGTGTTCACCTGTACCTTATTGCCCTTATGTGTACTTATGGTCTGTGATGCCCCTTGTTTTGTGTCAGATCCTTGCTGTTTTTTGTAGATTGCCTTCATACCTTGTCAACCATTGATACCATGTCAACTATCTACGTTCACCGTCATCTCCTCTTGATTGTTATGTCATCTATGGTTTCCCCCCAAAAAAGTTTAGGTTCAGGCTTTGTCCAGTAATTGCTGCATTTTTTGTTGTTACCTCATAAATAAAAATTATTTAGATCCCCCCCAAGTACTTCATCCCTGTGTCTGTCTCCCTCCTCGGCCCTGGACCTGGATCCTTCCCCCACCAAACTGTGTTTAGCATTCCGTGACAAAAAATATACCCCTTCAGCTACACGGCCACAAAAATAAATCATTTGGGCAGATGAAGTGAGCATGACTAATGTGTCCTTTTTTCTTGCATTATCATTATATAATAATGTGATAGCCAGGCTTTTAAAGCCTTATATTCAAACGGATTCATCCTAACCCTAAGGAAATCTTGTGAAATGTTTTAAAAAGACAGAAAAATAGTCATAAAAAGACAATAGTTTAAGAAAAGTCATTAATCTAGCATGAAAATGCTTCAGAATAGAGCCTGATCAATCATGGACTAGGTGTGCTAAAATAGTGGAATTGAAAAAAGTTTTATCCCACAACCTAAAAAACAACTTCAAGACACTATATGACTTATCAATAGGTCTTTTCTCTTTACTCTGATCCATCAGAGCTGTTCTGGCTGCAATTCGGACGGCAATACCTTCAGGTAGTTTCAGTGATAGAGATGATTGATGTACTCTCATTATGTGTGCTGCCAAAAGGCATACTGTGAGGCCAAATGCTGATTTATTATCAGCACTAGTACGAAACGCTGCTTTCTGACTTGTTTCCTTCATCTGTTGAGTATGAAAGCTATGCATAAAGAAGCTGTGGATTGGTTACACAGAGCTGACAGATGATGCAGAGCAGGTTCTTGATGTACAAACAGCCAGGACTCAGTAAATGTCAGGCTGAGAAACACGTTAAGAATGGGAGGTGAGAGAGCAATTGCCACACTGACGTACAAGTATGTGGTTAAGATATCTTGAAAAAGTCTGCCCAACGTATGGAACAAGGCCAAAACAAATTTCAGAATGTAAAACTAAACAACTTATGCACAGCCTAAAAAAAAAGTAAAACATATCTGTTAATTTGTAAAGGTTGAGAAACAAGCAATAAAAGCTGCCTTCCAGGTTCCTGTTAGTTCTTTTTTTATATGCAAAAATGTAAAATGCGTCCTGTAAAATACTGTCCCCAAAAAAAGCAGTTGGGAAAAGTAGCATACATTAAGCATTCTACATTGAAGTAGAACTGATTATTTTAGACTTTTAAAACCATAAAATTTGTGAAAAAAAATTACCTGACTTTATGTGAATCTTCATCATTCTTATATTTTTGCATGGCATTTTTAAAATAGACCGAATAAATGTACAGTTTAGTCAATCTGTAAAAGTGTCTTAAGTTTGACTTCATTATCTCAGTTTATATCACGTTTTGGTTCAGCAACCAGTCTTAGTTCAAACGTTAAAAAGCCAGTTCTGTAGCATTTCAGGTTTTTTGTTTTTATTCCTAAACAACTCTACACGCCTTGCCATGACTAAGTGTAGGTGCTTCTCCATTACGGTTGAGGTCCTAACAGAAAGATGGTCTGAACAGCCTGTGAATACATGTGTGTATGTAGCGTGGAAGAAAAAAATAACATAGTGCATTCCAACAAAAACCCCAGTTGTCAATAAAACATATGTATTTTTTTTCCGTTTTAGTTTAATTCCATTCCGTACAGAATAATAAAGTTGTCAGTCATTTACATGACACAGAACTTTTAAGTGGTTTGGATGGAGTAACCTAGAGACCAGTAACATTGGTGCTGTGTCAGAGGATCCTTATCATAAACAAGAGGATCATATAAAGAAGCTAGCATTAAAGCTATCCTATCACACACATGAAGGAACTTAAAAAAAAGAAAAGTGATTCTCCATTTTTTTCACTGCACCCCATTGTTTTGTGCGTAAATTTACCAAATTTCGCTGTTTTTGTTTTTATTTTTCAAAATTGCCTCCAGATTTGGAGAAAAAGATGACACTGCAATAACTAGTTATGATTGGTTTAGGCAGGTTTTGTAATACTCCTATCAGATATTCAGGTAATGTTTGCTCACCTGCTTTTAGCTCCACTTAGTTATCTAGCCATCCAGTCTCCTCACATAAACTGGCTGATCAACTGTCAGCTATTTCAGACATTAATGACCCAGCTGTAAGCCATCTCCTCGCACACATAGTCCAGCAAGTTTGACTGGTTATATCTGCTCAGTTAATGGGAGAAAGTAAGGCAGATGAAGAAAGAAGTGCACAAGCCCAGAAATCAGGTTTGGAGCAGACATCCAATGACTTTCCACCAAACCTGGCTGTGTAAGATTAGTCATGCAGGTGTAGCAGCACAGAAAAAAAAATCAATCCTCAGTCTGCAAGAGAACTACAGCTTGAAATGAGGGTGATTTTCCAGTAGGACAACAACCTACTTCATAGAAATGGTTTCAAGACAAGATGAATGCTATGCAGTAGCCCAGTCTAAGCCCAGATCGCTGTCAGATCGACGATGTTTGGCAGAACTTGAAGGAGCTTTCCGCGCTCGATTCAAAGAATCCTGACAGAACTTGAAATGTTCTGCCAGGAAGAGCTGAGAAAACAAATTGCAGTGTCAAGATGTCACATATATTAAATACCAACTTGAAGAGGAATAGACAGTGCTATAGGTTATATATTTTTAATTGACACCAGTAAGTAAATTAGTTTTACTGTGATATTTAAGGGAATTTAGCTTCTACAGCAAATTCTTCAAGGAATAAATTATTTTTGCCATGACCATGATACCAATAAAAACAAACATCCAAGGAGGTAAAAGTTTTAGGATTAATTTTAAATTGTGTTTCATTCATGCATGTGATGCATATCCTGACCTATATCACCTTCTTATGAAACCGTCAGCTGTTTGAAAAAGTCTACTTGTTAACCTTTTCATGTGGTATGTATGAAATCTTTAACAAATATTTCTCATACCTACTGTATCATCCATAGTTAAACATTATTTAAAAAAATGTTAGATGGAAATATTACTTTTCTTTGCATTCCAGTTAACAGTAAAATACAAACTGGAAGGACTCACACAGTAAAATGGCTGCTAGAAACATTTACTGATAAATCAGAAAGTTCTTTGGTGCTCTGATGTGGAAGCTGTGAATAGCAATGAGCTTGGATGACCATTGTAGAATTAGGATTGGAGATGTCTTCCCCTGGTACCCAGACACTGGTGGTGGAGTGGAGGCCAGAGGAGAAGGAAGCCAGAAGGAGGTTGAGAGAACAATGGAGGAGATGTGGTGGAGGCAGGTTTGAAGCTCAGCTGGAGAGCAGTAGAGTCAGTGAATGGAAGGCTTTAAAAGAGGAGCCTCACAGGATGAATGGCTGAAGAGGGATGGGGGGGCTTGACTGTGATTGGCTGGAGCAGATGTGCACAATGAGGTCACTGAATGCAGCAAGAGAGGCTGGGTTGGGTCTTAGTTTGAATTTGCATCAAAACTATTTGTTAAATTTACTTTTAGCGGACATTTATATCCAAAGCTGCTTACAAAGCAGATGCAGTTAGGATCAATCTAACAAAAAGCCACTGAGAAGACAATCCATAGTCAGATTCTGTTCATGAATTTTCTTCAGATATGACAGTGTAGAGATAAAGGAAGTACAGAAAGAGTGGTAGAGAGGGTTGTGAGGTACAGGTCAAGAGTTAGGGTTGGAAATGCTCTCTGAAGAGCTGGGTATTCAAGAGTGTCTTAAAGTATTTGTTTTTTACATTTTATCATAGGACAAGGACTTCAGATAGAAACAGTACTTATTTTCATACATTTTTTCTTGGTTCAAGTTTGTAAGGATACAATGTTAATTAAGCCTTTAAAGCCTGATCATGAATAGAGAGAAAATGCATATCTTTTGTTTAGTCTATCATGCTTTATTCATTTATTATTATTATTATTACTATTATTATTATTATTAATAATAATAATAATATAATTCGTAACACTAACAGTGGGGTAAGTGAAAATTATTGTCGTGTAGTCCTCTGCCCACTGTTATTGTGTATATCTGATTGTGTACAACAGAGTTTTTACCATGAAATCATTCAAAATGTCTCAGATGCAAAACATTTCAGAAATATTATGTATCAAATATGATACATATGGCATTATAATTTAATAATTAAAAAATTTGGGTCTTAAAAATGTTACTGTATCAGGTTAATACTGGGAGTGTGTTTGAAAAACAAAGTTTGTTGTACTATATTGTAGTAATTTTTCTTTGTCTGATTGACACAGCTTTTGAACTGTATTAGAACTTAGATTTCTTTACCCCTAAAAAAAAAAGGGGTTTTCCAGTAATGCGAGTCAATGATGAAAAGCCTGGCAGATCGGAGTGGGTCCTGCATTGATTGATTATTGACATTATTATTGGGAATATGGGTCATGCTGAAGGGTTCCGTTATCTGCCAGCATTGGGGGTGTTTTCTTCGACATCCCCTCACCTCCCATTTTAATTATATTCAGTAGTCAAGTAGTCAACATTGTGGTGATAGAGTGATAGAGGGGGGAAAGGTAGGATATTCCTACACCCCTATTTACTGGGTGAAGTGGCAATGGGGAGTGGTTGATCTGAAGGCTGGAAGGCTGAGCTGGTATATAAATATATGTATGTATGTATGTATGTATGTATGTATGTATGTATGTATGTAT
>CAJRST010022223.1:1770358-1885532 GCA_907169785.1 Menidia menidia | reverse complement strand
TATATATATATATATATATATATATATATATATATATATATATATACAGTGTTGGGGAGTAACGGATTACATGTAACGACGTTACGTAATTTAATTACAAAAAAAGAGTAACTGTAATTCGTTACAGTTACAATGAGAAAATATGTAATTCAGTTACAGTTACTTCCGAAAATATTAAGAATTACAAATTTAGTTACATTTTTTTTTAAATATAAAGAAAAACCTTTGCGAAATATGCAACTCACTGATAGACGAAGCGTATTGATTTACTAATATTTGATTTATTAATAGTTGATGCATGACAAACGTTTATCGATGTCTATGACCTAGCCTAGCCTAGCCTACCCAACTGTAGGTCACCAGACGTCCTCTTTTTCCCGGACATGTCCTACATTTCAGAATAGGGTTGTCAAAAGTATCGATACTTAAAAAAGTATCGATACTAAAATGTTGTATCTGGATACGATACTCATTTTAGAAAGTATCGATACCAGACGTTAGCCTTGAAGTGCTAGCTGTGGCCAATAGCTAATACTAACATGCTAAAATTAATCATGGGTCCATACTCATTGAAACCTTAAAGTAATCAAAAAGTAATCAAACGTAATTAGTTACATTACTTTCTAAAAGTAACGAAAAACTTACACTACAATTACATTTTAAACAAGGTAACTTGTAACTGTAACGGATTACATTTTTAAAGTAACTTACCCAACACTGTATATATATATATAGGTACAACTGGGATAGGCTCTAGTTCCCCCCACGACCCCATTATGGAATAAGCGGTAACGATAATGGATGGATGGATGGATGGATGGATATATATGGGTACACCAGGGGGAAAATTAAGACATTTTTAGTCCTTTTTGATATACTTGTTACCAGAGTGAGAGTTCAGTGTAAATTAACAGGTCCTGTCGATTCCCCAAGCAAATCAGTCAAATGCGGTTAGTGACTGTGAGAACAAACTTCTCATATCAACTTTGTTGGTTGTGATTGAAGAGTCTCCTTTTATTTTCACTTCCTCCACTTTTTTAGGGTCTAATGAAACCAGCCTGGGACCTCAGAGAAAAATAAGTCAAGACTGAGTTGGAAAAAAAAAAAGAAAAACAGCAGCCAGTTTTATGACCATACAAGGCAAACTCGCATTCCTGCCTCCGACATTTACAGGCTCTTAAACCAGGGCCTGGTACTTGCCAAAACTCTGGGGAGGGATTCTTATCAAGGGTGTACAGTTGGGAGACATTTATTTGCACTTTTTTTTACAACATGGAGGTAGGTATTGGAGCATTATGAGTGGTGAAAGAAGGAATGAGTATACATGTTTATGTACGAGGTTAATGGGATTAATGAGGGCAGAGGAAAAAATATGAAGGAATAGACAAATGGGAGTATGAGTCTGGAATCAGAAGATTCCTCATAGTCCAATGGAAACATCCTGTGTGTGTGGCTGATAAGACATACTTTCACTGGCTGAAGAATTTATTTTAAAATGTCACTGCAAGTATCCACACTTTTTTTTTTAAGACTACCGTTGTCTGGAATTTTGGTACTGGAATTTAATTAAATATATATTTTTGTTCTTAATGTCTGCATTACATTAATGCTTTTAGTATTTATTTTTATGTTTGCAGGTCCGTGGGTCATATACAATTTTTAATGAAAGGATAAAGTTGGTATGTAACCTTTAACCTCCAAACACCAAAGAAGAAACTCTAATGATACTCTGATCTACTAATACTGTATCAGTGGTATGTGTGTTTGCATGTGTGTGCGTGTGTTAGTAGAGTATTCTTTTCACTGCAGTGCCTAGCACAGCAGTGGAATCTCCTCATGAAAAACAGATGATGAATACAACATATCTATGTGTGTAAGCGTGCACCATTTGCAAGTGCCTACAGGATGGTTGATAAAAACATGCACAGGTGTCTTGTTTAGTCCACATAGGTAGAAACAACATGAGCTGTAGGTAAGAGATACAGTATGGGGCACTTCTTGTCAGATATTTTTTACTTAGATGTCCTTCTGAGTAAACAAATAGCACATTTGATCCATCTGGTCTCACAGAAACACATATACACAGTGAAGCCATAGACTTCACTCTGACTATTACTATGAAGAGACCTTTTGGTCAGTTGAAAATGTTAGGCATTATCATGCAGTGAATTCTCTCTACATTGCCTAAATTGTAGATTTTTATGTCAGCAATATCATGAGACAGTTTTTTGGATTCAATCTCTGTCTTCAATCTGTTTGAAGTTGATACTGTGTATGCCTAGGTTTTTGGGTGGGGGATGTTCTGACTTTCTCAGTCAAAAAACATATATATTTTAGACCATCAACGGGGCAACAAAGAAACATAAAAGACAAACAGCCATGGGAGAGAAGGGATCATTTTGTCATCACCTTATTTATTATTTTCAGAAATGCTATTTTCCAAAATGACATGTCTTGGTCATGTTGTTTTGGGATGAACAGGTTATTGTCATTAAACAAAATTTTGTCAGATTTCTTAAAGAAGAAGAAGCCTCTGCCTCTACTACTTTAATAAGTGGTATGGCAGTTAAATAAAGACTGTTATATTTATATTTTTGTCTTGTCTATATTTAAATATAGGCGTGAAATGTTCAGTTCTTGACAAAAAAAAATTGCAAAAAATAAATTAAACTTAATACCAGACTTAACAGTTTGTCATTTGAATGCACTGTGGCTCAAATTTTTACTTAAACTAAAACAAAAGTCAGAGCTTAACAAAAAAGATTATTGGATACTAAAATATATTAAATGGGTCATGCACAGAAAGTAATGTTGCTTTCAAGAAAACACATTTAGTTTTATTGTCAAATTGTTGCTGTTATTTTACCTTAAGTTAAACATTTTATGTGAACATTTAGTGTTAGAATAAAATCCATGTATATCAACCTTAAATCTATATACATTGATTATTGTTTTTATTTTGAGGTTGAAATGCTTAGTAATGCCCCACTAATAACCTCAAATGGAATACCTTAACATCATTCCATACAATAATTTTGAGTGAAGTGTTGATTACCTTGGGTGGAATTCAGCAGCAACTTATTCTGGAAATCATAACAGACTTCTCAAGTCTCAGATATTTGAAAAATGTTGAAATCTTATATCTTTCATTTGTATATGTTCTTTATCAACATGAAATAAATAGCTTTGCAATCACAATGAGAAAACCTCTGCTAGTGTTGCAGAATTTAGGATGATCCAGTTAATATTATTGTTTAATTAAATGTCACTAACTTATCTTATATTTTACAGTGAGTTTAAATTAATGTGACGCCTGAGGGACAAAGCGCATGTTACAACAATTCAAAGCATGCATACAGCCCTCAAATTATACTCCCCTTATTAAAAACATGTTGTTTACATGATATTAGACTTAACAGATCACTGCGTTTATCTGAATATAGAATAAGACACCAATATGGGCACAGGTACCACTGTATTTTAAAAGAAATAGACCTTATTGGAAAAACAGACCATAGCTGTAAAACCAAATGCAGAAGAGATAGGTCATACGTTAGGCAGGTGTGTTGGCATCACTAGCATGTCTAACTGAAGTAAACACTGCCAGCTGAAAACAGAACCATTATTGAGTTTCTTATCATGCAATGCAAACAGTAACCAGGAGACTCTATGTTAATATGTACCAGACTTAAGTCAACAAAATGTCATATAAAGTAGACCACAGACATAGCATTTGTTGATAAAATTTTTTTCCTTATGGACAAAATATTTTTTTCAATCCTTTACTTTGTGTTTCTGTGGGAGCTGGGTTTTGTTTATCCAAGCTTTTCTGAGCAGCAGCTCAAAGTCAAAGCTGAATCAAATTGCTCTCCCAATCAAGGGTTTATACCTACCTGTCTCTGATTGTCTCAATGGTTAAATTTCAGGCTGGGAAACCTCTTATAATGTCTTACAATGAGATATATTCACAAATGATTAAATAAATAAAAAAGTGATTCTGTTAGGTTATTTAAATCCTGCATACATTGCCTTTGTGTCTCAGGGGTACAATGAGAAATAGAAAAACCATCAACACTGCTCCTATTCAAAATGGGGGACCAATCATAGGGGAGTCACAATCCCCTTAGCCTCCCTGGCAGTGGCGGCTGGCCCATAGGGGGCGCTCGAGCGCTGCCCCCCTAGATGTGGAGGGGGAAAGTTATAATATATATATATATATTTTTTAAAAGTATTATCAATATCAGTTTTACTTAATAGTATGTGGCTACATGTAATATGAATTATTAAAACAACACTTCCACCAACTGACTCTCATTTAACAGTGCATTTCCACCCACAGAACGTATCGTTTCTCTTCTGGGGCGCTAGCTCCAAGCGCCCCTGAAGTACAGCGAAATAACCAATTGAATAATGTTGCTAGGGAAAATGAATAAATATTTGGCCAATCAGCATCGCCAAAATTATTGGCTTTGGGGCGCCTGAAACAGGCGCCCCTGCTACCATAGACATATAGCTAGTGGTCAGTCAGGCTTTGACGTAGAGATGACGGCGATGACAACAGTTGAAGAGCAGTTTTCACATAATTCAGTGAGATCTTTACTGAGTTCCCCTTTCGTGAGAAGGACGATGGTGGAAAAATCCATGTAAAAGAGCTGTGACCTGACAAGCCTGAAATAAATTTAACGCCGCAAACCAATGAAAAAGCTAAGTCCTACAGCCGGCTTTTTAGCAGGAGCTGGTTCCAGCGTTAGTCCTAGCTAACAGCCTGTGGGACGGCCAATGCACTTTTTTGTTTTTCCCGCATCCTTTTTAAAGTGACCGGAGTGATTTAACGTGGACACAGTCTGTACAGACAGTCTTAGAACACCTCTCTGAACCATTAAGAAACATGAAAGATCACGAGTTCATATGGAAAACTGTGTTAAGATAACCGTGTTGAGCTAACCACCTGTGTGCCTATTTTGTGTGTTTGGTGACAAATAGTGAAATTGAGTGTTGTAATTCATACTGTTCCTTTCCATAATAAGTCCTAATATGGCTTTAAATTGTTAACTGTATATGTAAACTGGTGATCCTGATAAGGGAATTAAATGCTTATTGTGGAATTGTAGTAATTTTCTGACTTTTAACTTGAATGCATGTACTGGGTTAGGCAGGGAAATCTATTGGCACACCAGCCCCACCAAGATTTTTTTTCACCAGCCGCCACTGCTCCCTGGCAAAGTCTGTTCAGGGGTTCTGGAGAGGAGGGTCCATTGGATAGTTGAACCTCAGCTAAGAGTAGCAGTGTGGTTTTTGTCCTGGCTGTAGAATGTTAGACCACTTCTATAGCCTCAGCAGGACCCTAGAGGGTACATGGGAGTTTACCCAACCAGCTTACATGTGTTTGATGGACTTGGAGAAGGCTTCCGACCGGGGAGGTGCTTCGTAAGTAGGGCATACCAGGCCTTTTGATACCAGCTGTTAGGTTCCTGTATGGCCAGTAGCAGGTAGTAAGTTGGACTAATTTCCAGTGAAAGCTGGACTACACCATGGTTGCCCTTTGTCACCAATTCTGTTCATAACTTTATGGACAGAAACTTTAAGCGTAGCCAAGGTGTTGATGCCGTCCATCTTGGTGGGCTTAGGGTTGCATCTGTCCTTTTTGCAGACAATGCGGCCCTATTAGCTTCATCAAGTCTCGATCTACAACTCTTGCTGGAGCAGTTAGAGGCCAGTTGTGGGACGAGGATCAGTGCTTTCGAATCCGAGGCCATGGTCTTGCACCATAAAAACGTAGAGTGCCTTCTCCAGGTCAGGGGGGACCTCCTTCCTTAAGTGGAGGAGTTCAGGTATCTCGTCTGGTCTGGTCTTGTTATCGAATGGGGCTGAAATGGAGTGGAAAATCAATAAGAGGATTTGTGCAGCGTCAGCAGTGCTGTGGGTGCTGTACTGGTCTCTCGTGGCTAAGATAGAGCTGAGCCTAAAAGCGCAGCTCTCGATTTTACCAGTTAACCTATGTTCCCACCCTCATCTGTGGTGACAAACTTTGAGGAGTGACTGAAAGAGGCGGTAGGAATGGATTTTCTCTGCAGGGTGTCTGGCCTCTCCCTTGGCAATAAGGTGAGAAGCTCAGCCATCCTGGAGGGGCTCAGAGTAGAACCCCTGTTCCTTCATGTTGAGAGAAGCAAGTTGAAGTGGCTTGGGAATCTCATTAGGATGCCTCCTGGACACCTACCTGGTGAGGTGTTACGGGGACGTCCTGATATGAAGGAAGACCCAGGACACCCTGTTGGGAATGAGCATTATAAAACAATGGATGGTGGGCAATCATTGGTCTGTTTTATTTTCTATGGCAAAGTTGGGTTCAAAGTAACCAACAAAATTTAGATGGTCTAAGTTGCTGACAAATTGATGGTTCTTGACTGGCTAGGAACACCTTGGGATGTCCCCGGAGTAGCTGGCAGAAGTGTCATGTGAGAGGAAAGTCATGGTGTCCTTGTTTAAGCTGCTGCCCCCTCGACCTGACCCCAGATAAGCAGAGGATAATTGATGGAGGAAGAGAATGATATGTAATGTAAGTGGCTGTGTTCTAATCTTTTTCTTAGATTATCTTTAATTAAAAGCACAATCAACATAGGGCACATCAAGAGGGTTCCTTGTTTAATTAGCTGGGTGACCAGGACCTTTATGTGTTGATTTAGCATGTTCTCCCTGTGTCTGCATGATTTCTCTCCACGTACTCCGGCTTCCTTCTAGCATTAAAAAAACATGCATGTTAGGTTGACTGGAAACTCCAAATGTTTGTTTGCGAGTGTGTGTGGTTGTTTGTCTCTGTGTAGCCCTGCAATGGATTGCTGACCTACAGGCTCCAACCCCCTTGCGACCCTGTTGGGAATGAGCATTATAAAACAATGGATGGTGGGCAATCATTGGTCTGTTTTATTTTCTATGGCAATGGTGGGTGCAAAGTAACCAACAAAATTAAGATGGTCTAAGTTGCTGACAAATTGATGATACCTAACAAATACTGACGAGCATTTCTAAGGATGTAAAGATGCAGTGTAGTAGGTGAAAACCTACCAACCCACTGATCATTTAAAAAGAAATACAATTGTAGAGTGTGGTCAGATGGCCAATAGGAAAAACAGGGTCAAGATATTTGCTTTAACAGATGTTATAAAATTATCTTTACAGGGCCCCTTGCCTTTAGTTAATGAACCACAAGTCCCTAGGAAAGATAAACTCCTTCTGCATACAATTGTAAATAACATTTTACGTAGACTTTTCCTGAAATAAAGTCTGATTTGGGAAGTTATTTGTTTATGGATATTGAATATATTTCTAGATTCATTTTTCAATTATTCGTTCGCTTCTATTATCTGTTGCTGTGTTGCTTTATACTGCTCTGTTTTAAAGATCAAATTCTATACTTTAAAATCTAATCTTATCCTTTTCAACACAATCTCATGTAAATGATGTAGTAATAGAATGCCTTATTTTTATGCATTGCAATGATTTTGAACTTATAAATATATGAACACACACAAATAATCTAATGATCGCAAATGAGGTTAAGCAAAATTATGTTAGTGATCCGTGTTTTTACAAAGGTTGTTTAGCAGTTTAAACATGATCAGTACTGTCTTCTCCTGGATCATAATACAATACCGGCTCTGATCTACAATGGCATTCCACGAAAATGAATCACTCTTGCTCACTCCCTCCTTCCTCAAACAGGAATATGTGTGGCAAGTTAGGTTATGATCCCAGTTCTGACTTGCTTCTTTTGAGTTGTCTCATCTACTGTACATTCAGAAAACTTGATTTTTTGGTAAAATTAAAACAATGCATTCAATCTGAGTAACTCGACTTCAAATATGTTGGGGCCTGTTTAGTGATACTGAGGCAAAGATGTCAATGTATAATTTTTGTAAGGTTCTACAATCATCTTTTCTATTAAATTTAAATTATCTTAGACTGTGTAAGCCTAGAAATGATAGTCAACACAAGCACAGGGGATAACAGTGCACTCCAATATAGCTGTACAATGACAAAGTCTGTTAATTAAACTTGATAGGTTCTGCTAATCCCATATTAGCAAGAATGCACACCGAATAAAAGCTCTGGTCTCAGGAGGTTAAAGAAAATTTTAACCCCCCCAAAACAGCAAATAAATTATTCTCAAATCTAAGTTCCTTCATTCAGTGCTGTTGTACTAGTAAGAGTTTGTAGTGGTTGATATGCTGTCTGTGTCTGTTATTTACCCAACTTCGATATGTTGTGTGTTTGTGCATAAGGTACAACTGGATTTTTCTTATATTTAGTAATGCAAAGCGATCTGATCTGCTGGGGGTGGCACCGTGGTGTGGTGATTAGCACCGTCGCCTCACAGCAAGAAAAAATATTCTACGTTCAAATCCTGGACCTGGACCTTTCTGTGTGGGATTTGCATGTTTTCCCCTCCATAGGTTCTCTCCAGGTACTCTGGCTTCCTCCAGCATCTAAAAAACATGCATTTTAGGTTGATTGGACATGTGAAATTGCCCTTAGAAGTGAATGTCAGTGTGTGTAGTTGTTTGTGCATGTGTGTCTCTATATAGCCCTGCGATGGACTGGCAGACCATCCAGGGTGTACCCAAACTCTCGCCCATTATATGCTAGGATAAGCTCCAGCCCTCCTGCGACCCTGTTGGGAAAAAGCAGTACAATGATCGAGCAGTGAGGTATGATTCAAACCAGGCGTGTGTTCTGTGATGCCCATGCTCGAGAGTATAGACAGCGATGGTGGACAAACTACTCAGTTTCATTAATTCCGAAGAAGAACCGATCCTACTGGTCAAATATCACTCCAGTAAAAGTGAAAGTAGGTCAGTCAAATTTATACTTAGTTAAAGTACTGGTGTATTTGCTTTATAAAGTAAAATCAGGACAGTTCCAAACATTCTGCACGCAATAGCTTTACTTCTGTCTGTCAGGATGGATGGTGCATCATTAGGGAAATTCTTTTATGAAACACTGGTGATTGTGAACAGCAAACCTCTTACAGTAAACTATTTAAGTGATCTAAACAGCCCAGAGCCTTTGACCCCAACACCTGCTTAATATGATGTCAAAGAAAGCCCTGCCCATCTCCCGGTCAATTTATCAAACAGGACATTTATCCACGGAAATGGTGGCTGCATTGCGGTACCTATCAGAACAGTTTTGGTCACTTTGGAAAAAGGATTACCTATCCAACGTTGCAATAGGGCAGAAATGGCAGACTCTAAGGAGAAAGTAAAAGTTGGAGAAATTGTCATGGAGAAGACGAATCATGAATCAATATTGGCACGTGTAAAGGACACAGTGGCTGTGGGTAATGTTCAAACAGGTTGGGCAGGCTTGGCCCATGCAAACCAGTGTAGAGTAGAGCAGGTCCCAGAGAGAAGAGGGAAGCTTGTTGTGCAGCAGGTTCTTTGTCAAGAAGAAATGTTAAGGATGTAAAGACAGTGGCTCCTGCTAAGCAGAAGAAAAAGCTTAGTTGGAAAGAAATGTGGAGTATGGAGGAAAATATTTTTTTAAAGTGGAAACATATGATGTATTGCCAACTTACCAGAACCTAAAAATCTGGGTAGATGGGAGACGTGAAATGCTTGTTTTGTTCAGATAGTGCAACTCTGGTTTGTGTGTGTTGAAGACAGCCAAAGGCAGGTTATTTAGGAGGGTCTAAGGCAAAGAGTGTGGCAAATCAGTTTATTCAAGAAGGGGAGAGAATTGAACAGGTAAAACGAAGGCAGGGCAGCTTAGAGGATGGTTGTGACTGGGAGACGTAGGTACATTTAGGAAAAAAAGCTTGTTCAGGTTATGCCCTCTGCAAGTGTAAGGCTGGATAGTGTTGTGGTATAGGAGTGGAAAGACAGTCTATTTCATAGAGCTGACTGTTCCTCAGGACAACTTAGGAGAAGGAGCGTATGAGGGGGGGGTGTTCACAGGCAAGGCTGTTCAATAAAAGCGAGAGACCATGAGACCATTTTTTAACTGGGACACTATACATAAAACTTTATTTTTAATGTAGGTAATTGTGATGAGTTGAAATCCATGGAGAAAAATGCATATATCTGTTCATTGTAGCATTTTTGTCCATGTGGAATTCACTGTTCTACTGTCCTGACTGAAAAACACAAACTTGAAGAAACTCCTAAATTTCATCTTAATTCAATCTCTTATCTCTCCTCCCTTATCTTACCCACTGCTTACATATCTGATTATGACTTACACATATGTTTAAACCAGATGCAATTTATTTATTTTTTTTACAAAGATGAATGACTTCATGATTTATGAGAATGATTTATGAAGATCATATCTTCCACGAGCTAAACTCCCTTCATGGAAATCCAATCAAAAATATTTTATTTTTTTAAAGGCAACAGCTCTGACTAAAAACAAGCTTTTATGATTCTTTGCCCGATGTGTTTAGAATTAATAACATGCATGCTTAAACATTTTTATAATGCTTGTGTAGACATATGCAGCTTGTTATGACTGGTTCAACATGCAGATAACAAACACAATGCAAATCCAACAAGAAATAGGTCACAATGCAAATCCCTATGGTAAATGGCACAAGCATTCAAGTGTTATACAAATCATATGTAAATTTCAACGTACACTACAGAGGCTTTCACTCATATGCCATTGGAGTTTTCTTACAGTAAAAGTGATTCCACAGATAACCTGTCTTTGTGTGATGTTGGCCAGGCAACGCGGTCCCATCCGGTCTTGTGGAACCATGGATGAAAGAGTGCAAACTGTGTTGCCACTTAAGGCCCGCTGCTATTTAACACAATGACCTCTGAGGAGCTTCCTAGAATTGTGTTCAGTTTCCATAATGTGAATGAGAAAAATAAAGCTTTCAATGTTTTTTTTCCTTTTTCCCACCATCATGGCTGACTAGCTAACAAGTTTCCATCAGAATGCAACAATAGAGGTTTCTCTAGGCAAAACCAAGTTAATGTTAGTTTTGCCTTACATATGGTGTTTAACCAACATTACTTGAATACATTGAAGTTGAAGATGGAGTTTAAACTACTGACTCAGCAGCCCATTCGAACACATTTTCATCAAATATAATAATTAAATGTTATCTTAACCTGAAGCCTGTGACAGTAGCCTAAAGCAATCAGTGAAAAAAACAATTAATAATCTCATTTTAGGTCCTTTGGCTTTTCACACAATTAAATAACTTGTTTGATCATACTTAAGAAAAGGGGAGAAAAAGTTTTATGAAGAAAAGCATTCACAATGTAAGCCTCTTGGTTAAACAGTGCACTGCTCATAGCACAAAGAGCTTAATCTTTTTGCATGTAGTTATTTTTGCTTATTACAGGTATGGCACTCATCAGTTTTTGGCACAATAGCTACACTATGATCTTCCTCACTGTATATTCTTCATTCGACCAGCTAATGATACATTTATGAGCTGAGGGAAGATTATTTTTGCATGATTCAAAGTAGATGTGTACATAATTCTAGCTATTAGAAACAAAATCCACTAAGAGATATAGTTTCCTTGGATGGCATCGTCCTGGCCTCCAGCACCACTGTTAGAAATCTTGGAGATATCTTTGATCAGGACATGTCGTTTAACTCTCACATTAAGCCAATTTCAAGAACTGCATTCTTTCACCTACGTAATCTTGCAAAAATCATGAGCATCCTGTGTAAAAATGATGCAGAAAAACTAGTCCATGCATTTGTTACTTCTAGGCTGGATTATTGCAATTCCCTATCTTCAGCCTCGTCAAAAAAGTCCATTAAGACTCTTCAGCTGACAGGAACCAGTAAAAGAGTTCATATTTTTCCTGTCTTGGCTTCTCTTCACTGGCTTCCTGTTAAATCCAGTATAGAATTTAAAATCCTTCTCCTTACGTACAAAGCTCTTTATGGTCAGGCACCATCTTATCTTAAAGAGCTCATAGTACCTTACCGCCCTACCAGAGCACTGCGCTCCCAGAATGAAGGGTTACTTGTGGTTCTCAGAGTCTTCAAAAGTAGAATGGGAGCCAGAGCGTTCAGTTATCAGAGTCCTCTCCTGTGGAACCAAGTTCCAGTTTGGGTCCGGGAGGCATACACCATCTCTACATTTAAGAGTAGGCTTAAGACTTTCCTTTATGATAGAGCTTATAGTTAGGGTAAGCCCACCCCTAGTTATGCTGCCATAGGCCTAGACTGCCGGGGTGATGTGGCGTTGTATAAATGAAATTGAATTGAATTGAATAATTTGCATGTATTCTTTCTTCATCAGCAGATTTATTTTAATACAAGGCAAAATACATTTTCTTTGATCAAGCTGGAATCCAATTAAATAATAAGCAATGGAATCGCAGCAGTTAATACATTAGTGGTTTAAATTGTTGGCAGTACAGTAGAAAACATTACAATGTGTAAAATAAAAGTGAACACCAAATTAAACTACATTGTTAAAGTGGAGTTATAAAAGTGTATGTATTAAAGACTGGGCAATTCATCAATGTTACTGTTCAGACATTTTTTAGAAAAAACAACAACAAAAAACAAAACTGTTACAGGCTCAAGCTTCTGTTATTGATTTCAACCCATGACCATAATACTGCATAGGAGAGCATCAGTAGTTTTTTATGTATGAACTCTAAAACCTTGCACATTAATATTATCAATCAACAGTAGATTATTTTGTGGGTAGATCATCTTAGATGGCATCACACACTGATTAAGTTCAGGTTTCTAAAGTTACTCTCTAGGCAATGACTTTCTTTTTGCACTCCACAGAGCAGAAGAGGAAGTTCTGCACCGCCATGAAGCGCTGGCCCATCAGGCACTTAGTGCAGCCAGAGCACTTGAAGCACTGTGGTTCAGCATGCCAGTGATGTTCGCCATAGGAAACTCTCTGCGCCTCAGGCTCAACCGCATTCTGGCAGGCTGAGCATTTCTGCGAAGAGGGAGAGCATGATGAAGTCAAAGTTAACAACTGTTCATTCCCTTGGATATTTCACATGTGGACTTGTTTATGAAATATAAATGTATGAAGATGATTCATCTAAAATTTATAAGACAGGACAGGAATGGTATATAAATGCACCGGTTTGACAAGGGATTATATCAGATGAATCATGTAAACACATGCAGAGTGCCTCACATTCTTGGCTTTGGGGGGTAAACAATAATTTAGTGATACTCCAACAGCTTTTACTCCATGATCTGATGTGTTCCATTGTAGATTGAGGTTTATATTTAAAAGAGATTTCATTTCAATTTATCCCAATTTATGGGTGTAGGTGTGTATCCATTACTGTATGGTCTGCAGACAGATACTCTACAAAAATAGAGACCCATTTCATGGAACACTACCCCACTGAACATACACAATAATTTAATAGAAACATAGACCATTTGACCAATGTCATTTTATGCAAACCAGTGATGGTTCATATTTGGCACCAGCCATTCTCTTACACCCTCTACAATATTCTTTTAAGATGATAAATGACCCAGCCTTCCTGTCTGGTCTCTGACATGCCAATGTTTTTATATCATAACATATATAGGATCCTTAATGACAACAGTCACCTATTAGGGCAGTGACAAACTGACACTAGAAAACTGAGTACCATGAGTTCACTGCACAATATTGCAAGCTTGACACCTTTCCGTTTCTCTTTGGAAGCTGCTACGCTGACAAACCTGTTGAAGTTACTGTCATTATGTTGAATGTGACTGAAGGAATGGAGTCTGGAGCCGTACAATAAAAGCTGTTTTCTTCTGGTGGCGTGCTTAGTAACAACAGGACAGTTTAGGCAATTGTTCTGTGCTTCTTATATTATGTATGTATCTTAAGTATGATGGCAACACGAGATGTGCTGCATGACGGTTAGACTTCTTGTCAAGCTTTTCTGACACTTGAAAGCATACTTCAGCCTTTCCATAATATTTGATCATATCACATTATCTTCATAAACATGAAAAGGCATCTGAAGTTATAACAGGGTGATGTATCTCCTTCTTTTGGCAGCCTTGATTGGGGAGTAACCTCTGTTGACACAAGTAGTCCTTTGATGGCAGAGAGATTCACCAACAAGCCCTGTCATGCAATACGATTCTAATCTGAGAACTTCAGATCCATTGTTACCCGTTTTGATTCCAATAAGGCGACATAATAGAATTTTTCCACACGGAGGTTTCACTATATGTATCTCGTATCAGAATAAATATATCTTATCAAGTTGAAAAGAAACCCTACTTAAAAAAAAAAAAAACATCCACAAAACAATTTTCAATTAATCTTAATGCCATTCATTTGAAAGGCTTAATTTGAAAGCAAATGATTGAAAATCATCTACAGTCTGAGCCAAACCAAAATCAAATGTCTGCAGTCGATCTTGAAAGAGGTGAGTTCAGGCCACTGGGTTTCTGGTTTGTTCCAGAACAGCTCCTCCTCTCACTACAATCATATTGTTTGACTAGATTTGGTCTGTTGAGATGTTCCATCATAGATGTCCTGGTGCAGTGATTATTAGCTCTTGTAAACATCTAAAGAACTGGGAAGTTTTTATTTTCATTAACATCCAACCTGAACGTACTCACCACAGCATAGCTTTTCATGTAGCAAGGTTGGCAGACAGGCTTGTCTTTCTCCATCACATATGTCTCCCCAGCCAGGATGCAGTCACAATCGAAACAGCAGAAATGCTTCAGATGCCAGTTCTGCCCCTCAGCTTGAGTGTACTCATTGCTGAAGATCAACTGTGAAAATACGAGGAACGTAATGTTGATTTCTTTTCCAAAATGACACAATCTTAAGCAAAACTGAAGGGGAAAAAAATTGAATCATTAAAATAAAATCACCTCGTCACAGCCGCCGCATCGAGGCTTCTCACTGTCTCCATAGTGACGTCCGCAATACATCTTGCCTTTCTTCCAGAAGTAGATCATATCCACGAGCAGTTCATTACAGGTACAGCACACAAAGCACGATGGATGCCATAGTTTGTCGTAGCCGGCCCGCTCGGCATAAACGGCAGGCTCACCCAGCCCCATGGGCTTCTGGCAGTGATGGCACAACTTAGACAAGAAATAAATAAAAAATTAACATTAGAACATGAACTTTATTTGAATGTGACTTCAGACCATAAAGCAAACGATAGAGAAGTTTGTAAATCTAACCATGTACTTCTGCCTCATCTTAACTTTACAGTTACTCAAAAGCTTCATGGGGTTTGATCCTGCCCTTATGGCTTCTTCAAGAGCCAACAAATTTGTGTGTGGCTGTAGAATTTAAGAGCTCACATTGAGATTGTTTTTCACACAGTGATGCTACAACAAACAACTGCACGGGAGCAACGAGCCACATCAAAAAATAAGATTAAAAAAAGCTTCAACTCACTTGAGTTTTTAGAAGTTTACACCAAAGTTAACATTGATATTTATAGAGTGAAGAACTACAGAGAACGTGTGTATGCAAATCCAAACAGCAGACATCAATTCTCACATGATGTTTCCTAATAGTCCTTTGGTTTGTGCTGACAGTTATTGAATACTTCCAGGAAATTTCAATATAACTTCAAAAAGGGCCTCCTTATATCTGACATAGTGCCTTTGATCAGAGTAGAACTTTACCGGTATCAGTGACACATGGTGGTTTTAAACAGTGCAGTTTCCGACTGAAACTCAGATCAGAAACTGCTGTTCCTTTCCATTGTAATTTTAATCACAATGAGTAATTCAAGTGTAAGCAAAGTCAGACAAAAGTCACTTAAAATGTTTACCTCAATATACGTGATGAAAAATTAAATTGAAGGCTTAATCCCACAAAAAAAAAGGTGGAACGTTAATATTTTCTTGTGCTAGTTTGTCACTAACTCTTGTATAGAAAATGCTGCTTAACATCTGTATTTAAATATTTGAAATAAATCTAACTAGAAAGAAGAAAGAAGCATGAATTGTAAAACTGGTTAATTCTCTAAATCTGAAAATTCTCTACTGTGACTCATGCCCCCTGAATTCTAATCAAACCCACATTCATACTCTAAAATGGGTATGAGGTGCTACAGTGTCTTGTATTGTGGCTCCACTTAGTGTCATATCTGTGAATAACACCCTCTTATTTGGAAATTGCTACAAACTGTGGAAACTGATGGATGAACATGTTCAGTTACATCAACTTAGTCAGTGGGTATTCATGAAAAAAATCATGAGTTTGGCCAAACTACTAAAATAGATTTTATATTTCAGAACCTCTGGCTCACATCTAAAAGTCATGACCAAAAAAGGATTTAGAAATTATTAAATCTGAAGGATGAGTAATGGTACAAGACGGTGAAGAATTAATGCTGTGACAATTTTTTGTAATGGTTCCAAAGCCAAAATAACCTTGAAATATCTGCTGCAAGGAACTGATTAAAGGGACAGTAACCAAAGTGACTTGATGGGTACCAACTGAGATACAAACCCGACAAAATTATTAGAAATAAAATCTATGTTTTCCACTGTGTTTGCTCCACATGACTATGGAAGCTCTCACAAAAGAAGGATTTGCCTTATTTATACAGCTATGTTATTTAAGAAAATATGATATATTAATTTAAGAAAAAAGCGTCTCGATACTGAGATTCTGACAATTTGTTCTGACATTGATTCAAGTTAAATAAGCATAAAAAACTTCTTACAAAGTTTTTTTGTGGTAGTCCAGCACTCATGGCTCCAGTAGTGGCAGCAGTACCCACGGCTCCTCCGGCAGGTCCGAAGGAATTAGACAGTCCAGTCCCTGGTCCTGCATGTGGTCCAGCCCCAGCAGTCCCAGCTCCACTTGCTACAGGTCCAAAGCCTCCTTTAACACCATCTCTGACCCCTGAGCCTGAAAGCTTCGAGGAAGACACTGCCCCAGCCCCTGGTGCGTAACCCCCCCCTTCAATCTCACCAACAGCCCCAGCAGGGACACCAGACCCTCCCCAACGGCCAGACCCTCCTGATGCAGGTGTACCTTCAGCACCACCAGCAGCTCCAGCCTGCCTTCCAGCCTGAACCTGAGCCATCTCCTCAGGCAGCATAACATCTCCGACCCCCAGGACATCATCCTTGTATTTGCGGATGTACTGCTGCATTTGCTTGACCTCAGCAGGGCTAAGCTCGTGACACTTGGATGGGTCTTGGTCATGCTCAGGCAGCTGACAAGCCATCTGTTGCCGACGGTAAGCAGCTCCCTCTGTACCAGCCACAGGACGCTTCTCAGGTGGGAGTAGTTCGATATAACGGACAGCCTAAATAAGAACAAAACATAAAACATAACTGCAACCCTGTCCGGAAAAAAATGCCATACCAACAAACACATATCCTAAGGTCAAATTCAAGAGAAAATAAGACTAAACTGCCATGTCTTGTAGTGAGAAAACTGTTAAATGGGTCCTTCACATATAAATTGAGACTAAACAAGGGAAACTTCAAGAATATTTACACAAGTTAAGGCTGCTACATTCAAATTACATTTCCTGCTTAATAATTAGTTCATTAATACCAAAATCGAATAAATTAGAGAATGGTGATAGGAACAGGAAGCTTTTATATACATAGTTCAATGGTTCAATGGCAAGGGCATAGATGCTTACTTTTCCATAACAACGTGCAGTCTTTAGGTTTATGTATTTGTAGATTTTTCCAATAGAATTTTTAAAGAATGATGATGTTCTCCACACAAAGCAGCATGAATGGTAATGAAACAAAGTCCCTATGTATCTATAAGCAACATGCTTATAGATCTCTCTTTTCTATTTTAAAGAAAAAGAGGGTATCACATTTGGTCATGATTTTAAATCTTTCATAACTGGTTATTATTTATTATGAAGACGTTAAACACGTATCCTCTGGAACACTTTCCTTACATGTTGAGAGATGTATATAAAAGAATAACAATAAAAAGGTATTACTGGACAGATTTCAGTTTTGCATTAAACATGAAGGTTCTTGGAAATATTGTTTAGATTTGAGTATATTCTTTAGATTGATCAGTGATGTGAATTCTTACCAGATACTTATTGGGTACTGGTGGTGCCCATTCATAAGTAACAGACTTCATTGGCATATCTTTGGGGACCGGCATCACTCTGGCTGCTGCGACACTGGTGGTGATGGGTACTTTATTGGCCTCAAGAGGGGTGACACTGGCTGGTACAGGCTGAGCCAGAGGCTGACCTTGTGCCCGAGTCTGAGACTTGATGGTTGTCGAACCTGGGGTGGCTTCTACAGATGGTACAGAACCTGCTGGAGGCTTCACAATAGTGGACGAGGCGCTAGGAGGAACTGTGCAAGCAGTTGCAGGGGCTGGTAACGTGATGGTCACCATGTTGCCCTGGTACCTGGGAATGCCGTCCGTCTTCAACTTGGCGATGAGGCCAGTGTACTTGGTGTCCTCAAACAACTTGCCTACCTTCTTGTTCTCCTCAGAGTTCATCGACACATCGTGTTCGGTAAGGCTACACTTGCAGTTTCTACAAATTTTTCTGCACAAGAAAATTATAGAGAAATGCTTAGTACATGAATTAGTCCATTTCTATGAAGATCAATGTATATTTATCTACAAATATATATATATTTTACCCCAAAGAAGACAAAAGAGCTGATGTTTCAATGGGAATTTATAGACTATACATCTATCAGTAATATTCACATCTGTGACAGAATTTCATAGACATTATACCAAGGAATGTTAACCCTCAGGCAAGAACCTAAAAATCCCCTTGGCTATTGAGATGATCAAATAATATAATCTATTATGTTGTGTAAAATGAAAATTATAGTATTAAATCAAATTAAATTTAAAAGTACAAACGTAATTTAAAAATAATTACAAAATGCTATTTTATAAAAATCATAGAAGGGCCAATAAAATAAAAAATCTAATGTTTAGCATTATGTTGTTTTTTTAATTTCCTTTACTATTTGGACACATCAAAAGATATTTACAAACTAATACAATTAAAAACATGATTATAATTTCACACCACATCATCCAACCCAAAAAATGACACCCCCAACCCATTTAGCTTTTCTGATTTCATACCCTTCAGCTTCTCGTGTAGTTCTGTGTGAAGGTTCAAAGGTGACAGAAAACAAAGTGTTTTCTCACCTGGGCTTTTATATTTTTTAATGTAAAAACACATTTGTTGTGTTGCTTAAAAAACAAGAATGTATATCCGCTGCCTATTTTCTAAAGAGCACTGTTGTGTATTCCTGAGCAACCTTTTTTAAATGAGTTTTATTGTAAAGTTAATGACAGTTAGTTGCACCTCTCCCCTAAAAGCACATCAACACAATTCCCCTGATGGATTCAAATATCAGCAAATTGAATGTGCCTTTGCACAGCCATCTTCATATATGTAGCTTAACTTTGGCAGAATTTATAACAACAAGGCTTGCCTCAACCTGCAGATTCAGTCAGACTTGAGGTATGATACAGAGTAATAATACGCTCCTGTGTTAGCTGTTTAAACTAAGCCTTACTTGCAAAAGATAAATTAATTTGTCACATACATTCCAGTGCAGTGGGACAGTGTATATGTGTCCTGACTTCCTGCAAAGGAGCGTATGACGTCAATACACTACATGCAATAAATTTGTATGAGTCAAAAGCAATTCCCAGCGTCCTTTGTCCTTTGCTTTGTAGAATTGGACCAATAAACCCCTTAAGGATCTACTGTCACTAGAAAAATCAACCACACTGCCATCACTTTAGTTTGAAATTAGTCAAAGAGGGGTTGAAACTGAGATATGTGGGCTTTCAATAACAATAATAATTCAAATTAGGCTGTTAACTTGTGCTATTAGAGATTTTTACTGAAGCAAGACATAAGAGGCCAGACTGGGTCAAATGGATGTTTTTTTTGTTTTGCTTTTACATTTTCAAGAAGACTCAGTTATAAAATCATACACCAACAGTGTCTGATGTTGATCCTGTTTCGTCAGTCATTTCATTAACTAAATTACCTTTAATAGAACACTGATGTATTCTAAATTGACCCACTTTAAACCTCATGTTGACAATGGAAGAAACTCAAATACAAATAAAAAAAAAACAATACTAACCTCCAGAAATGCAGCTCAAACCCTTCACACTTATCTTTGCATTTCAGACAAGCAGCCCCCGCTCCAAACTCGTGACCAAGGGTCATCTGCAAAACAAATGCATACACAAATATAAAAGTAATTAGTATTTCTGTATACTGAAGTACGTAAGTGGCAAATGTAAGTATTGTTCTTCTATAAGGCTTACATGCCACATTCAATCAGTCAGTGAGGCTACATCAATGTGGTGTCAAGCTACAATTAGAATACCTACATGTGTTGGAAAAGAAAAAGAGTTTTGTGTAAAAACAATGTAGTAAGTTTGAGTATGTAAAGCTGTGGACTGTGAACCTATACAGTTTATAACTTTCTTTTTTTGGTACATTGTAGTTCTAGTTTAACTCAAACTCAGTTCAAAAGCAGAGGTGACACATGCAAAAACAAAACAACCCATTATGTAAATAAATGAGTTCCACAAAATACCTTATGTGCACACTGTACAAACCAATTTCAACTGACCCAGATTTTTGGGTTCTGGGGAGTTGGCAATAAACCATATGTTGCCCCTATCAAAATCTAATACTACTTTCTTCCATGCTCCACAGCTCTTTCAATGGAAGAAGGGATGGTTGTTGTGGGAGGAGGAGCAGTGCCAGCAGATGTTAGCATTAGGGGGTGACTCTGGGATGACAGTGGTCACTGCCTAGCCTCCTGAAGGGATCGTGGGACAGACTAGACAAAACAATGATGAAAGCAGGTTCCCGCCTGATGACATGATGGTCTGTACTGCTTACTGGTCTATCTAGAAATCTGCAGTGGTGGACAAAGTACTTGGTTTATTAGTTGAGTAAAAGTACAGATCCTGCTGGTCAAATATTTGTCCTGTAAAAGTATCTCTGTTAAATAATGAGTTAAAGTACTTGAGTATCTGCTTTAAAAAATAATCAAGTATTCAAATTACTTGGAAAAAAAACTATCACAGTCATACATGGGCAGGGAGGTTTACGTGTCTTGTCCAGGGGCTCAAAGACAGCTAAGAAACAACTATTAAACAAATAAGGTGACTAGTACACAGTGGTGGGCCACTGGAATGAGGACAGTGACTTCATTTTTAGTAGGATGCAATTGCCTGACCAGGACCAGGTGTAATTATTCTGTGATGTGGTTCTGCGGTAAATGTGTTGATGAATGAAATAAGGCACAATGGCTTACAAACAGAAAGTAAAATGTCCTTACTTGAACATCTGGTAACTTAAACAAACAGAAGATTCTGTAATTAAAGCAACTCATTGTCTGACAGTGATTACAGGCATTTGACTGAAAACCTGCAATCATAGAAGAAATAAGAAGAAGGAGTAAACTACACATTTGGTTAAGGCCACACAAGCAGTGTGGACAAACACTGTGAGCCTCACCCAACAACACTTACTCATGAGTTATTTCACTTCCTTAACTCGATATTTATAACTGTATTTCCACTTTTACCCAAAAGTTTAAGTGCCTAAACGAAGCGTTTAACTACAAAAAGTATCAATTTTAAACTACAGGCATTTCGAGCTTATCACTCATTTCTAAATTTCGAAAGGGATAACGATTTTGCTTAAAAAATAATCATTTGTTACAACTTTTTAACTCGTCGTACAACAAATTGTTTAATTTAGAAGGCGGGACAAAGCTAATTTGAATCAGCCTGAAACACCGGGACTTATCTCGTCACCTGTCCCGTCTTCGGTGCACCTTTTAGGGCGTTCCCCGGTCAGTCAAGGAAGGAAGTAAAAGTTACCTTCTTTACTTCTTTCTCTATTTCCATCTTGGGGTCTCTCAACGTGAAGTTAACCCTCTGAAAGGAAGCTTCTCCGACCAAAAACAGTTGACGAAAACACACAATAAAAGAAAATGAAGGGGGCAGAAGCTCTGCTGTCCTGGCAGCTTTTTGCTCAGAGGGGCTGATGGGCTGCACACGGTCATCTGTAAAAGCAGAAAAAAGAAGATCCTTTTCCGGTTATACCTTTCAAAATAAAGACATTTCCTCATGCAGAAAGCTTCCAGCACTATTTTTTTTTTATTTACATGTGAACATATGTTGCAATTGCTAAATGACAGAGCAGCTCGTAGTAATAATTTGTCATGTACAAGTAGTAATAATAGTGTCTTCAATAAAAGTGTCTCCTAAATGCATGAACATAAACGCATATATACGAGTATATATATTGTTTATGTTTATGAATGAATGAGGACCCCTCCTGGAATGCTATTACCTTTTTCACATTTTCTTTTCTAATCTAAGCCTTCCAACTTGTATCATATAAAGTATCAACATGTTTAATTGTTTATACTATTTTTTAATTCCCACAATAATACAATGTAACCGTTGGCATTTTTGTAACCTTTACCATGAAAGCATCGTCGTTTCCTTTCCTTGTTGCCTCCTTCTAGCTTGACACAACTTTTGACCGTGGACTGCCGTTCACTTTTCGGAAATGGTCACGGAGCTACTGCCTTGACATATTTGTATGTAAACCTATTAAAATGGAGAAAACGAGTAACTGGATCCACATCAGCCAACCAGAGGATAGAAGGGGCGTGATTTCAGCCCAACAAAGGACAACGTTCTGTTTGCACACATGCCATCTCTGCGTTTTTCCTCTTGGATCGTCTTGCTTGCCTCAAGTATTTCTTAAAAAAAATGCTAGCATGCCCGTTCGACTTGACATACTTTATTCAATTAAATCGTTTTTTATTTGTGCAGAGTATCAATTTTGAAACATTCCTCAGCCCCCCCCCCACACACACACACACAGATGGAGTAATATGTGTGATATGTTGTCTCTGTGTTTCACTGATGTTCTCCTAAACAAACCACCACATCCTGTGTTGCCTCAGAGAGATTGGTGGTTAGCAGCTGCCTGTCAGTGCCTCTGCAGACCTTCTGAAGGGAAATGAGCATTGGGTGTTATCTGTAGAAAAGTGTGGTTTCAAAAATATATAAACAGTTTATGATTAACACTTTCTGTGTTAAACTGTGAGGTCTGATCTATGTTGTTGGATGCCAAATGTTGTATTGGTGCTGAAGGGCAATTCCACACTGCATGGGGACTGAACAGACTTTATTTTGCTTGCAGTTTGACCTTAGGGCTGTTCCACATCCACAAGTCACTTTAAATAGGAGGCTGAGTCAAAGAAAATGAACAAACTGCTAAAAAAAAAAAAGAGCTATTAGCGAATATATACTCTGTAACATACAATACCAGTTATGGACAGAAATATTCATTAGATGTATTCATTTAATCCTTTTAAATGAATTACCGGTAATTTAATGAATTTTTCTGTCTATAACTTTTGGACTGATTAACAATACTATACATAACTTATTCTATAGGTCTAGAAACTAGACACCATGTATAGCATATTTATACTAAGAGCTGTGTCTTATATCAGAGGCCTTTTCAGCTCAGGTGCATAAAGGACTAAAACACAATGTCAATCCTGCCAGCAGCAAAAATATTTTTTGTAATTTCTTCTATTTTACAATAATTTCTTTAGTTTGACATTACTAAAGGCCAGTGTTGCACAAAGTACTCTGTTTTATGAATTCAGTAAAAATTCAGTTAATACTGGTCAAATATTACTCCAGTAAAAGTAAAACACCTCTGAATTTATAATATTGAAAAGAAAAGGTTTCAGCTGTCTATTTTAATTGTGTGAAGTGAAGAATAAGGTTACGTGTATTGTCCAGGGGCACAAAGGACAGTGTGTGCTGATCGGGGATTCGTACGGGGGAGTAGTGAGTAGGGAGGTTTTTTGTTTGTTTGTTTTTTAGAGCGCGTTGGAGAGCCAACATAGATGCAAAATACATTAACGAGTTGCAAAAGCCACCAGAAAAATGTAGTGGAGCAAAACGTATTTTCTAATCGTTAAAATGTAGTGGAGTGAAAGCAATACTTTTTTTTAATGCTACTCAATTAAAGTACAAATTCTCAAAAAGTCTACATAGAAACCTTACTCAAGTACATTTATTTTATTACTGTCCACCTCTGGAAGTTAACTTTTTGTCCTAAAGTGAATTTATTCATACATATCTGTCTTATTTTTAAATTCTGAGTAATAAATTCCAACATTATTAGCTTTTGTGAATGTATATATATACAGTATATATATAGTTTTTTTGCCTTTATTAAGTGCAGTTTTATTGTCATTTCATCAACATTTATCTGATCTGCTGTGTAAAGATGATTGACTGATGCACATTGGCATGATATTATCTCTGGTGGAGTCCTGAACCAGATCGAAAAAGGTTTGAACTGATCTCTTACTCTTTTACAATGTCTAAATTGACATTATAATCTTAATGGTCTCAGACATTCTGCAGACCTTCAATCTGCAGATATCTGTGGTTGTTTTTTCCAATTGATAAGTTTTTACTTTTGAGGATACTGACCAACCTATGCAATATTATCTGCAATAATATGCATTTGATCACATGTTTCAGTAGAAAAAAATAATAAAGGGGAAGTTATGTAAAATACTGAAAATGCTGTATCACCGTGACGTGAACAGAACTTATACTATCAGCCTTTTTGCTTAATATTTTTAAGACGTTAAGGTTTTGTTTTCCAGGTAGAATCTGGGAACAAACAAAGGAACATGTGAAAACTGCTTACTGGAGACAAATCATTTTCCATGCATGAGGTAGGTCTGGGTCTCTGAGAGCGAAAAGGTACGAGTTTATTTTTTTCCACTGAGTGTGACATCCTGAACTTACTCCGTTTTATCAGAACAAACAACTTTTTGACAGGAGCAGAGAAAACTAAACCCTAACATAGTTATTACTTTCAGTGCTGTAATTTAGCAGATAGATTTGAGAGAATCTCAGCAGGACAGATAGATTTGGACCAAGCAAACTGTCTGCTTTACTATAGGTCCATTAAATCAGCAGATATTTTAATTTATTAGCTTCTAGTCTCAGTTTAGTCCACAACTTTCTTTTCCCTTGTCTACTTACACAAGAAAAGCAACAAAGTTATGATCAGGAAAATGTTGTGTGATTGATCATAGCATCTAAATGTTTGTTTGTTAAAAACTTGTCTTAAGTTGTAATGCGCTTATTTTTTTGATACATTAATCATAGGTTATTCATAAAAAGGCCTACAGTGTGGTCCATATTAAAATAATTTTCCTTGCCATTTTCACTAATGTGTCTTTTATGGAGAATGAAGGTAAACGCTTCTTTAAATTACGTCAGCACATGGAAACACAATTGCTTTTTCATGAGTCAAGTACTAGTATAGTTGCTTTCATTTACACTGTAGTTTTACACTGACAGCGCATTGACCTTGGGTCTGGAGATTTTTTCCTTTGCTATTATGTACCATTCAGAGTGCATGTGTTTCTTGCAGCTGGCCTGATAATTATGAATAATGCCTGGTTCCAGTAACGAAGAACAAACTGAGAAAGAGTAAGAATTCAAATGTTGTTGTGCAACGAAACATGAGCTGACTTGCACAAAATGTTCTTAAATATGTACCTTGGGCAAACTTTGCTTACAGCAGTTTCTGCTTAACATTTTTTCTCATATACATATACTTTATTCATATCATGGACTAAAGAAATGGTCAGTGAAACGAATTAGAGAGTGGGAGAAGTTTAAAATGGGTACATATTTGAAATAAAATGACAGAAAATTCGTTGAAAACTATTGGCTACACTGAGACAACATTATATCCTTTGGTTAGGTTCTCCCAGTATATCTCCATTTAATGTTTGTGTTTCAGATCAACCAAGAAAAAAAAAAGAAAAACGTCAAGGCCTTCCTTTTTATTTGAAAAGTGGAGAGAAGTTCACCGTGTGCAAACATAAATAACTGAGTGGAACAACATTTGGTGCGTATCTTCAGGTCGGTGTGGGAACCAGAGCAGCCGGTAGCACACCTCTATCATCCTGAGCAAGGCCGCAATGGCACACCTTACCTCATAAAAGCCAGTGTTTTTCACAGCCAGGCTCACACTGGTGGTCAGGATGAAGGTACTGCTCGCATTCTTTGCGTTGTTTGCGGCCGCTCTGGGCAGGGAGACATTTGAGGGGTAAGTTGGCGTGTTAAAACTTTGGGAAAAGTGGACATGGTCTGTGAGTACCCTACTTCTTTACATTAAGTGGACAAAGTAGTGTTTGGGATGGTCAATGACTTCGCAATGGTGCAATTTCTTCAAAATAAAAATTTTCAATGCACTGCATATTTAGACAAGCAAGTGGTGAACACATACCACATACGTAATAAAAAATGTTTTATATATTTAACATATGTTTTGCTTATTTTTCAGCTGCCGAAAAGCCAGAATGAGACATTGCATTTTTATTTAGTTTCCACAAACCACATTACATATATATCCAACGTTGATTTGTGTTTCCTCAAAAACCTCCATTCATGGTATGAAAAGTGTAATATCAGTGGAGAAAACAACGGAATTCTATATATATATTTTTTCTTTTCTGGAGTTGCACTGTGACACAAGAGAGTACTTTATCATTCTACATGGATTATCCGGGTTTTTATAATGGGGTTACTTTAGGTGCTTGAATTTGCAGAAAGCCTGACCAATATGTGACACCCATTTTCAGTAAACATATTGATTTATGCTGTCCAGGGTACAAGGGTATGAAACATGTTCTAGCTGCCATGGATGAGAGGAAGTATAGTATTCCTTAAGATGAACAGTTCTTTTTTGTTTTTAACTTCTTTATTGACTTTTCATTGCAAATACAAATACACAGCCAGTGTGTAAATATAAGCATTACAGATTGAAAATGTAAGTCAAACAGTAGGAGAAAACTTTACAAAATAAACAAAAGATAAGATAAAAGTTAAATAATAAGGTGCACATTTTTGTCAGCTTTGTCACGGAAAAATGTTACATGACATGTATATTTCCTCAGTTTACATGGTTATAAATCCTATAAATATGTTTTTTTTTTAAAAGGCCTTCTTGGATGGTTTATTGCTCCATTCTTCAGCTAATTTCACCCATGTGTGTATTTGTGTTGAAAGGCCACATTTCTTTGGTAAAATACCAAGAATACATAGAACTGGTCCCTCCCTGAGCTTCTACCCTCAGTGTTGTATTGACACATTGGATAAAAACCACTGTTTCACATATCATGTACCAATTTGTCCATTTCCTTCTCCCTAATTGCCAAAATAGACATTTTTGCAGGAGTCCAGTAGTTTCGATTAAAAATTCTGAATGGAACTAGCTATTTTTCCCCTCCCCCGGGCTACAGTGTACCAACCAGTTTTTATATCGTGGTTACTTTGGGGTGCTGCATGATGGATAGAGCCTACACATCTCACATGATACGGATATCTGATTTAACATCACTCTATGCACACAAATGTTCTGTGAGATGTCACAGCTCATATAATGTTTTTGCATTGAAATGTTCTAAAAAAACATGTCATTTTGCAGGCATCAGGTGATTCGAATTGTCCCAAAAAATGAAGTTCATCTGTCTCTTATCAAGAGTCTGGAGGACATGATTGAGTTTGAGGTATTTTACCATTTCTAATTAATTAGATAGACATTCAATTATGGACTATACCTCTAAGATCAAATCATGTGTTCTTTGAACTTTTATGATGTGTGTGTTCTTTCAGATGGACATCTGGAGAGGGGTTACTGTTGTTTCATCCCCTGTTGATATAAGAGTTCCTTCCCATACACAGAAGCATGTCAAAAGGTATCTGGACAGCATGGACCTTGAGTACTCCATCATGATTGAAGACCTACAGGTACATTCTGAGAATGCCTTCGTTTCTGGAATGACTCTTATTTTTTAATATCATGACACGTGAATTACATCATTGCTCTTCAGGCCCTGTTGGATAAGGAGCAGGAGGAGATGGACTCTGGTGCTCGTTTTGCCGAGCCAAGAAGCACCGACAGCTATGACTACTCCACATATCACAGCATCAGTGATGTCAGTGCACTCATTTGATTTAGCTTCTAAAAGACCGTAAAGGGCTGATCGTCAGTAATAATCATGGCCATGGAAATTTACAATGTCAGTGGTGGTGATGCCTATGCATTCAGACCAGAATTTTTCTTTGCTTTAGATCTATAACTTCCAGGATATGCTTGTTGCTGAGAATCCCAACTTGGTGAGCAAGATAGTCATCGGTCACAGCTACCAGGGCCGTCCTCTGAACGTTCTCAAGGTGAGGGAAAGTCCACAAAGTTCACATCTGCTCCAAAAAAGTAGACAAATTTTAATTCAAGCTATTTAAGAAAATAATAAACATGTTTTTTATAAAGCACATTAACATGACATCCTCTGCCTGTACCTTTGTCTTAGTTCAGCACTGGGGGAACCAATCGTCCAGCCATCTGGATTGATACTGGAATCCACTCCAGAGAATGGGTTACTCAGGCCAGTGGAACCTGGTTTGCCAAGAAGGTATACCTATACTTACATATCATTATCTAAGCCCTCTCTGATAATCAACGTCTGAACTTACACTGTGATGTCTGATGCATTACTTTTTTATTAGATTGTGAGTGATTATGGACGTGACCCTGCTCTCACTGCCATCCTGGACAAGATGGACATCTTCCTGGAGATTGTGACCAATCCTGATGGATATTACTTCAGCCACACTTCAGTAAGTTGGTCATAGTTTTTACCGTCTGATTTAGAATAATTTCATATCAGAGCGACAGGAAACATAATGGAATGTGTGATGTATGCAAATCCTAAATCTGGGAATAACTTAATGTTTCAGAATCGTATGTGGCGTAAGACAAGGAAGCCCAACCCTGGTTCTAGTTGCATTGGAGTAGATCCAAACAGGAACTGGGATTCTGGTTTTGGAGGTAATGTTCTCTTCTATTCTTGAAATACATAAAGGTACAGTTTTGATTTCTTTACACTTTACAGCAACTGGTTTAGGTAAAAATCTGTCTAGCTCATCAGATGTTAAATGAGTACATCTCAACACGAAGAAGTAAAATATTGGTGACAAATGTTTTTTTTCATTATGCTTTTTAGTCAGCTATGATATGATATCCACAAGTCATATATTGTGTACATGTCTCACAAATTCAAAGAAGTCTTGCACCATGTACTTTACAAACCATAACATCACACTGGGCAGTGGTACTGGCTTGTCATTCCTACCTTTTGCCTAAATCCTGGAATCTGTTTGTCTTGGTTTGTTGTCCTCTTTTATAGCACCTGGTGCCAGCAACAATCCTTGCTCTGAGACCTACCGTGGACCCAGTCCTCATTCCGAATCTGAGGTTAAGTCAATTGTGGACTTTGTGAAATCCCATGGTAACATCAAGGCGTTTATTTCCATCCACGCATACTCTCAGATGCTCCTGTACCCCTTTGGCTACACGATGACACCTGCTAAGGACAAGGCTGAGCTGGTATAAACATGATCTGTCATGACTTGTTCTAATGTTTAAAGCCAAAGAAAAATAGCATGTTATGATTGAAGTATAAGAATATTCAACAGCAACTCTTCCTGCAGCACAAACTGGCACAGAAGGCCATCACTGACCTGGCCTCCCTGTATGGTACTCGCTACAGATATGGCAGCATCATTGAAACCATCTGTAAGTAGCAGCATTACCTGCCATAACAATCAAGTTCAATGCCACACACAGGAAAGACCTATTTCAAAGAGAATCTCCTGCTTTCCTTCAGAATAATTAAACTGCATTAATTTATTCAACCTTTCACATAAAGGCACACAAGATATACTTAATGCAAGTGTTGATAATGACTTAATAAAAAACAAAGAAATCACTAACTTATATTTATAGAAGCCAACTTTTGAAATTTTACCACTGGAAAAAGTTTAGCTTGCTATTTAGTTGGCTATCTAAATATACTATATGCATATACATCTATACGTATATATATCATACATATAAGGCAATAGCATGCTTTTGTAAATTTGCAGTGTTCATTTGACTTTGTTCTCTCATTTTGAAAGAATAACACAATGCTTGTTTTATTTTCAGACCAAGCCAGCGGTAGCACCGTTGACTGGACCTACGAGCAGGGCATCAAGTACTCTTACACCTTCGAGCTCAGGGATACAGGTCGTTATGGCTTCCTCTTGCCAGCCAAACAAATCATCCCAACTGCTCAGGAGACCTGGTTGGCTCTGATGGCCATCATGGATCACACCTCAAAGAACCCATATTAAGTGTGTGAAGAAGGAGCATGGATTTTTTGACCTCATTAGGACCATAAAACTTGGAATAAATGAACATATTAAAGAAATTAAGGTTATAGTTTTTCATAAGTTTCACAAACTATACACACTGCAACATTTAATCTGGCAGTGCTGCTGCTTTTCCCAAGCAGAATAATAAATAAATAAAGTATGGATGTGGATGTCACAGTAAACTAGTCTTTTTTGGCAGAAATCCTGATCAATATGCGACACAGCAAACTTATTGATATATGCTGTCCAGGGTCACAACAATATGAGAAATGTTCTAGCAGCCATTGATGAAAGGAAGGATACTCTCCCTTAAAATGAACAGGTCTTTCTTTTATTTAACTTATTCATTGACTTTTCATTTCAAATGCAAATACACAGCCACTGTGTAAATTTAAGCATTGCAAAGTAAAAATAGAGTCAAGTCAAAATTCAAAGACTACAAGAAAACAAAAAAACAAAAAATGAAATAAAAGTGATGAATAAAAACAAATAAAGAATAAAGTGAATAAAAAGTTAAGTAATAAGGTGCAAATTCCTGACCAAGCCTGACCCATTTTTAATAAACATATTGATTTATGCTGTCCATGGTACGACGGTATGAAACATGTTTTAGCTGCCATGGATGAGAGGAAGTATAGTCTTCCTTAACATGAATAGTTTTTTTTTGTATTTAACTTCTTTACTGACTTTTCATTGCAAATACAAATACACAGCCAGTGTGTAAATATAAGCATTGCAAATTGAAAATGTAAGTCAAACAGTAGGAGAAAACTTTACAAAATAAACAAAGAAAAAAAAAAGTTAAATAATGAGGTGCACATTCTTGACAGCTTTGTCACAGAACAATGTTGTATGACATGTATATTTCCTCAGTTTACATGGATATAAGGTATATAGGGGTACATATACTAATCCTTAAAACCAATTAAGAAGCTAATACCTTCAAAAGGAGATCTAAATGGTTTTAAATCCTATAAATATGTTTTTCAAGAAAGGCCTTCTTGGATAGTTTATTGCTCCATTCTTTACAACGGATCTTTTCTTTTGACTTCCGGTGTCTCTAATTTCACCCATGTGTGTATTTGTGTGGAAAGGCCACATTTGTTTGGAAAAATACCAAGAATAAATAAAGCCTGTCCCTCCCTGAGCTTCTACCCTCAGTGTTTTATTGATACATTGGATAGTTACCACCCAGAGGTAATGCACCGTTTCACATGCATGGAACATATGTACCAATTTGCCCATTTAATTTTTTTCTGAACTTTATCCTTGTAGGTTGGGTCAAACGCAAACTAGATTTAGAAGCTATTTCAGGTGCATGAATATTGAACCAATGTGATTTGTCCTTCAAATATTAGCACTTTTCTTTTGTTGTCGACCAAGCATGTGGTGGCACTGTTGACTGGACATATAACCAGGGCATAAATTACTCACACACCCATGAGCTGAGAGACCCTGGCCGATTAAACTTTATTCTACATGCCTATCAAATCCTCCCCACTGCTTAAGGAACTTGGCTGGTTCATATTTTCATCATGGATTACATTTTAAAGAATCCATATTAGTTTTTCAGGCCTAGAAGAACTCATTTGATAGCGTTTATGTATGCGTGTGTGTATACAAAAGAGAACATTTTTACATACTCACTCATATAAAAGGAGGGTTTTCTTACTGTTTTACGACTGGAATCACTTTGGCAATCACTTTGCTACAAAGGTGTCTTGTCATGAAGGACTAGTGATTCAGCGAACATCTCTTTATTTGTTATTACTATTTTACAGATAATATCATGCAAGCATTTTTTAAATGTGCATTAAGGTTCAAACAAGGCCAACATTTTAATAAGACTCACTTCACAGAAATCTGCCCAAACACAAACAACAAGCCATTAATATACCTTCAAGATAAAAGGCCACAAATAAGAATGACTGTCCATTAAATACTTGTTTTGTACTTAGCACATCTGTTTTTTGGAAGGCCTCTATCAATAATTCCTTCTATCTTACACCAATTTTATAACCACAAACACAGACTTTAAAAACAGTTGAAACAATTGACATAAATGTTACTGGTGGACCATAATGGGTTTTCAGATCGACTCCTTTTCAACTTAAAAATCAGACTTCCTATGTATAAAGAAACTTCAGATTCAGAGATTCACAGCATATTCTTCACACATATAAACATTCATAGGCCCTATTTATAAAAGTAAAATAGTGTTTGATTATTGACAGAAAATAAATAAATTAGCTGTTTAAAAATGGTGGATAGTGTTGCAAGAACTATTGAGCCAATTGCAAAAAGAGCTGACACTTCTTACTTAGGCACTGTGCAAGAGTTAAAAAGTAAAATATTTTTCTGAAGTGACATTTATGTGCTGTTTCTACATTTTTTGTCAAATGCCATGTTAATTTTGCTGTCAAGATGTGAATATTCTGTTAAAGTTTAAATGTATTAGTTATTGCTGTGGTTGTGTAAAGTAAGGAAAGAAAGATGGTACAAGAAATAAAAAACCCTCATAATTTTATAAATGTAGCAATTGTAAAGTGTCATGTTTTTCTCTCTGACAGTAGTTTGTATACTTTAATCTAGGGTCATTTCGCAAATGATAAATGGACTTTGTGATGGAGGTATGTTTGTTGTTTGAAGGACATCTGGGGTTATTTCCAAGGTCTACTACTCTGAACCCTGGAGCTGTTTCTGCCTACAGTGGAGTTCTGATGGCTGGAGGCTTTTGACTGGATGCTGCTGTCCGACATGCGACTGGATAAGCGACCTACAGTGAACACACAGGACAAAAAAAACTCACTGCAAAATCAGCTGTAAACTCTTAAAATGTGATTTATAAACAGGTGAACAGTCTGCTATACTCAGAATGGTTTCTTAGAATCATCTTCCCGGGCCATATGAACGCCTAAAACAATGCATTCCCCACCACTCTTGATTTAAACTGGACAATTAGTCTTTGACTCTCTGGACTTACTGCTTGAGTTACTTGGGATGAATATTTCTTCAAGCTGCTCCTGGATCTGTGCCAGCTCATCTGATGTAAAGCGCCACCTTCTATCTGCTGCCTGCATAGGTTGCTGCAGTGTAGAACTCTTTTTCTCATTCTGTGATTTTGGAGACAAAAGGCAGGACGCGGGTATGGAGCCTGTGGTCATCCCGCTTGGAAATTTCTGAGCGATGACCTTTAGACCTGAGGAGGCCAGAGAAGACAGCACGTATTTTGAGAGAAGGAGTTGTGGTCATTAAACATGACCAATTCTTTAAGTTCAATACTAAAAATAAAAAATCTTTCATATTAAAAATAGATCAGATAATTTATGTAGAGTTTTTGTTAAAAAGGCCTGCATTTAATAAAATCAATTATGTTAACAGTATTTCCTTATTGCTGTTTGGAAATATAAGCACTACAAATAATTGAAGCACCAGTAGTTATAATTTGAGGCCCCAAAGTAAACCTATCACCAACTGCAACTGAACACTTTGTAGCATTATTCATTATAAAACTGTTCCCATGCGGATGTTAAATAGCCCGTGAACAGCTGCCTCACTATTGGAAACTAAATAAAGCTAACATCAACTATCTTCATAATCTATAAAAAACTGACAGCTCTGCTCTAGTTATTCAACTGGGTAATATACTGTTATCCTTTCTTAGTGTGTGTCTTTTGTAAAGGTTGCCACCTAACCATTTCATTTCACTTAAATTTTATCTATATAGCGCCACATCACAGCAACGCTTATCTCACAGTGCTTTCCAAACAGAGCAGGTCAGACCTAACTCTGAAGTTATTTACAGAAGCCAAACAACCAAGATGCAATTTTTTTCCATAGCTTGGTTGGCACAACTAAATGAGTGTTTACAACGACGTAAACCTTGTTTCTGTTGCAAACCCGAACATGGCCAAAAACTTTCAAATAATAGGTATCGCAAAACCCTTGGGTCAATCGTAGAAGTCTTATTTTGATATTTTGGAGACACAAGACAGCTCTTCAATTTAGAATTAGCTACATCTTGAGACATTAGATCTTACCCCCAGAAAGCATAAAGAGATTCTCAAATCCTCGTTCACACATGACGGTAGCCGCCTGGCTGGCCATTCTCTCATCTTCGTCATACACAATAATGATCTTTCCTGGAGCGTTTTTCTGCACAGTTTATAGTTATGGTGTATAATGCAAATCCTAGGAAATTATTTACATTATATAATGAGAACTAAATGTTTTGTGCAGTTTGTGATAAAGGATACATATTCTAGAACTTCTTTTGTGTAAGGGTTAATTGTCCGAGACAGCATGGCGATGGGGAAACTGTGAGCTGTAGAAATGAGAGACGATTAAAATAGTATTTTTCAAAATGTTTTCAATCTTAACAGGTTTTAATAACTGACTGTGTTTTTGCTACCCACCGCTGATGATGTGGCAGTTGTCGTACTGCTCGCAATCCCTCACGTCCAACAGCAGATAGGGGCAGTCAGGGTAGGGCCCATCAACTGGTGTTTGTACCAACTTTTTTGCCATCTTGTGATTCTTCTCGTCCAAGTTTAGCTCTCCCACTCCACTGATGACACTGTGGGTGAAAGGCCAATCAGTTGCAAGCCTTTTTTCATTCTTTGTTTGCAAGTATAAAAACACATCTGGATGACAGCTTTAATTGGGGATAGTTTTATTAAGCTAGTGCAAAGACAGATACAGTTACATCTATCAGATTTGCATTCTGAAAAGGAGAGAGGGTACAGTTAAGGCAACAGGTAGGAGTCACTAGATGCAGGCTATTAAACAGCACAAAGGAGGATCGGCTGGGAGATGTCTTAGGGGACAGAAAACGAGGTCATACTTGCCTTTTGGGAACAGATATGTGTACAGTATAACGGCGATGTCGAGTTGCAAGTGTGTTTATTATGTGCTGGGCAGGTTATGGTGTCCCTATGTTTATGGGTGGTTATTTAGCTGTGTCTGTTAGAGGAATTTTTAAGATCTCGAGTTTTAAACAACTTGAAAAGATATGGGTAAATCTGATAGAATGTAGATGTATTAATTGTTTAAAATGTGTGTACAACTGAGTAATTTGTAGATCCATCCCATGACCTCCTCTAGTAAGAAAATGAAGATTTGACACTGTACTTGTTGAGCAGAGTGGCTATTAGGCAGTGGTCAGCAAGTACTCAGTGTAGCTTTAACATTCAAAATATTTGCCATCACAATTTCTTGAGTTTTATTTGTCTTTGCACATAATTTCCTGCTGTTTTTCTTTCAGAACAATCCATTGCTCCCTGATAATTATCCACAGATTTCTGAATGATTTGTTTCAAAATGATCTCAGATTTTTTTTTATGGCACATAGGACTCTTTCTTATATAAACAGAAACTAAAGCTAAACTAATAATAGTTTCATCCTAAGCACACAGTCATTTTTTCCAGTCAATGAAAAATATGTTTTCAACTAAAATATAGTTTGACAAATGACAGAGATTATAAGCACATGAATAAACAAAGCTGGACACAATAGCTGACTACATCTTGCTGAGACTGTTCAATCATACACTAGAAACTCCCTTCAAGCTTGAGTACCACTCAGAGTTATGTTTTTTTTGTGTTTAGTGTGGACTCAGAAATGCCTCCTATGGTTTCATACCGTTTCATACCTTAGAAGTGTAGACCTGGAAGTGGGGCAAATGTCCTTGTTGTCTCCTAAATCCTGACTGGGCAACTGGGGTGACGTCATAGGGGAGACATTCATGCGTTCAGACACACACTCCAAGTCTGCATCAGACACCACCGACAGACTATCTACAATAAAAAACAGATGTTATTGTGAAACAGCACCAGCACTGTTGAAAAGCTGTACTAAAAATATGCTGCCTTGTATACCTTGTGAATTTCCATCAATCTCACTTTCACTCAGGTCTGAAATAGAGGCAACCTGAATTATCTGGTGTAGAAAAATGGTAAATTCATTAAAAATAAAAACAGATGTAGATTTTTAAAAAGAGCAGTTCACACAGGGCCTGTAATACAAACAGAATCAAAACATTTGGGTGTATTTTCTAGGTGTCAACAGCTCATTTAACCCTAATGATGAAGACCATGTTAAGCAGTTCTATGGTGCTAGCTATCAGCTCAAATAGTCAACCAAGGTTTTCAGTTTCTGCATATTTGTGCGGTTTTTTAAAACAGATTAAACTGAAACCAGCCGACAAAAATCTATTAAAAAAAAGCAGAAAATTAGTTTGATTTTATCCAGGTTATAAAACCCCACATAAAATGTTTGCAAAAATAAATTAAACTATTTTCATGCACTACACACTTCAAATATGTGTAATAAAGAAAGTTAAACAGAAATTACTTGGCTTTAAATTACATAAGCATTCCTTTCAGCATTCAGCATTTTGCATGTGTTGATATCTTAAACATACTATTTCAATGAATTACTTTCAGGCTTCCATGGCAACACATCCCAATGAAAAGAAAACAACCATCTTTGTAATACTGAACATCCAGAAGTGAACCAAAAATTACTGTGACATGCAAAACATTAGTTCAACATAAAGGTTGAAATCACCAGAGAGTTTATCAGACTTACTAGTTGTGCAAACGTTGTACACTTTAACCGCTTGAAGATTTCATCTTTTCGATACCTGTAATCTTGAAAGATAAAATAAAAATGCACCAGTCAGTGAAATCTTGCAAAAAGGGATGAAACAATTATAAGCTTCCATTGTAAAAGAGCAAAAATACCATAAAAGCTTGTCCCATTTGACCTCAACTCTCTAATGCTTCATTAAACTGCAACCCTACCCTCTTCGACCCCATATTGCTTTCTAGCTGAAGCTTACAACACCCATCAGTGTAGTCAGACTCTATTTATCTATGCTGCTCAGTTAGTGCAACTTCATTACCTCAGCCCCTGACAAAGATCCCTATTAGGAGCTTGCCAGCATGTCCCTGTAGTCTGGGGCTATTCTCAGCAAGCAATTATTATGGACAACAGTACAATTAAGTACTGGGAGAATGGAAGAGACAATGTCACTTATCCCTGTGAAGTCTGAGAAAAGTAACTGCCCACAAAGAACTCTTTTAACTGGGAAATATAAATGGGATAGAACTATTCTGCTTTACTTGGGTTTAGGTTACAAGCAGACAGGCATGGATTCTTGGGAAAACATTTCAAGTTCCAAGCTGGCAAATCGTATTTTAACTGAATTACAAATGGTTCCCATTATCTTGTTAGAGGCCAACAAAAAAAAACAGCAAGAAAGGATTCTTTCACTGGGCAGGGATCATATGTGAATTTCACCAAGTCCTGCAAAACCTGATAACTTGATCCACCATTAACATCCTCCTAGAACAGAAAAGTGTTACCAATACACCAAAATAGTTTCATGGGACCAGTTGAAATGGCAGCTTAGAAACCTGGTGGGTAAAGTCTCTGCTCTTACTTTAACTAAAAACAGGGGGATATTGTCAAATGTTGCTTTATAAGACATAAATGTGTATTTTTCTGTCTGTCTATCCAACAGGCAGGTTGTGAATATTGCTAAATGGTAATTTCATAGAATGTTTCCATCGTTATGAGCTTGTTTTGTAATGATTAATCCTCAATCCGTACTGATTTACTTTTGAAGTGAATGAAAGAAAAATAGAAAAAATAGAAGAAAAAAATATAAAAAAACAACTACGGTAAACTGATTAAATATCAATATAAAAATATCCAACGATTGTCTATTTAAAAAGGAATGTACAGGTTCATAAAGACATTAAGCATCCATCCAAAGTTACTCACTTTTTCTCATATCTTCCAGTCTCTCCATATACTTCGTAAGGCTGCATCCTACACATGGCAATAACACCATGTGAAAGAGAGACAGGCAAAAAAAAAAATTAATTAGATCTTGAGACAAATAAGCTTTTTACTATAATTGACTTTATGGTGAAGATACGGTACCTGTGTCGAGCCTTGTTTTGACGTGGTCATACTTTGATAATTTCGGTATCCTCTTTTTCATGTACTGTGGGGATAAAATGGCATAACTGTTTTCGTATAGCCATAATTCCTAAATTCAGGACTTTTGAGAGAATAGTAATAAACTTAACTAACATAATCATTCTCAGGGTATATATAACGACACGACTTTGTTGATATGGTTACTTAACAGCTACCTAGTTAGCTTGCTAAGACATGTTATTAGGTGTTTTTTACATATACAGTGTATTAAGTATTAGTCACGCGAAAGGAACAACTATGGAGCACTGCCTTTCCAAGGGTGAATAAAATGTGCACTATTGTCATCTTTCTAACTTTACCTCTGCTCTTCCGATGCTTCGGTTCAGCGACATATTTTCAAACCACACCAGGCGTTAGTTTACACTTCCAATAAAGTCAACGATGATTCGCCATTGTCTACTAAAAGTCCAACCAGAGAAGCTGATACTGGGCCTCTAAAGATCAGTTTGACTGGCTAGTTGCCTAGCAGCGGAAGACGCTCCACGGTCTTCTTATGTAGCGTTCATGCCACATTCTTTAGCTAAGTTAATCATTTTACACATATCTTTTTTTCACTATAAGATTTTTTGCGTTCTATGTTACAAGTACTAATGAAGTGTATTTATTTGGTGGATATGTTTTATTTGAAACAACTATAGCCTTGAAAATATATTAAATTGACATTATCTTGTAAATTCTTGGTACATATATCTTATTCGTCGGATAGCTCCAAATTCTAAATATTCAGTGGGTACGGACACAGAAGTTATAGTGTTTTTATAGTGTTTGTCTGTGATATGTGTCAATATATTGTGAGTTTTTAGAAGGAATTTTCAAACGTACTACTGCACGCAACGTCTTGAATGCAACAGCATTGGTCTGTCTCAAAAGACAGGAAGCCACAACGTTTGGGTATACAGTATACTAAGCCAGCCGCGGTTTTGTTCAATAAGTTATTTCAAGGGAAAATAAAACTCTTAATATGGAAACTTAAAAGTTCTTGACATTGTGATTTAAGTTGTACAATTATTTACAAAGAGAACAGCTGTATCTGTGTTCGACATGTCAGGTCTGAAACAGTTCCAGAAGGAGCACTGTTGACAGACCTGGATATGCGTAACAGCGGGTTTGTTCAAATTTCGTCGATATCATTAGCTTTTTCTGCAATAATCCACGATGGCGTCTGTTTTGGTAAGTGAGGATTTGTTTCGCTATGTTCAAAATGACAAGTGAGGAAAAAAATACCGGAAGTTGGTTCCGATGGAGAAAAAGTTAGTGCCTGCTGAGCCGCTGTTAAGAGGATTTGGTGATAGGATGACCAAAACGCCTTTAGGGTTATGTCCTTGATACACCTCTTGTTAATACATTTCTTAAACTCGCCAAGTTTTTAATTCAGTGTTAGGTCTCTAATGTCAGCATGGGAATAGTACTAGTCAGTCAGGGTACTAGTTGTTGGCTAATGTTTTTAGATTTTATGCCGTTGAGTCGTTGACTCATTTATTTAGTTAAAAAAAAACGTTTTCCTAATTGTTTATCCGTCTAGGCTGAACAGTCAAAGTCAGTGTTATAAAAAGTTAAGAAAAAAATTAATCTAGTTTGAACATATTGGAGGCACTAATGTCACACTTGTATGTTTTGCCATCAACCCAGCATGGATTATTGACAATAACATATTTGCATTTGCAGATTTGCATTCAAGTAAATTGGTAACAAAAACAAACTGGGCTTTGCAACAGATCTACATGAATGTACTGAACACACCTTAACTGTAATTGGGGCAAAATACTTTCTTTTAGATGCATAATGTTTGAAATGGATTGTCACAAACTTGTGATAATAGGTGTGGAGAGGGAGAACTGCAGATCAGGATCCAGCCAGGAACTACTGAGCCACTGAACCACTGAGCCCAAGTTTGTGTGTTTGTGTGTGTGTGTGTGTGTGTGTGTGTGTGTGTGTGTGTGTGTGTGTATGTGTGTGTGTGTTTTTTTACATACACAACCATGCAGGAAATAAAGGTCTTACGACAAAACCCTGTCTTTGAGAATCTGTCGAGGCATCCTCGGTGGCTGAACTGGCACAATAGGCGACATGGTTTAATGCTGCTTTCATCTCTCCCTTTTCTCTTGAAAATCAATGATGTATTTACAGGAGGATCCCACCCTGGAGAGACATTTTAAAGGCCATAAAAATGCCATCACCTGTACAGACTTTAGTCCAAACCTTAAACAGCTGGGTAGGTCCTTCTTGATTTTTACAAATTAAGACATTTTCAGACTTTTAACACAATTCTGCTTAAAGTTACTGGTAGTTGTGTGTGTTCTTTCAAATTCCAAATCTCATCAAATATGCAATTGTATTTAAAATGTTTCTATCAAAGCAGCATTATTAATTATATGCATATTTTGATTCTATAAATCATAATGTGTCTTAAACCACATTATTGAACTATTAACAACCTGTGCTCTTTACCTGTCTTGTTGCCTTACAACATGGAATTGAATTAATTCAGGAAAGGTTTCAATTACTTTAATTACCGCAACTTTGAATATAAGAAAAAAATCTAAGGTAAAAAAGAATATGAGGAAAAAAACTCAGGAGTGAAAACTGATCCAACTTTGTCACTACCTGGAAGTCGCACATCACTGTGTTGCATAGTAAGTTTGATCACTGTTGACATATAAACAAACAAAATGTAGCTAAAACTTTGATGCCTTCACAAGGAAAAGAGACTGATTGAGAAATGTATGAAGATGACCCTTTCATATTTCTCATTTCCCTTTTTATTTTACAATAAGTAATTAGCAGTTTGTTTGTTAATCTGAATAATGATTTTTGCCTCATCTTTTATTTGTCTTCCTTCAGCCTCAGGTTCAGTAGATAAGACCCTGATGATCTGGAATTTGACCCCCAAAGCAAGAGCCTTTCGTTTTGATGGACACCAGGATGTCATCACTGGGGTGCAGTTTTCCCCTTCTGGCTCTCTGGTGGCTACTTCCTCCAAAGACAGGACAGTGCGATTGTGGACACCTTCCATGTAGGCAACTTTAGGACAATTTACTTTTGGACAAGTAGCTGAGATGTATACAGTGTGTGTGAAAATGCTTCATAAGTACAGTTGTAAAGTTACTGTGAGCTGAATTTGAAAACTACTTTTGTATGTGAAATAGGAAAGGAGAGTCGACAGTGTTTAAAGCACATACGGCTGCAGTACGGAGCGTTGCATTCTCGCATGACGGCCACAAACTGGTGACGGCGTCTGATGACAAGTCTGTCAAAGTTTGGAGCGTTCATCGGCAGAGCTTTGTCTACTCCCTGAACCAGCACACTAATTGGGTGCGCTGTGCGAGGTATTCCGCGGTACTACATTATTATTATTTTTTATAACTCTCCAGCAGTGTGGAGATACATTGGTTATCTAAAGAGGCTTTCCCACATACTGCAGCCCGGTCAAACATCTTGTAGAAATGAACATACACACAATGTGAATTTCATGTCATGTGTCAGATTTTCTCCAGATGGAAGGCTCATAGCTTCCTGTGGAGACGACAGGATGGTCAGACTTTGGGACACATCAACAAAACACTGCATCAACTGCTTCACTGACTATGGGGGGTAAGTCCCACTCTAAAAATAAATAAATAAATGACATGAAAGTATAAAACCTTGACAGTGTACCTTTAAGTGTACCGCAGAGATGCAGTTACAGTGAAATAAGAACAAAAACCAGATTAAAAATACCTTATTGTAACGTAAAAATTCTAAATAAAAAACCCCCCATCAAAAATCATTCCAAAACTTAACTCAAATTTGAACAGTAAATGGTGAATGGACACTACTTGTGTCACACTTTTCTTTTCTGACTAATCTGACTGACTCTTGTCTATCACGCAAACCCTATCGGTCAATAAAATACACTGTGGGTTTGGTCAGCGAACCTGGTTTTTAATTCAAATCCAAAACATCTCAGAATGTCATGTGACATAACATTTTTTTTTCTCCCTGATATGGTATTTTTGTGTATAACATTAAACTGTGACACTGCTTGAGATGACTGACTTCACTGTTTTATTTTTCAAGCTCTGCAACACATGTTGATTTCAACTCCAATGGCACCTGCATTGCATCCTCTGGAGCTGACGGTTCTTTGAAGATCTGGGATCTACGAACCAATAAGCTGATTCAGCATTATCAAGGTGCATTGTGCAAAGGCTAAAACGATTCTGTAAATGTAGTCTTAGCAACTGTAATGATTCTGTATATTCTTACTAGTTTCTCAAATTCATGACTGGAATAGTATCTGTTATACTCTGAAGCTTATTTTTTTTGCTCAAATTATTGCTTCTTTTTTTTTTTAGAATTTGCCTTCTTTGTGTTTCTTTTAGTCCACAGTTCTGGGGTTAATAGTTTCTCCTTTCACCCATCCAACAACTATCTGATCAGTGGCTCTAGTGATAGCACTGTTAAGATTCTGGACATACTAGAGGGACGTCTTATCTACACTCTACACGGACACAAGGTGATGATGACGTCACACACTGTCAGACCCTTTCCCAAACTGTGGACTGTCTGAAAACCATTGCAGAAGTAGTTGTGGGTGGTCTCTCAGGTTACATCTTTTTTTGTTTGTGCCTGTTTATTTTTTTTATTTTTTTTAGGGTGCTGTGATCACAGTGGCCTTCTCTAGAAGTGGAGATCTGTTTGCCTCTGGAGGAGCTGACTGTCAGGTTGGTGCTTAATGATGTATTAGACATGATAATATAGGATGTGTGACACTCCCCACCACATCAAATAGTTGAGACTGTATTTTAGACTGAAACTGCTGAGTTGTATTTTTTTTAACTTAAATTTGGGAGAAGTTAGCATGATTTTATGACTTGGAGTAATATATTACATTTTTTTATGTTATTTATTGAACAGAAAAAAGAGGGTTTTGATATTCTATAGGGTATGTGGAATTATGGATCAGATGATACAGAAAGACCTTAGTTGCAGTTTGAATAATTTTATTACAACCAAAAGCTTTCATGCTATCCATTTTGAATCAGCAGTGTTACAAATAGAAAAATCCCAGAATACCATGTTACTTAAAATTTCTGATAGCAACTTTTTTAGGGAAAATGTTGTGAAACAGTGTAACAGAAAATGGCTGCTGTCCTGTAGGTGCTGCTGTGGAGGACAAACTTTGATAGAAAATCTTATCGGGATGTCTTGCATCAACACAGCCTAAGATACACCCCAGATCCTCCACCCCATTTGTCTGATATCCATCCCAGGACACCACACCTTCACCAGCAGCAGTCCACAGCTATTCAGGTAAATTCCCTTTTCGCTTACTGGCTGACACTATAAATTTCTTCTCATTTCTAATTTTAACAAGCTAAACGTACTTATGGACATCCAACAAATATCTGATAATTTAGCTTTATTTTAGCAGTCACACAAACTAAACAAGCTTATTTGTTGACTGAGCCTTGTTTTCATAGATCAGTCCATCAGTGGCAGATACCAGGTCCACCGACACACGTGTTATCGAGTTGGATCGTGCTCTTCACAACAATAAAGTAAGCTAATTTATTACTTCTCTGCCTACAATAACCCTGTATAAGTGATGAAAAATATATTCATTTACAGTTGTAGATCCTTTTTTCATTCATATGTTCACAGCAAATGCTTTATGTTCCTCTAATCACCAGGTGGCGGTGTAGACTACTATTTAGTTTTTGTAGCATGGTAACAATGAACAACCCTATATTCACTACTTCCTTCATTGCACAAGTTCAGCTGAAAGTAGTTTTTTTTTTTGCATTTAAAAAAAAAAAAAAAGTCAGGTTAATTTACTCTAAATATACAATGATAGTCACTCTGGAGTATTATAATTGATGAAATTGTATTGTTTATGTTGGAATGGGAATCTTTGGTGTATTTCTTCCACGTGTCCATGCAAGGAGGTCAGTGTGAGGATACCTCTCTCAGTTTTGATAGAACTGGGGTTACACTGCTAAGTTAACGTTCTCTTTCAAACTTCGCTGGTTATTCCACTGTAGGAGATGTAGGAGCACACCCCTAAGTGGCATGATTAAAGCACCAAACCAGTACAGCCATACTCAGGCAATAGTCTGACAAAGGAGTGTGGGTAATCCAAGCTTGCTGCCTTGCTGATATCCCCCATGAACACTTACTTAAATATGGCCCACAAAGCTGCAGTTCCACTTGTGGAATGCATGAACGCCTAGGCATTCATATGATTGCTGAAAAGGCTGCATTACCTCTACGTGAGAGTCGTTGGTGAGAAAAAAGGCCAACCACCTTGTGAACTGGTTGACAAGCCTATGGAACCTCAAATATGCCAGCACTCTGAGACCCCGCAAACAAGAAGGGGGGACACATTTACTGTACCATCAGGGTGAGTTAAACTCTCAATGGGAAAGTCTGACATTGGTATGCCACGCCTCGATATGCAAATCTTGGGAATTTCCTGTAAACTGGCAATACGCTTATATGAAAGTGAGCACCCGGCAAATCTATAGGCATCACCCAGTTGATCTTCAGAATTGGTTTGTGTGTGAGCATTCTGCATTTGTACATTCCCAGAGGGGGGTTGTGAAAACGCATGTCCAGGATGGGAAGCAATGTTCCTTTTTTATCTTCATTTTAATTGAGGATTAATTCCCTTACTTGTTACTATGTGAATAACCCCTCGTCTTAAAAGAGAGGCAATTTCATTCTCCACGGTGTCCACAGCAGCCCCTGAAGCCACAGACCACACCACTCTTTTGAAACTCGGTGGTTTGGTAGCAAACCCTAGCCCGTATCCCCAGGTAATGGTGGCTAACATCGTGGGATGAACTGTGCAAGAGTTCCATTCCGCTGTTCTGGCAGCTAAAGGACCAGGGAACTGAAGCTCAAACTTGAAGCAGTCATGCCCTCATTGGCAGCAATTCGTTTTGAATGCTTACTAAATCTGTAAATCTGTGTATATTTTACTACAGTTTGGATCAGATTAACATATTACACATATTCCAGTTTAAATAGTGGACATGTATGTCTGGTAAAGCTTCCTACAGGATGATTACATGTCACCTACCCTACTTAAAACGTGTATGGACACTTACTTGACTTCATAATGCCGACCATTTATATTAAGTGGTATCTCATTAGTTAAATTAGAAACTTTTGAGGAAGAAAATCTTTTAGTGTTCACTTAAAGGTTACAGTTTGTGTGCCAAATTTCAGGTTAAAGTTTGCTGTCCAATTTGACCACTTGTTTGGAAGTTAATTTGTTTACTCTTCACACCACAGTAAAGTGGTGAATCAGCTAAATGAATCTCAAATTTAGCTTTGTCTCCCTTGTTTGCTTCCCTCACCCTCTTCCTTTTTTTGATTTAATGACTGTTGTTGAAAAAGCTCACTTCTACCCCATGAAAGAATCAACCTGCAACTTGCGAGGGCCTAGTGAAGCGGTTCATGAGAGGCATGAACAAGAGTAGGGCCAAAGATCAGTGAGATGGCAAGGGATCAGGAATCCACGTGCCAGTTCCCAGGCCTCCAGGGACCCTGACAAGGAAGCAGCAGCCGCAGCTCTAATAATAGCCAAGCTGGAGTGCTGCCTGTCTGTTTAACTCATTGCACATGGCTCTTAGCCACAGCTCTATGCGCAAGGGTCATTCGTGTTTAGATTGGTTCGGAGCAGGGAACCCCCAGTGCTACTCCCCATGTCAGCTCTTATCCATCACCGAGAAACGTTGTTTCCAATCCTCTCCTACCATCTTATTTTTTCTCTGCTAGCTTTTCCCTGTGGGTTTTTTCCCTCCCTTCCCACTGTTGTGGTATTCACTCAGAGTTCAGATGGCGTTCCCTTCTGTCTTGCGTCAGCATTCCATCACGTTAATGTTTTCATGCACAGGTGGAAAAATTTAAATACGTGACAAAAAAGCCTGACTAATTGTGAGAGCCAAGGAAAGGGAGTGTGAACTACAGTTTGCCGGAAATGGATATGTGGATGCTTTGATTGGGATGTTCCTGTAAGTGGAATTCTGCTGTCATCAGTGACCTCTGTATCCTTAAAGAGGACATAGTAGGCTTTTGGGGGTTATCTCTTGTAAAGACAACTATATTGAATACCGTTTCTGTGTGTATAAAAGGTCTGTGAAATTACATTCATTACAGCAGACTGCACCAAAGCGAAACTTGTTTCTCCAAGATGACACCATTGTGGAACCATCTGAGATTCTTGGTTTGTAACCCAGGCTTTTTTGGTTGTTTCCATCACAGTAAACCATTTAGCATAATGCCTACCTACCATAGCCTGGTTTAGCTAACCTATAAAAATGACAAATCAGTTGATATGAAAGAAAAATTAATCGGCAAAAGTCTTATTTTACCTATTTTTTTTTAGAGCAGACCTCTATTTATGGAGCACTAGTTATTAGTTAAATGTCATTAGTTATTCTGGTAAACAGTAGTAGTGTTTGTGTATATGTATATTTTGCATAGGAATCTATGCAATGAAGGATTAAGGCAGTTCTGAAGGCATAAATAAAAATGAATAAACTACTTTTTCACATTCCCAATTATCCCATCCTTGTATTATTTCCTCAGCTTGGGACACTTTATTGTGACCCTGTAACAAATATGGAGCAGTACCCCGTCTGCAGACGTCACCAAGTGATATTTTTGACTCCGAGACTTCCGGTGGTGACTTCAGTCTCTTAGACACTTGCATACCAAATGTACAAAATTTGATCTTCCTCATCTAAAATACAAGAGGAGGGCAAGCCTTATTACTTATTCAGTAGGACACTCAGCAGTTTCCATCCATCCTTTTTTCTTGTCACCCACATTGCTGTCTTTGTCTCTAACCTTTCTTTGTTTAACTCTTAATCTCTTTATTGCACCCTTATGCAAGACTCACTCATTGGAAGTTCTATGTTGTACTCTTGTAAGGTAGAGAAGATTTATTGTTGCTCATGGATTTGAGTGAGAACAAATATCCAGTTTTTTTCAGTTTAAATGTGCTGCAGTTCAACAAATACAGAAAGCATAACTTTCCAAAACATAACTTACATTCTTATTCGTCTCCAGACCAGCGGAAGTTTATTAAGAAGAGACTGAGGCACTAAAAAGAAAAAAGCCAGACAAGATACCACAGCTTTATTCTCAGAAACCATGGGTGTCAAACATTTCTGTCAAACAGGTGATGAAATTTGTGCAGGATCTTAATTAAAATAAATAATAGATTTATCTTCCTCTTCTTCCTTTACAATGGCTGGTTAAAGTGTTTGTGGTTTGAACACATTTTTTAGGAAAGGTTTCATGATTATATGGGGTATTGCAGTATTATTTACTGGTGAAGCCTTGGGCAGGGCCAGATTAGCTTATACCTGTGTTGCTCTAAACTCACTTAATGTGAGAAGTTAGTCGGAGCCCAATTAAATTAAATTTTGAGGCAGACATTGGAATTGTATGAGAAATTGCACAATTTAGAGTTTACATTTTTTTTTTTAAGTGCATTAAGGGGCATCGAACTCTTGCAAATGATGAGTGTTACATTGGTGTAAACATATGTCTCTTTAAATGAAACTTCAGCAACTGTACATCAGTCTTTTATTTTTTTCTTTACCTATTCTCAGAATCTCCTTGACATTTACTATAAATAACAATAATTGATTTTTGTTCTACAGATTAGACAGTGTCTTTCTGAAAGGGATAACCCCTAAAAGGACAGATTTAATACTTAAAAGCACTACAGCCATAAAATATGCATTGTTGATCATGATTTCCATTTTTATGTGCTTATTTCATTGCCTTATACTGCTGCCAACTGTGGCAAAACTGAACTCTGCGCAAAGTATTTTCTCTCTTGGTGTCAGAATTGTGTAGCACCGCTTAGCCTGTAAATATTATCGGAAGCAAACTCCCTAATTGTTCTTTGCTGTGCTAACTGTGTAAAAGCAACTGCTTTTGTTGTACTTCTCCATCTATGTAATATGGGCTTTCGTATTAAATGTGTTTTTCTTTTAGAATTTATTACCTTACTATCTCACTCCTTTTAAGGTGTATCAGGATTTTTAGCTACATCTTCAATAGGTTTGATTAAGGGTTACTTTGGCTGAATCCTGCTGAAGCTGGTGGTACCGGTGTGTATGTACTGTATGTGGAAATAACAGGCTACCTTAATGGTTGCTTGCTGATGCTATTTTCTCTCTTAGTGGAGGCAGAGAGGATGTGGCCTGGTGAACTGCGTAGGCAGATCAGACGCCTCATGGTTCTGCTGCTGGCTGGGTTTATTTCTTTATTTCAAAACCAGGCATTGATTTTAGTATTTCATTTTATTCTTTTTCACTGTGAGGCTTCTACCAGCTGGCTTTGATTGCTGGGAGCAAAAGTGTGCCAATGGCAGAACTGCATTAAATAATTTTGGTGAAAAAAATAAATAAATATATATATATAGGTATATATATATAGGTACGTATTTGTACATTCTAAGCTTGTACATTCTAAGCTTGATGGTTTATTGAACATGGTCATGTCAGACTTATCTTCATTTTTCAGGGTGACTCATCCTTTTTCTTAAATTCTGTTGAAAAGTTTTTCTAAAAAAACAAACAATTTGCTATACTCAAGAAAATTGCAGAGAAAACCTCTGTACTGCGGTCTACTGTGCAGTCGTGTTGATATTATGACCTCAATAATGATGTCTGCATGGCTGTAACAGTGAGCAGTGAGGTTTTTTGAGAAAAGACAAAGAAACCAAATCAATTTCCTGTGAGCTGAGGAAGCCAAAGGGTCATGATTTCTTTATGGATGTGTAGCTGAAACCTAGTACTGCCTCAGTCCCAGATTAAATACTACCTCCTCTCGCTGCAACCCCCACCTCCCACGATAAATTCATGGTCTACCTGTGAGGAAATCATTAATCTGTCTGTGCACCGGAGAGGGATGACTGGATTTGAACCCATGTCAACAAATACACTAACAGATACAAACAATTACTGGTGCTGTTTGATGTATCAGATGGCTTACGCTTTCTTTATCAAATGTAATATTATATGCTAAACCAGTTTTAGATTCATTTTGATGCTTTGTTTTCTTTCATTTTGCTGTCTTCAGTTCTTTACTTTTGGTTTGAGTACCTTACAGTAGTACTAGAATCTTTAAAGTAATTTATTAAGTACGTAGTTCACGCAGCTGGGGGACAAATTCTGAAAGTGCTATGAGATTTTTGTTGTGTGAAATTTTAGAGGATCCATAATTCTCCCCTAAAACACAGTTGTCCACTGGTCAAAATTAGCTTCTGATTAACAGTGTAGCCGATGCAGATACATGTGAGCACCAAATTAAAAAACGGTATTATTGATTGTGAACTTGCAATTTGATCATTTCTCACTCAAATGATATAGCCTGTTGAACATCACACGATTGCATAGCTCTTTGTTTCAGAACTTTGAGGACACTTTTTATGTTTAAAGTTTTGTTTTAAAAAAGCTGTTCTGCCCAGCAGAGTTGAGTTTTCTGCTAAAAGATGAGGTTATGGTTAACATGCACAGTGATGTTGGTTCCAGACAAAAGTTGAATATTTGCTACAATACTTGTGTTTGATTGTATGTCATAGTTCAGAAGTACGATTCCTGATTAAAGATGCTTAAGTGTTTTGTGGTGGCCATGAGCCTGGAATGTGTGGGAACTGTAAGGCTAAGTTCTTAGTTTAGTCTGAGAGCTTGGATTGTCTGACAATAGGGCTGTTAGGAATTAGCAGTGGAGTTGTTCTGAATGAAAAATTAGTTTCCCACAGGTACTTTGCAGTCTTTTTGGTATTAGCTTAAATGCTAAAGCTGATTAGTAGGTAGTTGTGAAGCAAAGCAGCTCAGTCAAGTCTTTCTGCTAGAAATTTAACTATGTTCGTGTTCTATTTAAATTGGGAGGGAATTTGTGAATCACAGTTTCGTTAGTTCTTCTCTTCACAGTAAACTTTAAAAAGACAAAGATTTTACCTTTGTGTGTGTGTTTGTCCCACTTCACTGTTGCCACTCCTTGGTCTCTCTGTCATACTGAGTTATTTACCTGACTGGTAATCTGGGTATGCTATCTCAGGCGTAAGAGGATATGAGTCATGCTAATGACTGCTCAGCCATCATTTGAACCAAGAACTCTCTTGCAATTAGACAAAGGGCTAACCATGACCCTACCTAATGTTGCAGTTTGCAACCTAATATCTGAAAATTCAAAATCTCTTTTAATTATATCAAATTACCATGTATGAATCTGCGGTAAAGGAAAGATCTGTCTTTATCCTAAACATTTTTTTTTTTTCTTTGAAAAATGGCTTTAACTAAACAAATAGTACTTATTTGTAAAATCCTGGCTATTCCTTACAGTCAATATCTTTTAACAGAAAAATGTGGAAATACTGCTTTAGTATTATATAGTTATACAGAAACTGTTCTTTGTGACTGAAATGTGGGTGTTCTTGGTGTGGCCCACCACAGTTTTCTTCACAAACATGTCCACAAGCCACCTTTGTGCTCTAAATTCCCTTGTGACCAACTATATTTGACCACTTAAGTGATCTTAATGAAAGGAAGTCACCCATTAATTTCCCTCTCCACACTTAGTTATTCTTAGAAAGTCCCATTGCTGCTCCAATGAATCTATGGCACCACTTCAAAGGCCTCAGTTTCAACTGACATCCATGGTCCTTATCAACGAACTGCAATCTTGTGACACACACCAGGAGCTATGTTTGGGATGGCTCATGTGAGGGCTATTGACAGGAGGTCTGGTCTACAAGTGATATCCGAATCGGACATGGATCTAATGGATTAAGGGCCTGAATCAAATTACAGTAACTTTCCATTGAATTCATGAAGTTCATTAGGTTTCAGCATTTGTTTACCAACTACACAATCTGGTAAACATTAACGTCATAAGGCATAGAACTGTCATGATCAACAAAGTTGGTGTATTCCATCTTTTTATCCAAAAATGGAATACACATACTTATGATTCTGGGAGAAAGTTCGCAATTATTATTAAAAAAAAAGAAAAAGCTAAATGTATTTGTGCAATAGATTTTGTTCGTCTCTGAGGCTTTATGACTTTTCTAATTTGACGATACACCACATTTTATTTGTTCCTACCCCTCAATTCAGCATAGTACTAGTGTCTAATGTCTCCATGAGGAAAAAATTGGATCTGTTGATACACCTGTTGTAAGAGTGGCCACAAGGTTTTGGCTTATTCGATGCTCGCCTCTGACGTTTTGGGAGGTAAAATAATAAAAATGCATAAACTGCTCCAGTATTACATTTATTTCCCCCTTTATCTCAATAATAATTGTAGTTCAACCTGTCCTTACCTTTGTAAGCTTCAAGATCCCTTTTATTCCCCCCATGAAATAGTTGATTCAGTATATGAAACATTACTGTGTATGTTGGCATATATATATAATCTTCACCACCACCACAAACATAACAATACTAATTAAATATTTTAGGCAATCCCAGGGGGCATTGGGGCCCTCTGTCTGGACTTTGTATTGTCTCCCCGTGTCTGTGTGGGTTCCCTCTGGGTAACATGCATGTTCAGATAGTTGAAAAATCTAAATTGCCCCTAGGAGTTGGTGTGGTTGTTTGTCTTTTTGTAGCCCTGTGATGGACTGGTGACCTGTCCAGGGTTCAGTGGTCTCTCGTTCACTGAGTGGATTAGGTTCTGAATAGCCCGAGAAATTAACTAAATCCACGAAATAGGAGCCTCCTCATTTTCCACTATTCAAATGCATGTTAAGGCCTCTTAATCCGTCCTCACACTTTTTTATAAACCATTATAAACCTTCTGTGTAGCAGCAGCTGTCAAGGGTGCTGAACATTTAGTCGACATAAAGCTTGAAATAAATCCAACGTTCTGAACGAAAAAACTGCCGAAAACTTCACCCTGAGGAGCACTACTTGATAATAGCGAAAGCTATCAAGAATTCATATGAAAACTACCGTCTAAGAACACGGACTACAAAGTACACTGCCTCTGGACCAGAGTATACAAAACAAAGTGGTCGGATCTGGCAGTACAATTTGGTCACATGGAATTTAATTATGCGGTAATGTATTGAAAAACAAACCCCTGAAACAGCGAGACCACAAAAAGTGAACCGTTGTATGGCGAGGGACCACTGTATCACACTTCTTGCCCATGTCAGCTGGCAATGGCTTTAGCCTCCATACAACCATACGGTTTATGGACAATGCCAGTGCTTCTTTACTAAAATTATATCTGCTGTTGCGTAAGTGATCTAAACCCATCTGTGAGTGAAACCTGTTCTCTAATAGTCTCCATTGGGCCTTTGCAAAACGATCCGAGTAAGTAGAAGCTGTTAATCGGTGGTCACTCCCCTCTCAGAAACAACTTGTTATCTCCAATTTAATTTAAATTAAAGGGCAACGGCTTTAGTGTCAGCCCTTCTAGTGTGAAGACATTCGCGGGTAAGAGCCTAGAGGGTCTACCTGTGTAGACCCTCAAGTCTCTCGCTGGACCTTGTCACATAAGGTCCAGCGAGCAGAGCAAGGCCACTGAATAAGGTAAACCTGTCCTATTTGCCGTATCTGCTGCATCTCCAGCCCTACCACCTGTGTGCCTCAGTCCCATTCCTGTTGTTTCCAGCTCACATTGAAGATTTTTGCATAACCAAATGGCATAGCAACGTTAATAACATCTGCTCTCTCAAAGAAACCTGCTTTATAAGGTGCTGAATATCCTAATTCCTAATTCTTCAATTTTCTATCACTAATGCACTCATTTGTGTTAAAACTGGTCTGCAGTCCTACAAATCAAAAACCTTTTCACAAGAAATGTGCAACAGTGGCCCTCTCTGCACTCTTCTGACCACTATTTCATTCAGTTCACAGTGACTCTTCCAAAAAGCCCCTCTGCTTTCAGCTCCATGGTTTCCCATTTTCATGGTAACACATTTTCCTCCCTTGAGGTTAATGAGGCCAAGGAGTTCCTTTGCTCCACACTGAGCTCTTGCTTGGATAGTCTGTGTCCTTCATCCACCAAACCCACTCGATCCTCTCAGTCCCATACATGGATTAATGATACAGTCAGATTGCTGCGCACAAACCTCAGGGCTGAAGAAAGGAAACGGCAAAGATCAAAAGATCCTAAAGATCTAACAAAATTCCTAGCACTATAGTTAGCATTTTCTTTTTACCTTCAAAACTCTGCTTAACCCTTCTGCCACCTGTTAACAATCTAATTAAAGACATTTTCGCTTACATTTTTACTGATAAAATGGCAGCAATAAGCAAACAGTTTAACGAACTGCCCAAACCTGAACCTTCTCAAAACACATATGCACACAGAATTCCTGCTTAATTTCCCTTGTTCACCCCTCTCACTGAGAGCAGTGTGTCTAAACTTCTAACGTCGTATGACATCTCACATGTCATACGACATGTCCACTAGACCCTGCTCCTACTTATTTATTCCAGTCCAAAGCTCATACGTTTACTGTAGCAGTCACACATGTGATTAATGCTTCATAATTATCAGGCATGTCTAAGACCATTGAAAGGACAGTCTATGAACAGGTCATAGAATACGTCTCGCAAAACAATCTCTTCGACACAAACCAATCTGGGTTTTTAGTGGCCACTCAAATAAAACGGCTCTGCTGGCTGTGACAAGCCTTGAAAGAAGCCAGAGCAACAGCCAAGTCCTCAGTACTACCAGATGCATCTGACAGTCAGTCAGTCATGACATCCATTTGTCTATATTCTTGAGTATGGGCATCACAAGAGGAGCACACTCCTGGTTTAAACTGTATCTCACTGGTCAGTCCTGCTCTATCTGTCGTTCCCAAAGACAACCTAACGGCCTCAGCGTGTATCTCAGATTGTCTCTCTGACACGGACAGTCTGAAATATAAAAATGGAGGAAAGCCTGTCACCCCTAAGTTAATCTTTCCAAAACTCAGCTGGTTGTCTTTCCAGCCGAACCAACCATATACCACTTTGTTTTCTCCAAACTAAATCTTTTGCTCCATCAAATGGAGTTTGGAAATTGGGTGTCATGATTGATGAACACCTGACCTTTAAAGTTCATGTTGCCTCCGGAGTTCGATCATGTCACTGTATATTACTAAACATAAGAAAGATCCAGCTGTACCTAACCCAACATGCCACCCAGCTCCTGCTGCAGTCTATGGTTATCTCTATTGCAACTCTCTCCTGATTGGTCTCCTAGCCTGTACTTTAAAATTCTACAAATGACCCAGAACACAGCGGCCAACTGCGCTTCAATCAGCCCAAAAGGCCCACATCACCTCCTCTGCATAAACATAAACATGACAATGGATTCGATGGATTGTTGGTGTTGGTTTTTAGTCATGCGGGTCGTTGTAATCCCAAGATTTTTAGTAAAAGCAACTGGACTTCTTGGATCTTGAAGAAGTTTCACCCCTCATTTGAGGGGCTTTCAGAGGTCTTATGATTTGTTCAGGTGCAACTTTGCAAGCATTTTTTTTTTTAGAGGAGTGTTTCTCTTGTTCGTCTGAGATTACACTGTCCTCCTAATGCAATAATTTGTAGTCATCCACTCTTGATAAGACTGACATTAGTCTTAAAAGTTGTAAATAAGCTTTCTTAAAGTAGAATGTTGAACTCTGCATCAATATTAAATCAATCTCTTCTATAAGCTCACCCTTCTCAATGACCCTGGTGCACCTACCAGTTTTCACTTATTAGTAGATGCCTCACTTGAGAAGTTTTAAGTGACATCTCATGATTTTGTAAAGTGTTGAACTCCAAGTCTAGATTTTTTTCTTCTTTGAGAAATGGGACAAATAATGTGTTTGCCATTTGGATCAGTCAGCTTCTGGCACAGGTAGTAATCTATTTGTTTTTGGTAGCTTTGTAAAAGATGTAATATGCAGGCTTAGAGTTCTGCAGACAAAGCTTCCTTTAAAAGTACAGACAGATTAAGCAGGAATATTAAACCTGTTAGAAAGGTTAACTACTGCTTTAATAGTTTAACTGAGGATTTTAAGTCATATACATAATGCCCATAGCAATTCAAATAATTCTTTCCAAAATATAGCACAACCTTAAGATAATGTTGTTTCATTACAGTGTGTATTAGGAGTTTTCAGGCTGCCCACTTACACATACATTCTACTTGTTGTTCCACACACTGGACTGAAAGTTCTGTGATGAACTTATAAATCAGTGTGTCTAACTTTGTACAAACGGCTTATATTGTGACAAGCTTGTGAGCTCAAGCTGGATCTCAGCTCAACGGAAATTCAATTCAATTCAATCACAACAACAGTTATCTCACAGCACTTTCCAAAGAGAGCAGGTCAAACCGTACTCCAAAGTTATTTACAAAAGCCCAAAAATTCCCAAGTGCAGTAACTATACCTCTACAAATCCAGCCTCAAAATACTTTAATACTTCAGCTATATTCTTACACCGATTCAGCTTCAGGTTTTCACATAAATTTTCTCTCAAAACAGGTACAGTACAGGTACAGTCTGTCTAGTCTTGCAAAGTGTGATGCTTTGTACCTACGAAGATACTCCTCATTGTTGATAAAGATAGGGAAAAATACACTCTCATATTTTTTTTTTTGGCACACCAATTCCACTCCAAGGGAATGCTTTGGTCTTCCATTACAGAGAAACACATTACAGTCTTCACACTTGGCTGATGTTCAAAGTTAGCTGATCAAGCTGAACATTTGACATCTACTGCAGGCCACTAATTTGCCAGGAAGTGACATCACTGTCATTTCGAGAACCTGGCAACAGCAGCAGTGTGAACAGTAACTCATACAATGCTCTTCAACCTTATAGAAACAGCTAAAAGATGGATTGAGTTGAGGTACCTTGGCAGGTACGAGTGGAAAAAGGCATGCATAATTAGCTCTTTGAAAACACAAAATATTCAGAATATACTGTGGAAAAATAATGTTGCCAAAATATTTAAATATAAATGTAAATATATAAAAATTGATGAAAAAAATTACACAATTCTTTTCTTTTTTGTAATGATTTATTGTGTGGTTGACTTAATGTGTATTTTAATGACGTCAAATGCTGGTTTCTTGATAACCTGCTTCCAATTTGCTGCCCTATTTCAATATATTCAATTCAAAATTACTATATTTCAACACAAATACAAAAGCTGGTACTGGAATACCACTACCCAAATGCACACGGGCCCACATTTCTTGACAGATAAGAAAAGACAAACAGAAAAGTTAGCCTGTTGACTATCACACTGAGTGTAGCTTGGTGCTACAGGACTCACGATGGCATACCACAAACCCCACATGTGGCCACCAGGGCCTGAGGCAGCTCCCTCCTGCCTGTACTATGATGGGCAAATGCCCAGCATGATCTCCAACCCCCCACAGCTCCAACTGTCAGTCAGGCAGCTCAACCATCCCCAGCTCTGTTAGTCCCTCCTGTGATGCTGCTTAGAACTGCATGAAATAGTTATTTCATTACTAAAGGTCCCTTTCATACAATCAAACGGTCTTTCATTTATCTATCCGACTGGCAATTTCTATCATGAATTGTTGGCCTATACCTAATTTCCACTTTAACACTGAAGTCTCTTTAGTAAAATGGAATAAAATAGTTACCTTTTTCTTAACCTCTCATCTGTGTGAATAACCAGATTTGTCAGAATTGTTCGACTCATCTGTGTGGTTTATCGCCCATAATGAATCAAGATTTGTTGAAGATACATTTTTTCTGTTCACTTAGCAGGATGGTACCCTGATAGTCATATTTCCATGCAACCATAATATTTTCCAACCAGTTACTAGTTAAGTTAAGAACATGGACATTACATTATTTTGAACTTATGTGCATAATTATTCCATTTCCATTGCTCTTTTAAAAACAAGATATTGATAATACCTACATTACAGCGATAACAATTATTTTATCAGGACGTTTGCACAAACTCATTAATGAAAAGTATTAAATCTCTAACTATGTAGACCTGCTCTGATTCTGGCGCTGTGTAGACGGCTGCCTCCAGTATCTTCTGGTAACCTTAATTTCCTGAGGGAGTCTTCCCAAGGGATCAATAAAGTTCAGTCTAAGTCAGTCTAAGTCTAAGTCTAGAGTACCTAGTGTGCATTCACAGCTATATTTGTGTGAGGGACCAGACTGAATCAAGGACAAAGGTGTTCCAAAAATGAGAAAATTTTCAATTTAATAATATAAAAAATGATAACAAAAGGTCATACTTCCATACAATACAACTAAGATTATAACCCAATTGAGGTCACATGAAGTACAATAAACACAAAATAGAAGCTAAATCATATTTAACTTAATACAAATAATACATTAAAATGACAAAATAACTTAGGGCTCAATTCAACTTAACTTCAAAATTCACATTCCCCTTCCCTCAGTATTTGGAACAATGGTGTCATCCAAGGCTTCCACCTCCAGATGGATTATAATTGGGGCCCTAATGGTGGTGGTAGTTGGAGCATACATCACAATTTGATTGATTCATTCATTTTTAAGTAGCATTTATATCAAATTGTTTTGGTAATATTTATAATTTAGCCCCTTTACCATATCAGTTATCTGAATACATTTGTTGTATATGACCACATCACACGTGTAAGGCCAACCAACCTTGAAGGATTTTGATTTTAGCCTAAATCTATGTGTGTATCTGGGGGGGAATGTCCAGTAAAATGTGAATAATGTGGGTAAATCTTTCTAAGGGGCTTTCAAATTGGATAATCCCATGCAAAGCCACAATGACGCTCATTCACTTTCTCCCTGTGAGGGGATTCGCCTCCACTTCAGATATTGGTGGGAAAAAGAGAGAAGAAGGCTCAGGTGGGATTCTTGGAACTTCTCAGTAAAAGCTCAATTTCCTCTCCATTAAGAGCCTTGCATTAAGGAACTGTGGGAAATTAATCAATGAAAAGATTATTTAAAAGAATATCTCTCTACAAGTGCTGATATAAAAACACATTTTATTCTTTCTTGATTGGAAAGGTGATGTATTTGACCTGGATTATAATAACAAACGAAAACATGAAAGTAATGCATTTCCTCGGGTTTTGAAACTTTCTGAATATTTTTCAGTATTGTTACAATTCTACTCACAAAAGAAACACTGTTCACAAATGTTGCCTTTTTTTCTACAAATTAGCTGTAGTGTGTTGTTACGGTAGGTTATAACCAAACACAGGAAATACAATAGCAACACCTCTGTTTGCTGGCATGCAGCAGAGGGAAAAGTTGAGGTAGAAAGAAATGCACTATAGGGATAAATAAAAAAGTGTTGGCTATGAAACAAGAAGAACAAACTGAGGTGCTAATTGACTGATTAGCAAGTGCTAATGACAGTATGAAAAGTATGAAAGAACATAAGATTCCAAACGCACATGCTCATATCAGATTGAATGTATGAACTGTGTGGTAAGTGAATTATAACTGAGGTAAATATGTTCACTCAAACCAACATTAAAGATGAGATGATAGCCTTTTTTCCCACAAAACTTAATCTAACCCACTGTATTTGTCCTTTTTATAATGTTTGATATCAACACCATGTGTAGTGTTAAGCCTCTTTATCTTGGTTATGACAGGTTGCTACATTTGGCTTCTTATCTCCATTTAAAGAAGGTGATCTCAAGTCAAAAATAATGTTTGATGTTAATATTTAATAAGTATTTGCAATAGTAATAGGGGGCCTTTCGCTACCTGTAAGTGGGAAGTAATTCACAGCTGTCTGGTTAAAATCTTGAGGTGAATATTGCAAAACTACAGCAAACCAAGAATTTGTTCCTGGGTGATGTATGTTTAATAGTTTTACTGCACAACACAAAACATTGCTTTTGAACTATAACTTAAGTCCTGCTGGCTCCAGGTTGGATTCCAGTAAACTCGTATACTGAATATATATTGAGCTATATTTCTGATAGCCTCACAAGTTTTATAATGGTCTGTCTCGTCTCTTTGGTAAATCCAAAGTAAAAAACGGTCTTGTGCACTGAGACTGAATATTTTAGATGTAAACATCAAATGAAGCTAATTAAAGAGTAGGATTTTTCTTATGTAAGAAATGGGGGGAATGTCAACAGTGTATTAAATGACAGGAGCTGTACCTTTACAATCAATTATCCAGCAAGAGGGAAGCCTGGAACATAGTCTTCCAGAGGCTGTAAAATTTGATTTCCTGCATGTTGGTCTAGGAATGCCATGTTAATAGCTTCCTGCTCACATGCATTATATCCCCACTGCTACCCCTGCCTGTTTATTTTCACCTTTCCCTCCTGCCTACTTGGATGCCCACTTCTTGGTTGTGTACTAAGTACGTGCTTACTAGTTTCCCGATTCTGCCACCTACATACTGCATAAACTGTCTTAAAAACATACACACACAAGAAACAGTAACTTTCCTCTTTTCATGGGTGGTGTACATATGTTTGTGAAGTGAATACGGAATAGTGAAATGAACTGACTTCAGAAGTTTTCATATACATTTACAAATCTTAAGAGATTTAATAAAAAATGGCTTAACTCTTGAGCTTTTCGCACAATAGCACACACAAAACCTATTGATACAATTTGCCCTATGATCTGTGAGCTTTGATGTATGGAATTCAGCAATTCAGGTAAAGCCAACTGATTTTTATTTATATGCAACCAAATCACAACAAATCAAATACAGTCAATTCAGGCCAATTACCATTCCCATTCTTTGTTCTTAAATTATAATTTAAGTCAATCTAATGAATCAATTGATTAAATTTCAATTTTTTACAGTAACTACAAAACCATTCAGCCATCCATTTTCATAACTCCTTATTTCCTAATGGGATGCAGGGGAACTGGAGCCTAACCCAGTAGTCAATGGGTGAGAGAATGGGTAAAAAGCACCATAACACCAGGTTACATCATGAAGGAAACAAACACAAGTTCATACACTAATAATGTCATATGTATATGGAGGGAAAAGTGAAAGGTCATGATAAGAAGCAGTCAAGGCCTATATCACCATAACTGTGAGTTGTTTCAGTCACCTGAGCCATCCCTAACTTAAAGCTTTATCAAAAGGGAAAGTTTTAAGCTTATGCTTCAAGGCCAAAATTGTCTCTGCCTCGTCAACTTTTACTGGGAACTTTGTCCACAAACAATTGCCTAAAACGGTACACTCTGCCTCCTATTTGACCCTATGAAACACAGGGAAACCTACTGGCCTTAGAGTGAAGTGCTGTTTAAACAATATCCAAACTGTAGTCGACATAGTTTCAAAATTACTACCCCTTCATTCTAAATACTTCCCTTGTTCAGGTTTCCAGGAGGCCTTTTCCATTTTGCCATTGGATAATCCACCTACACCTTAAATTCAGTACACCTTAAACGAAACACCAGTACATTAAAAGGCTAACACAGAAAGGCAAGTTTTCAAATACTAATTTTGAATCACCAATCAACTTAAGATTGATCTGTGAGCAACCAACGCTCACTTTATTCTGACATTTGCTGACTGCTAAAGCTGGATCAAAATTAATAATATTCATTGTAAACATTAGATTTTTTTTTCATTCAAAAGCTTATCCAGTGCAGGCCTTGTACTGTGAGTCATTGAATTTAAGTGTGGATAAATTCTGAGTGTTTTCAAGCAGGTAATGAGAGCAGGCTAGTACAGCTTCTGTTGTGTCGTGATGAAAAAGAGAAAAAAAAAATCCACTTTATGGCCAACAAAGCCTGACACTTTCATCCCAGGCTCTCTGTTGTCAGCACTCGATTCTAATTTTAGCATGAGTGGCAACCTGAAACTGTGTCCGTGTAAACTGTATCCATCATTCAACACCTACGCAATTCATATGAATATGTCTATAATTCTGAAGCATTTTTACAGTTTTGAAATATATTCAATTTGTCATGTGAAAGGAGAGTTCAGCTAATAACTTCAACTCACCATCTAATGTGTTCAGTTTTGAATGTCAATTAAGTCATTAATTAATTAATCAATTAATCCGTTAATTGCTAATTGTTATCTAATCAACAATCTAATTTGATTATCTATAACATTATTCATTAGAAATGAATTAACTAATTAATTAATTAACTAATTATGTTATAGTTAATCCAATTCATTATGACGAAATAAAGGTCAAAGCTCTGTTGCCTTGAAGACTTAATTTGTACCTAAGGAGTAACAGTTCAAACTTTTGCCTTAGAGGCAAATCAAAGAACGTCTTTAGAAAGTTTTTTTTATTTTATTTTTTTACACCTATCCCACTTTTTGTAGATCACATGTATTACATGTAAATTACATCTCTTAATTCTAAATGGCTCTTTTGAAAAAAAAAGATCATGGAATATGGAAAGTGTACATCACATGTGCTGACAGATGAACAACATCATTTTAGTTAATATGAATTGTGTTTACTAGACAAATGACATGAAACTATTTGTGAAGATTCTCAGTCATCCAGGTCATAGTCAAACTTTGAAAGTTCAGTTAGGTAAAATTTTCTAGAAGACATTTAGCCTCTCATCCAAAAGGCTTCATCAGTTCTAACTGATGGCGGGTACACTGAGATTAATAAACTGTAGGTGTAACAAAAGAATTAGGGGAAAAAACTAAAGGTGCTTCTGATCCCTCCTACTGGATGGGCCATAGAGGTCACCTGGGGGAGTGTAAATGGTCGTTAAGTGGTTCTGATGGGTCGTGAACTCCCTCGTCAGAGTGGTTTGGGCCGTTAAATCCCTTGTCAGAGTAGTTTCGGTCACATGCCTCTTTGAAATGTGAGTCAGGTGAGGGCAGGTGAGAGGTGAATCTTCTGAGTATTGTTCCTAAAAGTGCTCTGTAAGTAGGTGCCAAAATGTAGACGTTGTTGTCTTCCAACCAGTGTCCTGCAGCTGAGTCCTGTCCTGAGAAGTTGGCCCTCCGGTGTTGAGCAATGTCTCTGTTTAGCATTTGTTTGGTATCTCAAATGTTCAGGTCCGTGCACTCTTCACTACCCTGAACGGCGTATTCATCGTTGTCGGCCTTGTTTCTGGGTGTCTTGTCTTTTTGGTGAACCAGTTTTTATCTCAGGGTGTTGCCGAGTTTGAAGTGCACAGAGATCCGGTGCTGGTTATAAATACACCCCAGCAACATAAGGAATGACAATGTTCCTTCTTCTGTTTTCTTCCGTCTCAGCAGGCCTTTTTTTGTTGGTTTTTAAAAAAGGCCATCTGGGATAACCACAGGTCTTTAAAGCTCTCCTGATATGTCCCTGTTCTCTCATCTTCCCTCTGTTGGTGGTGGGAATGGTTTCCGCTCGTGCTTGGAGGGTTCTGATAATGCCTAGTTTGTGTTCCAGTGGGTGGTGTGAGTCAAAGCGAAGGTACTGGTCGGTGTGTGCGGTTCCATGATGTGAACCGCACAGTCCAGGAAGGCAAGGCTGTAATCTTTCACATCTTCCTGGGTGAACTTGATGTTTCTGTTCACTGTGGTCCGTAAACGTGCTGATATCCTTGGGCTTTATTTTAACCCATGTGTCATACACGTATCTGACCCAGTGACTGGGTTTAGTTCCCATGTAAGAGTGCTTACAAGAGTGCTTTCCACTTCTTCCATGTATAAGTTTGCCACTATGGGAGACACAGGAGAGCCCATCATACATCCATTCTTCTAGCAGTGGAAGTATGTGGTGGTGAGGCACAAGTCCAAAAGAGAACAGATGTGGTCAGTGGTCAGGTTGGTCCTATCTGGCAGAGTGTGGTCTTGAAGTAAACACATCCTTACTGTGGAGACTGCTTCTGTGGTGGGATACAAGTAAAAAGAGATGTGACATCATAGCAGACCATGTTCTCATCCGTGTCCAGTGTCAGGTCCTTTATCCTGTTAGATAAATCCTGTGAGTTACCAATGTGATGTGGTTTCTTGCCAACCAAAGAAGTGAGGATGGAAGCGAGATGTTTGGCAATGTTGTAAGGGACAGAGTTAATGCTGCTGTTGATGGGCCTGAGTGGAGCTCCTTTTTGGGAGGCCGTAGATCCGGGAAACTTCTTCTCCTGGGTACAGCCGGTAGTATTGTTGTCTGTCAATGACTTTGTCCTTTTCTAACTGCTGAAGGCAGCTGATGACCTTCTTCTTTTACCTGCTGGTGGGATCTTTTTTCAGTGATTCGTAAGTGGTTATGCCACTGAGGAGGGCTTTAACTTTACCAATTACTTTGAGATGAAAAATGTATTAATGTATTGATTGATACATGAATGCATTAATACATTTGTTTAATTTGATGCACCATATCAAACTAAACTAGATAAATAAGACGTCTAATCTTTTGAATGTTCCTTTCTTTTTAAACATAGTGGCAGATGCACTTACTCTGAAGTTAACATGAGTTACAAAAATAAGAAATTACACTAGGTGCTGTGCTTCTTATTCTTTGTAAGTATGTTTAAATTACATCCAGATGCTTTCTGTGTTGTTCATTCAGCGTGGCCTTCATCTTCTATTTCTGTTCACACATGCAATTCAGCCTATGTATCAGATACACTCTGACACTATTAAACACTGTAAAACAGCAGAGCCAACAGTACTTTATTGCATTAAGGCATAGAGTGAATAACATTGGCTGACTGCAGCACAAGAGTCATCGTATATCATTTGCATTTATTTATGAAATATTTGTACAGTGTTTACAGGTTTGTACATGACAAATTAGCCATATATATAAGAATGCATTGGCTACGAGTGTGTCTGTCTGACCTTGTGACCAATTTATACTTATTTGATGAAGAATTAAAGCATCTGGTTTTCTTAGTGTGATTTTGTTTCTTATACCTGTTTTTACATGTTTCCAATGAGTTCATTGATGTAGTACACTTAAGTGTGTGTGAGGGAGCATGCATAAGCACGAACATGTTTGCAATCCCAAAACATGTACATTGCTGTCCAATTACTTTCAAAGTTACCTTGTCATGCACATTAACGGTGCTTTGAACCCCTTCAGACCTTTTTTTCTTCTGCTGAGCTGGGATAAAGAAATTTTTGCTAACTAAGGTTTTCAATGCATTTTTCATGTCCATTAAGATGGATGCCACGACTGAATGAGTGTAAAATATGAGAATACTCAATGTTTTTTATTATATAAAAGTTGATCACATGGTTACTTAAGAAATGGAAAATGCATATTATAATCAGTTTGAAGATATATACATCCATTGTCCATACCGTTTATTCCTGGGAGGTTCGTATGGGAGGGGTTAGCTGATCCACCTGACATTAGACAAGAGATGGGGTATACCCTGAATAGGTACCCAGTCCAATCTCATATGCTCACATTCATTATTTGGGTCAATATCGATTAACTAGTTGAACTAACAGGCATACTTTTGGATAGTGGGAGGGAATCTGGAGTACCTGGAGAATAACAAAGTAAAGCTGACACCATCATTGAAGTTTCTTCCATTCCACTAAATGTGCATCAAGTATTCCTTGAAGAATGCAACCTCAATATAAGGTATAATTCTTTGTTTGCATTACTGGACTTTTTATTAGATTTTTACTGCTTCCAGTAAACCTTTCTTACTCACACCTTCCAAATGCAAATCGTAAATGGAAGCCATAAATGTACATACCAAGACTAAACTTAAACTGTCAGGAAAGTTTTCACTCACCAGAACTACAACTTTGAGAAGCAGGACATGCACAAGTGGGGTACAAAGTGCTCAGTTTTATTACTGGAGTAATAGTACAGATCCTACTGGTGAAATAGTACTCCAGAAAATTACCTGTCAAATGATTACTCGAGTTGAAGTACTGGAGTATGTGCTTTGAAAAGTAATTCTTCAAATATTTGACAGTTTTAAATCTTGAAAAAATGTTTTTTAACAGTCCATTTTAATGGTGTGTAGTGGAGAATAATTAGAGAAAAATGTTTTGATACAGGTTGGGTTACTTGTCTTGTCCAGGGGCACAAAGACAGTGTGTGCTAATCAGGGATTTGTACTGGCAACCCTCTAGGTGCACGTCATGCACAAGAGATGGTTGAGTTTAAAAAAATTAAATGCATTACATCTTTTCAGCACAAGGTAAAGGAAAGCTGGGACTTTTTACACCAAAACAACTTGAGACTAAACTTGAATATAGCAGCTCGAGTCTAACCCTGGATTTATGTCGCTATCATCACCCGTCTGAATGTACCCTGTGTACCTGTACAGCAACACTTGAAAGACAACAATAATTCTTCTTCTAATTTTTTAAGTCTAAGTTTAAATCTGCATATCATCACCTACCATAAGGGGGAGTAGTAACTTATTTTAAATTCTGTCGAAGTGTCAACATAGACAAAAACTACATTAACAGAAAAATAATGACTTCAGAGGAATGAAGTGAAGTAAAAAGTATGATTTTTAATTGCTAAAATGTGGAAAGTAATACTTAAAAAAATACTCAAGTATTACTTTACTACTCAAGTAAAGTACAAATTCTCAAAAGCTGTACTTAAGTAGAGTACTCAAGTATATTTACTTCGCTACTGGCCACCTCTGTCAACTATCCTTTGAAATACTATACTATATCATTGTAATTGTGTGGTTCACTGGGAAGGTCATAAGACATATCCACTATATTTATTTATATTTATTTTCTAGAAAATAAACTTCTAACAGCATCATCCTGCCCATTCCCTGACCCTTTTAACAGTTGCATCCTCCTTTAAATGCAATTTTACACGGTATTCCAGCCTGTCTAGAGTTGACATTCGAGTTGAATGTTATTATTTAATTCCATCCATACATCCATACAATTTCTGTACTGCTTAATCCCAACGGGGTCGCGGGGGGACTAGAGCCTATCCCAGTATACTATGAGCGAGAGGCGGGGGTACAGCCTGGATGGTCCACCAGTCTATCGCAGGACCACCATTCCCTGACCAATTACCAGAAATCAGATGGCTGGTTGGAACTGGCAAGACATCTGAAGCCTATCTTTCCTGTGAATCCTGCCAAAAACCCACACCAGAGCATTCATTTTCCATGTCACACTTTATTGTAATCTACTAAGGTGCTGCATACACTCCTGCGGCTATATTTGTCTTCAAAGTACAGACAGAGATAACGTTCACACCCACATAAGGACACCCAAGCTAACATTTATACAAAACTAGCCTGGGAAAACAGGCAACCACATGAACACATAAATCTGAATCCAGATATTTTTGTCAGCCAAACACAAGTAGGAAGACTGTCAGGAAGCAGAGAGGAGGCTCATGTGGCTTTGAGAAAGTCAGCACTTCCACTTGAGTTTTCACCCTCCTTCATCCTTCCCTGTCGGTCTGCCTCTCACATCCGCATGATAGCCACCCACATACTAAAATGAAAATGTCCTACACTGTATCAGATTGCCACCAGCTATGGGGTGTTTCCTGATCACATTCTTTTGTTAAAAGTCACGTTAATGCTAAGACACACCATTTATACTCCTATGAAAATTAAACATAACACCTCCAGCACTGTCACTAAACAACTGTGTAATTTGTCATTTAGAAACCTTACATGTTACAAACTTTGTAGTTTAGGATTCGTAAAAAACATCTGACATTTGGTTCAAATTAGATGTTTTTTTTTGTTGTTTTTTTACATGAAATCATATTGCACGATGCTCCAGAACGGGAATTAAATTAAATGACCATTTAACCGCATTTTTTTCCCACAAAATGTTAGCTTAACTTTTTTTGTTCTGTACTGTGTGACATTGTCTGTCTTTTTATTTAAAATTATGTGTGTTTGTTTTTTCAAATACAGTGGAGGAAATGACAATACCTGATCAGAATTTGTCCAGTCGTTGAAAATTGTGAATGTTTAAAAAACCTCAACATTTATATATATTTTTTAAAAACATATTAGTATTGTCAGTTAATTACCCTCATTTAACTTAAGTCTCGCATGAAACTGGGAAACCTTTTGGTGTCTCTGAGTCACTGCAAAGACATAAAACTATAAATTAAACTATGAATGGAATAAAGGAGGAAATTAATATGTATATTATATTCAAGTTAGAGTTAGGGTTTCAGCAATATCTGTTATAGTAATTGGATACGATATCAGACTGAAATTAGCTTTTAAATAATGAATTAATTGTAAACACAAGTAACTTGTCTCATATAAAATCAACCAAACTCCATCAATAATTACCTACATTTAACAAACCAAAAAAAATCTAATATTGGCCATTGACCCTCCTGATCACTTAATGTACCAGTAGTGATAACAAACATGTCTTTGGGATCATCAGGTGGGAACCTCCTTCCACCTGTTTTTAATCCCATGACACACCCAGGAGGCTAGACAGTGATCCCAGAGTCACTCCCCTTATAGCAGCCATCTCTGTCCCTCACACCAGAAAAACTATCTCTTCTATCACAAACAGAGCTATGATCAGCTACCCTTGCCTCTCACCAACTGCACTTCTAAAAGCAGCATGGGGATGCAACTCTGGTCTGTGATGGGGGTAAAAATAGAGGAGGTAAAGACAACTTGGGGAACTAATGGGAAACAGACCATGGTTTGGGTAAGGGGCAATGAAAGTATAGAGTTAGCCAAAGGTGGAGGCAGGATAAGACATACTAGCCATGTGTAGTCATGCCAGAATCAATGGTTTGTAGAGATGAGAAGTGTAATGCAGCATTTAAAACAGTTCAGTACATCCGTCCTTGCAACATTTCACTTCACATGGACTGGTTAATCAATTAATTTATTTTTTAGACACAAAAAGTTTAAGTCAAAAGTGCCAATTGATGGTTATGCTTAACGTTAAACAATTTACTGTGGCTTAATGGAGTTTACTTTTCAACAAAGGCCTACTGTCCAGGCCCTACATTTTACACCTGATAGTGATTTGCTCTTTTTCTAGGAGTGATAAAGTAGTAGTAAGGAACACCTGAAAGAGTTGATCGCCATTGTAATGAGTAAGCCCAGTTTTACTTTGACGTCCATGTCACCCTAATATGAATTTGGCTTTGAACATCTTTTATTTAAAGAGATCATTTTCAACATTTAATTCCTTTTAAATTTGTCTATTACAAGAATTTCTCTGATGAGTGCAAACTGAACAATAAGCATTACACTTAATGGAAGCTTTTCATTTAGGTTCTTATGAATGAGTTTGCAGGGCACCGGGACTTTTCTTTGTGGAGTTTACATATTATCCCTGTGTCTGCAAATGGTATCTCTAAGTATTCCCGCTTTGTCCGACCATCCATCAACATGCATGTTAGGTTAACTGGAAAGTCCAAATTGCCATTGTCGTTTGTCTCTGTGTAGCCCTGTAATGTTGTGGCAACCTAACCAGGGTGTTCCATGCTTCTTGCCTATTGTCAGCTGTAATAGGCTCCAGCAACCGCACAACCCTGTTGGATATAAGCAGTAAAGAAAATGGCTTGATCAATGAATTTGTAGCCTCAGGTGTAGCAAAGAAGTGGTGTGAGACGGCTTGACATCAGAGGGGCTCCTCACTTAAGATCAAACAGCTTCCCTGTGTGTCTGAGGTCTCTTTCCAAAGTGAAAGCTTGGAGCTAATTCTGGAGCTCATGGTAATTGTGTTTTTCATCAGACATCTGTGATTTAATTTCAAGGTGGAGGGGAAGCTATTTGGAATCCGTTTTCTCTTTTGGCTCCTTTTGATTGGACACATCACAGACATTGTTGAGGTTTCAATATGAATTGTCTCGCTCAAACCATTTTAGGTAATTGTGCTACACCTAATTAGTAATCATTGGTTAGGATTTACTTGATGTCAACAGATAATAGAAACTCATAGCTAGCAGTGATGTCATGTTCTGTTTCCCGTGCTTGATAGAACAACATCTTTACTATTATTACTGCTGGTTTCTGCTTCTCCAAACTCCACCTGAACACACACTCTTACATATGAAAGCTGTTAGGCAGCATACCATCACCAGATTCTTACCATGACTGACCACAATCATTGCAGACCATGACCTTCCGCAAAGTCTTGCATATGTGATTTTATCTGATAAATTCTCCACATTTTGAGGTTGGCTCTGTGTTTCCTTGAGGGTAAGTATCAATCTCCTATTACATAATGTGCTGAACGTAATAAGGTCAGAACATCTAATAAAATTAACTTTTATTATCGAATGTCCGGATGTTTCCATGATATTTTAGGTCCACTGTAAACCAGCCGCTACCAATTAGTCCTTTCTCGGCTGTTTTAGTTTCTAGATGTGTTTACACTTTGTTTCCGAGATACTAAATTTTCTTATCATTTTTTCAGTGAGTCTCAAACAAAAGTTCTCCAGACTTTCTGAATCTTCGTAGATGTTTTTCCTTTGTAAATCGGCAAATTTTTCTGCTCAGTCCTAGCACCTTTAATGGAGGCATGTTTTTGTTTGGATTATTGTTAAGCCATTTAATACAGACCTATGAATCATTTAGGCTTGAAAAAGGCACCTATCTACTGGGTGTTATGTCGGAACACGACAAATAACTTAGCAAAAAGTCAGTTGTAAGTTACAGTATTAACAATATTTAGCAGTCTCTTGCAAAGATGCATAATTTATTACAATTTATTAAGTTGTATTTACACATTTTAAAAATTTAGATAATAGTTTGACAGACTTAAAATTATACTATCTTTTTTAATCAAAAAGCCATTTCCAAAGAGCTATTGACCAAAAGCTTTGCATATCTCAACCTGATCTATATTGCCATAAGAAATATTATAAATAGATAGCAATAAGAAGGGGAAAACAGGCTGGTATAACAATTTACAAAAAGAAAATAGTGGCAATAGGTCACTGGAAGAGGTACGAATCCTCCTGAGTGCCCTGACCTTAACATTTTTCAAGGAGTGTAAAATCTATTTGACAGATTGGAATAAAAAGAAATCCAGATAATTTTCTATCAAGAACCCTGGAGAATTATTCCTGAAGACTTCCTGAATAAATGCCATAAGGGGATCTGTGTGTGTTTAAGAGTAAAAGTGCTCTCCACAAATACTGCCATTTAAGCTTATTGAATTGTACAAATTCTGTTTTGCCTTGTACAGTATAGTTACATTTGACAATGATTTTTTCCATGTATATACATGATTAAATGAAAGGTTGGAGACTTATTCACTGCACTGTGCCTTCATTGTATTCTGAATGTTTTGCTATAAGTTTGAATACCTGGATTTCAAGTGATCTTGTGTTTTTGAATGTGGGTGTTTGTATACACCGATTGATACAAAGACCAGCTGGGTCTGCCTGTGAAATGTTTGGTTTCACCTAAACGTCTTGGTGAAGAGAGGGAACACAGACGAAGGTCTGGATCTGCTAAGCAGATAAAGAGCACAAGTTTCCCAGATGTGGTGGAGGAGAGAAGAAGAGAACAAAAAAGGGAGGGAAGAAATGAAGGGTGAAGAGACAAAATCAGAAAGAAACAAGCGCAATAGTCGAAGACCTTCTAACCACCCTTTATGAAGCCTATCGTTATCCTTCCTCCTTTTTTGAATCACCCACATACAATCCTCTTTTTCTCCTTCCATCTTCCTTTTGCTGCCTCCTCCCTCCACTCCTTTCTTTGAAGTGAGGAGAGTCTGCAGGAAGCAAGCCGGAATCGATTGCTCCATGCATTAAGCCAGGAATGTGTGACACCTTCCTCCCCTTCCTGCCTCCCCAGTCCTCAGACAAATCCCTCATTAAGAGAGGGATTCTGTTCGTCTTGATGCTCCCCATGCACAACATAACCCCAATCACCTAAGACAAAAGACACCACTGTTTCACACCCAACTTTGCACTTCTGGTGTTGCAAATTGGTGACAAAAGAAAATGGCTCAGCTTCTTTACAGAAGGAACAGCAAGTAACCATATAAAACTGATCAGTTAAGTAACATATCGAACTGAGCCAGTTCAAACATGTAATTTTTTTATGAGTGACATTTCTGTTTTACACCTTAATTACGTATTTATTGAAGCAAGAATAGGTCTCTACTGCTTTTTATGTTCATCACAGCTGCATTAGTTTCTTTTGGACAGGGAAGGAAGGGTAATTGGATTGGTTAAAAACATCTTTGTTGCTATTCTGAGTACTTTTGACAACCTTAGATTTACATCAAAAGTGAATGCTGAGGGAAAAAAACACAAAGGCGAAAAGTGTAGGGTGTAATTTACCTTGTGAATGTGGATGTTGTTGGCACCTTATGGGGAGATGGCTCAGGCTGTATTCTGTCAAGCCAAGTTCAGCAAACAAGGGGAAATGCTTCCAAAAAACTACTTAGAATGTTACAGGCTTTATTTGAAAACTCAATGGAAATCTTGAGAAGTTATTTAGTATTCTCAGAGAGGCAAAGTTAGACAGCCAAGATATTCCTGGTTTGCTTTGATAGTTTAGTCTTTCATGGGACTAGCGGAACTAATCAAGAAAGGCAGAAGTTCTGATTGGTTCCATCACAAAGATAGACTAACAAAATGACTGAAGTTCTTAAAGGTTATATGTAGAAAAACACAAGATGTAATCTTGTTAAGCGGCATGTGTGTTTAGTTGTCAAAACTTCTGCTAGACCTGACTAGGCTGACATTTTATGGTCTTGTGGACTGGGATGACTGGCTCAGCTGGTACAGTCATTTTCTCTATAATGTTCTAATCCATTCTGAAACACAGCAACTTCCCAATGGGACAGTGGATATTACTTTGATATAAATCGCAATAGCAGTTTTTCCTCCGAATAAATTCTAAAGCTACTCCAACTTCAGAAAGATGATTGATGATTCAGTGCATTCAGGTTATTGTTTATGTGTTAGGTTAATGATGACTAAATTGACCCTATGAGTGGCTGTGAGGTTCCATGGTTTTTGTCTCATATTTCTCTGTATGACCCTGTGATGGACTAATGACCTGACCAGTGTACCGCGCTTCTACACATTGGCTCCAGCCCCTACCCTCATTTAAAATAAGTGATTATAGAAAACAGATTGATAGAAGGATACTTTTTTTCTATTTCTCTTATATGCAGATCTTAAACATCTGGACACACTTGATGCCCACACAAGCCACTGCCAAAAGTCAACACTCAAACAATATCCCAGCTCACCATGTCTCCCCTTTGAATGTGGAAGGATGGACAGGAGGTGAAATTGCCAGCTGGGCTGGTTCAGCTACTAGAGACCAGACTGGGGTCCATGGTGCAGGAAAAGGAAGTAGACAGGAAGAGGAGACATTGCAAACGCACCCAGTGGAAGTTCTCTCTGGCCCTGCTTGGAATCTAAACTCTACATTGCAGCACATTGTTCAACAGTTGGATATTCTCACACAGGTTAGTTACAAAGCAGCTCACATGTACTGCCTAAAAGTGTCATAAAACAAGAATAACACTGCACATGCAATTACAAAAGACAGCCAATTTATTACAATTTACAATTTTATTACCAACATAAATAATATTAGTTGAAGAAAGTGGTAATTTTTCAAGCAATTAAAGGGCAAAATATTGTCCATACACTGAAAGTAAAATTTTGTTGAAGAAGCATTTTGTACAGGTCTGTAAGCTTAGTAAATCTTTATGTGAAAAACGTATTTTTAAAAAAGCATTTTGTGTTTATGGGACTTATTTGGTCTCATAAGAAATGGATTTTGCATTTAGGTCGAGTAGCTGACTCATGAAAGTTGCAGTGAACCCTGGAATGTCATAGGTTTAACATTTGTACTTGTCAACAGAAAGATCCCATGATTTATGGTTTGAAAACTCTTTGAAATAAAAGGAAACCAAGAAGTGGTCTGGTAATCCTACCGGAACAGTTGTACTTTACTTTGAAACCATGAGTCACTTTAATGATTGGTTTGAGTACACAAACTACTAATCTTTATACTAGCCACATCCTTCATTAGAAAAAGGCTTCCACAAGCAGATGTTTGATGTTTAAAGATTTTTTTTGCTGGTTTGGAAGTTGGTCAAGTAGTTTAAGTAACTTGACTGATTTTTTTTAATTGTCAACTAGTATTAGATTTTTTAAGCATTTGTATTTTTGTAGCATAAGGTGTATGAATTTTAAAAGAAAAATAAGTCATAGTAAACTTATGAATAATTACAACTTTTATTTACAGAAAGAAATATATATATATATATATATATATATATATATATATATATATATAATTCACACCACGGAGGCTTAAAGGCTTTGTTTAAAAAAACAAGAAAAAAAAGAAAAATACCCAATGTCACACACGTGTGTACTATGAAGTCTCTATTAATGTGTCATGGCTGTTTTACATAGTGAGACGGTATAGACACAAATACTGATATTGATGCATTTCCACGCAGACTGTGTCAGTGCTGGAGGAGCGTCTCACCCTGACGGAGGACAAGATGAAGGAGTGTCTCCTATATCAATCTGAGATTCTCAAGGACATACAAGCATCAGGAGAGAGGAGTGAGACGGGGAGTGAGGAGACGGAATGATCACCTTTCCAGGTCAACTTCTCTCTGGTGCAGAAACGCAGATGTTTTGTACAGCTCAACCCCATTGCTGAATGTGAATGTGTGTGTGGATATGTATGGATAGGTAAGTGTGCATTTTTGAATGAGCGCCATGGTGGTCATTCTCAGGGGTCAGTTGGTTAATCATGATTTTCAGTTGAAGTCAGTTATTGTGCACTGGTATAGCCACTATGTTTCCTCACCCCACCTCTAAACAACACCGGATGTACAGTGAAGCACATGTTCCGTTTTTGTGTGTGTGTTTCTATGTGTGAGCAGATAGGTACACTAGATCAGGACAGTCTAAATCACGGAAATAGAGCTCATCTGCTATATAATGTCTTTGTCTAAGTTTTGACACATATTTAGAGAAATGCTCCTGCTGTTTGGAATGTAATATATATTAATAAACAACATACTGAATCCCTCTAATTTTAAGTGTTTTGTCTGTTACTGAAAGCATCAAGCTGAGTGATGTCTACATTTACAAACTGGGGATAGTAAAATATCAAACATTAAACACTTTTTTTAAACCTGGGATCGTTGGTTTTAAACCAAAAACCAAAAAGTTTCTCTGTAGTCATACAACTTAGCAAGTTTATCAGCCGAAACAGTCTTGCGTTATGCATTACTTTAAACATTCACAAATTTTATGTTTGTCCTTTGTAAGCACAAATAAAGACATTTTACTTTCCAACATGGCTATCACAGGACAAATACATTTGGTTTGACTGTTAGGTGCTGCATTCTGGCCTTTCCAAGTCAAGCAGCTACATAAAACATCGCCATCTAATAATGTATTGTGACGCTCTACATTAATACCAACACTTAGTTTAACACATTTTTTCCTTGCCTAACTCTTACAACGTACCTTCCCACCCCGCTCCCTCTTTTTGTACGGACCTCTACCTCTACACTGTCCCCACCATAGCCTTACTAGTGATTTTCTTCTGTGTAGCTAATTGTGAGGTTGATCCTAACTGCAATGTTGAATCTGCATTGTTAGTCACTTTGTATAAAAGTGTCTGCTAAATGCATAAACTAACGGCTTGTATTAAGTTTGAAATAATGTAAAAAGAGTAATGAGACTTGAAACTGTTATTGTTTGGATCATTTAGATTTAATGCATTAATTGATAACTATTACTGATAACTATCACTTATTAATATTACCTGTTTTTAAAGTCAGGGTAAATGAAAACTGGAAGAAAGAATTTTTGTTAGATATTTGTTTCTTGTGTTGAACATGTTAATAGGCAGATAACTGTGTTTAACTGGATTGTGGAATTGGACTGTGAAAGAGGTTGTCATTGTTTTCTATTTATTTTCAGCACAGGTCTTAAATCACATTCTATAATTCAGTCGGATTGAGTTTTAAAGGCAAGAAAATGCTGACTCCTCCCCTAATGCTTAAGCATTGGAGAGAAGAAGCCCATAACAATGTATTAGTCGTTTATTGGCTGCTGCTGGATTGAGTCTTCCCATTTAAAAACGCTATTTCTTTTCTTAACTTATTTCTCCAGAGGTAGTATTTACTAGCTATGTGAATGCAAGCACAATTTAATGTCGGTAACTTAATGGGATAAAGAACGAAAACAAAAGACTTAACTAGTAATTTCAGTCTGCATTTGTTATTTTATATCTAAGCTGTTTTGTCAACCTAAGTTTGGTTCATTGGAAGTGATCTAATATACATTGACAATTTTGATGTGCTAAGTTCCTATCCTCTATGATAAAAGCAGACAGCTATACTCTTTAAAAAAAAAATTAATTTGTGATTGTTGCAATTGTTTATTTTGACTTGATTCCAATTCCAATTGTTTTTTGTTTTTTTACTTGACATAGACCTGGTCAAATTTTAAAGAAGAGAAAAGCATGTTTTTTTTAAAAAAACATCTAATATCCATAGATTATAACTAGACTTTTACATTTCCAACAGTTCCCCTATAAATCTTATTTAAATCATATTTCTCACTCACCAGTCATGTACTATTTTTTCTTAAACTGGTTAAAATGGAATTTTATTCTGGTACGGGGTTTTATTCGCTATTTGGAAAAGCAAGTTACATTATTTGTTTATAGTCCACAAGTGTAAAATGTTCTGGCTTTGTCTCACCCAGTTTAAAGCCTATAGCTGTTTATGACTTCCAGCAGCTAAAATGTGGGGAGTAATGTAGCACAGGCAGGAGGAAGCCGTTAAAAAAAAAAGCCACACAAAAGGAGCTCTACTCGAGCTGCTGTTTGTCCTCCCCACCACATCCTTCATTTCCTCTCTGACTCTGCTGGTTTTCTTCCTGCTGCTCTTATTTCCCTTTTATTTAGTTGTATAAAATCAGTTTGGACTGTGCCGAAAAGACCATCAAGTCTAGTTTATTGAAAGCAGTTAAAACATTGAATGGCTTTAACTGCTGTGTATACCATCAGAGATGCAGATCTAATTGTGACTTTACATTTTCTCTATGCTTTTTTCACAACATTTTCACTCATGTCCTTAAAGAGCACAATTAAAGAAATTACATTAGATGAGATAATCTTGTTTTCCGTGTCTATCACCTCTTCTGCAGCTCATTCCTCTGTGCAAAGCAAACTCAACTCTGTGGGATTGCTGATATAAACTGATCCCGTCAGGTGTTTCCTCAATTTCTTTTATTATAATTTGACTTTGTCCCAAAAATTTACTTTATCTTCCTTTTGATTGTTTTTTTAATGAAAAGCTAACAATTTATATGTAGTGTGGCTCTCTGTGTATTGATAGCCTTTGGATTAAATTTAAAATAATCTGTTATTAGTAGGAGTCTGCCAGAGTACCTATGAATAACATATGGATGAAATTCAGAAAATAGATCTCAGTGAAGAGGAAACTCGTAGAGCCTAGCAAGATCTACAATTATATTATATTGATCTATATTGATGAAACCTGGGAAAGTTCAGAAACCAAAAACAAAAGTTTCTTGACTAAGATACTGTCCATCTGTCTTATTTCAAAGTGTCTTGTTACTGTTTCTTATAAAGGTGTTTTATGTATTTAAAATGTACAAAACTAACCTTGCAGTGAAAACGAACCATGGTGACATTTCTACTTTGTAGAAAGTACCTCTTAATACTTTCCTAACTTTCTACATGAGTGAAACCAAGAGCAAATAAAAAGTTGAACAGCTTTTCCCTCTGTTTACAAAACGGGAGGAAAACAACCGCTTAACCAAATTACATCTTCATTTCCACCCTTATTTCATTAAGTGCTCACAGACCTTGCTTTAGAGTGAACTTTAGGGCAATGCACGCTTCTCTTCAGTGTTTTGTGATCACAATCCTATAACGTGTTAGAGGCTTTCAAGAGGAGAGGCTCCCTGTTGATTGAGAGGCAGGAGCACTTACAGCTTTGTCACCAGATGAATGCAATTTACTGCTGAGCCATATGTTCGTTTTTAATACTAAATAAATACTACAACCAGTATTGATATTGTGTTTGATATAGTGTCTAATGATCTCTCCTGTGGAGATAATACGTATGATTTTTCTTTAAAATAATAAAAATGTGAGCTTATGCAAAGATTGGATATTTCCAACTTTAAGAAAAATCACTTCACTCAGTTTTAAACTCTTTCCTCAACATTATGCAATTAGGTTCTATTCAAGTGCCATTTCAAATATGAACGGTCTGTGCAACATAGTGGGTGTAATTTTATCACCTGTGCTCACGGCACTGAAAACAGGCATTCAAAGAATTTGCACTTCATTAATGCTGTTTGCAGAGAACAAATCATTTACACATATAGGTACCATCTATTAACGTATTCATTTCAACTGGTTAGTGATTGACGGCAATAGTTCCTGGTATTTGACACAAGAAAGTATGATTCCATCTTAAAGATAGGGAAGTGTCAGTCAGTGACAACATGCTATTATTTTGGGAAGATAATTGAAGTGACTTGTCCAGTTTGGTCTGTTCTCAGGTGCACAACCAAAAGAGTCCATAGGGAAATGAGCATGCCTTATAAACGTTCCAGGAGGGATCAAGTGTTTGGACAGGAGAGGAAGGCTTTGTTCTGTTGTGCGATGATGTATTGTTTCATGGTTTGCGGAATTTAGCTCAAGGTGATGGGCACGCACTTTTATCATGAATGTCTATTGAAAAAGGAAAAACAATTTGTCAGTTTTACTTAAGTTTTCTTAGAGGGGTGGGGAACTCCGGGCCTGGAGGCCTGATTCACATCAACACAACATCAGCAGTTCACATGTCCTTCATTTTTTGACATTTTTCCAGCCACAAAAGATGTCATTTTTGACTGGTTTTATACCAATATACTTTTCTTTTGTCGTTGCATGTTACATCAATAATTAAAGTAAACTTACTGCCTTACAGCCGTCCCAACTCAGTTTAAATATTATCCTTAGCTTTCAATGAAATTGACAGATCCTCTGTCCTTTTCATTTTCCTGCTTTTCACTATTTCTTTTGCTATATACCCATCTTAGAAAATCAAGAGGATTATCTTTTTGGAAATTCCCCTGAAACCCCTTTGGGGGCTCAGGCGATAAATGGAGGTTGAGACAAAGGAGTGAAACAGGAGAGATGAGAGGGAAGATGACAGAGCAGTGGAAGTCCATGCAAGCAGACCTATATTGAGTTACTGGGAGTCTCAACCTAAACTCTGGCTATAGACTCAACATAATCATATTCTATCCAACCTGCTTACCTACTCAAGAGGCAGGTAAACTCTGAACCTGAAGCCTACCTCTTGTTCAGAAACTCATTGAAGACAGGTTTTACATTCTCATCCATTCATAGACATAAACCAAAAAATTATGCTGGCTACGAAAAAAACATTGGAAAAACAAATGAAAAGAGAGAAATATCTCAAGTTAGTTACAATTGTTCTTTAAAAAAATAACTTGAGCCTCTTCGTCTATTTGCTGGGTATTTTAAAGTATCTTTTAAAATGTTATTTTTTCATTTCTTCCAAAGAAATGATCTGAATGACACACTGAAGAACAAAAACTTTATCACTGTCTGCACTGTTCATATACCCAGACAGAAATAAATGTCTTACTCTGTGTGTATATTTTTGCATGTTGCATTTATGTCGGATTGTGTTAGATTTTCAATATATAAATAAAAACAAATCATGGCGGAAGAGGAAACTTTTTTTATTTAGTCTCTTCTGTAACATATGGTCCCCAGCAGTTGCGCCATGATGCAGCACTGCACAGCAGAACTTCTCTGCACCTCAGCATTAGCTTAAAACTCATGACCTGTTTTAACAGGGCTTAGTGTGTTGAAAGCTTATCTCCGGTGGAAAGAGGGAGCAGTGAGTGGAAAAAAAGAAGTGTGAGTGAAAAAAAGAGAGAGCAAGCTCAGGAAAAAAAAGCGGACTTCCGCACCAGGAAGGCTCAAAGGGACCTCTGCTCTTGCGTGAGCTGTTTGTTGTCATTTGATCCCTGAGTTCATTTTCTATCTCTCTCTCTTTGAGCCATCCTGTTCCTCTCTTTCACTCACAGGAAATACATTCATACAGAGCCAGCCTCCAACAAAACTTCAAACTGTTCCCTGGTTTTGTGGGACAGTAAAAAGTTATTTTATTATTTTTTGGAGTTGGAGTGTACTTGAGAAATTAAAATCTAAAATAAAGATAGGAACAATTTGTTGAATGAGGAACTCTTGGAAACGTCATAAATTAGAAAAAATATATAGTATAGTTTAATCTAGTGATTTTTTAAGTAGCAATGCAAAGATAGTAATGCAAAGTTAGGATGGTTAAAAATCCTGCTTGTTTGGAAAAAAAACATTAAACTAGACAACAGAATAGAAGCATTTCAAGCTGCGAGTTTTAAAGTAGAAAATGTTTTACTTTTTCATGGTAATATTTGCTTGTTTAGAGGCCCAAAGTCAGTCATGTTACAATAAATTACAATATAGACCCATTTTACATGAAGATTGGTTTCTCCCCCAAAATATGAACAATGAAGAAAGACCTTGCTTGCTTGACAGTTGTTTTATCTTGATCTTTTTTATTTAAACTCGAAGGCAAAACATGGGAACAGGTTGTCTCCAGACCCCGGATAAGGAAGCAGTGAACTTCCTGACATCCTGGCGTTTTAGTGGTCCAGGGCCATGTGAGTCAAAGGTCTCTCTAGTGGGACACACATCCTTCCTCTTTGTCTGTTATATGAGTCACAGCCTTCAGTCTATGTGGTACATAATGTTCAGGTCAGGAGGAACAACTTCATAATTGGACTTATGATTGTGTACCTCTGTTGACACTGAGAACTGGAGTGACAAATGCACATTCAAATCATGCACAAAACGGTGGGCACAAAAAATTTGTTTCTCTATCATGGTTTTTTCTCAGTTTTTTTGCATTGGGATCTTTTGAAATCTTTTTGGAAAATGTTGTTCCAGCATAAATGCTCTTCAGAGATCTTTCTTGTTTATTTAGAATCTTCTCTTGATTTTTCTTCTTAATAAAACAAACTAAACAATCACAATCGATGGCAAAGCAAACCCTCATTTGTTGCACAATTTTTGGAAAGGTAAAAGACAATGTTTTGCATTACTACCTTCATTCTTGGTATTCTTCAGAAATATTTATTCATGGAGCAGAGGTCAAAATGCTTATTTGGATCTTGGCTGTCGTTTATTATGTTTTTTTATTTAAACTAAACTCACACTGCTTCAATAATGTTGAGTTGTCTCCTCTGGAGAACATTCATCCCGTTATCCTGCTTCTGATTTTCAGTTAAATGCTTTTGTTATTTGGCATAACTCTTTTCTCTCCTGTTCCCTTTCATGAAAGCCATTTCTGGTGAGTCTTAAGTTAATAGATCTTCTAGAAGTTTTAATCTCTAAATGATCCAGTTAAAGGACCACAAAAATTTAATAGGAAAAACTGCCAATGTCCAGAGAAAAAAATGAAAAAGCCAAGAAAACCTGGCTGTTAAGAAACAAAAATATAAAAAAGTATAAAGGGCTAGCTCATATAAACTGAAATGTGAATGATGATAAGAATTACTTTGCTTCCAGAATGAGTTCTTTGGAGTTCAAGGGATCCTTTTTTTAAGATCAGAAGTAGCTTAGATGGTAAACGTGTTCACTAGTCTGCTGTTGATCTTAAATACAGTGCATTGTTTGCAGCAACCTTCAGCTGTGTGACTGACTGACTGAAAGTCTGAGACATCCTGAGAACCTGAATCTCTGTAGCGGCCTTTTTAAACAAGTTACCATGCCACATACAGGTCGCCAAGTGTACTTTACAGTCATGTGTTTGGCTCCAGATTTGAAAATCTACTCCTGGTTAATAGTGTTTCCCTCTAAGCCTGTTGTCAAAGTCAGTCGCAGATGAGGCCAAGGCATCACACGTCTCCCATCACAGGAGGTTAAGCTCCTTAACACTACTCACACTAACACACTCCCTGGATTTGTCATGGAAAAAGATTGACTTTCATCAATAAGTGCATCACATGTACAGAGGATGAGGTGTATTTGCACTTTTGCAAAACATTTCACATGAAAGAAAGGAAGTAAGTGAGATAGACATTATTATACTATAACTGCCTACAATTACCCAATTCAGAGAAAAAACAATGATGGAGTATCGAAGAATTTGGTGTGATGAAGTTGTGAACAATGCATAGAAATTTCCTCTGAGACAAAGTCGAGCTCAGAGATCTTTATTTCTCATTATAAAGGGAAACAGTGGGTTTTTCAAAGACCACTGGTGTTTCCTTATTCTGATTAAGTGTTTTGTTCTGCCAAACATGTGTTGCTAGTTAGCTGGTGATTACTGCAAATAGATCTGTTCCTCCATTCTAGTCGTTTTAGCACAATTAAAGCCCCTTTATTAATTATTTCTGGTTCCTGGCTAAGGACCGAGGTAAACCCACCTCCTCCAGTGTGACAGCAGTGATTTTTGACGTCAGCCTGCTCTGATCTCCTCTTCCGTTTACTGTCTCTTATCCCACTATCCTCTTAACATTTACTGACTGGATTTTTAAAACACCTGTTCACTTGCATTCTGTTGAGCCACTTTCCCTCCTTTTGTTTTTCTTTTATGATCACTCTAGTGTTTGTATGTATGGTGGGAATTCAGGCTAAGTTTATTAACATAAGTTGTCAATCTTTCTGTATTGTATATGGATGCCAAGTATGCAGAAGTCATTCTTCTTTCCCAAACAGAATTACAGTAGTCCCCTGCCATAATGTAGTCCACTTTTCACTTTATTGTTGATCTCTATACTGTATATATCTAATATCTATATATCTATATCTGTGTACCTCTTGGCTATATTCGTGGTGTAAATGTATTTTTATATATTTACCATTTTACTTTTTTGTCACAAATTTAGCATTTTCTGGCATAAAAAAGTAAAAACAGTATACAAATAATTTCCAAAACATATGGAAAGACAATTATATTAAAAAATAGAAAATATGGCATGCTGCAGATGAACAAAAAAAAGACAGTCGCTTCCACTTGAGTAACTTTACCTACATGACACATAAATAATAATATAATCATAATAAAATAATAATAAGGTCACTACTTTGCAGATATTTGTTATATTTTGGTAGACAAGGGATTACTGTGCTATATTTTTTGGATTCAATTCAATTTCAATTCAATTTTATTTATATAGCGCCACATCACAACAACAGTTGTCTCACAGCGCTTTCCAAACAGAGCAGGTCAGACCCTACTCTGAAGTTAACTACAGAAACCCAACAATTCCCACCATGAGCAAGCACTAGGCGACACAGGCAAGGAAAAACTTCCTTTTAACAGGCAGAAACCTTGAGCAGAACCATGGCTCAGGGTGGGCGGCCATCTGCCTCGGCCGGTTGGGGGTGAGGGGAAAGAGAGAGCAAGAGAGAGAGAGAGGGCGAGAGAAGGACAGAGGGAGCAGAGAGGGGCAGCCAACACAGCAACACGTAGAATAGATTAAAAATGGCAATGATATTAATGCTAATGATGAGCAGGAACATGGGGGCAGCAGGAAACTCCCAACCACAGATCCAGACTCCACAGCTCTAGGAACACCTGCAGGAAGTGATAGGAGGAGACTCCCAACCACCCAATGGCCTCTCTTCAGAATCAACTACTAAATGCCAACTATGATGTCACACTTCGAACAAATCATTCACACTATTATCCTCTGAAACCTATTTTTTCCTACTTCCTTACTTTACCTAGATCATTGTGATTTTATTTTATTATTTTATTTTTGATAACTTCCCCAGCAATCTCAAGTCAGCCATTAACCATGTTGGTCCTTGTGTGTCTCTGTGTGGCCCTGCGATGGACTTGCTGGGTAGTCCCAGTAGTCAATGGGCAAGAGGCGGACTGCAGGCTTCAGTTCCCCCCGTGACCCCATTAGGGAATGCGCGGTAATGACAATGGATGGTTGGAAATGCTGAAATCCCATAGTCTTCTATGAACATAATTTATATCTGCGTGGTCTTAACATACTCATAAAGTATTAGGACAGATGAAAACATATCCCAGTACTAGTAAAAAGTAAGAAGTTGCTACTTTTAAAAATACTGATAGGTCACCAACTAGGCAATATGTTGCATTTTCACAATTGTTACCAGCTGATAGTTACTCTGATATGCTTTGGACCTGCAGACAAAATTAACCTTTTGCACTTTTTTTGGTGGGTTGTTTTAAATACATGGGTTGTTTTAAATGTCTATTTCAACTTTGGACTGAATCACAGTTGACATAGGGGGCCAGTACATAATTTAAAAAAGCCTAATATCTTCAGCTACTTCCAATCTTTAAAAAAAAGAATCTCCAACAGCCCCAAATCACCTTTAATTACCCTGGTGTTAGTGTTTTATGTGAGATTCTTGGAAAAACCCTTCTTCCTCAACTTCCACTGAAAGCCTATAATCTGTGATTTGCCAAAGGCAAAAAAAGAAAAGGCTTCTTTCCTTTCAGTTCCACCCATCCTGCTCCCTCTAATCCCCACCAGGTGTTCTCGAAACATTCATGCTGCAACCTTACTTCCAAATCATGCACTTTACATTCCTACAATCATTCCATCATTACCACTAATTTTTTCCAGAATCAAAGCAGTATCAGAAAAAAAACTTTCTGTAAGACAGTTGCTTTATTTATTTTTCTAGCTGCTGTCCTTCCAGGTCCAGCCCTCTTTCCTGCGTTCTTTTCACCCACCCTGCTGTTGCGTCTGAATACTCTTGAGTTATCAGTCAACCTCTTTCTCCCAGACAGGAAAACAGAAGGGGAATCCACAGCGCAAAAACATGACAAATATTTTAAGAAAAGAGAACCTTGCTACGCTTAGTGCTGTCAGATATCTCTCTTAATGATGACTGTTTGTTTGTTTTTTTCAAAACTGATGTTGTGAAAGTTTGAAGCTATCAATTCAGAAAAAGACTCAACCAACCTGGTACCAGATTTTCGACAGAATGAGGACCTTAAACTTCGATGTTTCCTTTGCAATTCACTTTCTAAAAAACTGAGCCCTTGATTTTATGCACCATCAATCCTGACCTGTGTAACCTGATTGGAACCCATTGTTCTTTAAATCAAAGCGGTTCTGCCAACACATATCCCAACCAGATGGACAACCATCAAAACTATCAGTAAAGGAATTAAATCTCTCTTAGCTAAACTGATTGATTTGATTAGGTGATTTCCCTTCATTTTCTCAGTATTAACATATAGTCATAATACTTGATTTAATAGATGACATAAACATGTTACTTGGCATTTTTTGATATGCCGTTAGGTTAAAAATGTATGTGATCTCTATCAGATTGTGATGTAATTCCCTTATGCAAATTATGCAAATCCCCAGTGACTATTGAAAAGTCATACATAACATCTTTCTCTTGAACATCGTCAGAGTACTTGCATGAGAACAGTTTTTAATTAATTCCTTGTGAGATTGAGAGACTGATATTAGATGAGGCCACATTACTGTACCTCACCTGGTTCAGTAGTGGCTTGGTTACATTTTAAATTAATATATATCCAGATGTAAAACATAACGCATCTACAATACTTTGTTTTGATTGGCAGTGTCCATAACGTTTTTTCAATTTATTTATTTTTTTACACAAGGCTTCTTATTTATCCTTGATCTCAGCAAACTGGAAATGTTGAACAATAATAGTTGTATTGACAGCCCTGACATCTACATAATTTTTCTTTGGTTTTCATCTTTAATGATTCCTAAAAAAGAGTTTGCTAACCATTTTTTCAAATCTTCATTAGTAACTGTAACCTCTAGATTCCTGTGATAGTTCTCAAAACTTTGCTGTATAACCTTGAGTATATAATATAGCTAAGAATGTATGAGTTTAAGTATTTTGTCTGGTATATTTTGTCAAGATAAAACTGGTATAGGTTTAGGTAGACAGTGAGTCAGGATACTTTGGTCCTTCTTGTGTTTGATCTAGTGAAAGACTTATTAGCTAAATAGGCAGTAACCCCATGACCTGGCAGCTGTTCCTAACAGATAGAGAGGAAGGAGAGGATGAGAAAGAAGCTTTTGTTGTGGCTAAGTCATGATTAGGCACCAGGAAGTCAGGAAGTGAAATGTTAGTGACACACAACAGTTCCAGTGGCTTGCGGGTACCCAACCCAGCTTGATACTTGGATAGTGTATATACTACATGAAGATTGTGGATGGAAAAAATAGGAAAACAATCTGGGGGATATTATGTGTCCAATAAGAATAGGCAAGGTACACAATTGCCTGTTGATCTTTAACAACACTGCAGGCACATCTAAGTAAATCAGAGTATGTTAAAATCACCATCTAGGCCAAAGTGGCCCGTCAACCCAAATCAAGGGTTAGGGGCTGTTTCTATGCTCTGGGGTTGTTGCTTTATAGATTTGAAAAACGCTTGGTATGTGTGTAACAGGTGTATGAATACAAGGAAAGATGTGTATGTATAAATATGCATGTGTGTATGTGTATGCACATATATATATATATATATATATATATAATATGTATGTATATACATGTTTTTTGTGAACTTTGGATCTGAAGCATATAAATCAAACAGTAAACAAGCAATTTACTATTCATGATACGACATTAAGAAAAGAGAAGGGGTCTGGATGAATAAATTTAACTTCTTAATTCCCCTTTTCAGACACTTTCCATTAATTAATGATATATCTGAGGGTATGTTTATAAGTTTCACATCGATGGGCTTCATTAATTTCTTTGCTTTTGTTAGTCTTAAACGGCTAGAATTATGTTAAAATGAAAATAAAAATGACAGTGAATTCATAAATATTGTGCTGTCTGGAATATTTTCTTTAAGAAACAATTCAGTTCAAGACACAATTAACTCAAGATCCAACAAAAAATGATAATCTTCTCTGCTTTTCTCTGGGTGGCATTGTTTGATTTAATGCTGATGTACTGTATGTTGTCTTACTTCACGTGATTTCGGAAAATAAGATAGCATGAAACAAGTGTTATTCACAGGAACCCTCCCAAAACATGTACAGTGATTTGCCAGTAGAATAATATTCTTTTAGTTGTACTGTCATTTTGAGTAGGGCAGTAGGATGGTTATGTCTGGTTTCCATTGTAAGATAACATCAGGACTGTGCTATCCTCAGCTGAGACGATTTGGGCTTATGGCATTAGTGGGACTAAGATCCTTTAAGACAGTGCAGCCATGCACGAGACCTGGCGACAGCTGGCCTTGTGAAGGGCTAATGGAACTGAAGGATTCAAGGTACGATGGCCAAGGTTTGACATAGTAGGTTGGACAGATACCTGGCCATTTTGGTTGGGAAATGTCAAAGGCTGAAGATGAGCTGTAAATAGTTTCTCAGAGCACAACTTGATAATCGGAAACCCAAGTTTGCCCAATAATTGTGCAATATGATGTGTAGATGTCTAAGTTACTGGAAAGATGACAAAAGTGTTCTAAATTAGAGTCTGGTCTAATCAATTCTTATATAATTTGATTGTGGGCCATCTTACATGATATAGCTCCATAATTCCACAGGTAATAGCCAGGGTTGCACAGATATAATAGTGGTGCATGCCTGGCAGTTGGCTAAAGGTTTTTGACTCAGTATACAGCGACCATCTGCTAACTGTCACTGTGTGTAACCATCACAGCTACTGAAACTTTGAACGGAAACCTGTCAGTGGATGTAAACTCAGTATACATTATCTGGGAAATGTATAAACTGATAAAAACAACGTTAAATAGTGGCAGCTTTTAAGTTTACTTTGATCTGATAAAATTCCATTTAAATTGTTTTTCCAGCAGAAAGAGAGAAAAAGTGTGTCTATTCCCTGGTACTATTTACAATAAGATTATTTTAAGTTTGGACACCCATATTGAAGCTGTTATTTTAGAAGCTGAACTACTACTTCTCATTGACAAATTTTGACATCCCTTCATTACAACAGCCTTCTGATCCTTCAACTATTCAACCCAGTCAGTAAATACCAGGCATGTTATTTTAACGTCAATCTCATCACATTTACCATACTATGCTTTCACTGGCTGTTAAGTCTTTGTAGAAACTGGATGTTTATATGGAATGAGCTGTTTTGTTTATTGGAAGGAAAAGAAAAGTGTAGCTAGTTTTTTAACAGTCCTTGTTCTCTTAGCTCTTTTAGTTGATACAAAAAGCAATCATTGGCAACGTGTCCAGGCTGTAAAGACCAGTTCAAACCAGTTTACTGACAGCTCATAAAAATTGGCATTTGTAAGACAAGTAATCTTTTGCAATGGTATCATCCTAAACAGCATAGTTCAAAACATAGCTATTTTAAAGGGTCTTAACTCTTGAATAGTTAAAGGGAAACACTTCACTCTCTTTGCTGAGGCTATTAAACTACTCTGACTGTGGCTATTGTTTATATGCAGAGGCCTGAAAGGCCTCTTGCGTCATATCCTACTGAAGTAGTTGAAGTTCACTTCTTCATTGTTTAGTGATTCAAAAGCAATCTCTTGTGTCAATTGAGAGGGAGTGGAGTAAAGACTGCCCTCCTAGGCTGGTTTCATGCTTCTAAACAACAGTGGCTGACCATGGGTGTCAGTGTGAGAGAATAAGTGACACCCTGGCCAGTTTGCAGCTATACCACAGATCAAGTATAGTGAGTTGTTATTATTTTGTATATTGTGTATTTTCTTAGAGCACTTAACCTTATTTGCAGAGATCTACAATCTTTCTACAGGGCCAGGTCAGGGACTTCAGGGTCAGTTTAACTTCAGAATAGTTTAGCATTCATCCATTCATTTTCTATTCTGCTTATTGCCAACTGGGACTGGAGCCTATCCCAGCTGACAAGAGGTGAGAGGTGGGGTACACCCCCACCTAATCACCAGTCCATAACGAATGTTGGCCATGAGATGTGAAAAAGTTTTTTTTAATGAAGCCAAATGCATAAATGATAGAGTTTTGCAATGTGTTTAGTTTCATGTGTAGTTCAGTTCAATACAAATACCAGCTCCAGGATGAAGTAGGGGTCACCAAATATTACATTATTTAAGCTAATCAGTGTACTATGCTAGATAGTTTAAATGCAACAAAGATATTAATAGCATATCATGAACTTTCTGCGTCGGGTATCACAGCCACTGTTTCATTGTTACCTGCACAATATTAGTCTCTGGCCAGGATAATACTTTTTTGGGGTTATTTAGAACCAATAACAACCAAGCTTTTGCTTCCACCACACAATATGTTGCCCAATTTAATCACTTCAAACAACTCTATGGATATTTGTCATATTCCTATTTCTTTTTGCATCTTTGCAAGTGTTAAAATACAAACCTGATCTTTGAGTAAAATATAACAGCTGTTAGAAATGTACGTCCTCATTCCTCACCCATTGGGGGTGAGTGTGAGTGTGCGTGTGCGTGGTTGTTCATCCTTGTGTGGCTGTGTGTGGCCCTGTGATAGACTAGTGGACTATCCAGTTGACTACTGGGATAGGCCCCAGTCGCCCCCGTGACCCCATTAAGGAATAAGTGGTTATGACAATGGATGGATGGATGGATAGATAGAAAGATGGATTGAGTCGTATTTATACAAAAGAGGAACAACATTCATATAATGAATATTTAAACCACCAGATTTGGGAATTTTTGGAAAGTTCCACCACCAGTGGCTAGGATTCACAATTGTGCACTCTTTGTTAATTTACAATAAAACGAATGATTTACAGATTCGATGATGATTCGATGATTACAGTGATAAGATTTAACAATCTATTTCTTTGAAGTTTGCAGATGTAAAAGCATCTGCAAACTTCAAAGAAATAGATTGTTAAATCTTATCACCATAGTTTTTTTTAAACATTCTATAAATAATGATATTTTTTACCCACTATTTTATGAGAATTTGACTTTTGACGACTCAGATTCATACACGCCAGGGTATTTTCTTCCCAGATTCATACACGGCAGATTCATACACGCTAATTTCCTCCTGTGGTTTATCCCACTAACTGGACACCGACAGTAGTGACTGCAATAGCAGCCCAATTATATGGGTCTACATGCCTCAAACAACAACCAGCAAATCCCCAACAAACAGCCACATAATTGTCTTCATCCTGCCTGCCATCCAAGGCTCTGGGAGGTCATTACCCCTACTGCTTCAGGGCCTCTTCCTTTTCCCAGCCTTTACCACATTCCTCCCATTCTTCAGCTCGTTACTTGTGCAGGGAGCAGCAGACCGACGGCGGGATATCTGTGTGTGTATGTTTGTGTGTTGGACTGAGACAGCTGCTTTGGTGTAAACAGGCCTGCCTGAACTTGCATGTCTTGACTAAAGCAGTTGGTGTCTGTTGGGGGCAAAGATTAGTGGAATGTTAAGATGGGCGAGACAAGCCACGTGGAGCTGGGACGCTTCACACTCAAGTTCAGACACCGTTATCTACTATCATGTATACACGTTGCATAAAAGTTACCAGCTCTTTCTTCATTACAGTTTTAAAGGACAATATGACAATGGACAACATGACGGGATGCTTTAATGATCAAAGTGCAGTCTTATTGCATTCATTTTGTTCCTACAAAACTCTTGATAGTGTACAAATACTCAAAACAACACATCAGAAAGGTGGGACAGTTTGAGAAATCCAAATTGAAATGAAGAAATATGTAAATAGATTGAAAGAATAGTGATTCTAACATTTACTTGGATATTCATTTGCAGATAAGAAGACACCAATACCTTTCGTCATTTGTCGAAATTTGATGATACACATGCATTTCTGCATTTCACACTTTATTTTTCATGGAAACATTTTTGTTACTCTACAACATTGCCATATCCTTCACATTACTTGATCATGTTTAAACATGAAGGACATTAAGCACTGAAATGCTTCAGTTGTCGTTATATCTGATTATCACCTCTGCCTTAGATTTGCAGCTGTAGGCAGTACAGCCAGGAACTAGTCGTCAACTATTATTCTCCATAGCCATGCATTTGTTAGATGAGTAAAATAAGATTTTGTTTTCACATGGTGGGAAATGGATAGATATTGCCAGATATCAGCTGAATTGAATTGAATCATTACTACAGTTACATATTAACACTGGATCATCTATTCGAAGTAGCATGTTTTTTACATATCTTTTTCCTTTTATTATATTTATCATTCATATAGAGCCTCATACTAATAATTATTTTCTTTTCGGACAATTTTGCTTGTCTGATATACAGAAATTAATGTCTTAAACAATTGAAAGAGCTGTGGAGGAAAATATTTGATATCTTGGGTTTATGTTATTAGAATAAATCATTAGAATAAATAACTTTTTCATAGTATTTTTGATTTACATACATTCTCCTCAACAGGGGGATGAATTGGATTGGGGTAAGTATAGTGGTGAGTGTCCTTCACATGGGAGACTGGGCTTCGATTCCCCCATGGGGAGATACACGTGTATATAACCCACTTTGTAAGTCGCTTTGGATAAAAGCGTCTGTTAAATATGTAAATGTTTTGGGTTTAATTTTTTCAATATGTTTTTGAGAAAGGAATAAAACAAATGAAATGATATTACGTGTCGACAGTGCTGGGTGTTTCTCCCCCTCCTTGTCTGTGTGAAAGTTTTGATTACAGTATCACAATCCCAATTTCCTTGCGTCAAAAAAAAAAAAAAACTATCACAATCCCAATTTCTAAAGGCTGAGGGCATAAAGATTTTCGCACCTCTGTTGTTTTGTATTGATGAATCAGAATCTGCTGTTGCATGTCATTTCCATCTCTTGGATGTTTCAGAGAATTTTTGTGTTTGAGGCCAAGCTGGTTTTTCTATCACTTTTTCTATTGCTCCAGATCACCCCAGCCAAAAGTTAGAACGTAACATGACCAGAGCATAAGAATATTGTCTTCTTATAACAGGCAATTAAATAATTATGCGTGAAACAGGTAACACTAATCAATTGAAAAGTATATAATATGACGATGACATACAGAGCTGTAAAGCTGTCCAGTTTTTACTATTCACATGGCAACAATTTCACATCTGAAAAAATCTTTTGATCTTTTGATAAGTGGTACAATTTTAACATAGTAAAAAATGTGGCTGTTTATTCTGTGTGGCCCTAACCCTAACCCTAACCTATTTGGAATATATTCCTGTACTCTCCCACTTGCATATGCATATGTCTGACACACCAATGAGGCTTATCAATTAACTCTACAGTCTGCAGCCCCTCCCGTGTCGTGTGACACACATGCAGATACAGAGGCAGGCTAGCAGTGAAGAGATGCGGAGCAGAGACAAAGCGATGGAGGTGATAACACTGGAGCCACCATTGTTTTCACAGAGCCAAGAACAGGGCGTGTGCACTTGCATGTGTGTCTGGGGTTGTCACGAAACAGGTTACAGGAACCTTTCTGGCGTCACAAGTGTTTGTGACAGAATTTGAACCCTGGTTGTGTTCACAATAACACAGACAATCCCAAAAAATCTGTGTTTCTTCATTTAAGGCCTTTGTAAGATGCATGGAACATGCTCATACTTGTAAGTTTCTTTGCATGTTTGTGGCTTAAACTGAGAGCCAAGTAAAAGGATTGAACTACCACAGGTTTTGAGTGTTCATCTCTGAAAAAGTGTGCAGCTTTGGTGCCTCTGAACAGATAGAACCTGTGTGAAAAGGAATATTGCTGTTGGTCTGGAAGGTCCTACCATTTGTTCATTAATAACACAGTACTTTGAATCCAAATTTTCTCTCTTCGAGGCTTTATGGGTAGCCTTTCATAAATACTTTAAATAAAGCAATAATAAAAGGCAAAGGTGTTAAAAGGCCATTAAACCCTAGTGGATTTGTGCTCGTTTACAACAGTTGATTTACTGAGCAAGTTTATTTAATTTCAATTAATTAAATTTATTAGCACACATTTGGAACAGGAAGAGAAAAGAAAAAACAGAAGCTTGTTTGCTCAGTGAATTTAAACTTTTTTTGAGTGTCGGGTTCAAACTATTGTGTTTCATGTGGTTGTATTATCTCATCCTAACTAACTGCAGCATCATGCTAAAGCCAGTAGATGTAGTTTTGCAATGATTGTGTGAATTAAGATATCGAGAAAGCTACTTTTACTCCAGTAAAAACAAAAGTAGCTCTGTCAAATGATTACTTTAGTTAAAGTACCGAAGTACTTGCTTTCAAAAATACTTAAGTATTCAATGTACTTCAGTATTTTCAATCTTGGAAAACAAATATAACAGTCCGTTTACTTGCTTATAAAGCACTTTTCCAAACACTTTAAAATGCTTTACAAGCAATTGGTTCTTCAGCAACACTTGATGTGGAAGCATCCTTCTGTGCCTGGAAAGGTTGCTGGTAAGCTCCTCTGATGACTGTTGCTGTTAGAAAGGTGTGGAAAAATAGCATTCCAACTGAAGTGAGATGATCATTCTGTTTTTGTGTATCAAGATGTGGAATAATGACCAAACATTTGAATAGGTTGTCTGATCTGGACAAATTCACATGTCCCAAATAAAAAGGAGTTTTTTTTTTCAAAGAAAAATGTAAGTTGCAGTATTTCAAGAGGGAGAATAAGAGGGTGATACACTACACTGTAAAAATGTCTGTGAAATAAACATTAATATGCCATAAAATCATGACATTAAAAATCTATGACAAGAAAAACAATGGATCAGTGTATATTTAAATGGAATATATTGTAAAGAAAAAAAACAATGAATAATAGTTCATAATACAGTCAGTGATGTGAAAAGGATCATATTTATTTGTAGAATTGATATGTTACTGTGTTATAAACATTAAAAATTGTAATACTTGAACCAACGCAATACAGTTAAATTTACAATATAGCTTGTTTTAAGGAACTAAAATGAATAGTAAACCATTTTACAAATTCAGTTGTTGTGATTTACAGTTAAACGCTGTAGGCCTAACTATGATAACATGACGAAGTTGAGAATCAAACATGTTTATAACTGAGACCTATAGGCTAGTAGAAATGTAATCATGCTCAAAAAAATATTTTTACACTAGACTGACAACTCTTTATGTGTTAATCAGTTCCCTATTTTTGTATCACATAATTATATTAGTTACAATATTACTTTATCAGGTATTTAGTGTTTTAAGTTTTAGTTTACACAGTATGTGGTTTAATACACAGTCCAGGGGAGACATGGGGGGTAAAATGATGAGTGAAGAAGAAAAGGAGGTTCGCCCCACCTAATAAAAATGTTAAAAAACACTTTTTTGCCGTAAAATGTAGGTCTCCCGCAGTCATTAAAGCCTTGATAGTTTTAAACTAGGACTGCACCGTGAGAACCGGGACCTTTCTGTGTGCTTCAATTGGATGTTCTAAATTGCTCTTAGGTTGTGGTTGTTTGTCCTGTGTGTCTGTGTTGCCCCGCAATGAACTTGCAGGCCTTCCAGTAGTCGCCCATTGACTACTGGGTTAGGCTCTAGTCCCTCCCCCCCCGACCCCATAAGGGAATCAGCGGTTGTGGATGGATGGATAACTTTTTACTGGAAAACTCAGACTTATAATAAGGCTTTTACCATTTAACAATCAGTCAAATTAAATAGGATTAGATGTAAAATAAGCAAAGTTTGCATGTACATTATACAGGAAAACATGGCTTTAATAAAGACATGGTCATGCTAATATGGCTGAAAACGGATGTTGAATTTATCAGTTTACCAGTCATTTTTATAATGATATTTTGAAAAGGATTACAGTTATACAATGTAAAATTTACAAGTTGTCTTGTAATATGTTTTACACTCTGCTGTGTTTTCTACAGCCACAGCTGCCATTTTTTTTCCTGTAAAAAAAAGCTTTTTTATACCACCCACACAAACCAACCTCTGAAGGATGCTAGGATGGAAATAGCTCCAGTGCTATTGTGCTCACACAACATCACAGAACTCATTTATTCAGGTGTACTTAATATCAAACTGCCTCCTATTTCTTTTTAAAACACACAGAAACAGATCAAGGGCAGCATTCACTGGGTAGCTTTCTCGATATTCATCATCTGGTGTGAACCTATCTAGTCCACATGGTTGGATATCTGTGAATCTGTGTAAATATTACCTTATAATTACAAATACAAATCTGCCTTATTCCCAGATAATATCCAACTCTTGGAGCCAGGCAACGCATCGACCCAGGCTGTTTTTAGACCATGGGGAGCTCTCACATGGCTGAAAGATATTTTCAGGAAAAAAATGTCTGACAGAGCCAAGTTTATAAACATAAATTCTTCTGGAGGACATTTTTTAAGGAAGCAAATAATCTATTCATAGCTAAAGGAATTAGTGCATATATGCGGTTGGACATTATCAGAAGATCTGATTTGAACCCTTTAAAGCCCAATCCAAAAATAAAATAAAACAGAAAACAACTTATTTTTGGTCTGAAGTCTTTATTGGCCTTTTAACAAAATATGTAAAAAGAAAAGACAGAAATACATTTTTAATATTAATAATTTATTACTATGCGATAACTCAAGATAGTTTTTTGTGTAGTCTTCTGCCCCCTGTTATCAGGTGTATCTGATTGTGTGCAATAGGATTTTGAGCAAAGTTTTTACCATTAAAGTATGCAAAAGGTGTCAGAAGCAAAACATTTCAGAAACCGTATGAATCAAATATGATACATTTGGCATTACAGGGTTAAAAAACGCACACGTGCTCTATGATCTCTAACTCTTGGAGTTTGGAAGCCTTAAACACAGAAAGTACACCGTTTCAGCCACGTGCAGTCTTCGTGATCACAGCACTGTGGTTCTCTTTTATCCTTGGCAGACTGAGTTATGCCCCCCCGCCCCCCACTCTTCCTTCCTCTTCCCTTTGGTTCTTGTGTTTGTTTGCACTCAGCTTATCCGGAGCGGAAATTCCTCTCCGTTTTTTTGTGAATGACAAACTCATTAACAATTTATCAACACTGGCCGCTCCATGTGGCCTCCGTTTCTATGGCGACCGGCGCCGGGTCTCTTCTGATTGGTTCAGTCGACGTAGCGTATCCAATGAAACGCCTTCCGAGGGGAAAGCCATTCAGCAGGCTGGCGCCGCAGAGAGCGCACTGAGTCAGACCCTGCGGTGTTTTCTGCTCAGACGGCAGAGAAAAAAGCTTAGAGGAGGAATAAACCGGATCCGAGCGAGCCCAAACGGACGGAACCGGCACGGGACGCAATCCAGAGCCTTCACACCATCCAAACCCTTCAAATCTGGATCTCCCCCCCAAAAAAGAGCGTCTTCGCTTTGCGGTTATATAAGAAAAAAGAGGAAGTGCCTTCTTTGTCTCTATAGGCCCGCGTGAGTCATTGATAAATAACACGACCTGCTCACAAATGCATGAATGAGCGCTGAGGGAGCAGAAGGGAACTCGCAGTCGGGATATCTCAGAAGGAAATCCGCGTTTTGCGCCTCGGTTTTGCGCCACGACGCGCACGGGACGTTCGGAGTGACAATTTATCTATTAGATTCTTCCCTCAGAACCTCGGATCTGTGTCGCCAAGGGCCTTTTTTCCAGCTTGGAACGCACTGAAGAAAAAAAAGGAAGCCCCTGCTTTTTTTTCCCCCAACATCATTTGCACTCCTGCTTATAAATGCTCGATAAACTGAAGAACGTCGTCCAGCTCGACTCGGTGATGGCGATCAGCAAGACGGCGGGCTGGCTGCGCGAGCAGCTGGAGGCGCGCCGGGACGCCCTGCTGCTGATGGACTGCCGGGCCCGGGAGCTCTACGAGTCGTCGCACGTCGAGACGGCCATCAACGTGGCCATCCCGGGCCTCATGCTGCGCCGCCTCAAGAGGGGCAACCTGCCCGTGCGCGCGCTGCTGTCCGACGGCGAGGACCGCGAGAGGTTCGCGCGCCGGTGCAAGACGGACACCATCGTGCTGTACGACGAGTACAGCCGCGAGTGGAACGAGAACGTGGACGGGGGGTCCGTGTTGGGTTTGCTGTTGAGGAAAATGAAGGACGAGGGCTACAAGGCGTTTTACTTGGAGGGTAAGTAGGCTACGGTTAATTGACATGGGCTATTTTTTTTATTTATTTTTTGGCCCCTTGGTTAATTCACACTTACAGGAGACAGATCATGTTCACTGAGTGCGCTTTTCTGTTCCAGGTGGCTTCAGCAAATTCCAGGCTGAGTATCCGGGTCTGTGCGAGACCAACCTGGACGGGTCCACCCACAGCAGCAGCTCCCCCACCGCGCAGGTTCTGGGTCTGGGCGGGCTGCGCATCAGCTCGGACTCCTCCGATATCGAGTCGGACATCGACCGGGACCCCAGCAGCGCCACGGACTCGGACGGCAGCCCGCTGTCCAACCCGCAGCCCTCCTTCCCGGTGGAGATCCTGCCGCACCTCTACCTGGGCTGCGCCAAGGACTCCACCAACCTGGACGTGCTGGAGGAGCACGGCATCAAATACATCCTGAACGTGACTCCCAACCTGCCCAACCTCTTCGAGAACGCAGGGGAGTTTAAGTACAAGCAGATCCCCATCTCGGATCACTGGAGCCAAAATCTCTCGCAGTTCTTTCCCGAGGCCATCAGCTTTATTGGTGAGTAATCCCACAGACTTGAAATACAGACCCCCACACTGCAAACGTTGGGCATATGGTTTATTGTGTCTTTCATGTGCTTTTCCACGGTCATGCATACAATTATTTCTGTGATCCATTTAGTTTGCTTTGAGAAAAAAAGTGAACATAAGCAAATCCTCAAGTTTGTAGAGTAGGAAACACATAACTCTGTTAATGTTTTATAATTTATCGCTGCATAGAGATTCTAAAGTTCTTATTATGCAACTGAGATTACATGAGGTGTCTGTGGCCGTGGTCTTATCAGTCATTCATGCAGGGACACAGTGAGGGGGCAGATTAAGGCCATTGTGTTAAGGCTCCGCTACACAAGTCTGCCTCTAAAGGCGCACGGACTAAAATGCACTGTGTACAAATAATTTGACTTCAATGGAAGACATCCTAGCCTATCTGTTGTCCCAGGGTTGTGTAATTGCAGTACAAAGGGCGATGTTGAAACAGGAGAATGGGAGAAAGTGAACTGTGAAGAGCGGTGGGGGTAATTTGAGCGCAACAGGAAGGAAGTGGCATTGAAAGTAATCTAGGACAGGGCATTGCTACTCCCCCCCTCCCCTTCTCTCTCCCTCCACATCACAAAAGGAGCCATTTACAGGGCCTGTTGACATCCTGTTTGCCTTGACAGAGTGCCCTCATGACTCCTACATTTACACGCCCAAATGGCACCATTGTCAGAATAGCCCTGCTGGGTAAAAGAATGCTTTAATATACTGTCATAGCACACTTCCCAGCTTGCTCTTCTAAGCTTAATTTTTATATTTTTTTATATCTAAAAAGAAAACAGAAAAATTCCCACTCTGTTTTTGTTCTGTTGACTGACTTGATTGGGAAACTGAATAAAATTCTGCTGCTGTCACTCCCTGAATCTACTCCAACTTCCACACAGCTTAACCTAAATAGCACAAATGTTCTCACAAGTAGTGTTTTTTTTTAATCTAAAATGGTGCATATCACCTCTGTAAATGATCAGCGTGGTGGCCTACAGAATGAAAAACATTAGATATGCTTTAGAAGTCTTAAATGAGAGAGAGTTGAAATTTTGTCTAATATACACATTGATTGTGTTTTTTCTGTAACAGGGCTGTTTGACAAACCAAATATATTTGATTTTTTTCTCTACGGCCAATTGCTCGGTATTAAATTTGTTCTTTTTTAAAATTTCTTCCAGATGAGGCTCGGGGCCAGAAGTGTGGTGTTCTGGTTCACTGCTTGGCCGGCATCAGCCGCTCGGTGACCGTGACGGTGGCCTATCTGATGCAGAAGCTCAACTTGTCCATGAACGATGCTTACGACATTGTCAAGATGAAAAAATCCAACATCTCACCCAACTTCAATTTCATGGGCCAGCTCCTGGACTTTGAGCGCACACTGGGCCTGAAGAGTCCCTGTGACAACAGAATGGCGCCACCGAGCCAACAGCTTTACTTCACCACCCCGACCAACCACAACGTCTTCCAGCTGGACGCCCTGCAGTCCACGTGAGGCTTGCTGTCCGCACGCCTCTCCTTCCCGGAGGTTTAGTGGGCCTCCTGTTAAAGAAAAGTTTCTGGCTGTGGATGTTTCTGCCACAGCTGGTTTGAGGAGACAGCTGCTCAGCTCGGACACTGGTCTAAGCAGTCTGACCAGTATGCAGCTGCTGCTGACTGAGGAGAGTGTAAAAGACAGAACACACTCAGTTTGATAGTGAATATTCTTTACACTATCATATTTTGCTGTCAGAACTATAAAGAATTTTCTTTTTGTTATTGTATCTGAGAAAATTCAAGGTGATTTGTTGGAGAGCTGTATGTTATGCTTCAAAGTTCCTGGGGTGTTGTGCCAAAGAGACATGATTGCTCAAATAGGACTGATTAATTCTGTTTTGTATGCTTGTTTTGGGGGTGGAGCATCTCTCCAGGATGCACTGTTTCCTTCATCTTCTGTGAAGACTTAGCTGTGTGGGGTTAAAGCACCCTGGCTTTCGAAGGCACACTATATACTGGACATCATTTTACACTTGTTGAGTCTTTTCAAACCTTTATACATTGTGTATATATCTTAATATAAAGACAGTGAAAGCCTTGCTGTAGTGTATGTCCCATAGAAGTGGGTAATTCTGCTGACTCTGTTTAATATTTTAGTTTTATGTAAGCAAAACAAAGTGAATATTGATCATTATGTTTGACTTGACAATACCAAAATATCCAAACAATATGCTACATATATATATATGCTATACATATATATATATGTATATATATATATACCTGTATGAAATGCTTTATAAGTGAATTTAGCCTCTAGCCTTTTTGCACCCACTCCTCACAAATCAGTCACCTTGGTTCTTTGCCTTATTTGCACACACAGGGTTAATATTGCACATTACCCTTCAGAGGTTCAAAACTTTTAGTTACTCCATACAATCCCATATTTGAAATTTTACGGCACACAGAAAGATATCTTTCTTTCCAAATCTTTTAACAGACTTTAATTTGGCACCGTTAGTAAAAGCCACTGTGTGCAGTCTGGATCTCTGAGGGTTAATGTGAGTAATCCTGATCTGTGCACAACAGTTAAAACTGATTTATGGACAAAGCTAGGAGCTTTGCTCGCCTCACCTATTCAGGGAAAATTCTTAGAAATGCAGTCTTTGAATCCAGACCTTTGGAGGGTTGTTGTGTCCCCCCCTTCCGCCACAGAAAAGCCCTCTTTGTAGAGGAAGTCATCATGATGACCTCTGCCCACCATTTTCACTCTCTCTTACGAATGTAAAGAAAAAATAACTTATTAATAAATTGCTATTTTGTCTACAGTTTCTGTTTATTCTGCCTGTTTTTCAACATACTTGTTTTTGTGTAGTCTACTTCCACAGAGATAACATTTTATATGTGTTTCTTCACATCTAAGTGTTAACCTCGACAACAGAATCACAATTCTGTACACGAATCTCTCACTTCCTATTAACTACAACACTGATGGCATATCCATGTTTACTCTCCAGATCAGAGATAGCATGTCCTGACACAGGGTGCTTGTGTAACAGTGCATCATGAACACTCTGTTCCTTGCAACAATCACAAACTGACAAAAGCCACTGAACAGGTGCAAAGCGACTCTTGTCACGCGGTGAACCGTCCAACTGGTTTTTCCATGTGATGGCTAACAGTAAGGGCTTTGAGTTCAAACAAACATTCACCGGGCTATGTACCAATGGTGGGGCCTGTACGCTCATCCATGAAAGGGAGCAGAAAGTAACTAGATATTGTTATTTGGTTATTCGATAGTGAGAGCAGTGGCATGTACCGACTATGACCTGAAGGCTGAGGATAAGGTGTTCCTCACTGTGCAGGTGAGGAGAGGAGCTGTCTTTTCCTTCAAGCAGAAACTTGCTTGACATGTTCAGCATTTTTATAAGATCTAATTAACACCGTTGTCAGTGTGTGTTTATGGATGTGTGTGAGTGTGAGCTTTCTACGATTTTCCTACAGAAAAGAGAGATACACAACACTAAAATAACACATTGCATTACTTGGTCTTAAGAAGGGAGTTACAAATCATTAAAGATAGTACACAGGACCTGGTGAAAAATATTTCAGAACCTTCAGTTGATCCAGCTTGTTTTCACCTAAGCCTCACCAGAAATAGTCTCCATTGAAAAGTTGTTGGTCAAGAAGCCATTTCTAAGGAAGGGAAACAGGGCAAAATGGCTCAGGTATGCCATATCACACAAGAAGTGAACTGAAAATCTTAATGAAGAAATGAATTCTACCCAGAGCCTGGACCTCAACATTACAAAAGCAGTGTGGAATTCTTCAAGATAACTATTTTTGGAGCCTAAATTACAACAATGCATGTTTAAAACAGTTTAAAACAGTTTAGGCTGTGTTGAGGAACAAAGATGATAATTATCAAAGATAGGTAAAACTTTCATACCGTGTTTTTAATCCTTTTAAAACTGTTAACATTTTTTTTGGTACTTACCAATAAAAGAATAAACAAGGCAGTTTCTCAAGGATTTTGCACAGTGCTGAGTGGTATGTGCTTACAGTATTTTAAAATCCCCAAGGCCTATCTGTGTGGAGTTTACATTATCTCCCTGCGTATATGTGGGTTCTCTCCATGTACTCGGGCTTCCTCCCACCTCAAAACAACATGCATATAAAGTGTGAATGTGTGTGCGTTGTTGTTCATCTATAGGTGGCTGTTTTCTCCTCACTGCAGTATAGCAACTACAGCAATACAACTAGCTAAACTCTTCCTTATAAATGGAAACGTGTCGTAGTAAACTTTAGTGGCTATTTGCTATTGCTCTTTTCCTCATAGTACAAGAAAAATACAAAAATGACGATTTAGCTCTGTAACAGGTGCTTTCCTCATGTAAATAAATATAAATAAAACATTTTAACCGATGATACAGTGATTACATCCAAGCAGTTATATACAGAAATGTAGCTAAATGCAAACTCAGCTAGCCTCCTCAGACTGCAGTACTAACCCAAAACAAACTTATGACTCATAAGTTATGACTCAGGAACATTGGGGTGAAAACTGCCCTTCAAAATAAGAGCCCCTTCCATTCAAAAGCCCCTTCCATTCAAAAGTCCATTCAGATTTATGCCTGAAAGGCAACACAGAGGCGTTCTAATGGACTGGTGATATGTCCATGATGTACCCCATCTCTTGCTCAATAACAACTGGGCTCGGTTATAAAGGCTAGTTGGTAGAACAATAGATGTATGTACAGTAAATGTAATACTCCTATCTAGTCTAACACCAGTATCTAGTTGATCTGCAATGTTGAAGGAAATCATGGCAACGAGCCACACAATAGCTCACACAGAAAGGCTTTGGATAGTAATGACATGTGACTTTTATAGGTTCTCACACTCGGGTGAAAATTATTTTACAAGACATGGTTATCTGCTGAAGACCATTAATGTCTGTACCATAGTCATTGTTGCCCAGTGCATACATTTAACATACATACCTTTATCTTATCAGGGACTGGACTACTATTGCAATTCCTAGAGTCTCTTTATATGGTCAAGACTGAAGCAAATTATGGTAGTGGCCACATACTACAATTAAAGTTGCTCTATGACCTTTTTTATCTATTTTTATCACTGGAGAGGTGTGCTGACAGCCTCTACATTTTTCTTTAGAAAAAGTATTTATTCATTGCATTACGGCTAATGCATAATACCCAGTACTAGCCAGATAAAATTCCTCAGTTGGAAAATTCTTAGAAACATCAGAATATAAATTTTTACAGTACTCTGCATGTAAGTAAAATAGTATAAGCTAAATGTCCACAATTTTATCGATTAATATTGTGGACAATATATAAATAATAGTACAATAATGTTTTAATGAACATCTGAATAGTTTTACATCTGGGGAAGATGTTCTTAATTCCAAGATCTTTGATATTTAGTATAGAGCAAGTTTACATACATTATAGAACAATGTGTTATGTCTATCCTAGGCCTTTCCCTGTGTGTTTTGTGGGTTTGCTTGTTGTTTCCATTTCTTTTTCAACAATGCAGATAAATTGGATACTGGGGAAGTCTCGTTATAGAGTAGATAGGAATATTAAATTTACTGCACATCCATGCATCTATAAACAGTCAATATGAACCTAATGAGTCCCTAGTGAGTTCTCCAAACATGTTTGTACAACTAAGCTCATTACTACTCACTTTTGCATCAATAAAGTTTCTCAGAATGATGGATATGGACTTGGTGCCTTCAAGCTGAACATATGTATAATTATTGCATGTTCAAATGTCATATTGCAACTATTATAAGCTTTATTTGCATAGTCCTGGAGTTCACAAGATCACTGTCGTGGCAAGTAAATGCACACAGCTGGGCTGAAATAGCATATGAACTCTCTGACAGATATTGACTCTGTGGCTGATGTGGTGATTAAATATATAAACCAAATCCAGTAACCTAAATATCATCAATATAACTTAAACCCAACTATAGCCGAACCCGGGCTGCTTTTTTTCCTACACGTTTTTGTAATGTCATGGCAGGGCTATGATTGACAGTTTAAGCCGGGGGTATGTCCAGTATGTCAAGCACCCAAGGGGCTCATGTGGCTGCTCTTCCTGTTTGTAGCTTGGCCTTTTGTGGCTTTAAAGTCAAGAATTAAAGGTCACAGGAAACTGCAAGGGCTAATATTAGATAAGCATGTGGATGGGTTTGGCAGACCCCATCAGCACTGTCATCGCTGCAGTCTGGCTCCCTGACAGGGCTGGCCATACAGGGATTTGGAAACACATATGGTTGGGTCATGATGAAGGCTCTTCTGCGGGGTGATATGCAGACATGTGGTCAAACTAATGAATGGCCTTTCTTTAAATGTACAGTACTGAGCAGGAATTAGGCAAGGATTAGGTCTTTGTCAAATCGGCACGGTGTATGATTAAAAAGAAAAATTAATCCTAGATCTTTGAGAAAACAAAGATAGCTTCAACCAGAGAAAAAAGAAGCAACTTGTACAGTGATCTCTTGTATGCCTCGGCTGTCGGGTTTTTTCAAAATAAAGTCAGTTAACAAAAATAATGATCAATTTATATGATATCAATTAAGGATGACTACGGTATTTTGTAATAAACATACGTCCTCAAACAGTTCAGAAAAAGTGAAAAACAAGGAATCTGGTTTCTAAAACAAGACAGAATTGACAGTGTCCACTTCTCTTGCCTGCAGCTTACACTGATTGACCAAACCAAGAGGAGATAAAAATGAACTACAGTGTACAGTGTATGAGTGTAGTGCCCTTTTTTTTCTTTAAACTGAGCCTGCACTAAATTGGATAATTGAAGCTATTGTCAAATGATTTGGCATTCCTGACATATATGACTTGTTAAAATTGAGTGAATTATATATAACTATATAGTAAAATTACAGGGTGGGACTTCAGCTACATTAAATGTGCCATATCAAACTACACTGATTGCAAATTTGATATGAAACAGGCCAAATACACAATTAGATATGACACAATTCTTTATTATTAGTTTTATTTGATTTTTTGGAAGACACTTCGGAGGATGATTTCATGCATATCTTTTAGTTACCATCATTGGAGATTTCACATCCTGTATGTCTGAAACGACACGTGTGACAAGTGTTGCATTATTTCTCTGATTAAGACTCTTTGGCTGTCTTCTATTAAACCTTAAAAGAGTTGACAAAAGATACTTCTTTTTTGTATACACGTCTTTATAATAGTGGGGCAGCATAAAACAACAAATTGGTGAGATCCAGATTTTGCCATGATGAAAAGTAGAAAAATAACAGCCCAGCTACTATTTTGGCTGGAGTTTGAAAATGCTAGATCGCTGTTAGGCTACACTTAAAATAATGCCATAACATGTGGGCCAAAAACTTTTTGATGTATGAAATTGCTAAATGGGCAATATTTGCAGACCAATGTTGATCAACTTTATTGCTCACAAAGAATCAGACATATGTTATAAAGGTAAAACTGTTTAATAAGGTAAATGTTCAATAAGCAGCATCTGTTTAAAAACTACATTTGGACATAACATCTGGCTTTGTGTTAAGTATAGAGTTATGCTGCCCCACTTACCACTGGATTCTTGGCTGAGAACTGAAGATGAGAGGTTGTGGGCTATATGTGGCATGTCTGTTAATCCTCTGCTAACGTTTCCTTTCCCTCTCACCCTGAAGCGACAGCATGTTGACAGCAGCCTCCACAGCCTTCAACTCTCCCTCCTCCATCCATCCTTCTGTCAACCTCCCACCCACCTGTCTCATGTCACATTGCTTCCCCCTCATCCTTTCCAGCAATTTCCTGTTCCCTTCATAGATCATGTTACAAGTTCCAAAATTGTAAAGGCAGACACACACACATTCAGAGTGTACATGCTCTCTGTAAACACATAGGACTAAAGGGCATGGACACCCTCAAACATACAAACACACAGCTATAATTTCTAGTGTTTTATCATTCCTCTGCAGTACAATCCTCACATTTCCATCACTTAAACTATTACATGTCTATATCTGTCAGTCTGTGTATAATTATCAATCCAGCTCAGGACCCCCCTCAAATCCCAAATTACCAGCTTTATTGTGGAGGGCTGTTGTGACTATGACACTTATGCTCTCTGGAAGAATTAGTTGCTCCATCTGTTCTTTTTCAATGTCTCTGACCTGAAGGTACAAGATTCTTTTCTTCATCCTTGCAGACAGGTCTACAGAACCTTTGTGGTTAAACATCCATTACAAGACATCAGTGTTGGAGTTTTCTTGTGCCTCAGATTTTGGATGGCAAGATGCCCAATACCCATTGGTGCCCTTACACAGCCGATTTGGTAGATATCATCACCTACTTGAAATGGTTGTTATTGGTAAGGAAGGACAACCTGGATGGTCATCGAACCTGTCCGTGAATGGCTAGTTAAGATTGAGGAACTCAAGCATGTGGCCTCGATACCTTGTCTTGTGTGGTCTCGATACCTTGTACTGGGTGGGCTCAAGTCTCATCTTGCACATAAAATGAATCTCTCTTCCCTCCTGGATCTACACAAAGATAGCACCGAGCTCTTGCATCAGTCTGAAGCAGGACAGATTGGCTTGCCCAGCACCCGTCCTTCTACCAGTGTACTTTATAAACACCCGACGGCTTGTTCACATTAACAACAGTGTTAACAACATAGGCTGTTCTAGGAGCTGTTTTTTCTGAGACCCTGTCTTCTCATCCTTGGGTTTCCAGAGGTGAGGCGGCACAGGAGAGCTGCCAGACAAAAGTATTCTTTGGCATAGCACCTGTAGTAGCCAGTAAATCCTTGCAAATGCAACACTTTCCTCTGGTCTGTGACACAGACAACTGTGTCTGTTCTGACACTTGGCTGGGAACATGGGACCCAAATAGCTGACAACAATTCATGCAAACTGGCAGCTTTAGGGCATGCTCTCAGAGTCTGTCAAACACCAGCTGCATCTGTTCCAGGTGTTCATCAAAAGACTTTGAAAAAAGTTTAATGAGGAATTCCAGATCACCAGAGCAACAAGTCATCAGTCTATGGAAAGTTGAGGCTGCATCTTGCAAGCCTAGAGGCCTTCTATTTGCCTCACAAAGTCCCATGGGTGTGCTGAATCCAGTCTTGTGTCGGCATGTTCAACTATTTCCATCTTCCAGTAGCGAAAAGAGATCTAAAGTCGAAAAGTATTCGGCTTGCCCCGTGACTCTAAAGCTTCCTCAATCCTAGGCAGGGGAAATGCATCCCATGTGCTACAGGCTTCCATCTCTGTTAACAGTTGCCTCACGTCTTGTCAATGAGGGGGGGGGGTATTTATGGTATGGCAGTCAGAAAGGCTTGCAGTACATCAATGGAATGTTAATGGAATTAATCAAATGGAGTCTGCACAGTCACTGTATGGTGAGGATATAGTCCAGAGGATTCTGGGAGCACACTCCAGCACATTCTTTTCTAGCCGCTCTACAAGACAAGTTCACTGGCTCTCATCTTTAACAGTAAAACATAAACAAGTCTTTGAGTCTAATTGAATGCCCCTTTCAGACGCCACCTCATCAGTTCGCCTCATCCATGACACATCATAAGGAGTATGTAGTTGAAGTAGGAGGCCAAAGCTTACCACTACTGCTTAGCTTAGCTGACAGGTAGTAATGTCTTGGGGAGATGTGCAGTGGAGGAGAAGCATTTTGGTACGTAAAAATATTTTCTTTGTATCCTTCAAACTTTACAGTTATTTGCACCATTAAACTGATTTTACGTCTAATCCATATATACAATATAAACATGTAACGATAGAGAGATAGAGAGCTTTTCCATAAAATTTGAATATCATGAAAAGTTGTTTAATTTCCATGATTCTAGCTTCTAGCGGTACTGGTCCTCAGCAGAAGGAATCATGAAGTCCTCTAAAATATTCTGGCAGACTGTTGCAGTAGCCTTGGATTTAAGAAAAGCAGAATTTACCGACACAGACATGGCACATTGTACCCCATTGTTCCTTTGATTACCGTCTGAAAGGAGAACTTTACTTTAATTTAAAAAAGAACCTTGGACGACTGGCCAACAGTCCAGTCCTTCTTCTCCTTTCCCCAGTTGAGTCACGTCCTACGTTGGCCCAGGTTCAGAAGTGGCTTGACCTGAGGAACCCCAATAGTTGTAGCCCATCTCTCAGATGCATCTGAAAGTGATGATCTTGAAGCTGTGACTCCCACCTCATTCCACTGTTTCTGGACTTCTGCTCGACTCTTGAATATTCTCTATTTGAAAATTAGCTGAACCCCACGGCCATTTATTTTGGCGGTGAATCTTCTCCTGCCACATTTTGCCTTTCCACTAGACTTTCCATTTATACTCTTGGACAGTGCACTCTGTGAACATCCAGCTTCTTTAGCTATGAACTCTTGTGGCTTACTCATCCTACGGAAGGTATGATGGCCTTCTGGCCAGTTATAATGTCTGCAGTCTATTTGAAGCTGGATCATGTGCTCCATCTACTTGTATTTTTGCTTGGTTATTCCTGATGACAACAGGGTAGTAGGACTGAAAATCCACATTTGAACTGAATTCAAAACCAAACAGTAATAGTAATTTAACCCTGTAATGCCAAATGTATCATATTTGATACAAACCGTTTCTGAAATGTTTTGCGTCTGACACCGTTTGCATCATTTAATGGTAAAAACTTTGCTCAAAATCCTATTGAAACACAATCATATATACCTGATAACAGGGGTCAGAAGGCTACACAAAAGATAATCTTGACCTGTCGCATAGTAATAAATTATTAATATTAAAAATGTATTTCTGTTTTTTCTTTTTACATATTTTGTTAAAAGGCCAAATAAATACTTCAAAACAAAAAAAGTAATTTTCTGTTTTGTTTTATTCTTGGATCAGGCTTTAAAGGGTTAAATATTACTGTTTGCCAGTGTCAGTACCTTAGAGTTACCATTTAAGGATTATTTACCAATCCACGTAGGGTTACTCCCCTACCTCATCCAGGTCTCAAGAGGTGAACAAGTGGCCCTCAGCCTCCAATTTGCACTGGCAACACTCCACAGGTTTAGAAGAAAGGCATTATGATGTCCTTGTCCCTGTCTGTACTTGGCCCTGTCTGTATTACTACAGACTGGGTTTCTTATAACTGTCAATAAAAACCTCTTGATGATGCTTTGTTAATATATCTGATCTGTTCGCAGTCAGCAAAAGTCCACGTATTAAATCTTGATTTGAAAATGACTGTTATCATGAGACAAATATTGACCATAATAATCATGATTACAAATATATATATAAATGATCTTTTGAGGTTGAAATATTAACATAAGTTATGATTATCACATATTAGCATATCAGTCAATATTTTAATTGAAATTAATATAATATAAATATAATATATGAAACATAATATTGATATTTTGATAAGATATCTTATTACCATATTAACGATAAAATCCTAATATCAATAAATAAACTAAAGTTTTATACTGAAATCTTTTGGCTGTGCTTTGAACCATTTATCTTTTAAGGATTTGAAACGGTTTACCTTGACTTTTTGGTTATTTTAAAATAGCTAATTAAACTATTCAGTCACTTTCTAATTTGTATTAGATAATTTTACTTGGATTCGGTCAAAGATCCATTACTTTTTAGCATCTATCATGCACTACTTCCTTGCTTTCATCTATCCATCCATCCATCCATCCATCCATCCATCCATCCATCCATCCATTCTCCTCCGCTTATCCGGGGTCGGGTCGCGGGGGCAGCAGCCGGAGCAGGGAAACCCAGACTTCCCTCTCCCCGGCCACTTCAGCCAGCTCCTCCGGGGGGATCCCGAGGCGTTCCCAGGCCAGCCGGGACACATAGTCCCTCCAGCGGGTCCTGGGTCTTCCTCTGGGCCTTCTCCCGGTGGGACGAGCCCGGAACACCTCCCCAGGGAGGCGACCAGGAGGCATCCTGATCAGATGCCCGAGCCACCTCAACTGGCTCCTCTCCACGTGGAGGAGCAGCGGCTCTACTCTGAGCCCCTCCCGGATGGCCGAGCTTCTCACCCTATCTCTAAGGGAGAGCCCAGCCACCCTGCGGAGGAAACTCATTTCGGCCGCTTGTATCCGCGATCTCGTTCTTTCGGTCACTACCCAAAGCTCGTGACCATAGACGAGGGTGGGAACGTAGATCGACCGATAAATTGAGAGCTTCGCCTTTAGGCTCAGCTCTCTCTTCATCACGACAGACCGGTACAGCGCCCGCATTACTGCAGACGCCGCACCGATCCGCCTATCGATCTCACGCTCCCTACCCCCATTCGCAAACAAGACCCCGAGATACTTGAACTCCTCCACTTGGGGAAGGACGTCCGCTCCGACCCGGAGAAGGCACTCTACCCTTTTCCGGTGAGAGACCATGGTCTCGGACTTGGAGGCACTGATCTTCATCCCAGCCGCTTCGCACTCGGCTGCGAACCGCTCCAGCGAGAGCTGTAGGTCCCGACTTTCATCTAAACATATCAAAATAAAAGGCGGTTGTACTATGTGGTTCCTCTTGGTACTGACTGGCGTGTTTGTTTTCAGGCTGGGCTGTGGAAGTCTTCACAGCATCACACCTGCAGCCTATTGGCAATCAGGCACCCTCTATATACCTGCACTCTGCTGTATTTCTGTCGCCTCTCTTGAATGTATAATGACTGCCTGCTTTGGCACCTGCTTGGTTTTTCCTGTCTGTTCAGGACTTGTTTGGATCCAGCCCACAGCCTACTATGAAGACCTGCTCCCCATGAACCCAATCCCCCCGTTGGACTCTCAGCCCATGGACCTTACCAGAGGGGCCGCTTTTCATTGGCTGATGCCCATTCTACGTCATAGAGTGGCCACAACGTGCGAAGACGTCTCACAAACACAAGCTAATGTAGTGCTAGACTACTACTGTACTAGCATAACGCGCATAAAGTTTTCGAATCAACAATCGAAAAATAATGGTTCTGCATTGCCAGTGGGGTATCTGTACTGGTGATGTCAGATATCCTGATCGTATTTGTGGTCGGAAAATTCACAGATTTCCAAAATCAGGAGCAGAATGCCGGGCTTGGATCAAAGCTTGTGCACGACCACATGAGCAGCTCAACCTTCGTAGGATCAACACGAACAAGGGAGTGTGTGCTGGTGTAAGTATTATTGCTTTGCTTTAATACTTAAAGCAAAGCAATAATACTTATTGCTTTTTATTTATTTATTTATTAGCATTTTGTCGGCGGGGATGGGCCAACAGCGTCCCATCCTTATCCGACACCAGCAGACGGAGCGCGAGTGCATACAGCTAGGCGCGCACGAAAAAGAGCATCGGAAAGTGCAAGTAGGCAGGACAGCAAAGACAAGAGACCATCGATTAGAGCAGAGAGCTTGTTAGTACACACAATTACATACACATCCATAACACAGTTCTGATTCAAAGTTATTTTATTATTTATCATGTGTCACAATTCACATTTTTCCTCATCGACCGAAAGCATTTTGCTGTGACGTGCACAACTTTGGAGGCATCGCGTGGCTCAAATACCTTTAACTCATCCAAAAATGATGACATGAACTTGTTCGTTCCTCTGTCCATTGTTGTAGATGATATGTGTTCAAAATCAGGCAGAAATGACGCACTAATCGAGTCGGGAATACTCCGCAAAGAATCAGTCCAAGTGGAAGACGCCATGTTTACATAGAAACTTCCATAGAATTAAAGCGCCACGAGGCTTTGTTTGTGAGACTTCAGATTTTTTAGGTCAGTTGTGGGCGGAGCTTGGTAAGGTCCATTGACCTGGATCCTGCATACTCTCCCCGGTTTCCCTCCAGTCCCCACTTAACCTGCAACAATGTTGCTACTTTTAGTTTGACTTTTGAGGAACAATTATCACTTGTTTAGTTTTTAAAGGAATGTATCTTCATCATCTTCATGCATGGTGGTTTGTTTTTTCATTTTTTGAGAATGAAGATGGGAAACCTCCATGCCTATTTTTAGAGTCAAACACAATATGTAACGTCAGTAAGCATAGCTATTTGTGTGGTTTTCTTTTACATGCCATCTGCTGTTAAAACTAGAGTTTGCGTCATAAGGATCTCTGAATCCTCCCACGCTCTCTGGTATTCTAAGAAAGAATGTCTGGAGTAGGGGGGAGTCAGAATGAAAAGGCTTGTTCTGGGATTCTGTGTTTTGCTCTTCATCTCCTGTTTTCCTGTGTGTAGAGTATAAAAATGTATTCTGTGTCATAGGCATTCAACCCACACAATTTCCACAGCAAGGCATGAATGTTCTTCTGGTGTGGCTACTGTTCCCCTAAAAGTTTGACATTATTAACCAAAGGCTTTTTTTCTTGCGTGAAAATATAAGATTTATTGTTTTGAAACCTAAAATTAAGATTACACTAGCAACATCAATTTCTGAAGTATCAAGGAAGATTTGAGAAGATTTTCATTTTCGAAAATGATAATGAAAAAATAAAAACTTCAGATTTCTTTCCTCTTTCCATTTTTTTGGCCTTATTAGCACAAACGCTGTACTGAAAGTGTACTGTGAAAGTGAATGTAATATATTTTTTACAACATGCTGCTGTGCCTTATAATTGAAAGTGTCGATACTCTGTGTTCTGACAACTTGCTGTTGATAGATTTTACATTTTTTTAGTCACTACATGGACTGTGAATTAGATGTACTTTAGCAGCGTGCTGACACAGCTGACTGCTACAGGTTCTGCAGTAAGCTGTCCCAGATTCAGACACAACTCATGGGGAAACATCTGAGTCTCATGGCTAATGCTGTGCTTTCACTATTATAGGAATGAAAGTGGAACCAGTCTGGGTGCGTAGAGGGATCAGGTGTGGAAAAATGCTGTTCGTCACCTGATTTGCAGACAATCCTATTTTAGCCAAAAAACCCATATGCTTCCTTATATTCATTTCAAGATGGAATACCTGGTAAGCCTCCCCCTAACTGTCTGGTATGGTTTTACTATATCATTTCTGCGCACTGAAAACAAAAACGTGTATACAAATGCTTTATCTTTGGTGATTTACAGTGATTTATCTCTATCCAGTCACTCATATTACTTTATTAGATATATTTTTTTACCATTTTCCATGTTATTTCCATGAATCAGTACTTTTAAACTAAAAGAGTGCTGATTATCATCTTATCTGGCTGAGAACACGGATTCTGAGAATTTTGCCTGTTGTGGTTCAGAATGGTGAATTATGAAATCTTTCTTTAAAAAATTATCTTTAGCTCCTTCATAGACCTTGAGTCAGCATGTCCTTCTGCCTATACAGCCACTACCTGAAAAGACTTCAATGATCTTGCTGTTATTATTTTGCTGTAGAAAAGAGATTGAGTCGTGTTTAGAGAATGACAGAGAGATAACAAAAGAGAGCAAAAAAGAACCAATTGCTGACAAAAGGTGAACTTTAACAACTGTGAATCATTGGTACTGTCTCCATTCGGCCCACACAGCTAGCTCATGGGGTGTATAAATAGCAACTATCATTTAAAAGGCTTTTTAAAAGTGGCAGAATGAGGGAGACAGTTTGAGCAAATTTCACATTCCACCCACATACACAGACCTGCTGTTGGGCCCGTTTACTGTAATTGCTTAGGCTTCAATGTAGACTTTTAGACATATTGATTGTGTCCAACATATCTGGTGTAAGTCAAACCATGATGCAGAAATATGCTTTTGGTTTATGAGAGGAAACAGGCAGGAATATTTTTGTCAACTTTTTGTTGCTGTCCTGGCTTGCTGAACAGCTTAACAGCATTGACAGGATGTCCAGACAAAATACACTACAGCATTTTGTCTCAATTATCACAATTTCTTTTTAACCTAGAGTAAAAGAGACATTGCAATGATAACCCATCCGTTCAGTGCTGAGGCCTCCTGTGGTGGCACTAGGTTCTAGGGATTACAAAACCCCAAATAAAGTACATAAGAAGTTTACTGTGTTGGCGATGGGACGCATCATCCCAAGACCTTCCAGGCTGGTTACAAATTGAATCTAGCTCCGCCTCACTCTCAGCTCTTTTGGTGCTCCTTCATTCCCCTACTTTCATTTCAGGCCTGTCAAAGTCCAGTTGTACGCCATTCCCTTAAAATCTGGTATCAGTTCCGAAAACATTACGGGCTAGCCTCCATGTCTCAATTCTTCAATTCCCATGTCACAGCCAACCACTTCCAGCCTTTCTTCTAGATAACGCCTTTCATTTATGGTAGATTAATGGCGTTTTTAACATTAAGATGCTATACAGAGATGGCATTTTCATGTTATTTAATGAGGTGAGAAAAGGATTCTCTTTACATGCACAAAATTTTTTCAGATGTCAGGAATGTCGTAAAGAATCATTTTGTTCAGTTTCCCTCCATACCATCAAAGTCACTACTTAATTTGATTCTTAAATATTTACCTGTGATGAAATTAACAGTATCACGGCTGTTCAATAAAATATTTGAAATGGAGAGGTGCCTCATTGTCAATAATAAAAGAACACTAGGAAAAAGACATACAACTATAACTAAAGAACAATGGTCTGACAAACTTCAAAGAATGAATTCCTCCTCCTGTCATGATGGGTTCAATGCTCTAGCCCACACGCAGAACACAATACAGGAAGCACTGATCAGGTGAAGGAGGTTTATTGTGACAGATGGAAACGGTTCCGGGAGGAGGGCTCTGGGAGCGGCGGTGCTGGAGCCGGTAGCCGGAACGGGCTTACTTGGCGTTGAGAGTTCGGTGATAGGAAACGGCTGGGAAGCCGGCGAGGGGGGCAACAGAGCGGCTCGGGTCCCACGGGTGTCAGCAGTGATATCAGCCGAGGGGTTCCGGAGACGCTGGCGCTGGGATGGCTCGGGCAGGTCCAGGTACTCAGGGCAAAGGAACCTGGCGGCAGGGAGCAGGAAGGTAAATCTCACACTCAGGAGTTATACACAGAGAACAGAGACTGGCTCAGGAGGGCTCGGAGTTACCATTACTGGCTAACACTCAGGCGTCGAAGATCTGGCAGTCTGCTCCTTAAGTAGTGCCAGGTGGTTCTTCTTAATGGGAGCCAGGTGTGCTGGGAGGTGTCAGGTGAGACCGGGGATGTGCAGCTGGCCGCGTCTAGTGGCGGAATGGTGAGTGGAACGTGCAATACGGAACAGTGAACCCCGGACTATGACACCTCCATCAGTGCAAGACAAAAAGCCGCAATAGAACTGCATGGCCTACTCCTCCCTTCTGGCACGTTGTCTTTTAAATTGAAAAAATGACAGCCCCCCTTCATATGGAAAATGGATATGTGATGTTATGTTTTTCTTAAAAATTGAAAAAATTAGATACACACTGAATGGATCAGTGACTGAGTTTGACATCACTTGGCATCTATTTATTTCCCATGTAAAACAATTATCTCTGCATTTCAACCGTGAAAAAGATTTTTTGAATGTCGATCTGACAACCGATGTAGACTTTTTGGTTTTGATTCTTTTTTTTTATTTTATTTTTGTGTGTGTGAATACAGGTATGTTTTTGCCCCACCACCCCGATAATGTTTTTATTTGAATTATTTTTTTCTTGTATTTAGGCTTGGCTGTCTTGTTTATGTGTAGAAATTTTTAAAAAGCTCAATATAGATACTTTGACAAAAACAAACACTCTTTTGGAGGAAACGTAATCAAGACAAGATTGTGAAACACGGCAAAGACTTGAGGGGTATCTCACAAAACTACAAAAAAATATTCAGGAAAATTGAGCAAGCGCGGCTAGACTTAGCCTTCACTTAGCTTAACTGGTTGCACGTTTACAGAGCCCGGATGGTAAAATGGGCTATATTATGTTTTATAATCCAGTCTCTATCATCCAGGGACTACAGAAATGCCATCAGTCCTTCAAGATCTTCTGGTAAGGTCAAGGTGCGGGGGAAGGCTGCTTGTCGAGCCCTGTTGGTGGCATGAGGAAAATCGTTGCAGCTTTTTGGTTTAATTGGTTTGAGTGGAAAAAGAGCCCTGCTTATGTCCCCATCATTAAATTAGGCACCACTGACATGCTGCTGTATCCTCCCACTGTGGTTGGTACTTTGACTGAGTTCCATGTTGTAAGCTTGCCTCTGGGTGTTACAGACGTTCCTCTTGGCATAGCCACAGTAGCATCTCAGTCTGTTTCTCAGTCTGTCCAGCAGCAGATTGATTCGCTGGACCTTTCCCCCTGGTCAGCTGAGGACCAAGCTAAGGTGAGGGCACTGACAGAGGCTTATACTGTACAAACCTGATAGCATTTGAAATTCCCCTTTTGGATGATGTACTTGCCCATCTGTTTTACAGGTGCATCCCTTCATATGAATATGAGGTTGTTAGAAAGC
>CAJRST010022223.1:1724055-1770258 GCA_907169785.1 Menidia menidia | reverse complement strand
TGTGTGTGTATGGGGGGGGGGTTATGTGGCGTTAAGTAGTCTGATGGCAAGGGGGAATAAACTATTTAGTAGTCTGGTCGTTCTGCAGAAGATGCTGCGGAACCTTCTGCCGGACGCCAGGGGGGAAAACAGTCCATGGTTGGGGTGGGTGGGGTCGGAGAGTTTCTGGCGAGCCCGGGAAAGGCAGCGCCTGTCCGCGATGTTCTGGATGCAGGGGAACGTCGCCCCCGTGATCTTCTCCCCTGTCCTCACCACCCTCTGAAGCGACGTCCAGTCAGAGGCCTTGCAGCTCCCAGACCAGATGGAGATGTAGCTGGTCAGCAGGCTCTCGATGGTCCCTCTGTAGAAGGTCTGAAGGATGGGGGGCGGGAGGGATGCTTTCTTCATCCGACGCAGGAAGTGCATGCGCTGTTGGCCCTTCTTCACCAGTGAGGAGATGTGGACTGACCAGCTGAGGTTGTCAGTGATGTGCACCCCCAGAAACTTGGTGCTGCTTACGACCTCCACAGCTGAGTTGTTGATGAGGAGGGGTGTGTGGGTGGGTCTGGATTTCCTGAAGTCGACGATAATCTCCTTGGTCTTTTTGACGTTCAGGATCAAGTTGTTCACTCTGCACCAGTCCACCGGATGCCGCACCTCCTCCCTGTAGGCCGCCTCATTGTTGTCCCGGATGAGGCCCACTACTGTGGTGTCATCCGCGTACTTCAGGATGTGGTTGGACCTGAGGCGTGGACGGCAGTCGTGGGTCATCAGGGTGAACAGCAGGGGGCTTAGGACACAGCCCTGAGGAGTGCCAGTGTTTAGGGTGATGACGTTGGAGGTGTTGTTCCCCACTCTGACAGCCTGGGTTCTGTCAGTGAGGAAGTCCAGCAGCCAGTTGCATAGGGGGGTGTTTATTCCTAAGGGCCCCAGTTTGCCTACCAGGTCCTGGGGGATGATCGTGTTGAATGCTGAGCTGAAATCCAGGAACAGCATCCGTACGTGGGTGTTCTTCTCCTCCAGGTGCTCCAGGCTCAGGTGGAGAGCAGTGGAGACTGCATCCTCCGCACTGCGCTTGGGCTGGTACGCAAACTGGAACGGGTCGTGTGATGGGGGGAGCGTTGAGATAATGTGGTCCTTAAGAAGTCTTTCGAAGCACTTCATGATGGAGGATGTGAGTGCGACGGGGCGGAAATCGTTAAGGCACGTGATGGTGGTTGTCTTTGGGACCGGAACGACAGTGGCAGACTTGAAGCACCGTGGGACGACGGCCTGGTTCAGGGACGTGTTGAAGATGTCCGTGAGCACGTGGGTCAGCTGGTCCGATCATTCTTTAATCAGCCGACCTGGAATGTTGTCGGGACCTGCAGCTTTCCGCGCGTTGACCTTCCTCAGAACTTTCCGCACTGCTGATGTTTCTAGTCTGAGCGCCTGTTCGTCGGGGTGTGGTGTCGCTTTCCTCGCAGGGTTGGAGTTCAGCTCCTCAAATCTTCCAAAGAAGTTGTTGAGCTCATTGAGGAAGCCGGTGTCGTTCTGGCAGGATGAGGGAGGGGGTTTGTAGTCCGTGACAGACTGGATGCCCTGCCACAGTTTCCTCGTGTTGTTGGAGTCTTGGAAGAGACCTTGGATTTTCCGGCTATGGGCTCGCTTGGCATCTCTGATGGCGTGCTTCAGGTTAGCCCTTGTAGACCTGAGAGCCACAGCATCACCAGATTTGAACGCAGCATTTCGTTTTCTCAGCTTCGCTCGAACCTCCTTGGTCATCCAAGGTTTCTGGTTTGCCCGAGTGACAATTGTTTTTGTTGCTGTCTCGTTTTCCATGCACCAACTGATGTAGTCGGACACCGACGCAGCGTACTCCTCCACGTTGGTGCGCTGGTTGTCTGTTGCAGCCTCCTTGAAGATGCTCCATTCAGTGCACTCAAAACAGTCCTGTAGTGCAGACATCGCTCCCTCAGGCCATACCCGGACCTTCTTCACTGCAGGTTTTTCGCTGATGAGCCGGGGCTGGTATGCAGGGATTAGCATGACAGAGAGATGGTCTGAGGAGCCCAGGTGGGGGCGGGGGGCTGCTCTGTATTAGAGGATGACACGGGAGTGGATTTTCACTCCTGTCCCGTCCCACTCCCATAGAAAGAAATCTTGTCCCGTCCCACTCCCAGACCAAAGTTTAAAAAATAATCCCATCCCATCCCGCTCCTGGTAAATTGACTCCCGCTCCCATCCCGCTCCCGTTTAAACTGACTCCCGCTCCTGTACCGCTCCCGTATATTTTTTATATATATATTTTTATATATAGCAAAGGGTCTGAGATCTTGGCTGCACATGCGAGCAATTTTGTCGGTCAGACGAGACTTGACACCTGACGGCAATTTTTGCTTGATGAACGAAGCGATGCTTGGCTGATTCTTTCCCGAATCTGCCTTGCAAGTGTGCCTCTTCAGACCGCTCGTCCCCGAATCACTCGCGTACTTGACCAACACTAAACAAGTCTTACAAGCAGCGTACACCGTGCTAACACCGTCACATTCCACTCTTTTAAACTTAAATAATATGTCAGACTTTCCGACCAGTTCTGTGAACTTAATAGAAATGTCGTTACATCTTACTTTCCGCTGTAAATCATTTTTTGCTGCATCGACGTCTCCGCGGCTGTTAGCTCCTCCATCACTGCTATTTGAATTCTTGCGGTAAGCCGTGACAAAAAGCACCGATGGCTTCTGGGACCACTGGGTCATGTAGTTATTTTTTAATTGCGTTACATTGTAGGGATATTAAAAGGAAACTACAAAATGGTGGATTTACTTTTTTTTTTTTTTTCGTCTTTGCTATTGGTTGATTCCCGCTCCCGTCTGCTCCCGTTAATTATTTATCCCGTACCGTCCCAATCCCGTGATTAATAGCGAAGATGACTCCCATCCCGCAGGAATCCCGCGACCCGTGGGATTCCCGAAAAAATGTCAGCCTCTACTCTGTATGCCTTCTTTATGTTGGTGTAAACAAGGTCTAGCATGTTCTCCCCTCTTGTAGCAAAGTCCACGTGTTGGTAAAAGTTTGGAAGTACAGTCTTCATGTTGGCCTGGTTGAAGTCGCCAGCAACAATGAAAACACCATCCGGCTGTGTGGCTTGCATGTCCGTGATGTTATGGTAGAGAACACTGAGGGCTTGATTCGTGTTGGCGCTGGGTGGGATGTAAACAGCAACAATGGTGACGCTGGTGAATTCACGTGGCAGGTAAAAGGGTCGGCATCTCACAGTCAGGAGTTCAATGTCTGCACAGCAGTGACTGGAGACCCAGGAAGCATTGGTACACCAGCTGTTCTTCGTGTAGATGCAAACGCCCCCCCCTCTGCTTTTGCCTGTGAGAGCACTGCTTCTGTCAGCTCTGAATGTTGTTAACCCATCCAGGCTGATTGCGCAATCTGGGACCGATGCACTGAGCCATGTTTCAGTGAGGACAATGGCACAGCAGTTTCTTGTTTCAAGCTTTGAATGTAGTTCCAGCTAGAGGTAGTCCATTTTATTTTCCAGGGAGCGTACGTTGGCGAGCAGCAGTGAGGGAAGCGGCAGTCTGTATGGTTTAGTTTTTAGTTTAGCTGTTAGTCCTCCGCGGCAGCCGCGCTTCTGCTTCCTGTCGCACCGTCTCCGACGTCTCCATGGGTGGTCTCTGGTTGAGGGAGGGACCGTTGGTCCGCTGGCCGTTCGGCGTAAAAGTCTGAGGCTAGCGAGTTGGATGCCATGACGAGTGCATGCTGGTAGTCAACCCTTGATTTAGCAAGTAGGTAGTGGTGGTGTAGTGGTTAGCATAGCTGCCTTCCAAGCAGTTGACCTGGGTTCGATTCCCAGCCAATACAGCTCCTCCCTACCCTGTAAGTCGCTTTGGATAAAAGCGTCTGCCAAATGCATGAACATGAACATGAACAGGTACAGGTACAATTAGGTTCAAATTGTTGAAGCAGACCGCCCAAGAACTGCATTCTGTACACCTTTCGGTCTCTTTGAATGGAGTTGCATGCCCTTTGGCCAATGCCCCCAGTAACTTTCATTGACTAATGCAACAACTTTTTGGCCACCAACAGTGCCAGTCTCTTTTGTTGAATCTCATTCATAGTCGTTTTTTCCTCCACTGTCCAGCAATATCTTGAGCACTTGCCGGTGTCCGTCTCATAGACTCGATGCCTCTCATGCAGCGATTTTTCAATTTCAATTTTTTTCAATTCAATTTTATTCATATAGCGCCACATCACAACAACAGTTGTCTCACAGCGCTTTCCAAACAGAGCAGGTCAGACCCTACTCTGAAGTTAACTACAGAAACCCAACAATTCCCACCATGAGCAAGCACTAGGCGACACAGGCAAGGAAAAACTTCCTTTTAACAGGCAGAAACCTTGAGCAGAACCATGGCTCAGGGTGGGCGGCCATCTGCCTCGGCCGGTTGGGGGTGAGGGGAAAGAGAGAGCAAGAGAGAGAGAGAGGGCGAGAGAAGGACAGAAGGAGCAGAGAGGGGCAGCCAACACAGCAACACGTAGAATAGATTAATAATGGCAATGATATTAATGCTAATGATGAGCAGGAACATGGGGGCAGCAGGAAACTCCCAACCACAGATCCAGACTCCACAGCTCTAGGAACACCTGCAGGAAGTGATAGGAGGAGACTCCCAACCACAGCTCCAGAGCCAGGAATATCTGCAGAAAGTGTTAGGAAGAGAGAGAAGAGAGAAGGGGGACGAGAAAGCACACGACTACGGGGAAGGGAGAGAGTCCAGTTAGTAACATTGTTAATGGAATGAGGTTGCACCGGGAGGGAGAGAGAGAAAGGAAAGGGGAGCTTGGTGCATCATGATGCATCCCCCGGCAGTCTAGGCCTATAGCAGCACAACCAGGGGTGGACTTACTCTAACTATAAGCTCTATCATAAAGGAAAGTCTTAAGCCTACTCTTAAATATAGAGACGGTGTCTGCTTCCCGGACCCAAACTGGAACCTGGTTCCACAAAAGAGGACTCTGATAGCTGAACGCTCTAGCGCCCATTCTAGTTTTCAAGACTCTAGGAACTGCCAGTAACCCTTCATTCTGGGAGCGCAGTTCTCTGGTAGGGCAGTAAGGTACTAAAAGCTCTTTAAGATAAGATGGGGCCTGACCATGAAGAGCTTTATACGTAAGGAGAAGGATTTTAAATTTTTATTCTGGATTTAACAGGAAGCCAGTGCAAAGAAGCCAAGACAGGAGAAATATGATCTCTTTTTCTGGTTCCTGTAAGAACACGTGCTGCAGCATTCTGGATCAGCTGAAGAGTCCTAATGGACTTTTTTGAAGACCCTGATAACAAGGAATTGCAGTAATCCAGCCTAGAAGTAACAAATGCATGGACTAGTTTTTCTGCATCATTTTTACACAGGATGCTCCTAATTTTTGCGATATTACGAAGGTGAAAGAAGGCGGTTCTTGAAATTTGCTTAATGTGAGAGTTAAACGACATGTCCTGATCGAAGATAACTCCAAGATTTCTCACAGTGGTGCTGGAGGCCAGGGCGATGCCATCCAGGGAAACTATATCTCTAGATAATGCGTCACGAAGGTGTTTAGGCCCTAGAACAATAACTTCAGTTTTAGCTGAGTTTAACATTAGAAAATTGCAGGTCATCCAGGTTTTAACATCCTGAAGGCACATTTGAAGCTTAGCTAGCTGATGAGTTTCATCTGGCTTGATCGATAGGTATAACTGAGTATCATCTGCATAGCAATGAAAGTTGATAGAGTGTTTCCTGATAATATTACCTAAAGGAAGCATATATAAAGTAAAGAGGATTGGTCCGAGAACGGATCCTTGCGGAACTCCGTGGCTAACTCTGGCATGCATGGAGGACTCATCGTTAACATGCACAAACTGAAACAGATCTGATAAATAGGACCTAAACCAACTTAGAACGGCTCCTTTAATGCCGATGAAATGTTCCAGTCTCTGTAGTAGGATCTGATGGTCAATGGTGTCAAAAGCAGCACTAAGATCTAATAAAACCAAGACAGAGACAAGTCCTTTGTCTGATGCCATTGGGAGGTCATTAGTAATTTTGACCAGTGCGGTCTCTGTGCTATGGTGAGCTCTAAATCCTGACTGAAAATCCTCAAACAAGCTATTGCTATGTAGATAGTCACACAGCTGTTTGGCTACTGCTTTCTCCAGGACCTTGGAGATGAATGGAAGGTTGGATATAGGTCTATAGTTGGCTAAAACATCTGGGTCCAGGTTAGGCTTTTTCAAAAGAGGCTTAATTACAGCAACTTTAAAGTACTGTGGCACATAGCCTGTTAATAAGGACAGATTGATCACGTCTAGCAGAGAAGTACCGACTAAGGGTAGGACTTCTTTAAGCAACCTAGTCGGGATGGGATCCAAGAGGCAAGTTGAAGGTTTGGATGAAGAAATGATTGAAGTTAGTTGACAAAGATTGAGGGAAGCAAAACAGTCAAAACATATAACTGGTTCTGGTCCTACAGTTACTGAGTTTAAAGATAAGTCGATGCTAGTTGAGGGCAAGTCTTGGTGGATTTTGTTCCTGATAGCTAGAATTTTATCGTTAAAGAAGCTCATGAAGTCATGGCTAGTGAGAGCTATTGGAATATTTGATTCAATAGAGCTGTGGCTCTCAGTCAGCCAGGCAACAGTGCTGAAAAGAAACCTGGGGTTGTTCCTATTTTCCTCAATTAAAGACGAGTAATATGCTGCTTTGGCATCACGGAGGGCCTTCCTATAAGCTTTAAGACTATCTTGCCAAGATAAACGAGACTTTTCCAGCTTGGTTGAACGCCAGTTCTTCTCAAGTTTCCGAGATATCTGCTTTAATTTGCGGGTTTCACTAGTATACCATGGAGCTAACCGTCTTTGTTTAAGAATTTTCTTCTTTAGGGGGGCTACAGCGTTAAGTGCTGTTCGCAGCGAGCCTTCAACACTATCAACAAGATGATCAACTTGGGAAGGACTGAAATTAACATAAGAGTCCTCTGTTTCTGTACGACTTGATAATGGATGTAGAGCTGATGGAATCACATCCTTAAATTTAGCTATAGCACTATCAGACAGGCATCTTGAGTAGACATTTTTACCCAGTGGAGGGTAATTCAGCAGTAAAAGCTCAAAAGTTAGCAAACAGTGGTCAGATAAAGACGGATTATGTGGGAACACTATTAAATGTTCAATTTCAATACCATACACCAGAACAAGATCAAGGGTGTGGTTAAAACAGTGAGTCGGTTCATGAATACTCTGAGAGAAGCCAATGGAATCTAACAGAGAGATAAATGCAGTACTGAGGCTGTCATTCTCAACATCCACATGGATATTAAAGTCCCCTACAATAATTACTTTGTCCGTTTTAAGGACTAAAGTTGACAAAAACTCTGCAAATTCAGATAAGAATTCAGAGTATGGACCGGGTGGTCGGTACACTATAATAAATAGAATAGGTTGCAGTGATTTCCAGCTTGGGTGGGAAAGACTCAGAACAAGGCTTTCAAAAGAGTTATAGTTCAATTTAGCTTTAGAGCTGATTACAAGACTGGAGTCAAAGATAGCTGCAACTCCACCTCCTCGACCTGTGCTTCGAGGAATGTGAGTATTCCTGTGACTGGGAGGGGTGGATTCATTAAGGCTCACATATTCTCCATCACCCAGCCAGGTTTCAGTAAGACAAAATAAATCAATCTTATAATCTGATATGAGTTCATTTACAAGCACACCTTTCGAAGAGAGAGATCTGATATTCAACAGTCCACATTTTACTCTCTTATTTGCATGCACTATTTATCTTGTGGTTTTAACTTTTATGAGGTTTCTATAGACAACCCCTCTGTTTACCCTTAATTTTAAAAATTTTAATGACCGGGGGACAGACACCGTCTCTATAGGTTTTTCACTAAATAACTCCTGGAATGGAGGAGCAGAGAAGAGGGTTACATTACAACTCCGCTTCCTCCTCTCAACCCTGGACTGTCACCGATCTAGTCTGCTAACAATGTTGGCTAGGTTTCTAGAAATGAGAGCGGCTCCCTCCCCCGTGGGATGGATGCCGTCTCTCCTAATCAGGCCACGTCTTCCCCAGAAAGACTGCCAGTGATCCACAAAGTTGTTGCCTTGCCTTACCATACTTAATCTGAAATTCACACGCTCCAGAGGACCGATCTTGTTATTCGAGAAGTGCTGCCCATTTGGAAGCCCGGGCGGCGTTCGGACCGGGAGGTATGTTAGGAGCTGAATTCATCAGCGTTGGTGCTGCCTCAGTGGTGGGACTGCTAGGTGGATATGAGGGGGGGTTCTGTATCGCTAGGTCTTTCGACCTGATGGGGCAGAGGTAGTGTTGCAGTTGTTGCTAGCTAGTGCTGAAAGATGAAGTACTGACAGAGGTTAATCAGAGACATGGGTTTGGAGGATCCTGGAATTTTTGGGGCAACGTTGTTATTGGCCCCGTTTGTCCCCTGCAAGGCATGCTGGTACCATGTTTGTGAAAGGTGTCAGCTGGCTAAGGCCACAAATCCTCGATGTAGCTCCATGTTGGCTGTTGGCTTCCCATCCCAATGAGTACATTCCTATTTGCTTGAACCCACTCGTAATGGTATTGGAAACATCTTGCTAATGACAAACGGTTTTAGTAAGTACACCTTGGCTATTGCCACTCATGACCAACAAGCCTAAACTGTTACTCAGGTTCTTGCAAATGCATGGTTTTAAAAGTTTTATGTCCCGGGCAAAATTCATTTGGACCTGGGCCGGAACTTTGAGAGCTCATTGATCCAGCAATTATGAAACCTTTATCGAATAAAGAAAGTCACGTACTACACTGTACCATCCAGCTGGTAATGGTCAGGTCGAACTTTTCACAACTTGCTCCTGTGTTGGACGTGAGACTGGAATGTCTGCTTACCTCAATTTCTGTATTCATACAATACAACTCATCAGTCCACAGGTGAGTATCCTTTCCTTTTGAGTTTTAGACAGGACCCAAGGGTTCACTCTCCACAAATGTAGCAAAGACCACCTGTGGCACAGTGAGAGCATGGCTTTGTGCTGTCTTGTGCTGTATTTTTGGACCCAGCATCCTACATATACATATGTTAGTCCACAACCTGAGAATCTGCATCTCTCAATAAGAAATTAATCTCCGAAGGACAATGGGTCTGATGGGTCTCGGAATACCCTTTAATGCTGAAATGCTTGTCTGAGAATTAGGGCTTTCTCATCCAGTACATCATCCAAAAAAGGGCAAGCCGTTATGAAGAGGGAACAGGTAATGGGAGTTGGACCTGTTTATATTGCCCTCGTAAGAGATTTACTTGAAAACCACTTCATCAGCTTTGTTGTGTAAACTCAATTACTGCAATAAAACATACACATATTTGTGTGACTGTGTATGACTCTAGCATGAAATAACATATTTTTGGGATCACGAGTCAACCCGTTGGGCCCCATAACACCGGATTTTTCTCTCTCACAGTCTCCTCAAGCATTACCTCACAGCATTGGCTTCAATATCTCAGCAATCATTATCAGCTGGTTGTGTTGGGGAAGACTGAAGACATGACAACTGGCCAAAATACCATTTTTAAAACCCTCCAAAGGATATGTAAGCCAAAAATGTAATCACTAAGGATGCTGGCTGTTCACAGAGTGCTGTGTTCAAGTATATAAATGGAAAGTCTAGTTGAAGGGTAAAAGGGTTTGGAGGAAGACGGGTAAGGAACAGAGCCCTAGCTGCTTGAGGTCAGTCATGATTTGGGGTGCAGTGCCCACTGCAGGTGTAAACTCTGCTTTCTTGAATCCAAGATCACTGCAGCAGTCTATGTAAATGTCTTATAAAAATTGCATTAATATTCTCCTACACAGTATTATTTTTATGTGTAAACAAGACACTGTGGTTCTAAAGTGCTACTTTGTGGTTTGTGCTGCTTTTATTTTGAAGAGCACTGTTTTCTTCTTCTGACGTTAAACTTCCTGCTACTCGTCACGATGTCGCGCTCACGCATGGTGAGAGGAATGGTAAAAAACTATTAAAAGAATATTAATCAAGATTATAATAACCAACTTGAGAGGGAAAGGGTAAGAGAAATATTAAACAAAGAGGAATGTGGATCTGTCTTTGGCTACACCAAAACCGAAACAGTAATCTCATCAGCGGAAACATTGAGCAACCACTCTAGTACCCACAGCAGTAGAGTAGATGCACAAGCAGAGCTTGCAGCAAAGCTGGAACATTCAAAGGCCATGAAAGAAATCCAAGCACAGCAAGCACATCTTCACAAGTTAGAGGGTGAATGGAAACTTAAGGAGACAAAAATGTTGTTAAACAAAAAGCGGTCGAAATGCAACAACAGTTGGAACAAGAGAGAGCAAAACTACTGCAGTTACAAGCAACAAAAGACATTGCTATAGCATCATCTCGTGTGAGAGTACACGGCGATTGTGAAGGTTTTGAGAACCATGATGAGGAGATTAATAATAAATAAATAACTCTTCTTGCTACGGAATGGAAACTAAACCTTGATTAAACACCAATGCTGCATCATTCCAACCCCACTAAGCTGCTCCTGAAGTGACAATGACTCAAGAGTCTGTCAGTCTAGCACAAGCAATTGCCAGCTCAATAAGCAGGAACCGCCTGCCTGTCCCTGAAACAACCACGTTCAGTGGCCACCCTTTAATGTACACAGATTGGAATATGTCATTCATAGCTCTTATTGACAGAAAACCCCTCCCACCAAGTAAGAAGATATTTTATCTAAAAAATTATCTTGCGGGAGAGGCACGCAAGGCTGTAGAAGGTTCCTTCTACCAAGATTCAGAGAATGCATGCAATGGAGCTTTCATCGGTATTGTTTTGTAACTTTTCCCTTTAGCCTCGTTTCGAGAGCCTCTTTCTGTTTGTACTTTGCCCTCCGTTTTTTGGAGCGATTTAGGTTTGTCTTTTTGTCCACTACTTTTGAATGCGCCTTTTGTTAATAAACATTTGATTTTTGAATTACGCTCTGCATCTGAGTCCTCGTTGAGTCCTCGAACCTGACAGTTTAAATACCATAGTAGCTTATTACTGGGCTTTTGACTGGTAAAGTACTGCACAGATATTGGTTACCAATATCTGGGCACATTTGTTATTTAAATGGAATCGGTGCTTTGTGAATTGAAAACAACAAAACACAATAACTAAAATTATTTGTGGGTCTCACAAACAAGACACTTATAAAAAGGATATATTTTAATCTGTTTTTTAACTTGAAAATATCTTTAGAGGCTCGCCTTTGCTATTGAGTCCTGAACTCAATAAATCATATATTTTTATCTAAACTCTAAAACAAAACAATCCATTTTATGATATTATGTGGCATCACGTTCTGCTTCTTATCAAATTCACAAGTCTGCAAAACCAGAGGAATCTAGACGGCACTCGCAAAACAAATTGACCACCACCTGCTTGACCCTGAACCCCCTCTTTGCAATGCAGGGTGAGTGTTAAATTGCCCTGACCCCAGACTCAACTCAGCCAAATTGGTTCTGAGAAGTGAGTTGGATAGGGTGACTGTTGAGCCAACAGACTGACGAGTGAACAGAGTTCAGTTTACGTGGTTGTTTCCTTCTGGTAGAGATAAAGTAGCTGGGTAAAGGAAAAAATATCAGTCACATAAACCGGCTGTCACTGCTTCCATTTTATTATTGAGGAATAAGAACAATGAAAAGTATAATAGTATTTCAGATATGATCTTTGACTTAGTATATCATAAAGACTCTGCAATAATGCAATCAGTCGAAGCTATGCAGAAGAAATGCAACATTTCTTAATATAAAATATCATTCATTCATACTATGACATTACTTTGTAGAACACATTAGGTTTTCTTGTGCCACTACAAGCTAAATTACAGGTTTCCCGTTTTTCCAAGAGGACTGTGGAACTTTTATTTTCTTGTTTTCCTTAGCACGTCTAGGAAATATTGGCAGAATGGAGTAGCGGTTAACACCTGTTTGAGTAATACAGGACTACACCCATTACTTCCCAGAAATGCTAAAATATCATCCCACATTTTCCTCTCTTTTTTCCACTCTCTCTTTGTGCCCTGTCCTGCTGTGTTTATCCCTGGGCTGAATAAAAGAAAGTTCAGAGCGACAGCTGCACATTAATCTGCCTTGGGAGATGGGGGCATTTAGGGGGCTGAGCTACAAGAGTAAGGCCCCCTACACAAAAAGTAAAGTGCAGAGAACATGCTTATATTTGTTTTTTGGAGGAAAAACTTTTTAAAAACTAATATCCATATAGTATACATTAATATGGCCTATATACAAAGATTGTTAGTTTATGTGTTTTTTTCTTGTTTTTCCCCCTTATCCTGTTCAGCATCATGCAAGTAGAATGAATTTCTGACTGCCATAGTTGCACCAGACAGATTTACTTTTTCAGGAATGGCCTGGGCCTGTCGGGGCTGGTAGGCCGCTGCCCCTGGTAGCAAGGGAGGCCCTATATTTGTAAAGCCTTCCTTACTACCCAACCCTTGAGTATTTATTTATCATTAGTGTGTTATATACATTCTGATGCCAAACATGACTGGGGAGAGAGAAAGGAAGATGGAGACAGAGCGAATGGGAGGGGGTGGGCGGAGTGGGGGTGCAGAGTGAGGGGGAACATGTAAAAGAAACAATGTAACCAAATCCGACAACCAGCTGCTATCAAACAGCTCCTGAAGAATCCATGGGAAAGCTGAAGGAGACCATCACAATACCTTGTGAAGACAAAACTAGCGGGCATTAGAACACAGACAGCAAAAACACCTGCAGCAGAACATCTAACAGACTTGACGGCAATAATGCACAAGTCAGCACAGATAACATATTGTGAGCTCTAAAGTGTTTTACTGTGCATGAGCATGCACTAAGTGTGATGTAGGTTTTGCATGGACTGTGCTCAGCAATGGGTACCACTCCACCGCTCATCCAGGGTCGGGTCGTGGGGCAGCAGCCGAAGCTGGAAACCCAGACTTCCCTCTCCCCCTCCACATCTGCCAGCTCCTCCGGGGGGATCCCAAGGCGTTCCCAGGCCAGCCGAGACACATTGTCCCTCCAGCGTGTGTTGGGTCTTCCTCTGGGACTCCTCCTGGTGGGACGTGCCCGGAACACCTGACCAGGGAGGCGACCAGAAGGTAGCGGCTCTACCCCGAGCCCCTCCTAGATGGCCGAGCTTCTCACACTATCTCTGAGGGAGAGCCCAGCCAACCCTGCGGAGGAAACTCATTTCGGCCGCTTGTATCCGGGATCTCGTTCTTTTGGTCACGACCCAAAGTTCATGGCTATAGATGAGGGAGGGAACGTAGATCCACTGATAAATCAAGAGCTTCGCCTTTAAGCTCAGCTCTCTCTTCATCAAAACAGACCGGTACAACGCATTACTGCCGACGCCGCACAGGTGACGCCCACCTGTGGATTTCACGCTCCCTACCCCCATTCGTGAACAAGACCCTGAGGTACTTGAACTCCTCCACTTGGGGAAGGACGTCCCCCCTGACCCGCAGAAGGCACTCTACCCTTTTCCGGTGAGAGACCACGTTCTCTGACTTGGAGGAACATATCCTCATCCCAGCCACTTCGCAGCTGTAGGTCAAGGCTTGATGAAGCCAACAGGACCACATCATCAGCGAAAAGCAGAGATGCGATCCTAAGGCTACCAAGATGGACACCTTTGATGCCATGGATGCGTCTAGAAATCCTGTCCATAAAAATTATGAACAAAACCGGAGACAAAGGGCAACCTTGGCGGAGTCAAACTCTCACCGTAAACGGATCCGATTTACTACCGGCAATACAAACCAAGCTCTGACACCAGTCGTACGAGGACCAAACAGACCGTAACAAACGGCCCGGTTCCCCATGCTTCCGGAGCCCCCCTCACAGGATACCCCGAGGGACACGGTCGAATGCTTTCTGCAAGTCCACAAAACACATGTGGATTGGTTGGGCAAACTCCCATGCACCCTCCAGGACCCTGCTGAGGGTATAGAGCTGGTCCAGCGTTCCACAGCCAGGTAGTGTGCCTTTAACTCCTCCCACGCCCGGGTTTTTCCCTCGGCGACCACCCGAGCCGCACGTCACTTGGACTGCCGATACCCATCGGCTGCCTGTGGAGTTACACAGGCCAAAAAGCCCCGATAGGACTCTTTCAGCCTGATGGCATCCCTCACCGCAAGAGATGTATAAAGTATTGGAGTAGAGGAGTAGAGTAGAAGTACAAGTACTATAAAAAATTTTTACTTGAGTAAAAGTTGAAGTGTTCTTTCAACACCAGACTTAAGTGGAAGTACGGATACACTCTATTTATTTTTACTTAATTATCGCAAGTAGAAGTATTTAAAAAAAAAATAAAAAAAAATAAGTAGTGCTTATACAAGGACAAAATTGATTTGGGCACTGTGGAGGGGGCGTGGCGCTCAGCTGCAGAGGGGAGGGGTGGAGGAGGCTCAGGTGAGCAGTGCCAGGGGAGATGATTAGGCACACCTGGAACCGGTTGGCTAATCACTCTCCCGTCTGTAAAAAGAGTAGCGTGCTGGACCTGGGGAGACTGGTTTTGGAGGAGACCTGGAGCAGGACAAGCGACAAACAAAGAGCCTTAGCCGGGCGTGAGTGTGTGTGCTTGTGTGAGAGAGTGTGTGTGCGGGTGCCGCACACACGCTCAGAAATAAACGCTCTGAACCAACAACCTCTGGTCTGCAACTCTTTCGGGGCATCCACGGTGGCACGACTGCCACAGGCACCTTACAACACACAGTGTCTTTGTAAACAGACTCCCCCATAATATTCCTCCATTCTCTTCCCCACTTGTGCTTTTTCTACAGTGTATTCTCATAAAGCTGTCAGTTAGGGAGTTAGAAATCTGTTGTTTAGTCTCAAAAGCAGTTGATATCCAAAATTGGAGTCATTTAGTCTTTCTCTTCTTGGGCTAAAGACTAATCCTGCAATACTAAACAGCGTCTCACAGGCGGCTGATGCTGGAAGGGGTGTGTTTAACCTAATAGACACCGCAGGGAAAGACTTGAGCTAGTCCATGTTACCGCGGAACAGGACAGGTACGCATCCAGCTGTTTGACTCCGTCTTTTGCCTTTGAACCCTTCATGCCAGAAAATAAGTCTTCCTCATCAGATGAGCTCGACTTGTTGACCTTAACAGAGTGCAACGAGAAGTCTTCAATGTGTTGTTTGATATAGTCCATTCCTAAAATATAACAGTACTGCATTATATAAAATTGTGAAAACATTGTCAGTAAGACTTTTTACAGGGCAAGTTAGAACATGCACCACTAATAGCCATGTTTCTAAGCACTTGGTGTATAATTAATATGCAAACCTTGATTGAGCATGCTCCCTTTCTTACCTAGTTTAATTGTTTCATCTTCCCGTTTCCAATTGGTCCGTAACTTTGGAAGCAGAATAGCAGCAGCTACCAGACCGGGTCTTCCATCATCGGACCAAAGCGTTCCTCAATGCCCACCTGCAGAGCATGTAGCAATAGGCCTAACTTGAGATGCAGACAAGGCCATCACTGAGGTGATTGCCTTCAAAAAGTAGGAGAAACCGTCACAAATCGACCTACTTGCATCACAAAATGCCCAAATTAGCCATTATCCAAATGGCAAATTATTGCGGAATAACAGTATGGGAATAAAATAATTTAAACTACATATGCACAATCAACAGCACTTCATCAACTATCGTTATATGCAAAATACGATAGGGGATATCACAACTGGCCCACCTTTACAGGTACTTGCCCCTGCACCATCTGTGGGCCAGTGGCATCGCTCTCTCTCTCTGTCTCCTCCCCTCAAGGCACCCCTAAGTCTCTGTGACTGGAATAGGAGTTGGGTAGCTTCAGCAGGTTGTCAAATGGGCACCCCCCTTCACTGGTGTTTCGTTGATTTAAACACCTCGGAGGGGCTCAACGGCAGGTCCAGCGTCCTGGACCCACCCCCACTGAATGCCACCCAACTCTGTCTTCGGTTCTCTGTTCACTCAGTGCAACAGCTCTGCCACCGCACCTCCTGCTGCATCCAAATCCAGCGAGATGCCTCCTCCGCTCGCTTGGTGGTGTTGGCTACAAGCCGCTTCCTGGCCAGCCCTTCAATTCCCAGCAGTCCAAGGGCTCCCCAAAGCGGCCGAGCAGCAAAGCCTCTGCATCCCACCTCCACTGGGAGATTCCAGGTCTTCCATCCATTTTGCTGGCTCTCTAGGATGAGGGCTTGGTTTTTATTGAGCTTGCGCTCATAGGCCTCTTCCATCCTCTCTTACCAGGGGATAGTCAGCTCGATGAGCACCTGTTTGGTACCTTTAGACCACAGAACAATGTCTGGTCTCAGGCTAGTGTGGGCTATCTCCTCAGGGAATTTGGGCTGCTTCTTTAGGTCTTCCCGCATCTCCCAGTCATTTGCCGTGGCCAAGACCCCCTTGCTCCTCCCTCCTGCTGCTCCACTTTCTCCTGCCCTGGTAAAATGTATGAAACAAGGCCCTTTGGACAGCTGTCTTGCCCTTTTCCTTGCCTACTCGATGCCATCTGCCAATTGAGCAAGGATCTGGTCATGACGCCACCACTCATCATTTATTATTCCAGTGTCAGAATCATGAGCTGACCTTATATGCTATCATGTTAAGGGGGGGAGCATACAGCTAGTCAGCTAGGTTTGCTTTAGGTAATGTTAGCTGATACGTCCTGAGAGAACAGGGAGAACTGAACAAGCACTTACTTAATAGCTTAATTGTCATTGTATTTTTTAACTTACCTTGATATGCTTCTTCAGATTAGATGAAAGCCATGATTTTGCAATCTTACGGGAGGCAGAGTTGACACTTAAAGGTAAACATAGACTCTAAGGAGGGCCAGGACTTCATCAGCCTCACCACGATCAGTCGAAAAACTTGGTGTTGGTGTTTTATAACTTGGTGTTGGTGGTGTTCCTGGGACGTCATCCATCTCGATATCGGACAGTAAGCTCACTCATTCAAGAAACAGAGCGAAAGGTGGAGTTGAAGACTGCGTTTTTTTTTAATAGGCTATGCTTGATCGCTCAAATTGCCCAATGATGAGCCAGCTCCTCAAACTGTGACAGAGCCATCTACAAAACTTGGGGATGATTCATGACGTTTACATATCAGTAACGAGTAACGATTCAGCCCGTTGAAAAATCGATCAGAGTAAAAGTATTGAATTAATAAAACTTTTGTAGTGGAGTAAAAGTAAAAGTAGTGGAAGAATATATACTCCAAAAGTACAGATACTGCATTTTGGTAATTAAGTACAGTACTTAAGTAGTTCTACTTCGTTACTGTACGTCTCTGCTCACTGCTGGTGTCCACCAGCGGATTCTAGGGTTACCGCCACATCAGACACCGACAGCCCTGTGACCCCAACTCCCGGAAACCACATCGAAAATGGAGGCCTGGAACAAGGCCCACTCGGTCTGTCCCTGACCTCCCCCGGAAGGTGCTCGAAGCTCTGCCGGAGGTTAGAGTTAAAGCTGGGGACTCAGCCAGGCGCTTCCAGTAGACCCTCACAATACATTTGGGCATGGCTGGTCTCACTGGCATCCTCCCCAACAATCGAAGCCAACTCACCACCAGGCAGTGGTCAGTGGAAAGTTCTGACCCCTCTTCACCCAAGTGTCCAGGACATGCGGACTCAGATCAGCTGAAACAACAACAAAGCCGATAATTGAACTGCGGCCTAGGGTGTCCTGGGCGCCAAGAGTACATATGGACACCCTTATGCCTGAACATGGTGTTCGTTATAGACAATCTATGCCGAGCACAGAACTCACACAACAAAACACCCCTCTCAAGAAGGCTGGTTCCAGAGCCAGAGCTGTGCGTTGAGGCGAGAGCGACTATGTCCAGACAGAATCTCTCCGCCTTGCACACCAACTCAGGCTCCTTCCCCACCAGAGAGGTGACATTCCACGTCCCAAGTCATCTTGTGCAGCCGGGGATCGGTTCACAAAGGTCCCCGACTCTGGCCGCCACCCGTTCCACACTGCACCAACCCATTTGGACCCTCTGTCACAATCCAGTCCTGGGTTTCCACCATACTGCCAGCTCTGCCAGTACTTTTCCGGATTGTCTGCCTCATCAGTGCAACCACCTTCACCTGTGTTCCCTCACCTGATTTAAACCCACTCTTTCCTCTCAGTCTCTGCCAGATTGTCTTTAGTGTCATGCAAAGCTTTCCAGCGTTTTCTTCCGGACTGCCTCACTGGTTTCGACCCTGCCTGCCCCTGACTCGTCCTCATCGTTCCAGCCCCGGTAACCTGAACAGCCTTCTGCCTCTGACACCTCCGCCTGCTTGCCCTTGTCTGCCTCCAGTTTGTTGGGGAAATAAACTGTTGAACTGTTCATCGCTGGTCTCAGTCTGTGCTGTACTTGGGTCCAGCTTCACACCCATTACAGTACAATCTGGCCAAGAATGGACCCAGCCCAGATTGACGACCGGATATCCCGGATGGAGGTTATGTTAAATCAGCTGGTTGCTGCGTCAACGGCCGCCAGGGCAGAGAATCAGCAGGGCCTGGCACAAGTACGACAGGAACTGGAGAACATCCACGCCCGCACCCAAGTTCTGGAGCAATCACCTGCCTCGCTGGGGGCCAGTTCTTCACCACTGGCTTCGGCAAGTCCTGCTGCTCCTCCACCTGTCTCATCAGGAGTTGGTGCTCCTCTCCCTTCGCCCCGTGAGCCTCAAGTTGGAGCACCGGAGCGTTATGATGGCGATCCTGTCACCTGTAACGCCTTTCTCTGCAACTGCTCCCTCATCTTTTCCCTGCAGCCGCTCACCTTTTCCTCCGAGGAGGCCAGGGTGGCTTATACTATTAACCACCTCACTGGGCGGGCACGTCTTTGGGGCACAGCAGAGTGGCAGAGGGGGACCAGAGCCTGCCACTCTTTCCTGTCCTTTGCCAATGAGCTCAGGAGGGTCTTTGGTACCGGACCTCTGGGGGCTGAAGCTGGACGAGAGTTGCTGGATCTGGTCCAGGGAAGCCGCTCTGTCACAGACTATGCCATAGACTTTCGCACCAAGGCCCCTATGTGTGACTGGAACCCGGCCGCTCTCCGTGATGTCTTTATGCGGGGGCTGGCTGGGTACATTAAAGATGAACTTGAGGCTTATGAACTGCCCGCTACACTGGAGGAGCTAATTGAGCTCGCCACCCGTCTCGACCTGCGCATCCAGGCTCGCAGGAGGGAGAGACGCTCAGAGTTCCAGTCACGTCCTGCCCGGCCACACAGTTTCCCTCACTCCAAGTCTCCAGTAACTCCTGCCTTCTCTACGTTTGCCTCAACCGCTCCTGTAAGGGTGGAAGATCCTGAGCCCATGCAGCTGGGTCGCACCCGCCTCTCACCTGAAGAGAGGGAGCGAAGGCAGAAACAGAATCTCTGTATGTACTGCGGCCAGCCAGGACACTTTGTCAGCCAGTGTCCAGTGTCCAGTAAAAGCCAGGGCTCGCCAGTGAACGGAGGCATACTGGTGAGCTCCATCGTTCGTCCTGCCTCCCCTAAGAGACCTCGCCTTACCGGTGAATTCCTGCTGCCTTCTGGCTCCCACTCCATCGCCATCCTCGTCGATTCAGGGGCCGACGAGAGCATTATGGACCAGGCTCTCGCTCTCCGGCTTGGACTCCGCCCTGAGAGACTATCATTGCCCATCTCTGCCAGCGCCCTGGATGGACATGTGCTGGGGAGGGTTACATCTCAAACCAACCCTGTGCGCATGCTACTGCCAGGGGGCCACAGTGAGACCATCCAGTTCCTGCTCCTGTCTACCCCAAACCAGCCTGTCATCCTGGGGTATCCCTGGCTTCGCAGACACAACCCCAACATTGATTGGACTACTTGTTCCATCAGGGAGTGGGGAGAGACCTGCCAGCGGACCTGCCTCAGGACACCTTCGGTGTTACCTGGTTCTTCTGTTCCTGCTCCAGCTTCTGATATCACAGGAGTTCCAGCAGTTTATCATGACCTGAAAGAGGTGTTCAACAAGGCTAAGGCCACCTCCCTGCCACCTCACCGATCCTATGACTGTGCCATAGACCTACTCCCGGGCACTTCACCTCCCAAGGGACGCTTGTACTCTCTCTCTGCCCCGGAGAGAAAGGCCATGGAGGAGTACATACAAGACTCCTTAGCGGCGGGGATCATCCGTCCTTCCTCTTCACCAGCTGGTGCAGGGTTTTTCTTTGTGGATAAGAAGGACAAGTCTCTTCGGCCCTGTATAGACTATCGTGGTCTTAACAATATTACAGTTAAGAACCGCTACCCCCTCCCACTCCTCTCCACAGCCTTTGAACTGCTCCAGGGGGCAACAGTGTTCTCCAAGCTAGACTTGAGGAATGCTTATCATCTGGTTCGCATCCGGGAGGGAGATGAGTGGAAGACGGCCTTCAACACACCAACAGGACATTATGAATACCTGGTGATGCCCTTTGGTTTGACCAACGCCCCGGCCGTTTTCCAGACTTTGATCAATGACCTGCTGCGGGATATGCTGAACAAGTTTGTCTTCGTTTACCTGGATGATATCCTGATTTTTTCTCGTAACCAGGAGGAACATGTCACTCACGTCAGAGCTGTCCTCCGCCGCTTCCTGGACAGTTCCCTATATGTCAACGCAGAGAAATGTGTATTTCATGAACCCTCAGTCTCCTTCCTGGGATACATCATTGCCAAGGACCGCTTGCAGATGGATCCAGCTAAGGTCTCAGCGGTGACCTCCTGGCCCGTCCCAGAGACACGCAAGCAACTGCAGCGTTTCCTGGGGTTTGCCAATTTTTACCGCCGTTTCATCAGAGGTTTCAGCTCCATTGCCTCTCCCCTCTCGGCCCTCACCTCATCCAAGACATCCTTCCGCTGGACTGACGAAGCACAAGGCGCCTTTGACACCCTCAAGACTCGCTTCTCCACTGCTCCCATCCTCCAGATCCCCGAACCGGAGTGCCAGTTCATTGTGGAGGTGGACGCATCCGGCGTGGGGGTAGGGGCGGTTCTGTCTCAGCGCTCCCCCATCGATCAGAAGATTCACCCCTGCGCCTTTTTCTCTCGCCGCCTAACCCCCACAGAGAGGAACTATGATATTGGTAACAGGGAGCTTCTGGCGGTGAAACTGGCATTGGAGGAGTGGCGCCACAGGCTGGAGGGAGCCAAGGTGCCATTCATTGTGTGGACGGATCATCGCAACCTGGAATATATTCGATCTGCCAAGAGACTAAATTCCAGACAGGCCCGCTGGTCACTGTTCTTTGACAGGTTCAACTTTACACTGTCCTATCGACCCGGGTCTCGGAACATTAAACCAGATGCACTTTCCCGGCAGTTTGCTGAGTGTCCGGATAATACGATTGAGCACTCCACCATCGTTCCGGCCTCCTGTCTCATTGCCTCTGTCACTTGGGAGATAGAGGAGAGGGTGCGGGCTGCCACTGAGGACCAGCCTGGTCCTAGTTCCTGTCCCCCTGACCGTTTGTTTGTCCCGGCTCACCTCCGCTCCGATGTTCTCCAGTGGGGGCATGCTTCCCGGCTGACTTGCCACCCTGGCATTCAGCGGACCCGAGACTTCCTGCAGCAGCGCTTCTGGTAGTCATCACTGGAGGAGGATGTCCGAGGCTATGTCAACGCCTGTCCTGTGTGCAACCAGAACAAGACCTCTCGTCGTCCTCCAGCTGGCTTCCTGCACCCATTGCCTGTTCCTCATCGCCCATGGTCACACATCTCCCTGGACTTTGTAACTGGCCTACCTACATCCAAAGGCCACACTGCCATCCTCACAGTTGTCGACCGTTTTAGCAAGATGGTCCACTTCATTCCCCTCTCCAAGCTTCCATCTGCTAAAGAGACAGCTGAACTGGTTCTCCAGAACATTTTTCGTCTCCATGGACTGCCCACTGACATTGTCTCTGACCGGGGTCCCCAGTTCACGTCTATGTTCTGGAAGGAGTTTTGCAGTCTCGTTGGCGCCTCCGTCAGTCTGTCTTCTGGCTTTCACCCCCAGTCCAATGGGCAGACTGAGAGAATGAACCAAGACCTGGAAACCACTCTTCGCTGCTTGATCAACCACAACCCTGCTTCCTGGTCGGCACAACTCATCTGGGTAGAATACGCCCACAACACCCTCACCTGCTCTTCCACCGGACTTTCGCCCTTCCAGTGCGCATATGGGTATCAGCCCCCGCTATTTGCCAACCAAGAGAGGGAGGCTGCCTGCCCATCGGCACAAGCCTTCGTTCACCGTTGCCGGCGTACCTGGGACCAGGCACGTACTGCTCTCCTCAAGTCTGTCGACCGTTACGCTGCCGCCGCCAACAAGCACCGCACGCCTGCTCCTGCCTACCAGGTTGGGCAGAGGGTCTGGCTCTCCACCCGTGACCTGCCCCTTAAGGTGGAGAACCGCAAGCTGGCTCCCAGGTTTGTGGGGCCCTTTCCCATCACTCGCATCATCAACCCAGAGGCGGTACGTCTTCGGCTGCCCCGGTCCATGAGGATCCACCCGACGTTCCATGTCTCCAGGATCAAGCCAGTCCCAGAAAGTCCTCTGGTTCCTCCCATGCCGCCTCCTCCGCCTCCTCAGCTCGTTGATGGCGGTCCTGTGTACGCTGTCAGGCGCCTCCTTCGCTCTCGCCGCCGTGGACGTGGTATGCAGTATCTTGTGGATTGGGAGGGGTACGGCCCAGAGGAGCGTTCCTGGGTGCCGGCTCGGTTCATTGTGGACCCTCAGCTCATTTCGGACTTTCACTGTCTGCATCCTGACCAGCCTGCCCCGGCCTCACATCCGCCTTCTGCGGGCCCATCTGCTGATGGACCTTCTGAATCTCTGGTGAGGGGGGGCACCGATGGGGCTGCCTCTTCCTGCTCATCTTCCTCTGCGGAGGATGGGGACTCTGCTGCCTCTGAGGAGTTTTAGCCCTCCTCGGGCCCCCGCCACCCTCCCGGCTCGGCCTGGGACGTCTGGAGCCGTCCCTTGCCGGGGGGGGTACTGTCACAATCCAGTCCTGGGTTTCCACCATACTGCCAGCTCTGCCAGTACTTTTCCGGATTGTCTGCCTCATCAGTGCAACCACCTTCACCTGTGTTCCCTCACCTGATTTAAACCCACTCTTTCCTCTCAGTCTCTGCCAGATTGTCTTTAGTGTCATGCAAAGCTTTCCAGCGTTTTCTTCCGGACTGCCTCACTGGTTTCGACCCTGCCTGCCCCTGACTCGTCCTCATCGTTCCAGCCCCGGTAACCTGAACAGCCTTCTGCCTCTGACACCTCCGCCTGCCTGCCCTTGTCTGCCTCCAGTTTGTTGGGGAAATAAACTGTTGAACTGTTCATCGCTGGTCTCAGTCTGTGCTGTACTTGGGTCCAGCTTCACACCCATTACACCCTCCTATGGGTGGTGAGGGGGGACCCATGTGGCTTCTTCTCAATGGGTTAAATCCCGGCCACCAGGCGCTCATCAAGGTGCTCTGTCTCGGACTACAGAGTGGGGCCAGGCCCTGGGCGAGGGTACATTTGGCCCATTTATGTTATTCTTCATTTGGGCTGCGCTTCGTCTGATGCCTCACCTAGGAACGGTTTTCCTTGGGTGTCCTACCAGGGGCTTTAAGCCCTGGGCAACATAGCTCCTAGGATCATTGCGACACTCAAACCCCTCCACCGTGATAAGGTGGCAACCCAGGGTGGGGATAAACTAAACAAATAAACAAATAATAGATAAATAAATGAATACATAAATAAAGTACAAAAACAAATAAGTAAAAATAAATAAATAAATAGTCCGGTCCTTTGGTGTGGTACAGCGGGTAGCCCCGGAGCTGGAGGCCATTAAGTGATGGAAGTAATCAGAGAGGACCAGAGAGTTCAGGTAGCAGTCAGCTGATGTTTCCTAACAGAAGATTCCCAAACTGATTGATAGTTAACAGTTTTTTCTTTGTTTTCCATTTCACAAGAATAGTTTTCTTTGAGATACATAGGGCAGTGAGCACTATAGGTGCTATGTTACTGACCTCAATCCAGAATTTCTGAACTGGTGCACAGGATCACAGAGCATGCATATAATAATCAGGTGTGTTATCTGTGCACTGTGAGCAGATGTTGGTGTGTGTAAGACCCATCTTGAACAGTTTATATGTTTTAAATGAGAAATTTAAATTTTTTCCTATTTTGACAACTGTCACCTACTTAAATATTTTTGCAGAAAATTACCCCCTTACCCTTGCACTCCAAATCTGGCAAAATTGGAGTGCAAGCGTACTACACTTGCAGCCTCTCTTTGCAGGACTGAAGAATTCCCAATATATAACAGTGGAAGTCATGAACCTGATTGAATTTAGAGGATTCAGATTCTATTAGATTACATTATTGATCCCACAGTGGGGAAATGTCCACATATTGTCCACTGAGCAGGACAGTCATAAATAATTTTGCTACAATTATGTAAGTCAATCACAATTTTTTCCAAATATCTAGAAAGTCTGACGTTAGTGTTGGCAACATATCTTGTGAAGATTCTCAGTCATCCAGGTCATAGTCAAGCTTGAAAGGTTCAGTTTAGGCAACTGGACCAGAAGTTTTCCAAAATACGTTATGCCACTCATCCAAGAGGCTTCTTCAGTTCTAATTGATGGTGGACAGCACTGTGCTCCCCACCATCAGTTAAAACTGAAGAATATAATTTGAAGCCTCTTGGATGGGAGGCTAAATGTCTTCTAGAAAACGTCACATCCAGTTGCCTAAACAGAACTTTTTAAACTTAGTGGTGGGAATGATTTCAAACCTAAACTGACCAATCCTTAATTCGGAAAACCAGTATGAGCATTTTCCTGAAAGAGTTTCTATTACTGTTGGCCCTGTAAGAGAGGACCACATCAGTCACCTCATAGATGAACAAAGAATGTGGATTTTTATTATGGTATATTTAATTTTTTGTCAGTGTCAGGAATTAGGAGGCTACTTAACTAGAACTATTTTATTCAGGCAGGCATAAACGGAACTGCACTTTAAAAGAGTAAACAAAAGATAATTTCATCATGCTCCATTACTGAAAATCCTGGGCCAGCAACAATGGTGCTATCTGTACAATCCTACTTGCTTCAGTCCATTGATGTACACAAAGGCCTTATGGCCCCAAAAGAGGGAACAGTTTTCAAGAGTGAATGAGAGAGAGGAAGACTGGATAAGCAGGGTGTGACTGTGAGCTTGCAATCTCAAATGAAGGGCTGGTGTCTTGCAGAGGGGTCAGACAAAGAAACATTTGGAAAAAGTGACTGTATGTAACCCCTAAATGTGTGGGAGAAGCTGGAAGTGCAAGGGCTGAGCTGATTAAACGTGTCAAATATTTTTGTGGGAGGTTGAGGGGGATAAACAGCATGGCAATGCAGGGTAGTATTTCTGTGATTTTCTACTCCTTCCACCGCCATCTCCTCAGCTTACTTTTAAGGATCTTTGCCTCCTTAATACTGCTTATGCATTCACAACTAAAACTAAAAAGTTAAGTCATGATGAGAGGGAATCTTATTGAGATCAAAACAGGAACAGAAAGCACATTGGGGCATAGAAAATAACTGGGCATATACAACTGAGCATAAGTAGCTATACCTTAGTGCTTGTCTGCACCTACTGAAACCATCAGTTCTGTTATTTGCATAGCTGAGTAAAGTTAGAGATACAACCCAACTGTCCATTTAACTGTACAACTGTCCTGTAAAGTAACCTGAGTGGGGCATTTGTTAGGTGACTTATGGTGGCAAAATCCGACTTACATAACACCGAACGATTACACCAGCAAGGCTCTGGACTAGTTGCTAACCACTGTTGGAAAAGAACAGAAGACTTATCCTCATGGTATGTTTGTGATAGTCGGAGACTTCTAAAGTCTGTTCTCCTTAAATATTATCAACATGTTCATGTCCCACATGAGGACGAGGAAACACACTTGACCCTGTGTAAATTAATGTTAACAATAGATTTAAAAGAATGGCTCTTCACCATCTCAGGCGGTCTGATCACAGTTCCTTGTTTTTAACACTATCACAGTTTTGCCAAACAACAAATCATGGTGGGAAGGAATGTCCTGGACACAAAATAAGACTTTTTGTTATTGTTATGCTACAGCATAGCTAGGTCAAACCCAAAACAGGGGATCGGGGAGACGAAGGTGCATATACACAGGGAATTAAAAACTTTGTCAATTCAGTGTCTGCACATGGCAAGTCATTAGAAAAAGTAGAGAACAAAGCCTTCTCCTAGCAGTCAACTGCTCTCTCACAGAGCAGAACCTCTTCGGCGGCATGGGGAGCTGAGACGTTAAACAATACAAACAATCCAACAAGCACATCTTACCAAAAGTGATGATTCTTTAACCACCAGAAGTCATCCACACACTCATGAGAATCAATACCTGTAAAGTGGCTGGACCCCATTGTGTACCAAAGGTTTATAGGACATAAAACATTGGACGATAGGATGTTATACATGCTTTAAACACTGGCGACACAAATCCTGGTAGGCTGATGGACACTTGCTTCCAGAATCTGTGCCTCCTGTGTAACTGTACAAAATGTAAAAATGTTCTTGAATTCTGTGTAGTTTTGTAGTGGTTGACTATGACCTGATATGTGTGTGTGTGTGTGTGTGTAAGAGACATAAAACAGTAATATGAAATACATACTTTAAACAGAGGGATACAGATTCATGCAAGCTGATGGATTAATCATCGCAATATTTACACTTCTCAATACTGATAATGTGAAATTAAGAAATTGGACTTTATTTAATGTTAAACAAAACAAATCAACATAATATAAATATTATAAATACAGGATTGTAGACATTATATTTGTTCCAAGTTTAATCTCAAATAAACAAATAAAACTGGAGAAATAGCAGTAGACGGTCATTATAGAAGACAATTATAGTAGAGTTTTCCACGGGCTTACATTTGAACACTTCTTAGTTTGTTATTGGATGCCACTGCTGTGCAGTAAAGTATTAGAGTAAATTGTATAAGGACACGTTAAAGGTTTTCAAATTATTTAAAAAAATTATTTTAAAGCATATTATGCTAAAGCACCCGGGCGTGGGAGGAGTTTGGGGAGGCCATGGAAAAAGACTTCCGTACGGCCTCGAGGCGATTCTGGTCCACCATCCGGCGTCTCAGGGGGGGGAAGCAGTGCCCCACCAACACTGTTTACAGTGGGGGTGGTGTGCTGTTGACCTCAACTCGTGACGTTGTGGGTCGGTGGGCGGAGTACTTCGAGGACCTCCTCAATCCCACTGGCGCGTCCTCCGTTGGAGGGGCAGAGCCTGGGGATCCGGAGTTTGGATCTCTAATCTCCGGGGCTGAAGTCACCGAGGCAGTCAAAAAGCTCCGCGGTGGCAAGGCCCCGGGGGTGGATGAGATCCGGCCGGAGTTCCTTAAGGCTTTGGATGTTGTGGGGCTGCGTTGGCTAACGCGACTCTGCAACATCGCGTGGACATCAGGGGCAGTCCCGCTGGATTGGCAGACTGGGGTGGTGGTCCCCCTATTTAAAAAGGGGGACCGAAGGGTGTGTTCCAACTATAGGGGGATCACACTCTTAAGCCTCCCTGGGAAGGTCTATTCAGCGGTTCTGGAGAGGAGGGTCCGTCGGATAGTCGAGCCTCGGATCGAGGAGGAGCAGGGTGGTTTTCGTCCTGGCCGTGGAACGCTGGACCAGCTCTATACCCTCAGCGGGGTCCTAGAGGGTGCATGGGAGTTCGCTCAACCAGTCCACATGTGTTTTGTGGACTTGGAGAAGGCGTTCGACCGTGTCCCTCGGGGTATCCTGTGGGGGGTGCTCCGGGAGTATGGGGTACCTGGCCCCTTGTTACGGGCTGTTCGGTCCCTGTACGACCGGAGTCAGAGTCTGGTTCGCATTGCCGGCAGTAAGTCGGACTCGTTTCCGGTGGGAGTTGGACTCCGCCAAGGTTGCCCTATGTCTCCGGTCCTGTTCATAATTTTTATGGACAGGATTTCTAGGCGCAGCCGAGGTGTTGAGGGTGTCAGTCTTGGTGGCCTTAGGGTCGCATCTCTGCTTTTTGCAGATGATGTGGTCCTGCTGGCTCCATCAAGTCGGGACCTACAGCTCTCACTGGAGCGGTTTGCAGCCGAGTGCGAAGCGGCTGGGATGAGGATCAGTGCCTCCAAGTCCGAGACCATGGTCTCTCACCGGAAAAGGGTGGAGTGCCTTCTCCGGGTCGGAGCGGACGTCCTTCCCCAAGTGGAGGAGTTCAAGTATCTCGGGGTCTTGTTTGCGAATGGGGGTAGGGAGCGTGAGATCGATAGGCGGATCGGTGCGGCGTCTGCAGTAATGCGGGCGCTGTACCGGTCTGTCGTGATGAAGAGAGAGCTGAGCCTAAAGGCGAAGCTCTCAATTTATCGGTCGATCTACGTTCCCACCCTCGTCTATGGTCACGAGCTTTGGGTAGTGACCGAAAGAACGAGATCGCGGATACAAGCGGCCGAAATGAGTTTCCTCCGCAGGGTGGCTGGGCTCTCCCTTAGAGATAGGGTGAGAAGCTCGGCCATCCGGGAGGGGCTCGGAGTAGAGCCGCTGCTCCTCCACGTGGAGAGGAGCCAGTTGAGGTGGCTCGGGCATCTGATCAGGATGCCTCCTGGTCGCCTCCCTGGGGAGGTGTTCCGGGCTCGTCCCACCGGGAGAAGGCCCAGAGGAAGACCCAGGACCCGCTGGAGGGACTATGTGTCCCGGCTGGCCTGGGAACGCCTCGGGATCCCCCCGGAGGAGCTGGCCGAAGTGGCCGGGGAGAGGGAAGTCTGGATTTCCCTGCTCCGGCTGCTGACCCCGCGACCCGACCCCGGATAAGCGGAGGAGAATGGATGGATGGATGGATGGATTTTAAAGCATGTACAACTTAAAAAACATAAATCAACAGCTGCAATACTTTTACTCTCTGGTTATTTAGCAGTAAATGATCATAAGAGAACAACAAAAACAGTTTGTAAGTTTGTCATGGACCCGTAATGTTTTTGCTCTTTTTAAAACATCCATCTGCATTTCCTAAACTTGTAAATGGCAGAATGTGTAAGGCTTGTTTTGGGAAAAAATACCTGGTTTGAAACAACTAAAATGAACAGGCTTGTTTCATTTGATAATTTTAATTAGGTAAATGTATGTATTTACTTAAATGATTTATGTAGATATCACCCCACTAGGAATCCATGGGATTTGAATATCTTTCCAACATTCTTACCTGGACTTGTACAGGATACCCGAAAAACTGTTCATGGATATGTAGATAGATAGATATGTACCCGACATAGAATTTACTCAAGGAGGCGTTCAACTGGGCATTGACTAAAAACTTTCATTTTAACTGTGGTCAACATGTGTCGGTTCAGTATGAGAAGGTCATATACTCCTCAGACACAAAGAATCAATTTATAGTCTGAGATGCAGTAGAGAGTGAGTTTTACTACTCAAATATCTTATTACTGTAGTTTCTTTCCTGCCACAGTCAGACCGATAGCAAATACATGATAAAGACTAATTAATAACACACAATATCTACCTCATCACTAAGTGCAAACAACACAACCTTGTAAGGTTGCACTAAGTGCAATTATCACATAAAGTTCAATAAGTACATGTAAAGTGATGTTCGATTATTACCTTATTTGTTGCTACTCTCCTGTCTGCGTGTTTCATTTGCCGTAGGCCTCCCCCTTTTATTGACATTGACATTTACTATTCTTTTTGACCCTTAAGTTTGGTGCAATAACTCTGAGGTACCCAGACCAAGCAAATGTGTATAAATAGCAAAAAAAGAGTCCTATGTGTGTCTTGTAATATGGCCAATGCACACATTTGCACTGTAGTTGGTAACTCATAACTATGGCTAATACAAATAAAAAATAATTGTCATCCTTAAACTTCCTTTTTTCAATCTAAATCTAATCAAGGAAAAGTTATAATATACTCTACACTCAGACACACACACACACACTATTGCACACACACTAATGCATCCACTTAACTACAAACAAACACTTTGCTTCCTCCTCTCTTCTCCTGAGATGCAGTCATATATGCACACAAACACACACACAACTCAACACACAGGCTAAGCAGGACAGTTGCTGAGGTAATCGTCCTCAGAGAGAGGCAGCCGTTCTCCCCTGAGCTCCTCCTGCATTATTGAAAGGCTAGTTCATTCATGTCAACAGGAACTTCCTGCCTGCCTTAGCAAGTGTAAGGGATACACACAAGGACCTGTCTGCCTGCACATTCAGTAACCGGAGAATGCCAAGACCTGTCTAAAAGGAGCCACCACATCCGCCGCACCGGACAGACTGGGCAGGGTTTATGTGGGTTGCATAATCCCACAGGATTTGACACCAGCAGCAAACAATGGACTGGTTGAAAATTTCTGTGTGATGATTGGTGATTTAGTCTCAGAAAAAAAGTATCTTTGCTTAATAAACAAAACATTAAAAAAGAATAACATGCTTTCAGGAAAGGAGGGGAATGTAACTTGTAAAATCCAAATCTTAATTGTAAAAGTGCAGTGTTAAAATCAGCTGCCTACAATATAGTCTAAATTATACCAATATAGGCAGTAAATATGTTCAACAAATATATATTATTGAATAATATATATTTTCAAATCGCATTTAGAAAAAGAAAAAAATAAGTAGTGATCAATGAACTCATGCTTACCACCTACAGCATTGAACTCTGGATATTTGAGCTCTGTTCATTCACAACTTATGACTCGTTCGTGTTTGTTCTTGATCAGATGCATCTGAATATTTCCCTGAGCTTGTGGCTTTCCTGTTCACTCCACAGCCTCTCCCTGTCAGACCAGACTGTCTACCCGCATATGTCATGGGATACAGTGAGAAGGCCAAATCTAACCACAGCTGTTCACATGACCACTAAACAAACACTGCTATTCAAGAACAACCAATACTGAGACGAAGCATGTTTCAAATTGCTTGTCCATTATAAACATTAAAAGATGAACTTATTTTACCTAAATTACAATGTATGTTGTAGGGCTGTTGACCTCATGTTAACATGTTACCTGTTGAAGGATGTTTCTAAAGTTTACCCCCCTTGGATGTTTCAACTTGTTTGAGAATGACACATTTTCTGTTCAGATGCCTTTCGTTAATCACTTATAGTTGATAGATGAACCAACTAAATATGCTTCAACATGATTATACTTGCTTCCAAAAAAAATTTAAAGAAGCAAAAAAGGATCTGAGTTTGAATTTGGTGTTTAACATGCTAAATTGAAAACATTCCAAGATTTTTTTTTAAACTCAATCTTGCTCCTTGAATCACTACTTTATTGTGATGGGGGCTATCTATAGATGAGGAGGTAGCTTCCCAGGAAGTATATTGTGGGGTGCGATAAATAAACAGTATTAATCTTTAGATTGCTGGGCTAATGCATTAAAACTGACCCCCTAATAGATTTTTCGCGATATATTCATATAATAAAAAAAAAACTGCACGTATTCGTTATATTTAAGAAAAAAAGTGTAACTTTACACATCTTCTTAGAAGCTGTCCACCAAAGAGCAGAAGAACAGGAGAACAAGTGCTTTTAAGACTGGTAAAACTAGCAAATGGGTGTTTGAAAATGTTGGTAAATTTGTTACTAATTGTTTGCTATGAACCGTTTTTTTAAAATCTCTGAATGAGAAGTAACAGTCTTGACCTTTTTAGGTACCACTATTCACATACTAAATTGGAAACGATTGAAATTCCACGAACCTCCTTAATGGTTCAAACATTCCTGTAAGTCCTTCAGAAAATTTTGCATTCAGACCTAATCTTAAAAAGAAATTCAAGAGATCATCGTAGATTGAGTGACACAGTCTCTTCACACACACCTGGTAAGAGGTATAGAACTGGCTCATGAGGTTTCAGTGCTCTAAATTCTTATAACATTGGTCAGTAATAACATTTTGATGTATACAATTTTCATGAAAATGTATGCTTCATTCATAAATGAGTAATGTGTTCCTAGACATCAATGATATTTAGCAAAGTTAGTCATTTGATTAATTAGGATGTAAATTATTGATCATGCATACTGATCTTTCACTCTGTTGAAAATGGCTTCCTGAGCTCATGAATATGGTCATCAGCAAAGTAATAAAACGTGCTAACTTTTAACACCTAGGGGATGTATCTTCACTTGACCATGGACAACTTTACTTCAGGGCTTTAATTTAGTATATACTTACTTAAGAGTACTCCCTGAAAGAGGCAACTAAATGTTGTCTTTGTGTAGACACCCACCCTCCCCCCACCAAGCCTCCAAAATGATCTACTTCCTCATTTATAATAGATCATATAATAGATATTGAACTGTGTACTGTCTGCCCTGACCTATTTAAGAAACCTCCTCCCTGCCATTACATGATGTAAGACTGTTAAAGTCAAACATCTGAGTCAACATGGCATCACTACTGAGCGGAAAAAGAGGACTGCAAAGGACTGAAATATTGATGCAGATAAAGGACGTATGAGTTCCCAGATTTGCCTGTGCTCTGCCATAACCCAAGGAAATTTTATATTTTCAAGAGTTCATTTACATAATGTGCTTCCCTCTAACTAAAAGAATACACCCATCAATCCATATTCTTCATCCTGATATCCAAATCAGGCCATGGAGGGCGGGGGGCGGAGCCTATCCCATCTCTGTGATTTCATGTGGCTAAAGGCAGGGAATACCCTGGACATGTTCCAGACCATCACATGGCCACAAAGAGATGGATGAAACAACCAAGCATGCTCACACTCACTCCCACCATCATTTTAGATTCAACAACTAACATAGTTTTGGATGGTGGGGAGAAGGTAAAGTACCCAGAAAGAACCCAAACATTTTTAGGGGGGAACAAGCATGGTTCACTGTGGAGCTCCAGCTTAAGATACATTTCTTGGAATACAAGTCAAGAACCCTTTACAAAGACTTTCATCTTCACATTAAAATGAAATAATCTATTTGCCTTTGTCTGTATTAGTAATTGTTAATAACGGTGACCTCTTCTGGCTAAAGCTATTATCAGTCATGGAACTAAATCACCAATAGGTTTTGCATATGATTAACCTTTTTGGCACACCCAATATTCACAGATGTATCCAAGCGCAAAAAATGGAGATTGAATTGAAGCAAAAAAAAACAATTATTCATTGCTTTGGTGGTAATGAGGTCCAAAAGAATCAGGAAGGTCTGGCCCAGGTACTGTATATAACATTGGTGATGTAAGAAGGTTTCAATTTCTGAAGATTGAGCGATATGACAAACAGATGTCTCAATTAATTTAAGGGAGGAGTGGTTTGGATTTGCTGGCAGGCAGGCAACAACAGCAGGTGAGTAACTGAGATCTAGCAGATAATTCCATCGTGAGGAATACACAATGGGTGAAAAACTAAGAACAGGATTAAATTAATTGGAAAAACAGTTTGATTATACTGAGGTTTGCTTTTGATTACAACTTTTTGTAGTGAGACAACCCGGCAAAGTCTGTATGTCCTGTCCTGTAGGTTCTCCTCATGAAGCAGCTACTGCTGACCACAGATGGAAATCAGATGTGTGAACTGGAGCTTCCAGACTCTGCCCTGGACTTCCTAGATGAATGCTCCATGAATGTGTCCTTTTTCCAGACATAGCAGCTGGTTGTATTGTCTTGTTTTCTTTCTTTTTAATTCTTTTTCCCTTTCTCTTTCTATCTAAATGACCTTTCTCCTTTCCACTGCTTTTCTTTCTTCCCTGTACCTCTGTCAGATTCAGCATTATTGGACACATGTAAGGTGACAGGCTAAATGGTTTTGATAAAGATTAAAATGAAGAAATTTATTAAATTCAGCTAAATTTAAAAATAGTGATGGTCACTGTTGGGGGGGTTCCCCAACAATACATGGAATAGATGATCATTGCTGAGGATGTATCAGTTGTTTCATGCTTTCAAGATGCTTTTAGTCATGGCATAATCTGACCAATTATGGTTAATTTATTGTCAAATGTGTCTAATTAAAAGCTGTGGCAGTCGTGCCACAGTGGGTGCCCCGACAGAGTTCCAGAGACCAGGGTTTGTTGGTTTGACGGTTTTTTTATTCAGACCGTGTGTGCCACCTGCACACACACTCTCTCACACACAAGCACACACACACACGAACGCCTGGCTTGGGCTCTTCCGCTCGTAGGTTGGTTGCCAGTTGTGTCCCCGAGCTGATGGCTTGTGTCCTGCTCCAGCTCTCCTCTAAACCAGTCCTCCCCAGGTCCAGCACGCTACTCTTTTTACAGAGGGGAGAGTGATTAGCCAACTGGTTCCAGGTGTGCTCAATCACCTCCCCTGGCACTGCTCACCTGAGCCTCTTCCACACCTCCCCGCAGCAGCTGAGCACCACGCCCCCTCCACAAAAGCCAATAGAAAAGAGAAAAAAAATTCTGGGGGAGCAAACCCCCAACCTGAGCATGCAGGATGTGTCTGTGAAATGAAGAAAGCTTTTGAACAGGAGGATACCTCTGGCAGAACTAGGGAGGGTGACCATCTGCTTCCATTAAAACTTTCCATTATATAAGTAAATTAGTATTTGATTATGCAAAATCACAACAAATTCAATGTAAGAGAAGTTTAAAGCTTCAGTCCCATTAAAGTAAGTTTCAATCTAATCTAACAAAATGCAAAATAATTGGTCCAGTATAAAGTGATAGAAAATGCCTGAAGAATCCAAGAGACTGAACTGAAACTTTTTCAATCTTTACACTACTCATTAGTAGTGACATCTAAAAGAAAAACATATTTTAACTTAAACTTTGAGCTACTTAAAACATTTGCTCCCTGACTCAAATAATATCCTGTTTTTACAACCACAGCATCTTCAGGGAAGTTATTATTTGAATAACTACAAGATATTTCTGCAGTGACATCTTTTATACTTGAGTATATGGTAAACTCAGAGGAATTTAGAAATGGTTGTGTTTCTTACTCTTTTACTTTTACTCACGCAATATTTTAGTCAATAACTTTGTTCCACTCACATTAATTCACTGTATAATAAGGCCACGCGCACTTCAAAGAGAGTTATTGTTGAAATTTGTGTTAAGTAACCATATCATATCAACTGAAGATATTTGAAATAGGAAATATTGTAAAAATGTACACGAAAAGTATAAATCTTTACAACTATGGCAATAAAACTTAGGTATTTTGACAATCCTCCGAGAGGATGTATCTGCCTTGACCTTACACCATCATTAACACCATCATGCATTGCATTAATGGAAGCCTTTTTTTACTCTTATTTGACACAGCGGGGAATTCCTATTATTCTAGAAATAGTGCTGGCATGTACAGATAGCCAAAAGTGAAATCTTTGTTCAAATTTGGTCACAGTGTTTTCAGTATCTATACCAGCAGCACTGGGTACAAACCTCATATCTCCTGTCAGAGTTCCTTACTTGTTTTGAGGTAGCTCATTAATAGATTTTATTATTGTTTTTGTAAGATTATTCTAAGACCAATGGTTGTTCTTCGTTAAATTGAAAAAGCAGTTAAACTAAGAGGTTAACTCAGTCTGTACTATATTGTGCAAAGTAAATTCTAATGAAAAATTTCAAAAGATCCACATATCCAGACCAACATAAATTGGTCTTTGCAACTTTTTGCTAACAAAACATTACAAGTTTGATAATTGATTATTGTAAACTTGACCTTCCAACCCCTTATCTTTAAAAAGTGCAAATAGTGACATGATAAGCATCCCAGGGAAAAATTATTTTGTCTTTGTTGTGAGTGACTGTGGTGTATTTATGTATCTCCCACATCTGGTCAATGTGCACTTAAATAAATTATTAATGATTTACGGATAAAAAGTTGGGAGACAGAATTATTTGTTAAAACTTATTCTTTGCTTTTCCCTGATATAGATATTAATTTGCCATCTAAATTAAAATCAAATTTCAAATCTGGCATTTGTCAGTTTTTTACATCAAAATAAAACTGCATAGAATCTTTGACCATGTTTTCATTTTATTTTTAAGTTTTGAGATTAATTTAATTAGTTTTCTTAGTGTCTTTTACCACAACCCTTGTGTCATGAAATGTCATGAAAGCACTGCTTCTTAAGCTCATTTTGAGATCATAAATCTTCCTTTATAAATGACCCGAATTTGATTTTGATACACAAATAACATCTTAGCCCTTCAAAGATGTCTGGGCTCTCTAGAGATAACTCCCTTGAATGATGTCTTAAAAAGAAATCTATATAGAATTCGTCTTTTGTATTGAGTCTGAAGTCATCATTCTGCTCGAACATCCATGCGAAAAAAAGAAAAGAATATTTCATGGATTTTTGATGATCTAGTGTTCTGGGTACAGCCTGTTGTTGAAGTAACATCCTGGCTTGTACTGTGTGCTGACATGGATGTGTGCCAGATACAAAGCCTGAAAAAACTCCTACTGCTCCAGTGCAACTAAAGTTAACTGTAAGATTAGGAAATGAATGGGATTCCACTTCTGTTAAGTCTGAGGAGCATCAGGTCAGACTTGGTAATGTTATAACTGAGTGTGCATGTCTGCATCAACCCTAGTGTATTTCCTGCTGCCACATGTGGCCTTTAAAGCACAATTTAAGTATAATTAGTGGCTTTGGACTTATGGTAACCACTTTATGTCAATTTTGTAGCTCATTTATAGGAAGTACCTGTAATTATTTCACAATAATGTCAATTTTTTGCTCAAGGCTGATTGGATAAACTTTCCATATGTTAATAATGAAATTCCAAAGGATTTGTGTAATTTTTGTAGTCTTTTTAAACACCTCAATTCCATCAGGTGAGGGTTAGTGTTTATTGTCAAAGAGTGACATCCATACATCGGTTAAATTTTTTAAAACTTTCTTAATCCAATTCGGAGTTGCGTGTGAACCAGGACATATTCCATCTCCCATTGGGCGAGTGAAGTAACTGGTCAGTTTGCCAGTCCATCAAAGGGCACACAAAACAAACTCTACACAGAAAACCTACTTAAATAAAACTATCTGATGTAGTGGATATTTATTGTTTCTTCACACATAATCAAAGAACATGAAAAAGTTTGTGTAATATAGTCCACATGATGTTTAAAGTAAGGGCATGTTTTCTCTGATTACAATTTTCTAGGTTTGAGTTGTTAGGAAAGCTTCTATTTCTTTAAAAGTGTATTTTGCAGGTAAGTCATGATACAATCTCATCTCAAACTGAAATCATAAATTAAATATCTCCTTTTCCGGAATCCTTTTATTGAATGCGATAGACTAATGGATCAAATAATAAATGTCTGAGGGATAATCTTGTTAGTATAAATATACCCCCGGGGGGGGGGCTGGTTTGCCGTCGCTAGGGGTGCCTGGGGGGCCTCTGCCCTACGGTGGTGGGGGCTCCACTGGGGGGCTTTCTTGGCCGCCTTCTGGGTTGGCGCCCGGTCGTCCCTGTGGTCATCCTCCCGGGATCTGTGCTCGGGGGGCTGCTGGGGGACCGGGTCTGGGGGCACTCTCTGCCCTCTTCCGAGCGCTGGAGGGGGGGGCTTCGGCTGGTGGCCCCTCTGCACTACAACTAAGCACAATCGGGTAAACCTGGGCTGCGGGTTCTCACTCTCTCACACACAAACACACTCACACAGTCAGTTACCCAGATACACGCCGTCTTAGGCTTCCATACAGTTGCTGCACAATTCTGAGAAGTTCATTAATGTCCTGCTACCAGTGTTGTTGCTTTTGTTGCTTGTTTGTTTTTTTCTCTACCCTGCGCCCTTTTGCAGGAGCTCCTACAGGTGTTCCGCTCGGATTGCCCACAAGGAACAGTGTCCGGCTACCAGTGTTGCTTGTTTGTTCTTTTGTCTCCCCTGTGCCCTTTTGCAGGAGCTCCAACAGGTTCTCCACTTGGATTGCCCACAAGGAACAGTGTCCTGCTACCAGTGTTGTCGCTTTCGTTGCTTGTTTGTTCTTTTGTCTTCCCTGTGCCCTTTTGCAGGTGCTACTACAGGTTCTCCACTCGGATTGCCCACAAGGAACAGTGTCCTTTTTGCAGACATAACAGCTGGTCATATGGTCTTGTTGTCTTTCTTTCTTCTTCTTTTTTTATTTTTTGTTCTCTCTCCCTCCTCTCTCTCTTTTTAACGGATCTCTCTCCTTTCCACTACCCTTCCCTCCCCCCTGTCCCTCTGTCAGGTTCGGTATTATTGGACATATGGAAGTTTGGTAACAAAAATGAATAAATAAAGAAGTTTTGGGTAATCAAGGGGGGCTTCTCACTAACAAAGCCTCCCTTGGCAAAGCAATTTTGCTCAGCATTGCACGGTACGCAGATTTCAGTTCTACTACCATAATGCTGAACAGGACAAGGTAAAAAATAAAAAAATAAAAAAATAAATAAATATACCTATAGTTAGTAAATCAGTTATTAACTAATTTTCCCTGCAGAGGCATGTAATTCCAACCCAAACCTCCAAGAGTGTTAATGTGATAACTGAAAACTCAACCACACTTCATGTACATTGTTCGAGGCTTAAGATAAATTTAGATTGAATCCTCAATTTATATATGGTACTAGACAGATTACTCACCTGAAAGTTTAACTCAACTTTTGGATATGATCGCCAGATTAACAATTAATTTCCATAAGGAAATTGCCAAAGTCAAAATAATAAAACTGCAAAACACAAACTACCTTTAGTTAAAGGGAAAGGAGTCTTGGTTATTGAGTGATAAGCATCAGATCATCTTAAAAATGAGTATATTGTGTTTGATACTTATATGAAATTGTAAGGTTCAGTGACTTTACATATGCATCTATGACTTCATAAAACAGTTAAAAATGAAAGAACAAGAGTAGAATTATGAATGAGCTTGTCTTAGTTTTGTGTTCGTGCTGTGCTTAACTTACCATGTAAATATTTATGTGCTAGTTTTTCTCATCAATATTTCAGTAGAAAGGCTCCCATGAGTTTGGCTGTAGTGTTGGGTGCTGCAAAGAGGAAAGCTTATTTTGATCATTATTACCGAGTGTTATCAGATAGTTAACGTATTTTTGAAGTACATAAGACATGGTAATTACGTTACCATGTGACTATTGAATTAAATTAAATGATTAGCTTTTCTCATAAACCAATATATTGACAGGAGGTTTGATTTAAAATGTCGAAAGTGAGACAAGTCACTACTTTAAAAAATATTGCAAAAATTGCATGAGAAATGAATCCCCTTTTTATTTATTATAGAAAATTGCATAACTAATAATAAATATATGTTGCTTCACATTGCAGATTAGTGGTTATAGTGATATTGTGCTAACCAAGTGACGATGGGACTTTTTTGTATTGTCTTTAAATACAGTAATGATCTGTATCCCAATGATCATTAGTCTGTCATAGGATGTGCAATAAAAAGAATGCTTACTCTGTGACAATATTTACTGAATCTCATTTCCAACCAACCCAGTATGTAATTAAAATACTTTTTCACACATAATAGCTTTCTGTGCAATGAATTCTCTTTTTTCAAGACGTATCAAAATAACTGCAAAGTTGGCTATGATGATGCATTGGCGCCTGTGGCCCTGGTGAATATCAGCTGCCAATAGTCAGATTTCAGATAACTTTTAATTGCTTTACATCAGGATCTGAATAAGAAAATATGTATGGAAACTGAAATATAAATATTGTAACAATAAATATGTTACAGGCTACTCAAGAATCCTCTGAAAGGCTGTTTTGTGAGCATTGTAATTACATAATTTTTCTCCAGTTTATATTTCCCAGTCATCTTTTCCAGGTATGACACTGAATAGGTCTGAGTGGTAAGAAGAAGATGCCAGTGATTCAGAAAGACTCAAAGTTAAAAAAGTTGTGGCTCTGTCATGGTGGATGTAACACAGAGATGGTGTTACATCCACCATGTTTACATGTGAGATACAAAATGGTGTTAGTGTGTCTGCAGCAGATAGACTAGAGTAGATATTCTGCTTAGCATGGTGGGTGGCTTACAAAACACAATTTTTGTGGGCGCTTCCTGATGAGCAGTAAGGATTCTCAGACTGTCTTATGCAAGACGTTAGTCATCAGGACATGATTCATCACTTGTTTCACTCTTTTATATTATTTTTTCTCCCCCCACTGTTGAACTTGCTTTCATATCTATTCAATGAGTGAAGGGGCTGTTACTTTCAATAAGACATAGACCTCTTCATAGGTTTTTATTTTTGATGGAAAAACTTTCCAGGTCAAGTAGGAGAAAAAGGAAAAAAAGTTATATCACAAGACATGAAATATCAGAATATATTTGGGTGTCAGAGCTCAATTTCAGATCCAATACTCTGACTGTTCAATCCGTAGCATGTAAACAAGTCATTCAGTAAGCTATGATACTGAAATAATCTAACCTTGCTTTATTTCTATCAATCACTCATTCTTTTGTAATAGATGAAGTAATTAAAGTTACTTGTTTAATCTTTTGTTGCCTATCCCAGCAGACAACGGGCGATAGGGGTGGTACACCCTGGACAGGTCCTTTTATGTCAAAACTAATTAATCCATATTTTCATCTGGTAAATTTCTATTACCTTTTCGTTATTTAACAAAATTACAGAACCTGTCAGGACAAAATAAACTTTTAATGCTGGTATATCTGTTAAAAATAAAAACAAAAAGAAGTATGGACAAACGCCTAGAAGCCTGGAATTTATATAATAATTTCTGTATGCAACAGAGGAATTGTTATATTAATTTATTAACCAGTTAAACAGCCATTATATCCACTCCTGAGAATAGTGTATCTGAAAGTGAAATTAGTACCAGCTGTCTGGATTTGTAAATAGTGAGTGGGTCATTTCATCAAGATAAGACTAAAGGTGTCAATTCTGGTTTAAAAGGCATTGGTTGACCAAGTATGTTTTTTTTTTTTTTTTTTTGTTAAATCAAGCCACACATCAAATGCACTACCCCTCCAACATTTACTTCTGCCCACTACTGTCCACCTTAATTCCTTGCAATACTTTAAACTTGATTTTGAAAACGCTTTAAAATTCAAAGCAAACACGTCAATTGTACACAGCTCATCTGTACAATTTTCACACAGACTGTTTTTTATGGGGCAACAGTTTTCTTTATACAGTACGTCACCTTATGTAACTGCACACTTGTACTGACAGCATGACTCTGTGCACCCATTCTGCTACTGCAGTAACCATTGAATGATGTGCAGTCAGTATATGATTAACCAATTCAGATGAACATGAACATGTAGTGCCACAAATCTGAACTGCATGTCTTGAAATACTATTAGTATCAGCCAAAGTAAGGCACAGCAGAAGATCAACTCAGAAATATAATTCAATTCAATTTTATTTTATTTATATAGCGCCACATCACAACAACAGTTGTCTCACAGCGCTTTCCAAACAGAGCAGGTCAGACCCTATTAAATATAATGCATACAAACAGCATAAATCACAATCTGATCACGACATTAACGCTTTAACTTAAAATAGAATTGGAGCAGCTTCGTCTATCCTACTTCTTTTATGTATTTTTTACATCCCCACTTTCACCTTATATCACTCTCTTCAGTGTCTATTTCACCCTATTCTTTTTTCCTTTTTACTTGGCTTACATAACACTGTGATCACACTGTCCTCTAGGATGATAGGCAATATGAATGAGGAACACATTATGAATGAATATCCAATTATTCTCATGCTATCTCTCCCTCCCTTCGGTTAATCTCTTGCTCTGTCTTTGGTAATCTTTAAATATTTATGCCCTTTTCTGCTTCGTTTTGGCATCTCCCCCTTCTCCTGATCTCATGCTACCTTTCCCCTTTGTTTCTGTCTACATCGTCTAACCCATGAACTCCGCATTGCAGCAGCATCTGGGGTCTGTTGGTATGCAGATTAAATGCTGTAATCCTGAAATTGACGAATGCAGTGTGTGTGTATGTGTGAGTCAATAAACCATCATTTGCAGGACAGGATGTTTCTGTTTGCCTTATAATATGGCAAAGGCAGCGGTGGATGATGATGATAATGGTGTTAGACCTGATTCAGAAAACCGCAGCTGGATAATGTAGGGGGAAGGGAATAATGAGACTAGAAAGCTTGAGTTGGAGGGGAAAGCATGCCCTCATCGGATGGAGCAACATGCTCATTCATTAATAGTGAATAAAAAGGATGTCCTCTTTTTAGCGTTATAGTACAATATCTTTGTGAAAATGGATTCAACAGTAATGTTAAATGTAATGTAAAATTTAAATTGAGTATTTTTTATTTCATAAAATGTTTTGAATGAGCTTCCAAAGTACTGAATCAACTGTAATACAATTTGTACTAGGGTTGTCAAAAGTATCGATACTCAAAAAAGAATCGATACTAAAATGTTGTATCCGGATACGATACTCATTTTCAAAAGTATCGAGATGAAAATTTTAGTATCGTGACAACCCTAATTTCTACTTATCCTTTATCCAAGTTTATGTTCCTTAAAACTTTAGTTTAACAATGTGAATTTGCTAATTGTTACCAGCATTTCAGATATCTCATAAACCCAGCAATTTTTAAGTTTCTGAGCAAACTTCACTTTGTTTCTTCACTCTGTTAACAGGACAGAAACTGAAACAACTCCACTGGTTTATAACAGGACAGAAAGTGGACCGCCGTAGCAGTGATTAACAGAATTGCATACACAGTTGTGTTTAGGTACAGTTACAGCTCAATCTTCTTTGGGAACATGCAGAAAGATCCTGATTAATTAATTGTTCTGTTTGTCAGTACATTCACAGTTTTTAAAGAGTTATTATGCTCTAGGTGGCGACTTTAAAATGTAAAATGCACTGTTTATTAGTCCCAGAACTCAGCTCTCTTGTCCAGCTAAATCCCATAGCACCGGACTTGATGCTCTCATTTACCTCACCTTTTACAAAATACAGGTAATTTTCTACCATAGAAGTCTTTAGTCATAATGCCAATGGCTGATTTATGCAATTGAAAGAACTCAAGTTTTGTGACAAATCAACAAAATAATTTTTTAGATTTGTATCTCTAGTTCTCGCGGATAAGTCGACACTAGTCACAGAAGCCTGTTGAAAATCTGAATACTAGGTATGTGGCATTAGTTAAACACCTCTACAGTGCTCATTCGCTTTTTGTATTATATTAAACTATGATCACAAAGTACCTCTGTTACCCTTGACGTTAACAAGCAAGTGTCCTGTTCGCGTCTGAGATAACAGGCCAATTAGCCTCAATAGCCAAATTCAGCCTGTTCTATTGCCAGCCCAAGAAAATATCTGTGAAATACACACAGAAATAAGAGCTCTTTGTGTCTGAGAACCCCTACGATCTGTCTCACACTGACACTTGTCCACCACTTATCCAGAGTCTGGTTGTATGGCTGGAAGCCAAAGCAGGGAAACCCAAACTTCCCTCCCCCCTGCCACCTCCGCCAGCTCCTCCCTAGGCATTCCCAGGCCAGCTGAGTCCTTCCAGCGTGTCTTGGGAATTCCTCTGGGACTCCTCCCATTGTGATGTGCCCGGAAAACCTCACCAGGGAGGCAATTGGGAGGGATCCTTGGATGCCCGAGCCACCTAGGGTAGGGTAGCTTTTATGATCATCTCTCTTCATTACAACAGACTGGCACAGTGCCCGCATTACTGCCGATGCTACACTGACCTGCATGTTGACCTCCTGCTCCATTTTACACCCGTTAGAGAACCCGACATACTTTACCTCCTCGACGTAAGGAACGATATGCCCCTTGGCTCAGAGGAGGCAATCTACCTTTTTCTGGTGGGAGACCATGGCCTCGGATTTGGAGGCACTGATCCTCATCCTGTCCACTTCACACCCGGCTGCGAAATCACGACTAGATGAAGCCAATAGGACCACATGTTCTGCAAAAAGAAGACATTTTCAACACCTTCGCTGTGCCTAGAAATTCTGTCCATAAAAGTTAGGAACAGAATCGGTGATAAAGGGGAACTTTGGCGGAGTTCAACTCACGCCGGAAAAGAGTCCAACTTTCCGCAATGCCGACATAACTTTGACACCAGTTGTACAGGGTCCTAACAGCCTGTAACAAAGGGCCTCGTATCCCTACCCCTGGAGCACCTCCCACAGGATTCGCTGAGGGACAGGATCGAATGCCTTCTCCAAGTCCACAAAACACAAGTGGACTGGTTGGTCAAACTCCTATACACTCTCCAGGACTCTGCTGAGGGTATAGATCTAGTCCAGTGTTCCACGTCCAGGACAAAAATCACAATGCTCTTCCTAAATCTGAGATTCTACTGTCCGACGGACCCCCCTCTCCAGAACCACTGAATAGTACTGACCAGGGAGGCTTAAGAGTGTGATTCCCCAATAGTGTCATGAGCTCTCTGCTTGGGCTGATTGCATGCACCTGTCTCTGCTCTGCTCCCTTCAATCTGCCAGTTGCTCTGCATTTCCTGATTACCACCTCTGTTTATAAGGCCCAGCTTTTCACTCCACACTTGTCAGATCGTCTGCAAGCCTGCATAAGTAACCTGTCTGCCTGTCTTTGACTCTGACTCCCACCTGTGATCCAGAACCGAGATTCCTGCTTCCTACCTCCAGAACCTTAATAAACTGTGCTATTGGGTCCTCCTCTGTCCGCACTGACAAGTAGGTTGACGGCACTATACAGTTCTCCTTTTTGAATATCCAATCTAGCAGAACCGCCCCCGATGTCCACCCGATATTGCAGAGTTGCATCAGCCAACATAAACCTACCATACAGTGGGGAGAACAAGTATTTGATACACTGTTGATTTTTCAGGTTTTCCCACTTGCAAAGCTTGAAGAAGACTGTAATTTGTATCATAGGTACTCTTCAACTGTGAGTGATGGAATCTAAAACAAAAATCCAGAAAAATACAATGTATGATTTTTAAATAATTAATTTCCATTTTATTGTGTGAAATAAGTATTTGATCATCTATCAACCAGTAAGAATTTTGGCTCTCACAGACATGTTAGTTCTTCTTTAAGAAGCCCTCCTGTTCTCCACTCATTACCTGTATTAACTGCACCTGTTTGAACTTGTTACCTGTATAAAAGACACCTGTCCACACACTCAATCATCAGACTCCAGCATCTCCACAATGCCCAAGACCAGAGAGCTGTGTAAGGACATCAGGGATAAAATTGTAGACCTGCACAAGGCTGGGATGGGCTACAGGACAATAGGCAAGCAGCTTGGTGAGATGGCAACAACAGTTGGTGCAATTATTAGAAAATGGAAGAAATACAAAATAACGGAAAATCTCCCTCGGTCTGGGGCGCCATGCAAGATCTCACCTCGTGGAGCATCACTGATCTTGGGGAAGGTGAGGAATGAGCCCAGAAGTACACGGCAGGACCTGGTCAATGACCTGAATAGAGCTGGGACCACAGTCTCAAAGAAAACAATCAGTAACACTCTACGCCGTCAAGGATTAAAATCCTGCAGTGCACGCAAGGTGCCCTTCCTCAAGCCAACGCATGTCAAAGCCCGTCTGAAGTTTGCAAATGACCATCTGAATGATCCAGAGGAGGAATGGGAGAAGGTCATGTGGTCTGATGAGACAAAAATAGAACTTTTTGGTTTAAACTCCACTCGTCATGTTTGGAGGAAGAAGAATGATGAGTACAACCCCAAGAACACCATCCCAACCGTGAAGCATGGCGGTGGAAACATCATTCTTTGGGGATGCTTTTCTGCAAAGGGGACAGGACGACTGCACCATATTATGGGAAGGATGGATGGGGCCATGTATCGTGAGATTTTGGCCAACAACCTCCTTCCCTCAGTAAGAGCACTGAAGATGGGTCGTGGCTGGGTCTTCCAGCATGATAACGACCCAAAACACACAGCCAGGGCAACTAAAGAGTGGCTCCGTAGGAAACATCTTAAGGTCCTGGAGTGGCCTAGCCAGTCTCCAGACCTGAATCCAATAGAAAATCTTTGGAGGGAGCTTAAAGTCCGTGTGACCCAGTGACAGCCCCGAAACCTGAAGGCTCTGGAGGAGATCTGTATGGAGGAGTGGGCCAAAATCCCTGCTGCAGTGTGTGCAAACCTGGTCAAGAACTACAGGAAACGTCTGATCTCTGTAATTGCAAACAAAGGTTTCTGTACCAAATATTAAGTTT
>CAJRST010022223.1:1712203-1723955 GCA_907169785.1 Menidia menidia | reverse complement strand
AAGATTGGAGAGCCCGATCCCCAGGCTCTGCTTCTCCAATAGAAGATTTACCAGTGGGATTTAGGAGGTCTTCGAAATACTCACCCAACCGACCCACAACGTCACGAGCTGAAGTCAACAGCACACCATCCCCACTGTAAACTGTATACCGGATAGCGGATCAGAATCGGCTCCAAACTTATGGAAGTCTTTTTCCATGGCCTTTCTGAACTCCTTCCAGACCTGATTTTCCCCCTCAGAAACCAACTGAACCACTTGCTGCTTGGACTGCCGATACTTATTGGTTGTGTCTGGAGACCCACAGACTATAAAGGCCCAGTAGGACTCCTTCTTCAGCCTGACGGCATCCCTAGCTGCATGCGTCCCCCAGCAAGTTCAAGGGTTACCGCCATGACAGGCACAACAACAATGTGACTTCCACTCCAGGAAGCTGCCTCGGCAATAAAGGCGTGTAACATGGCCTGCTCAGACTCAATGTCCCCCACCTCCCTCGAAACAGCTACGTCTCACTGGGGACTGTGCCAGATGATCCCAGCAGACCCACACAACATGTTTGGACCTCCCAGCCCTCACTGGCATCCTCCCCCACCATCAGAGCCAACTCACCACCTGGTAGATTGTCAGTGGGAATTCCGCCCCCCCCCCCCCCCCCCCCCCCCCCCCCCCCCCCCCCCAACCCAACAGAGTGTACAAGACGTGCGGAAGCATATCAAATGAAACGAAAACAATGCCGATGGTCTTGGCTGTCAAGTGAAAAGAACACACATGTACACCCCTATCATGGTGTTCGTTATGGACTATCCGTGGCAAGCACAGAAATTCAATAACAAAACACAACTCGGGCTTAAGCTGGGGGACCATTCCTCCCAATCACACCCCTCTAGGTCTCACTGTCCACACAACCACTGAAATCACCCAGTAGAACAAGAGAGTCTCCGGGAGGGGCTCTCTCCACCACCCCGTTTAAGGACTCTAAAAAGGCTGGGTAATTTGGACTATTGTCAGGTGCATAAGCACAAACAAAAGTCAGCATCCGCCCCCCCCAACCCAAAGGCGAAAGGAGGCTACCCTTTCATTCACCAGGGTGAGCCCTAATGTACAGGCACCAGAATGGGGGGCAACAAGTTTACCCACACCAAGGGCAACTCCAGAATAAAGGAGTGTCCAACTCCTCTATTCTGGACTGGTTACTAAACCAGAGCTGTGCATCGAGACTACGCTGACTATTTCTATCCGTAATCTCTCCGCCACACCAACTCGGGCTCCTTCCCCACCAGGGAAGTGATATTCCATATCCCATGAGACATTTTCTGCAGCCAGGGATCGGCCCGCCAAGGTCCCCGCCTCCAGCTGCCACCCATACTGCATTGCACCCAACCCCCTTCCCCCCTCCCATGGGTGGTGAGCTAATTGGAAGGGTGACCTATGTGACCCTATCGGATATTCCTGCATCTTCCCACAATCTGAATGCATACATGTAAATTGAAAACTATAAAATGCTCCTAAGTGTGTTTGTGTTGGTCTTGTGACCTTTTCAGGGTATACCCTGCAAACTCATCCTCCACTTCACAACAATTACCGCGTTGCAAAAAAGAGACTTGAGAGTTTGAAAAGCAAATTACAAAAAGATGTTACACTCTACAGCAGATACAATGATGTTGTGGAGGACTACTTAAAACAAGGAATGGCTGAGGATAAAATGATTGGCTTTTAGAGCTTCATCATGCCCATTTTTACTCGCCAGGGCCGCCACCATTAGGAAGCATTTGAGACGATATGAGCGAGAACACCCACAAGTGATAGATTCTGGGAAAGGCTTGTAAGGTCAGTCAAAATAATTCTCAGAAAGGTGCTTGGCAGAGGTAAACTCAACTTTGAATAAATGTACACCATTCTAACTGAAGCTGAAGCCATAATAAACTCGAGGCCACTCATTTATGTGACACCTGCTCACTTCTTGCTGGGTCAGAGACTGACTTGTTTACCCCCTGAGCCATATCCAGCTGATACTATCCATCCAACAGCAAACAAGGAGCAGATGAACCAGAAGAACCAGCTCAGGCACCCTTCTATACAGACCAATTCAGCTGCAATATCCTTTGGAAATTTAAATAAACTGTAGTTTATCGGGGGGCAGGATGTTGAAAATGTATTTGTAGAGGACTTATTATTTCATAACAAATGAATGATAAGTTAATTAGTTAAAAAAAGTGGAACTTAACATTAATATTGATACACAGGTCATATGTTAAACATGGTAACATTTGAGACTGCATTTAATTTGTTTTGGAGTTGCATTGAGGTGGACTTCATTACCCATTATGTTCTAGGAGCAAGAAAAACGTAACTTTATTATATGAGACTGGTGTATATTTTCTTTTCCCCCTTTTTTCTACCGTTATTCTCTAAAGTTCAACCAGATGAAAGTAACCTCTCTTTGTCATTTTTAGTTGGAAGTTCAATCTACAAGACTTTCTACAGATCCTCTTAAAAAGTGTCTAAACTTTTTATATTGTGAGGAAAGTTTGACTTCTTTTAAATTGTATTTAACATATGATTCAATCAAATATTTTTATCATTTAATGGACAAAAAAGAGAAAAATGTTGCATAAATGGCCATGCATCATAATTGATTCTTAATTACTCAAGAAATGAGATACAAATAATTTGAAACTTGAAACACAGTTTATTGAAGTTTGCCAGACTCTTACTGTAACGTTACAAGCTAATCAAATCTATATTTGATTAATAGCTTTGGCACCACAATGACTATATATGTTCTGTTGTTATTCTATTACAATCCTAATACAACAAGTATAACAATCTTAAATTAATATTTGCAAATGAAAAAAACCTACAGGAAAATACCTGCATGCTTTTTTTCTGACCATACTTTGACTTCTATAATTTTGTTTAAAGGTCTAAGAATTAAGACTATTTTTTCAGCCAATGTGTGATATAAATTAAATCAATATTAGTTTTCTGTCCCTGGACAAGACAACTGTCTTAAATGTGGCTGTACCGACATCTTGTGGAAGAACATGAGATTACATACTTAATTACATTTTACTCTATGCCTGGATAACTCTTACTCATTTTACACATTTTGTACCATAGAAAAATATACAAATTACTTTAAATGAGATTTTAAAGTTTGATTTTAAATGAGTTTAAAGTTTTGCAATATTGAAAACAATCGAGTATTTACATTATATCAAATGGATATCCTTTGGAGCTTTATGCAAAATGTCAAACACTATTCATTAAATTTGGCTGTAGTATATTCATATTCCTTTGGAGCTTTGTGCTAAATGTCATATATGTATATGTATATTCATGGTTGTTGATGTTATTAGTGGAACCTGAAATAAGGGGGATCAATGTGGGGAATTCAATTCTACTGGCTTATCAACATTTAAATTAGAACACCACTGATGGCAATTTACTTGATTTTCAGACTGATTGACTCTTGGATTGTTTGGTTTCAGTGTCATCAAATTCACCTTGAAAAGGTGATTTTTAGTAATTTTGTTTGGAGAACCCCTCCATGCGTTGCCACCCTATCGTGCTGAAGATGTTTGCATGTCCCAATTTTCCAAGGAACTTTTTTGTCTGTGGCTTTAAGCCCCTGGTAGGATCACCCAAAGCAAAAATGGCACAGGCGAGGGATCAGAGGAAATGCAGCCCATAGATCCCTTATGATGATTACTACAAATGGATCTAGTGCTCCTTCGCCCAGACGTGGGTCACCGGGACCCCACTGTGGAGCGCCTGGTGGCCGGGCTTTCACCCATGGAGCCCAGCTGGGCTCAGCCTGAAAGGGTCACATAGGGCACCTTTCCAATGGTCTCATCACCCATGGGAGGGGCCAAAGGGGTTAGGTCCAATGCAGTATGGGTGGCAGTCGGAGAAGGGGACCTTGGCAAACTGATTCCCTGGCGGCACCCCCTGGGGCAGAGAGGCCGCACCCGGACCCAAGGGCCAAAGCCCAGAAGCCCCGGCGGACCACCGCATCAGGCCCACCAGGGGAGGCCGCCCCCTGCTGCAAGATAGCACCATCAGGGCGCCCCCCAAACCACCAGCCAGGCAGAAGCCCAGTCACCGCCGCAGAGAACCACCCGCAACCCAAGAGACCACCAGGATCCCAAGTTCTCAGATCCCCCCAAGCCCCCTGTCTGACCGCCCAAAGCCGGAGGACGGCAGCCTGCCGCCCCTTCCAGGTGATAGGGCTAATAAGCGGGGACAAGAGAGAATGAGAATCATCCGATTGATGTGTTGAGTAGTTAGACACTATTTCCATGCTGATGTGATCTTCCTAAATTGATTAATATTAAGATTATTTTTCATTTTCCAGTTCATGAGAATAGTTTTCCTTGCAATGCACAACAGTGTGAGGACAAATTGTGCTGACTTCCTATCCACGTTGATACCATTTAATTATCTCCAGTTATACACGGTTTGGGGCATGCAGGAACACTACACTTTAGCCATACTGATATTTCCTTACAGACCTCAATCCAGAACTTATTAACAGGTGCACAGAACCACAGAGCATGTGTGCGATCATCTGGTGAGTTGTCCCTGCAATGTGTACAGATATTAGAAGGTGCAAGACCCATCTGGAACATCCTTTGTCTTGTATAGTGCGTTCTAAGAATAATTCTGTATTGTGTGGGCTCCAAATTGGGATTTGTAGTCATACTGAAGATGTTCGAACATATTTGTGGCCAAAAATGACTGTGAGTAGTGAATGATAGATCTGCTTCCCACTTTAACGATGGCAGAGAGATAATGTCATCTGTCTTTGACAGTAATTTATATATTTTGGATATTAATTTTGGGGTGCAGATGTTTAGGTATTCTGCCACCCCAGTTGGGAGTTGCAAGTTCAGGTGGAGGAAAACATACTTCTTAGTTATTACATATTTGAGTTGATGGTATTCTAGAAATGAACTGCTGCTAAGCCCATATTGAGATATTAACTCATCAAATGGGTTGAAGTTTCCATCTTGAATTATATTATCTCAAGGTTTTATTGCATTGTTCTTCCATAGAATAAAGTTAAACATTTTCTTATTTTGAAGGATGTCAGGATTGTTCCAGATGGGTGTAAGCTTACATGGGTGAATTGAGGACTTTGTAATTTTAGAGAAATTCCCACCAGGCTGTCAGAGAAGTGCTTGATATAAGCACTTTTGCTTTTTAAGCATTTGTGATGTTTTGTGTTTGGAGAAATAAATGGCAGATCAGAGATTTCCAGGTTTCCGCAGAGTCCTTGTTCAACATCTATCCATGGCTTATCCTGGGGACTGGGTTTAAGCTATTTTCTATACACTGTTGGCTAAGAAATAGAAAAAAAAATTGGTAGATCTAATCCACCCATCTTTGGTCTTTTGAAGAGTTTTTAAATTGATAGGTTGAGGTTTGTCCTTCCACAACAAAATTGGAGATGCATGAGTCTAGTGACTTAAACCAAGTAGCATGTGGTTTAATGGGGATCATTGAAAATAATTATTTAACTTTTTTATGGTAGCAATTATCCCCATGAGTGAGATGGGTAATGATTTTTAATGTGTGAGGTCATCCTCTCTTGATTTTAATAGGTGTACATGATTTAGTGCTGATAGCTCTGAGAGCCTGGAGTAAATGTTTATGCCCAAGTATCTTATATTACCTGACGGCATAGTGATACCTGGTATGTTGTGGAAGCTACAGTTAATTAGAGCTGTGGACTTAGACCAGTTCACCGAATATTCTGAAAGTGCTGAGAACTGATTTATCAATGTGTGTATATGGCAGATGCCTGTAAATTTTGAAGGAAAAGTAATCTTGGGGTTGGATGCCCTTGATATTAATAACCTGTCTGATTGCAGCTGCTAAAGGTTCAATAGAAATGGCAAAAAGCGATGGGGAATGTGGACAGCCCTGTCTGGTCCTTCTCTGTAGACTTAAGCTTGCAAAAGTTTGATCATTAGTCTTGACAAACTCTGTCCAACAAATATTATTTTTGTACTTTTGGTCTATTCTGGTATATTCTGAGATTCTGGAGAGCACGGAGGCGCTCAAATGCACAACAAAACTTTACAAAACAAATAAACCGCCCTTGAAGTTAGTGCTGGCCATTTTCGTGAAGTTGAGTTGTCAGAAGAGTTAGCGTGATTGAAGGATGATTATGTAAAACTCCTCGATGTCAGTGATATATATCGACGCACAGATAGACCCTACAGGTGGCGACAGTTAGTCGCGGGAATCCCTAGCGAGGAGGGATCCCAGTGAGCAAAGGTTCCTTGAAAGTGAGAGCAAGATCATGGAAATACTGTGAAGTATGCAGTGGCGGCAATTTTTTAACACAGTTCAAGTGTGCTTTTGATCAGGCTGAGGCGCTCAGGAAATGTAAGGTGGTGCCATGGACGCAGCAAGGGGTCGAACGTGGTAAACTGGATAGGAAACTCCATGAACTCAGAGAGGCTTTGTATGCATGGAGAGACTATCGGCCGCGTGGAAAGGACAAGTGGACGCTTCTTTTATCATTGAGAGAGGACAAGGAGCAACTGATGGATGAGTGGACATGCCGAGGCGAAAACGAGGTTATGATGAGGAACAGTATAGAACAAAATGAAGATGGCGACAGTGACAGGTGAGGAGGAAGAGGATAAAGATGTGGGGGGCTATGACGCGGTCGGCGGGCCTATCGCAACAGTTAGCAGCAGCTGCAGATAACATCACTTTTACCCAACCAGTAACCCTTCCTATTGCTACTACACCTGTTAACTCTCAGCCTGCTGTTGTCAATACGCCCGTTTATGGGCAGCGAAATGTATATGTTACGAGCCCTCCTTCATTCATGTCCACTGATGGAGCAAATATTGCTACCTGTGCTGCTCAAGGTGCTACTGTCATTAGCCAACCTCAGAGCAGGTATGTAGCAGTTGCCACACACAGCACTGGTGTGTACACAGGTGGGGATAACAGCTCTCAATGTGTCAGGGCTGGACTGGCTGAGCGAGGACTCAGATGCAGAGCTTGGTTACAAAAAAGGTTTTATTAACAAAAAACGCACTCCAACGGAGTGGGGAGGGGTGGCGCTCCAAACGGAGGAAAAAGTAACAACAGAAATCTTCTCCGAAGAGGCAGGAACAAAAGTACAAATCAGGACGGCAAAGTGCAAAGTAAATCTCTCTTTACAGAGGACGAGGCGAAATCAAAGTAACAACGAAATACTCACTAGTCCAGGGATGCTAGGAGAATAAACTCAAAATCACTCGCACAGGAGGCAAAAACGAGGTTCAAGGACGGGGACTATGGACAGGACGAGGGAACTCGGGAACAGGAACTATGACGGGTCAGGAGCTATGGATCGAGAGGCACACGAGACAAAACGCAATTCTCTGGCACGGGACAAGGGGAGACGAAGACTATTTAAACACATGAAGGAAGGGGCCCCAGGTGTACACAATAGGCAATCAGGGAGACGATCGGACTGGTGACACAACAGGAAGTGCAAGTGACCTGAAATGAGATGAGGGTTAGTCTTCAAAATAAAACAGGAAATGACGAGACGACATAAAGACGAGACGAAAACCCTTTACCAGGAGCACCACCGTGACACAATGGGCTTGACCTAAAATAAAGCTCCCACCCATAAGTTTGCCTAAGTTCTCCGGGGACAGAAGGGACTATTGGCGCTGGAAGGCTGAATGGGAGAGTATCCAGGTGCAAGCAGAGCCTACGGGGTCAAGGGAATGCAATAAACTTCACTTGCTAGACAGCATAGGTGAGACTGTGAAAAGTGAACTCTCTTGTGTTGCAGAGATGTAAACGATATCTTCACGGAAATAGAGAACCGTTATGGTGATAAAACACAAACAGCAGAAGAGATCGTGTTGCAGCTACAATTACGGCCTGCTGTAAATAACCACCAGCCACGAGAGACGTTAGAGTTGATTCTAGCAGTGGAGAGGGCAGCATTAGACCTCACAGACCTTGGGTTTGCAGACGCTATACAAAATCAGATGGTGATTCTTTAGAGTAAAATCCCTAAGTAATGAAAAATGAGTGGCGCATGTGTGTGAGAAACCATATTTACAAGTCCACCCAGGAAATCGTTTGAACAGGATTTGACTGTTACCGGAAGACCAAAAGTCGTTACTCGTGAGGTTGGAGCAGTTGCTGCCCAGCAAGCCATGGCCTGCTAATGCTCCTGAGAGACCAAGCTACCGGGAGAAACAAGGTGACAGATGGAGAGAAAAGAAGTCATTCACCAAGACTACTGTACATGAAGTCAAAAGAGACTCCAAGCTGTTACCATGTGCTGTGTCTAGTGATGAAAAACATAGAGGTAAACTTTTTTGCTGCAAAACTTTCAGGAAGGATAGTGTCACAGGCCCGCTAAGTGCCCATGACAAAAAGGAGGGGAGACAAACCGGTATAGGCCAATCAATAGTTTATTGTAAAGTTTAAGTTTAAATAAACAAAACAGGGATGAGATGTGAGTATGTAAATATGTTTGGTGTGTGCAGTGCATGAGTGGGTGAACATGTATGTGAAAATGTGACTGAGTGTTAACCAAAACCAAACTGAACCAACCAACAAAGTGAGTACCTGGAGGAGCAGTTTAAGAGGAGGAGGAAGAGACAGCAAGCAGGGGAGAGCAGAGAAACAAATAAAGTTAGTTCAATGGAGCACGGGACAAAGCGTCAGTTATAATGTTACTTTTACCACTAATGTGTCTAATGTCAAGGTTATAAGGCTTTAGGAACAAGGCCCAATGCATCAGCCGCTGGTTAGGGTTCTGCAAAGACTTCAAGAATGTAAGTGGATTATGGTCAGTGAAAACTGTCAAAGGAGTCATACCAGAGCCGACATAGACCTCGAAGTGCTGTAAAGCACAGATGAGGCCTAGTGCCTCCTTTTCTATGACCGAATAGTTTTGCTGGTACTTATTCAATTTCGAGGGGAAAAAACTGACGGGACACTCAACTCCCTCGTCACTTTCCTGCAGTAAGACAGCCCCAGCCCCTATCTTACTAGCATTTACCTGTAATTTGAAGGGTTAACCAAAATGTGGTGCTGCCAACACAGGAGCTGAACACAAAAGAGGAAGCGCATTAGTTCCTTCTTGGTGGTTGGCTGTGGGAACTGCTTCACAGCAGCGATATTTGCTTCCAAAGGATGAACAAATCCCTGACCAACAATTTTTCCAAGGTAAGTCACAATGGCTTTGGCAAACTCACACTTTGCCAAATTAACAGTCAGCCTGGCCCACACCAGTTTTTCAAATAGGGCTTGTACTCGCCGGATATGCTCCTCCCAACAATCTGAGTAAACGACTACATCGTCCAGATACACGGCACACCCTTCCAGACTTGACACCACCAGATTCATTAGCCTCTGGAAGGTGGCTGGAACATTCCGCAACCCGAAAGGCATTACGTTGTAACAGTACAAACCAGATGGAATGACAAAAGCAGCAATCTCACGGGCTCTCTTTGTCAAAGGCACCTGTCATACCCTTTAAGGAGATCACTTCTTTGAAGAACTTTGCTAACAAACTTTGCTGACCCAAAGTCCTCCATCCTAGGAAGAGGAAAAAGATCTGCTTTAGTGACATTGTTTACTTTTTGATAATCAGTACAAGGTCTAAAAGTTGAGTCAGACTTTCTAACTAAAAGACAGGGTGGTGCCAAATTGGAAGAGCATGGTTCAGCAATTTTATTTTTCAACATGTATTACACCTCTGTCTCCAACTGTTGTTTCTTATCCTCGGATACTCTATAAAACTTTTGTTTAATGGGTTTAGCCTCTCAAATGTCTATGTCATGCTCGATTAAATGAGTCTGTGAAGGAGTGTCAGAAAACAAAGCAGGATAACTTCTATTGAGTGCCACCAACTCATCACGTTTACCACAATCTAGATGATCTACCAGTGCACTAAGGTTTTGCAAAGTTGGAGAGTTTTTCAAACAACCTCTTAAAACTTCATCGGAAGCCACAACTACCTCCTCTTCTCCCCCTCCAAAAAGTTAAGGCCACTAGGGACAGTGATTGGCGCAGCAGCCAACGCTGACCTCACCGCTGAAGTGCCTTCAACTGGAACTGGAATACGGGAATGATAGGACTTTAGCAGGTTTATGTGACATAGTTTAGAGGATTTCCTATGACCTGGGGTTTCAATGAAATTTTTTTTAATCTGACATTTTACGCAACACTGTAAATGGACTGTTACGGCCCCCCCCTTTTTGCGAGGAGGGGAGTAACCCAACAGCCACAACAATTTGACAGAGTCCAGGTGAATGTTGAAAAAAGGAGGGATTTATTGACAACGAAAATCCCAGAAGGCTCACACAAACTGTGGGGGAGAAAGGGGCGGTTAAGTGGTGCCAAATCAAAGAAACTAATAAAACAAAACAGGGCCTAACTACCGTCTGTGCTAAAGAAACAAAAGAAAACAAAAACCCTGCCTATCTAATCTAACAAAAGTTTCCACCAAAACTTTACATGGGTGGCACCCCCCCTACTTAGTGTATCTAACAGGAAAAAACACCTACGTGATGAAATGTAGTGATGGGCTATCTGAAGCCAGGCTTCGAGGCTTGTACCGAGTAATAAGGGGGCGTGTCAATGAAGCCCCGCTTCGAGGCCTGTGTTGTCTTGTTGAAAACCACGTGACTGGCAACAAACGAGGGTTCGCATTGCATTGGTCACGTGACTGCTTCATTTTGCGTGTCGGTTTTCAAAATAAAAGCGCGATGAATCCTGTTGCTTCGTGGGTTGTAGTAGGTGGTTTGGTATCAGCAGAACAGTTTTCATCAGCAGTGGTTGAAATGGAGCCATCAAAAAAGAGAAAAACCTCTCATATGTGGGAGTATTATGAGATGACAGGTCACAATAAGGTTTGTATAATGTTTACCCAAGATCTGACTACATTTCCCTCATTAATAGCAACGTTGTGTTAACTTCCACATCCTTTTAATTCAGGTGAAATGTTTGCTGTGTGACAGGGTGTTGGTCTACAACAACAACACATCATCAATGATTAGGCATTACAGGGCCATGCATGAAAATAAGCACACTTCAGACACAGGAGACACCAGCCAGAGTATGACATTGTCTTATGTTTTGTAAATTATTTCATTCATATTTATATCTATCAGTATATTATTGTGTCATTTAAATTGTTTTATATTTATGCGTCTTGCAGGTTCCAGGAAGCAGGTGCTAGATGAGGCTGTGGCAAATCTGATTGTAAAGGATTCCCAACCTTTTTCCGTAGTGGAGGATGAGGGCTTCAGAGAGCTCATTCATTTGCTGGATCCAACCTATGTTCTTCCTACTAGAAAGGTTTATATGTGTAAACAATAACAGCTAATGTGGTAATTTGAAATCATTTCAGTTATTAAAATGAATAATTTTGCTTTTTATTTTAGGCATTAAAAAAGATGGTGGAAGATAAATTCTACAAAACAAAAGAAAAGGCCAAAGAAGACATCCAAAAGGTGACTGCCGTCAGCCTGACAGCAGATATGTGGACGTCCATGAATATGGAGGCATACCTGGCCATAACATGCCACTTCATTGATCCCAATGACAAACTGAGCATTGTATTAATTGGAGTGGAGCATTTCCCTTACACTCACACATCTAACAATCTGGCCAGGGTAGTGCATAATCACATGGCGGAGTGGGGAATTACTGATAAGGTGAACTGTCTGGTGACTGATGCAGCTGCTAACATGATTGCATGTGCTAAGGC